>CM049846.1:33156940-33756940 GCA_027422415.1 Schizothorax lantsangensis | reverse complement strand
ACCTACCTACAATTCAACTTTGCAATGGTCACCTCTACCGAAGTGGCCTATTTTTCATACATCTACAGCGTTATTCCTCCCGAACGCTACCAACGGGCCACAGGGTACGTTCGCAGTGCCATGCTGACGGGATATACCTTTGGATCTACATTAGGACAGCTATTAATTTCATTGGCTGACACAAGCTACTTCCATGTAAACACTATTACTCTGGGCATAATGTCAGTGGCTTTCTGTATTTCTTTGGGCCTGCCGATGCCTCAACAAGGAATGTTTTTTAAGAAGAAGGTGGAGGTGTCTACGGACCCACTGAATGAGGTTACAGATGCATTTGGGGGACAAACAGATCTAGGAAAGCAGGCTACAGGAGCATGCTGTGATTGCGGGAACATTAAAACCTCTGCAAAACAAACGTGGGAGAGTCTCAAAGTGTCCTACTCCTCCAGAAGGCTGGTGAAGTGGTCCCTCTGGTGGGCTCTGGCTACAGCTGGATATGGACAGGTCTTTAACTACGTTCAGCTGATGTGGGACAGCATTGAGCCCTCCAGTACATCCTCTGTGTATAATGGAGGAGTAGAGGCGGTCTGCACACTTGTAGGTGAGGCATTTTGTGGAGTATTTTAGTAAATAAAGGTAAAAACTAAAGTTTCCAAAAGGGTGTTTTCACAGCAATGCAATAGAAGAACCATTTTGGGTTCCCCAAAGAAGCTTTAAAACATTCTTAAAATAACCATTTTTTTCTTAGTGTGAAAATATTTTAATGATTTACACTCTTAAAATTATTATTATTATTATTATTTACTGGCATCTGCATCCATGAAGAACCTATAACATCCATGAAAACTTTCCATTGTTCCATTTTCAAAACAATGTTCTTTGAGGAACCAAAAATCACTACGAAAACCCCCTTTTTGAAACTGAGTTTCTTCTGTTCAACACAAGAGGTATTTTGAAAAATGTTGGGACAAAAGAAAGAAATTCATACAGGATTAAAACAACAGGGTGGGTAGATGATGACAAAAATATATACATTTTGAGGTGAACTATCCCTTTAAGTGTGCAAAAACCTTATTCCACAATAAAGAACCTTTTGTGCAATGGAAAGGTGTCATGGATGTTAAAGGTTCTTCATTGAATCATAGATGCCAATAAGGAAACATTTAGTAGAAAAAGAAACTACTTTTAAGAGTGTATCTGAGACTCAATGATTTCATTAACCATAAACACTATCAAAAGTGTAATAAATCCTTTATCTTTATATTGAAAGATATCAGAATAAGCCTAAAGGTAAAATATAATAAAAGAAATAAAGTTTCCAAAAGATCTACACTCTTATAAATAAAGTTATTTTATTGGAATCTGGTTCCATGAAGAACCTATAACATCTCTAGAACCTTTTCATTGTTCCATTTAAAAAAAAAAGTTCTTTGAGGAACCCAAAATTTGGTTCTTCAATGGCGTCACTACGAAAACTCCTCATGTTACTTTTGGAACATGAGTTTCTTCTGTTGAACACAAAAGAAGATATTTCAAAGAATTTTGAGAACCAAACAGTTGCTGGTAGCCATTGACTTCCATAGTATGGAAAAAAAAATACTATGTGTCAATAAAAGAAAGAAATTCATACAGGTTTAAAACAACATGAGGGTGAGTAAATGATGACATTTTTATTTTTAGGTGAACTATCCCTTTAAAAGTGGTAAAGAACCTTTTTCCACAATAAAGAACCTTTCAAAGTTTTCATGGATGTTAAAGGTTCTTCACTGAACCATAGATGCCAATAAATAAACTTCATTAACCATAAACAACTATCAAAAGTGTAATAAATCCTTTATCTTTATAGTGAAAGATATCAGAATATGCCTAGCCGAACCAATCCTGCTTTATCCGCAAATCGTACATTGAATCATAATATGCGTTGTGCAGAAGACTTCTAACGCTTAATTGTTATGCAGTTTGCATAGGAATTCAGCAGCTCAGTATGTGTGGGGGAAGATCATTTAAGCAATTACACCAGTAGGGGTTTGGTTAGTAGTCGCTTTAATTACAGCAGAAGAGAATGTCTCTCAGTTTTGATGCCTTGACAAGAACATTCAAACAAAGGCAACATAAATGAGTTCTGAGTGCCATACAGAATAAAAATGCAGTCTAAATGCATTTCCCCAATTGAATTGTTGCCTTGCGTCGTGCCTCTTCTTTGTTCGCAGATTTGACATCTCTCTTACTGTGATTCATGCTCTCAGGTGCAGCGGCAGCTTTCTCTGTGGGTTATATCAGAGTGCAGTGGGATGTGTGGGGCGAGCTCTTGCTGGGTGTTTTCTCTGCTATAGGTGCAGGGTGTGTCTTTCTCATGGGCCTCACCAACAATATCTGGCTGTGCTACGCAGGCTACGCTATCTTCAAAGCGTCATACATGTTCCTCATCACAGTCACAATGTAAGTTAGTCATTACACAATGGACATAGGAAGCACAAGATATGTAGAGAAAAAACAATACAGGTATTTTTTCCTTGACTAACTTTTTCCTTATTCTTTTTTTCCTCTTTTCGCTGCAAGGTTTCAGATAGCAGTTAACCTCTCTATGGAATGTTATGCTCTAACTTTTGGCATTAACACTTTTGTTGCTCTTACACTTCAAACTATACTTACTGTTATTGTGGTGGACAATTCAGCCCTGGGACTGGACATTGAGACACAGGTAAGCTCAGACTACACTGAACGTAAGGACATTTAAAAATGGAAAAGTTTATTGAAACTTTACACAAAATATAACAGAAAATCATTTTAAAAAAATGCATTTGATGCAGATTCGGATACTTATATGGCCAAAATGTAAGATGAAATTCTGATAACTTCTAATGTAAATCAGTGACATTTTTATTACTGAGCTACTTACATAAAATGCCAAACCAAATAATTATACTAAAAATATAAACCATCAATCAGATGACAGAAAGCATATAGTAGCTTGTGTACACATGTTTTGCATGTTGATAATTTAGATGTATCAAATATGATACAGCAGGTTATAATGCTTTTTAAGAGAGCGATCTATGCATAACATGAATTAAGGCATTCAGATGTGGAATATTTTGTCTGTGTTACATTCTATTTTAATTTGGCCCCTTCTGTTACAGTTTCTTGTATATGGAGGTTACTACAGCACCATCTCTGTGCTCTTCCTCATACAAGGCTTGTACACAGTTTGTAAGCATTGCCGCAAATCTGCAGAAGAAACCAATACAGACCGGCCATCCTCTGCTCTGGAGGATAAATATGGATCAGACAGACAGGATCTTGCTCCACAATCACCACCACAAAATATTAAAGAGCAGTCAGCATTATAAATTATAATCACAAGCACAATGCTTCTTTGTGTTTTTTTGTTGTTGTTGTTTTAATGTTGTTATTAGAATACACGAAAACTGTATTCACCCAGTATATTTGCATGTACTGTTCTGTGATATCATTTCCTGTTTACGATTTAAAATAAGCGATTTGCTCTTTTGCACTATTAGCACTTAGCATACCAAACGCTAAACTTCAAATAAAATAATGGAAATTATAAGGAGTTTCTTGTGTAAATTGGACGTTTCAGAGATGGTAAAGTTAAGCCTCGTAAACAAGTATAACGAGTCTATATATCGTAAGTATCTTATAAACAGAATTCAATTGTTAAACAAACACACACAGAACAGCGCTTACTAGTTACACGGAACGTCACTTCTGAAATGTAACACCGGAAGGTTTTGAAACAAGCAGTCGGGAATAGCGGAAGTGACGTCAACTATTTGTAAAATGGGAATTTCAGTCTAATAACTTTTTGCAAGAACACGTTGTCATTATTCAAATTTAATATTTAATATTGCTAGACATGTTAAGTTTTATTTGAATAGCCATTACAATGACGTTTCATAGTCAAAAATAATCATTAATAAATAAACGAGGCAGTATAAGTCATTATAGTCCGATAAATCTAATTAAATTATATTAAATATATTTTAAATAAGAGAAAACTGTGATAAAATAAATACATACTAATTATTTCCGCAATAAACATAGTTGAATAAGTTATTTTACATATATATTGTGAGCCTCACAATAAAAAAAGAAGAAAGAAAAAAGATAATCTGATGTCCGATTCCTCTCTTCCATAAACATTTTGGGGGCTTTATTTAAAAAATAGAAATAAAGTACTTTGTTTCGGCAGAAGCACTACGAGGAAAGAGCGCGTTCGGCTGTCCAAAACTACACTTCCCACAATTCCACGGGTCAGTGTTGCGTAACTGTCGGAACGTCTTCCAGGAGAAACTCTGCGGCCCAGACGACTTGGCAGAAACATCAAACACCTCGATTCTGAATGACACAAAATCCAACGGAGTTGCATATACTCGTCCGTAACGAGGAAATAATCGATCGCAAGCGCTCGGAGGCTGGCTGTGAAAGAGATTCACGGTGGATTTGAGAACGCAAGATCGCGAGGGCCTATCAAATATGTCCTCTTCCTCGCAGGCATCTTCCAGGCGGCAATGGTGTTACCTTTGCGACCTGCCAAAGATGCCGTGGGCCATGATTTGGGACTTCAGCGAGGCGGTGTGCAGAGGCTGTGTGAACTATGAGGGCGCGGACAGAATAGAGCTGCTCATCGACGCCGCGCGGCAGCTCAAGCGAACACATGTGATGCAAGACGGCAGATCTCCAGGCCCGCAGCCCGGCGGTAAACACGCACCCGCTGGTAAGGAGGGTCCTATGGAGACCGGCAGACCGCCCTCCGAGCGATATGAACGTGGAAGGGGAGAATACATGTCTGCCAGGCTGCCCAACGGGCTGCCCAGACTGGAAGATGGAGGTCCGCCTGAGGTTAGTAGACAGAGTCCTACTGCCAGGAGGACTTTAGTGGGGGCTGTGCCACCCAATTTAATAGCGCAAGGGCTTGTCGGGGCCCCTCATGGCCTGCTGACCGCCATGCCTGGTCTGAACGCCCGAGCCGGAGGCGCCCCCTTGACCATTTCCGCCCCCATGTTAAACGAGCTCAGCAAAAGACAGGCCATAGGCATGGGGATGAACGTGGGTGTGGCATCTTTCATAAGCCCGGAATTCGAAAAGGAGCTCAAGGAGAAGCAGAGGAACGCCGAAGCCCTCGCCGAGCTTTCCGAAAGTGTCCGGAACCGTGCGGAAGACTGGGCTGGACGCCCCAAACACATGCGCGAGGCCTTGCATGCCCTTTCCGGCTACACCCCGTTCAATGTGCGCTTTAAGAAAGACCACGGCTTGGTGGGAAGGGTGTTCGCTTTTGACGCCAAGCTGATGGCTGAGTTTGAGCTGAAGGTCTTCATCGAGTATCCCTGCGGATCCGGTAACGTGTTCCCCAGCGTCTTAGCGCTGGTCAAGCAGATGTTCCACGACTCTCAGAAAGACACCGGAAAGGTCATTAACTCTGGGTACAAATACGTGGAGTATGAGAAAAGGCACGGCACTGGCGACTGGCGCCTCCTGTCGGAGCTTCTCAGCGATGGAGTGCGGGCGTTCAAAGACACACCGGCCCCGGAAACCCTCCCACAGCCTTACCTGGACCCCAGCTGCTCCATGTTACCCAGCGCGCTCTGCCACATCGGCCGTCCCACGCAGCCAAGAGTGCGCAGGCGCAAAGCCTCGCCCGAGCCGGACGGAGCCGAGAGGATGACCTCCGAGGAGATGCGCCAGCATTGGCCGCTTGGTATGTATCCCGGATTGCCCGGCCATATGCCAGCAACCTCGCTAGCCAGCGCGGGGCAGCCTCCAGAGGGCATGGGGGCGCATGGTAGCGACCCGTCGCCCATCTCGGCGCTCATGAGTGTGGCTGACAATGTCGGCACGGCCACCCAGTCCACTAAAGATGCTCCGGGCGGCAGCAGCGGTGCCCACTCAGCAGGGCGGCAGAACAGCGCAAGTCCTTCACCCGCAGGCGGTCAGCGGCGGCTGGCGTCGCGCAACGGAGAACCATCGGCGGGAAGTAGCGCAGGAGGACCCACCACGACCGTCACCACGTCCCTCGCTGACCAGAGCGCCGTTATGGGAGGCGAAGGCTCAGGAGGAGCTGGAGGAGGTGCTCCTCTGTGCTGCACCATCTGCCACGAGCGCCTGGAGGACACACACTTCGTCCAGTGTCCGTCGGTGCCCGGGCACAAATTCTGCTTCCCTTGCACTCGGGACTTCATCTGCAGACAGGGCTCAGGGAATGAGGTGTACTGCCCCAGTGGGGAGAAGTGCCCCCTCGTGGGCTCCAACGTCCCGTGGGCCTTCATGCAAGGCGAGATCTCTACGATCCTGGCAGGTGATGTGAAGGTGAAGAAGGAAAGAGACCCCTAACGGCCAGCAGCAGGTTTGACAATATGCTTTTATTCAGAAAGGATGCATCAAGTTGATCAAAAGTGACAATATAGTCCTTTATAAGTTACTTTATAAGAACTTTATCCATAAAAGAGTCCTGGAAAATGGTTTCCACAAAAATATGAAGCAGCCCAGCTGTTTAAAGATAAGAAATGTTTCTTGAGCAGCAAATCAGCATATTAGAATGATTTCTGAAGGATCATGTGACACTGAAGACTGGAGTAATGATGCTGAAAATACAGCTTTGCATCACAGGAATAAATTACATTTTAACATATGTTCACATAGAAAACAGTTATTTTAAATTGTATTAATATCACTGATTTTACTGTATTTTTGACCAAATAAATGCAGTCTTGGTGAGCATAAGATACTTCTTTCAAAAAACATTACATTTTACAAACCCCAAACTTTTGAATGACATTGTGTATGTTATATATATATATATTATTTATAATATAAATAATGCCAAATCTTTGTTAACAGAACTCAAACCTCACTCTGAGGGAGGTGCGATCCTGAGCCCTAAAGATGACCGCCGTGTTCGTGTGGCCCACAGCACTGAAGAGACGGCTGCTGGCGGGCAGGTCCTCTTCCTCCATCTACCCAGGCCCCCTCTTGCCTTTCGCTGTCTTCCCCCCCCTCCTCCTTTTCCTTCCCTCCACCGTCTCACTTTCGGGTGACGCGATGGAGAATACAGCCATTTTTCTCTTTAGAGATGCCCACGTATTAAACCCTCCAGCAGCACTTATTTCAGATTTGTTGGCCCGCGTCGATTCGTCTGCAGCGCTTTAAGAACTTTTAGTCTGCAAACCAAAACCAGGTTCACCTACCGTGTTGTATTGACTATGAGAAGAGATAAAAAAAACACATTTCAAAGATCCGGTGGGGTGATTTCCCAGAATGTGCTTCAAACCACCAGACAGATGCAGATTGTACAGCGGGAAGCTTGTTTGGAAACGCAGCTTCCTTTACAATCACAGAACTGCACCGACTACAGGCCCACTCTTGTTTTTGCTGTCGTCTATGCTGCATAAAACTGTTCAATAGTCCAGGAATATTACTAAGTGCTAAAAGCCCTTCCTTCAGATTGCTTCTTGATACAGCATGTATATTAGATATCTTTATGTTTTTTACTCCGTGTAGATTGTATAAGAATTATCCCTTTCAATGGTTATAGATGTGCAATCTCTAGATTTGATACTATGTTGCTTTATGTACCACTAAGTCTTTGAATGAATAGAAAACCAAAGATAGACATGCTGAATATTGTCGTATCATATGATGCTATAACATATATTTTTGTGGTAAACTGGTTTTGTGGCTTTTGTCAGATAACGAGGACAGATATGGGGAATGTTTTACATTGGGAACTTCTATTTAACCTTTATGGGTAGACACACAATAGATTTTTATTACAAGTAAGCAGATCACTATATTTTCTATTGTAACCCATTGGCTTTTAAATCCTTGGAGGCGATGACTAGTTTAATATTATGACAACAGATCCACTCTGTTTTTGTTTTTTTACAAGTATATGGTCCAGATTGTTTTCTCTCCATTTTTACATGTCAAAGGCATACTTTATGACAATTGTTTTCAGTTTTCATGTAAAAGATTTGAAAGAGCCAGCATCTATTAGTAGACATGTAGTCTTGTTATACAGCGGCCCCAAACCTGTTTGGACACTTCCAGATATTTTTGGGACCGCTGTAGGTTTGGTTCTCCGTATTGTTTTGACGTCTTCAGTCTTGTTTTATGACATTGGAAAATATAGGACTAAATATATAAATGCACAAGTACTGTTCTGTAAAACCTTTGTTTAATCGGCATTTATGTTACAGCTTAAATTGTATTTAAATTAAATTTGACTTTTCACAAACCCTCAGAGCTTATTGCTGTTCATTTTAAATTTTCATTTATTTTAGTCATACAAATGTTGGCAAAAGTCTGCAGAAATGCTAAATTTTAACCCTGAAATTGGTTTTTGCTATTCTTACTATATCTGCTATTCAATATACCCCGGTTTCACAGACAAGGTTTAAGTCTAGTCCCAGACTAAAATGTAAGTCTGAGCTGTTTCAACTAAAAGAAACTTGCACTGATTGACCTTAAAATATTTTCTCAAGATGCACACCAGTAATGTTTTTTCTAAGGCACATTTATCAAAAAAAAATTATTTAAATGTCCTAATTGAACTGTGTATAGTTGTTTTTAATCATCTGAATATGTCTTCTTGCAGTGGGGACCCTAGATAAATTTAAACAAGTGATATTGTTCAGTGTGAGTTTATTTATTATAGACTAAATCTTTACCTTGTTTATGCTTTGTTTTTATTTTGCACTCATAAAAGTGAACACATTGTTCACTGAATTGGCTTTGTCTACCTGATCTAATCCTTCAAATGATTTTCATTGTGAAACCCAGTGTAGTCAGGTTTACTGGTAATACTTTCTTTGACTTTTAGCCGGCAAAACATTTGTCCAGTATATTTGGCTTGGGTAACTGCACAGTGCAGTGTGGAAACGGTGTGACCCAATAAAAGGTGGAACTGCACTGGACTTTGAATATCATTATGAAAGTGTGATTATGTGTAAACCTCACTGGGTTGTTTTTATATGTTCTAGAGACTCGGAACTGTTCAAGGTTAGAGCATGTTTGCTATTTTAGCCACTGCTTATCTGCTGTGTTTGTGTGGGCAAAGAACATGATTTCAAACACAGTTTAGATTTATTTACAGTATTGTCAAATGTGATGTTTGTTGGTTAGCAGTTAAACCAAATGACTTTATCAAATCTGACCCACTGCAATGTAATGTCAAAATGGCAGGGCTATTATTTACTTAACTAAAAATAATCAAATGTTTACTGAAAGAAAATAAATTATGATTAATATGATTTTAATATTATAAATATTAAATTATTTCAGTCACAAGACAACATTCTCATTTTCATTTAGTTTAACGTTAAACAAACAGCAAAATACACACAACAAAATTACTAAAACTTTAACAACAATTCAAATAAAAACGGAAAACAAAACTAGTATCTAAATAATACTAAAATACCAATGCTTGAAGAAAATCTCGTATGGTTTCTCTCTGGGATTTACAGAAGTCTCTCTTTGCTGTAATGATAAACTTTGTCCAGCAGATGGAAATATTCTCCCAACATATTACAACAGAAAGATACTTAAATTAGTAAACCACAAAAGTTAGTAAGCGGTGGAATTAAATGCTAAACAAAAAGTAATGTTCAATAAATGACATGAATGTCACTACACCTCATGAAACATGACAGAATTTATAAAGTCTATAAGTTGGTGTTTTTCAAAACAACACAACAGAACGGGGGCAATAGTTTTAGATTTAAAACAACATTTCTAACATAGTCATGGATTTTAGTACCTGTACAACCCGCAAAGAACGATGTGTGTAATCCTACAGATATGCTTTCCTATAGAATTATCGAACATATGCTAGGTTATAGGTTATGTTATAACAGAATCGAACAGCCTCAGCGTATTGGCCAAATCATTGGTCTGATGTGGAACGTAATTCATTGACTTCCGCAACAAATGAATAAATACATAAATAAACAAACATTCATAAAATATTAATAATTATTAATATTAGGCTATTCAGGCTATAGGCCTATTATAGCCTACTATTATATTAATATTAAAATATTATTATATTACAATAGCCTACATAGGCTCTATTGATATTGTTCTTGCGAGACATAAGCTACTTCTTTTAGCCCATTTATTTTAACAGGTTTTCACACTTCCTGTCTGAAGTCTGCATGTTAACCTATTTGAAGGCTTCCGTGTGAATTCTCCGTGTTTTAGACGATCATTAATGACTCTCTGCTGTTTGACGCCCTCAAAAGCCTTAAGACACGTTTCTAATATTCTGCTTCCTCCATTAGCGTCATCCATTAAGACTATTGTTATCCAATTATAGAGGTGTTAATGAACGATGCGCCGCTGCATTGGCATGAGAAGCGCTGAGACAGCAGGAGGATGTTCAGATGTGTGTTCACCAATACACCATCTCAAGACACTGCAGGGATCACTGAGAAGAAAAGCGTGCCGAACACAAAATAGACACGTTTGCAACTTCGCAAGACATCTTTTTGTAGGCTATTTCATTTTGATCGTGCACCCCTAGCCATTTGAATTATTAGAGGGACATTTGTAGTGAAAAAATCCAGTCGCAAGCATTCTGATCTGATGCTGGCTATCATAAAATTAAAAGCAGGCTAATCAAGAATCGAAGGAATTCTGTGAATAATTAGTTATAGCTAATGACTCTTTTAGATAGACATTTGGTGCCACAGGGGTTGTGGGAACATCCCATGAAGTTGCATTTTGGGGGTCAGGTCTCTCCTAATCCTGTCGACCCCCCGCCAATTGATCAATTACATCTCCATTCATTAGCCATTAGGAGATGCATTGACATTGTGATGTTCCTGTCTGCGTCTAACAACAGATGTGTATTCACATAGCCTACTACAGTCGCGCATCGCTGCTCCTGCTTCTTCACGGGTCATTTCAAGCCAAGAAAAGTTTGCTCACATTGATATTTTGGGGGAAAATCTTCAAAATTCGAATCCGCGCTTGTGCAAGAAAAATGTGCAAGTTTGACCAATAAAACTCGCAAATAATGGCGGATTGTTTGAAACAAAATAAAGAAGAAAATATAGGCTAATTCAAATTAATATAATAGACTATAAAATAGTCAAAACAAAATAAGAGGACTATTAAATTAAAACGAAAATTAATTATTCGGAAAGGCATTTTTGTTGCTTCATATTCGAATCATATTCTGTTTAGCAATCAAATCGGTGTATTTCGATTGTGTTGTACTTTGCTTTTTAGCTGTTCAACGCACATGACCTCAGGATTGAGAAAAGACGGCATGAGATCATCTTTTTCAATCTCGAGAATGAATCACCGTCCTTCGCTCACTGTGACCGACGTGAAAGTGATAGCCGAGGGGATTTAACAACTTTTAAAACTGGCACCTCACATTACTGATGTGGACCCCTGCAGTGATGAGTTTATACCACCCTGAACACACCACTGATGACAGAAGAAGCATTAAATGATTGACTGATGAACACAAATCAAAAACAAGACCATTCTGTCATCGGTCATGAAAAAAAACCTTACTCGAGAAAAAAGCCAAATAACTTCACACTCCATAGCATCTATCTATCTATCTATAGACTAACAGAAGTCAATTATTAGGCTATATAACGCCAAATTTACACCGCAAATGTGGCACAGAAGCGCTTCTGAAGTGGCATTTAGGTGGCACAAACGCATTTACACAGCAAATGCACCTTTATGGAGTTTAATAATACAGGGGCTGAGGTGGGACAGAGCAGGTAGCCTATCATTTAATCTGGCTTTTATGCGGGTTTGCATTTTTACAAGAATTTTGAGCAGGCACAGAGCAGCCTGACTTATCTGTGTAAAGAAGACTCCCGTCCTTCTGTAAGTTACAGCAGAGGCCCTTCTCCATTTCATTCAATTCCATTCATTTTCATTGTAGGCCTGAAGTTGTCTGGGATGACAATTGAGATGGAAGCGTCGGCCGGCCAATATACAGAACAGCAGGGGGCAGGGGAGACCTTTAGGGACGTCTTCCTGAGTCCCGGGGCCTCTTGGGCGGTCCCTCACCTGCGCCTGTTTAAAGCCTGAGGTGAGGCTTTCCTACATTACTCACCACAGAGACCTGACGCCGTCTCCACCACAGCTTCACTTTGGACTTCTCAGGATTACTTGAAAATGTTTACGGGTCCTGCCACGCAACAAACTGAGTGAACCAAGTTAACTAATCATGAGAAAACAACTTATTGATCCACGGGACTGAAGACAACAGAAGAGCTTCACTTTTTATTACAGTTCATACTGTAAAATTACGTGGAATTACAAAGTGTGTCGTCTTGTGGGACGTTGTTTTTTAAGAAAACCTCTAAAAAAAAACTCAAAGGCATTTTAATATACGTTTAGTCTCCTGTCGATATCGCGTTTCTTACGAGTTACAACTTTATTTGGGGATGTTGAGCTCCGTGAAGATGGAATCTCATGAAATTCCGGAGTGGAATGCTTTCTACAGTGAGGCAAGTGAAGTAAGTTCGAGAAAGACTTCAATATTCTTTTATTTAGATAATAATATATATAGCCTATATATGTTCTAGATAGATAGATAGATAAAAAAATATTACATTGAAATGTTTGTACGATAAAAAATGATGTATTGTAATATTTGCATGTTAATCTTACTTTATTAATATATTATATTAAAGGGTCGACATTTAGCTTTCGATTACATTTCGATTGTAATTTCACGTTACAGTCTTGTGTACCAATTTTACATTTCAGTAGATCCAACAGAAAACTTTCTTTGTGAATTCTATGAAACATATAATACTTCATTTAAAGCATCATTAACTTCTAATTTTCTTCTCCATTCTGCATTTGCGTTTGTATTTACTGTTATTTCTGCGCACTGCTACTTTGTGACCGCAAACACCGCGTGAGAATTTTTGTTATTTTTTTATTTGTTTAAATAGTTTTGATATTCATTCTAATAAATCTGAGGAGTTTTAAAAACACCGACCCATGATGTCAGTTTAACTAATAATGAGTTTTATATGTAAAACGAAATGAAGTGCTATATTCTTTATATATATATATATATATAGTTCAAATGTATTTTAGTTTGGCATGAACTTTATAGAAGCCTAGGTGAAACACCTTATATTATAATTTTGTGTGTTAAATGATAAAATTTTGCTTTTGAGTTGATGACAAGCATTAATGTCCTGTGGTTTTTCTTTTTTAGATGTACTCTTCTCCGAGCGCCATGAACTCAGTGAGCAGCTTGAACAGCTACATAAATCTGAACTCTGCCTGTTCCGCATCCAGCATGAATATGGGCTATCCCAGCGCAGGTCTCAACAGCAACCCATTGAGCAGCATGGGTGGAGGCCCCAACCACATGAGCCTGTCCCCTGTCGGCTCCTCTCTGAACCCCAGTCCTCTGACCCAGCTGGGCTCTTCTGCCTCCTCCCTGGGTCCCCTCTCACATTACCAAAGCATGGGTCAACCAATGTCCCAGATCAGCTACCCTTCTCCTACCTCTCTCAACCGGACTAAGGAGATGCCAAAGCCTTACCGTCGCTCGCTGACCCACGCCAAGCCACCATACTCCTACATATCCCTCATCACGATGGCCATCCAGCAGTCCAACAGCAAGATGCTGACGCTCAACGAAATCTACCAGTGGATCATGGATCTGTTCCCATATTACCGCGAGAACCAGCAGCGCTGGCAGAACTCCATCCGCCACTCTCTGTCCTTCAACGATTGCTTCATCAAAGTGGCACGTTCCCCCGACAAGCCCGGCAAGGGCTCCTACTGGGCGCTTCATCCCAATTCCGGGAACATGTTCGAGAACGGCTGCTACCTGCGTCGCCAGAAGCGCTTCAAGCTGGAGGAGAAATCTGCCAAAAAGAGCTCGGCGAAGTCTCAGGATGGCAGCAGCAGAGCCAAGGGCGGCCACAGCGGTGAGGGGATTCAAGAGGAGCACAGTCCTGCCACCGGCTCCGAAGGTGCCGACTCTGCCCATTCCGACAGCTCCCATGCCTCAGAGGAGCAGCAGAGGAGCCTGGTGCAGCTGGATTGCCCGTCTCAAGCCCCCAGTCTTTCGCACAGCTCGCCAGTGCCAATCCCATCTTCGGTGTCCTCTTCTATGCCCCCATCCGGCTCGCACCTGCACTCTCAGGGAATGGGTGGCAGCCCTCACCTGTTGGCCAGCCCGATGCAGCACTTGGATCTGCAGAACGACCCACTGAAGTCCATGGACCCCCACTACAACTTCAACCATCCGTTCTCCATCACCAACCTCATGTCCAACGAGCAGAAGATGGACCTCAAGTCATACCAGGACCAGGTGATGGCTTACAACAGCTACACCACATCTTCTCCGGTGGCCACCAAACAGATCTATGACAGTGCAGGTCAGTCCGCCATTGACTCTGGTGCGTACTACCAGACCCTCTACAGCAGGTCTGTCCTCAATGCATCCTAATGTGTTTACCAGCCATTTGAACTCTACAGACTCTTAATGACAGGACTCTTACATCTGCAACACAGAGCTTGCTTTGCCATTGATAACTAAGATTCGGTTCCTGCACTCTTAAAAATAAAGGGGTTTTTCACAGTGATGCCACAGAAGAACCATTTTTGGCTGCTCAAAGAATCTTTCAGTGAACAGTTCTTAGAAGAACCACGTTTCTCAGTGTGAAGAATCTTGAAGGTTTCCATGGATGATGAAGGCTCTTCATGGATCCATGCCAATAAATAACCTTTATTTTTAAGAGTGTGCTGAGAAAAGTGATTTTACCAGAACCAAGGAACGAGTTCCGATGCTTTTTATTTCCAGAAACGAATTTAATTAACATATATTCAGGAATTAAATGTTCTGGTTTCGGATGTAACACAGAAGATGTATACAAATGATGCCATGTGTATATACTGTTTTGGGGAAGCAGGAGTCAGGCATTTATTTATGAAGGGAAGAATTTAATATATCTCATATGATTTTGTGTTGTGAAGTTACGTTAACAATGTGATAATAAGAGGACGTGAGCGTGATTGCGGAAGCGTTTGAGTTCAGGTTACTGCTGTGAGCAGGTGTTACTGTGTTACAGGGAAACTCTCCTGTTTTGTGTTACAGCACAACGCATGTTCAGTTGAAGTGCACTAACATACAGTGTACGTGTATGGAGAATGTGTATCATTATGCTTGTCCCTATAGAGAAGCTGAAGAAATTACTTTTTTACTCTTGGCCATTAAGTCATTTTGTATATTCTGAAGAGTTTTGTGTTAAGTATAAATAGAGATAAAAGTTTGACAAAGACGGATAAAACTGTGGTAAATCCAACTATTTGTTTTACAGACTTCCCTTTTTTAGAAATACTGGCAATAACATTCATGACAAAGAGGTTGAAGATGTTTCACTGTTATTCCAGTGTGCCTCATGGTCTGCTCAGCTCAGCTGAAGCTGTTAGTAAGATCAGCAGACAATGCACTATAAGGGCCATTTCCATACAATACTTGCACTAGTGACCTCTCTGTTCTTCACTGCTGGGGAGGGGGGAGATCGTTTTGTTACAACAATGCTTTGTAACTACATTTTTATCAGAAAATCATACAGACCCTATTGAATTTGCCATGATGTATTTTTGTAAGATCTCGTCATTTAAAAATCTCCCTCAGAGATTTCAAAGCCATTTCAATAATAAAACCTTTGTCTCAAGCCATCATGTCATTTACGAATTTCTTGCAAGTCTTTTTGAAATTTGTAAGAAAGCAGGTCAGAATTGATGTTCTTGTACTGTTTCGTTTATTTAAACCCAGCTTTTTGGCCATTGGGCTTAGAAGATAAGTGTCTTAATATATATATATTGCTTTATTTGGTTGATTGTTTCATGGTATGTTCTTAAAGTTTGTTATGTTTTTTTCTTATTAAAAAAACCTCACATATCCTTTGGAGATCTTTTCATTATTACATATTCTTAAAGTAAAAGTGTGACTATTGAAAATATATTGTTAAAATATTTTAAGGTTTTATGTGTATATTTAAATATATATAATGCAGTGATAAATCTTAGAACAGCTCGTACACTGACCCATAGACATGAACATTGTAGTTTTACAGGTTTTGTGTGAATTTTTGTAATATGTATGATGGCTTAAAATAATACAATACACAAAATTAAGAATAAACTGTACAATGACAGGAAAAATTTGCAAAATGGTACCCTAAGGTACTAATATGAGGTTCATACCCTAAGGTACTAATATGCACCTTTTAGTAGTAGATAAGGAACAAAGTTGTCCATTTTCTGTTGTTCCCTGAACTTTAAAAAAAAAATTTGTAGAGTGAAGAAATAATCAATATAAGCAGTTCTGTTTATTGCACAACTAGTGAATAATACAGAATTGTAAGATGTAGACATACATTTTAGCCCATTTGAGACCAGTTTTGTATATCTTGCCCTATTTTGAAATTTGAGATCAACATAATTATTGGGTTTGACATAAACGTGTAGAGTTAATGCAGCTTGAGTGCTGATGATATCATTTGTAATGCAAACTTTTGTATTAAGTTAGAAAACAGAAGCATGTTCACTAGTGGAGCCCACTGAATGTCTAAATAAAACAATTCACAATCTGAAGAGTGACATTTCGAAGACCCTTACTGTAGAATGAGCATGAGCAATATAATAACCACGTAGCAGACATGTTCCATCTGCCAGGATAATAACCCTATCATCTTTTATTGTCCCAAGAGATCCGGCAATGAATCATTTATACCTCAAGAACCAAAAAAGTTCACAGAATCATTTTTAAACATGCATTTTATTGTGTATCTTCTATTTTGGTGTAAAATATCCCACCCTGTCTCTTTTTGTCTCGTTACTTCTCTCTTGTGAGATTGATGGCAGCAGAACTCTGAAGCCACGGTTCAGCTCAGTGTTTTTTGCTTTATCACAGAGAGCTGTGAAAGCATTCTCTCTTGTCACGTCACTCTGGAGAGCTTTTTCAAAGGCAGAGCGGATCGCATGCAAAAGCGAGGGACGGATGAAAGATAGACGGGGCTGGAGAAAGAGAGAGAATGTAAAGTAGACTCTGCCCTGGGTCTCCTGGTGGGAATCTATAGTAGCTATTTCTTCATGAGAAACACAAAGGGACCTTGCTGCTGGGGCTCTAGCCTGATAAGATACGCCAATACGCCACTGATATGGTTTCCACGGTGACACAATGGCAAATTAAGGACAAGGAACAGCGGGCCCTTCCCATCATGACTAAACTGGAACGTACCTTTTCTTTTGTGACCTAATTAAAAACGTTGGTTGTTTCAGTCTTAAATGGTTCATTGCAAAATATGCACACTAATGTTGGTCCAAACCTGTTATGACCTACTTTCTTCTGTGAAGACTGTTTAGTGAAAGTCAGTAGGGTCCCAAACAACATTGGAACATTTTCAAAATATCACAGATGAAATAAAAAGTCATACAGGTTTGGAACATCATGAGGGTGAGTAAATTATGACAGAATTTTAATTTTGGATGAACTGTCCCTTTAAAAGCAATGTCAAAAATAGAAAGCCTTTTAGTAAAAGCACATCTTTATATGCAATTTCATAATTATGTCTATTGTGTTTGAAATATGGTTGAAGTCTGATGCTGAATGTACTGACAAGCATTTATGGTAAACTGAAATATTCTTTAATGTCATTTTCATTGAAAATGTGCATGCATGACATACAGGTTTCAATTGAAACAACAAAAATTGCACATTTGTAATGACGAAGTGGCAGTTTAGAACATGTACAATATATTAACTTTGAATAACACACTACAGTTCAAATTGTAATCTTTACATGTGCTTTAGTATGTTAGTCAACACATCAAAATAAGTGTACTTCTTTGAAGCCTGACTTTTTTGAAGATTAATAAAACATGCTTAAAATGCAGTTTAAAGTAAAACTTTTTATTTGACATTATTACAAAGTGTACTTTTTTAAAAGTTCACTGAGGTGGCCTGTTATTTGATTAATATATTATCTGAAAGTACAGTTTTTTAAATATATATATATATATATGATTTGAAGCACACTGCAAGTGCACATTCGATATTAAGTGCACTTCTTTTTTACAAGCAAGATTAATGATCACAACAATATTAGCCCTAATAGTGTCATACAACAAACCACAGTGTTTTGATTTGCACCGGTGTTTTTAAAGTGCAACAGGTGCTACACAGCACTTGTGGAAAAACATGGCACTTGTGGCGTCTGTCTTTTACTGGACACTGTGAAGGTGAGTAATAACTTCCGTTCTTACAGTATTAATCCAGGTTGTTATGAGCCATATTCTGCTGATAGGACGCCAGACGCTGATAAGAGACATTCGTGTATAAAATCACTTTCATCTCTATTGCTTCCTTAGTCTTGCCACGTTTCTGATTAGCTTCATCCTGTTCGCCACTTTTTAAAGTGAATCGAGCATATTCAATACAGTTAACCCTCATATTTGTGTTCTGGTTTCTAATTATGTTATTTTGGGTTCCACAGATGAAATAAAACATCAGTTTGGAACAACATGAGGGTGCATTAAATCAAATCATTGAATTATTTTTCTGTTAAACACTGTAAAGCTGCTTTGACACAATCTGTCTTATAAAGAGCTATATGAATAAAGGTGACTTGACTTGACTGGTCATATTACCTTTATTAAACTCTTACTGACTTTATAACACAGGGTATAACATCTTTCCCAAAAAGTTAGATAATTGTTGTACTTTTTAGGATTTTTTCCTACTTTGTCACGCTTCTGATGTTCCCGGTGAAAAATGATCAGCTTACAAAAAAATTGCTTAAAATTTTTTCATTATGCTTTAAAAAATCTTTAATCTCAAGTTTGGTGTTCCAGGTAAAAAAATGACCAAACTTTTAAACATTAAACTAAACATTAAACATTGCTTGTACATTACTCCTTTTGCTATATTATCACCATATCTTAGATTCAACCGTTTTATCCACTTGTTTTCTTTCAGATAGCACAGGTTTTGTATTTATTTTGATTGTAAGCTTCAGGTTTTGAGTGAACATTGCCAAAATTATTGACAAATAATGCTTTTTTCACTTAAAACCTAAAGTGCATAAGCTCAGATCAATGAGGCCTTTGATCAGTCAGTTCCAAAAAGAAATACAAAACCTGTGCTAATGGAAAGAAAACAACCTGAATCCAAGATTTGGTGATAATATAGCATAATTAGAGATTTACAATCCATTTTTAAAAGGTCGGTCATTTTTGACTGGGCACACCAAATTAGGTAAAAGATTTTTAGAACTGCACAAGGTGTAATGATAAAGTGAGAAAACTGAAACAGAGAGAAGGGAATAAGGAAAAGGAGAGCTAATACACACACTTGGTCGTCCCAGAAGATGTGTTATGCAAATGCCGAGCGCAGCATCCTTAACTGTATCCTGTAGGAGGGGTGTGCTTTGTTGACTTTAGCGGGCGTTCTTTAAAGACGTGCTTATGGACCTCACGGAGCAACAACCTGTTCAAGCCTCAGGCGATTGCTTAGGTGTCAGGTTTTTTCAAGGTGTGCCCTGATGCAGATGGATTTAAACTTTATTTTCTTCTTTTCCTTTTTTTCTTTATGAGTGCTGACGTTGGAGTCATTTATGATGATAAACGAGCTATTTGCATATTAGTCATTAAGAGTCTGTCAGAGTGACATTCATTTGAAGCATTTGCATATCAATAAAATGTACTTTTTCTGGAATGAAAAGTAGAAAGTGACTTTATTAGTATGAATGACTGGTAAATGATGTGGTTTTGAGTGAACTGTTGTCACTTTTTTTTATCTAATCTAGAATGAAACCAAATAATCAAGGTGGGTGGGACCAAATGTAAAACTTTTAGAATCAGTCATTGAAAAACCCATATTGATAACGCTTCTCAGTATTGCATGTGCCTTCAGTGTCTTTGGTCGTTTTGTCTTTCTACAATTTTTCCAGGGTGTTTTTACTTTAAACCATCCATAAGCTATTTTGAGCACAAGTTACTGTCACTCCATTGGCTCTCTGTCTACAACAGGTTTCGGTGAAGAAACTGAGCCAGTGAAAGAACATAAACAAGAGCGGGAAAGAGCGAGCGTGTGTCACAGGGAGCATTCATAGTGTGCAGGTTAGAGGCAGATAAAGGGCTGGACTTTGCTCTATGGCATGCTGTGGGTGAAGGTAAAATGGCTACTGATTAGGCCAGACAGAGACAACGACAGCCGAACAGCATGATTACATTTTCCTTTCAGAGGCAGATTGATCTTGGCTTGATCACTGTGTCAACAAAACAGAGACCTGCTGTTCTCGTCACTGTATAGGCCTCATAGCCGCAGTCAAATGCAGTCTGTCAATGGAGTCAGTTCATTCTTGAACGTACACATTAGAGCCAGTCCTAGCTACACTTAAACGCTCTAAATCCATCACATAGCTGTGTTGAAATTTTCATAGACATTTACACAGGCCGAAGTATTTTTGTCATTTTATACAAAGTATCTAACAAACCAAAAAATTTGTAAAATAAAAAATATATAAAAGGTTTTGTGGTTTTTTTCAAATAAAAATTAAACTGAAATTTATTTTTCTGATATTATTTTAATATTTAAAAATAATTATCTGTATTTGATTTAAATTAAATTAAGATTGTTAGTTGAGGTGACTCAGTAAGGATAAACTCAGAAGGATAAACTGAAACATTTAAAGCTGCTCTAAGGAACTTTTGCGTGAATGGTCTCTCTATCGCCATCTGTGGTTGAAACCTACAATTACACGTCATTTACGGAGTCCTGCTTCCGGAACAATCCGATGCTTTTGAAGGTCAGTTACAGGTGATCACCATATCGAAGCGGATCAAGACAGTAAGAAAAATGACAACTAAATATATTTAATAAAAAAACGTGTCATCTGAATCTTTAAGTAGGCTATCTGCCGTTGTGGTTCGGATCTAGTTTTGGTACCGACTCTGATGCTTTACCTACTTGTTAGGGATTCTTGTTAGAAATTTCTGTTAAATGCTAGCTAGCTAACTTAACTAGTTTAAACAACACAATTTATTGTAGCAAAAAATTGCACCCTTATAAGCTAACTGTTACGCAATATATTAGCCGTACCTTCTGTGTTTACGTTCTGTTAAACAAGCAAAAGCCAATGACGTAGGTATGGGATTTCACGCGGAATACGACCCGACAGCTCAAAATTTAAATGAATATAATAACCCTATCCTAATATTTAGGGAAAAGCAAGAAAATAAATTTGAACATGTATGATTGGAGAGTTTTTGTGTACTTGCTCAATGATGTAATTTCGTTAATTTTTAACCAAACAATCTTCTAGTGTTGCTTTAATAGCATGCAAAGTGTACTTAGATGGTCTGAATGAAATTGTAAATGCATCTTTAACAAGTATTCAACAGACCTTTAATAAAGTAAAAAAGAATGCTTATATAGCCTAGTAAGTGAGTGCTTTTAATCAGGTCAGACTAAGTGAGTACATTTTTTATGTGTGTGCCTGACTTTCTGGTTGTAAAACTGACCAAACTATGTTGAAACTACTCTTTTGTGTTGAAGAAAAGAGGTTTATATGGGCTAAAAGTCACATAGGGAAGGCTGTGATACGTGTGAGTGTGTATTGGTGCTTTGGTGATTTACGAGGCCATGGATGGTGGTTGTCAAGTCAGGCTGTGTTGTCTTTTGGTCTAGTCAAGACTGACACTTTCTTCCTGATCTGTCCCCTTATGTCCACATGGACCCCAGATGTGCACAGACATTCAGTTGAGTTCATTCCCATAGTGTCTTCAAACATACACACAAACCCCCAGACCTCACCTTTGACCTCTAAAGACACTGTCGAGATCAAATAACTTGACTGAATTGATAAAGGCCCTTCCAAAAACTTTGACTATTCTACATGCTTCATTTTTCTCTCATATAAATATACAGCCGTGTTTTATCTTCTTTCACGCCTCCATAAGTAATAAAAACTTTGTCATCGTAGTGATAGTGTCTAGAGTACGCTGAGGTTAGTGGGTCTAAACTAAAAGTGACCAAAAGACTACAGATGAGTGACTGTCAGTCATAACACAAATATAAAATATAGCAGGCTGATAACAAGCAGGTGCAGACATACTGTGTGGAATTATCTTCTGAAGCAGAACACGCCTCCTCTTCCTTGCTCACACACCGTTCATCCAAGCAAACACTACTATTATTGGTCACGGTCTGTCATAGGCTCCGCCCCCTCATGTATGACCTCATCCACCATGAATACTGGTTCTGGCATGTCATTGATCTAATCAATTATTCATCGTGTTAATAGCTATACTTTACCTGTCCTCTGCATTCCTCAAGAAACACGTTTAATAAACAGCAACAATACCTTTACTTTTCACTTAACAAACTACAAACTATTCTTAGCCAACTGCCACTTACATAATATGTGTATTTTCATAGAATATTCACCTTTTGATATAAATTATATTGATAGCAACATATGCTGCATGAGAAAAATCATGTTAACAGTAATGCAATTACAGTGGATGTCTATTAGGAATTGTGGAGGTTTGTGGTGACCTATATTTATTTGTTCATTTTGTTAATTAGTATGTTTGTTAAAGTGCTAATTTTAATTCTTCAAAAAAATGTGTGTTAATTGAGCTGTAAAACTGTTTAAATCCTTAACATTCTTTAAATGCAGAACTTCTGTTTTATTGACTGTTTTCTTATTTATTGAAAATTCCTAATTTCTTTATTTCTGACCAAATCAATTTAAATGCACATGACATATTTTTATTTTAATGTTTAAATTTACAATTTATTTTAAATTAACAAAGAGGCCACAGAGTGATATGACAATGCTCAATTAAACAATTTGGTGCTTATTAAATACAATATTTGGCTGCAGACAGTTTGTCTCAAAAGTCTTTCATAATCTTCCTTGTCAAATCACATTATATCGTCACATACATATATTTCAGTTATGTTTCCATACAATAAAATAAGTAATGACAAGAAAAAGAAATACACAATATAATAGTAACAAATAAATAAACAATTAAAAATATTAATAATAAAATATTTAATATAAAATGAAATTATATAAAATGTAATAAAATAACATTTTAGTAATATTTAAAAAATATTAAAAGTATTAAAGTATTACAATTGAAAGAAAGTAGTAAATAACGTATTAAAATATTTTTAAATAAATATATATTTCATTTGCTTGCTCACTCTCACTATTTGCTAACTCTTTTGTCTTGAAAGCAGCTTCTCATTTGCATCTGTCACCCGAGGGAAACATCGCAGTCTTTGTAGTGTCTCGGCCTATTGAATTGACAGGCTTTTTGCCTGTGGCCACAACTGTAACTCTTGACAATTATATTTGTTAGGCAGCGATGCATCACACCTCACTGAAGATGGTCAGATAAACATCTCTGGTGAAAGTATCTCAAGCACCGCCACGTTCTCACCCCCTCCAGCTTCACAGCCCTTGCCACGGTCCCGTTACTGGGGGGTTTGTTTTCATGCTCTGCCAATCTCAGGTTCCCCTCGTTTGCACCAATTAGCAATGACAGGAATCCAGCTGGGCTAAATTAATGGTCCACCAGCACCCTCCTCTCCTTATAGCAGTGTGAGGGTCTAAAAACAACACCCGCGTGTGAGAAAGAGAGAATCACATCATTCACTAGCCGTAGCACTGGAATGTGTCGAATACTTCCCTCGCACATTCTCTCATGTCTGCTCTCATACACACATCTGTACATTCCACTCTCACACACACACACACATCCCTTCACGTGTGCATTACCAGTATATTTATCTAGCACAAACACACATTTTCTTTATGTTCACCATGCAGAAACTGTAATAGATCATTCTCTAAGTCTGCATTTGTCCCTTACATCAGATCAAATCACTTTTAGGTTCCTGTCCGTCTTAAAGGCTGACTGTGACATTCAGTCTCACAAACTTTCGATGTAATATTTAAAGAGTAGTAAATTCTTAGTCTTCCATCAAACATCCATCATTTACTCATCTTCATGTCATTCCAAACATGTATGATTTTCTTGCTTCTTTCTTACTTTGAAGATTGTTAGGGTCCAAACAACATTGAATCCCACTTTTATTGTGTGAAAAAAAACCTGAGACATTTCTCAAAATATCTTCTTTTACATTTCACAGAACAAAGATTTTGGAACAACATCAGGAGAAAATGATTTTGGGTGAACACTTTAACACTTTAACTAGAACAGGCAAGCCTTCAGAAAGAGGAGGTTTCTGGGAATGTAACAGAAATAATATCACCGCTGTCAAAGTGTTTAACAATATGTTTTTATACATATTGTACATAATACACATAATATTCATATCATCCCAGTCTGTCGGCCGAACAGATGATCCCCAGAAATCCCTTAAACTGGAGCGACCCAAGCAATATCCAGACATCAGACTTGGTTCTTTTCATTTGGATCAGTAAGTAAAATGATAAATACAATGCAAAATTTAAATGACAAGTAAACTGAGCAACAAAGAACAACCGGTAACACTTACAATAAGGTCATTAGTTAACTACATTATTTAATGTGAACTAACAATGAAAAATACTTCCAAAAATAATCTTAGTTTATTTCAACGTTTAATAATGCTTTTTTATTGAATATAAAGGTAACACTTTATTTTAAGGTGTCCTTGTTACACGTTACATGTCATTTCTATTACAATAACAATGAATTCTGCATAATTACATGCAAGTAACCCTAAACCTTTCCTGTAGCTCAAATAGTAGAGCATGGCGCTAGCAACGCCAAGATCATGGGTTCGATTCCCAGGGGAAGCAAGAGCTGACAAAATGTAAAAAACTGTAACTTGAATGAAATGTAAGTCGCTTTGGATAAAAGCGTCTGCTAAATGCATAAATGTAAATGTAAACCAAACCCTAATCCTAACCCTAACCATATAGTAAGTACATGTAGTTAATTAATATTACTCAGTACTTAAATGTATAATTAACACTGTAACAAAGACACCTTAAAATAAAGTGTAGCAAATATAAATTATTATTATTTTAGTATTATTAAAATCAAAAGTTGTATCTGTTAATATTATTTAATAGACCTGAGCTAACATGAACTAACAATGAACAGTTACATTTTTATTAACTAACGTTAACAAAGATTAATAAATACTGTGACAAATGTTAGTTAAAGCATTAACTCATATTAACTAATGGTGCTTTATTGTAAAGTGTTACTATACAGGAACCCTTACACAAAAAAGGGCAAAAATAAATGGTATTTTGAAAATGTATTTGTCTATCCATCCATCCATCCATTCTCCAAACTGCTTATCCTCTATAAGGTAACAGAAATGGCCAAAATATTACAATAAACAGTAGTATACTCCGTTAACATTCTCACACATACTCAATTCACACTCCTAATTTAAAAAAGACATGATCAAACTTTCTCCTGAAACTCTAAGTGAAGTAAATTGAATCTGAACTGTAATCTAAATAACACAGTTATGCTACAGGTCGGTAAAATACCTGTCAATGTTTTAATGGGTGGAGGTTCCCCCCCACGAACTGGAGCAGTTCATCCAGAACAGAACAGAGTTTTACCCTTTTTCCTCTCCTCCCTCACTTTTTCCATCTATCTGTTTTTAGGCTGCTGGGGTCCATAAACAGCCGTGGCTGGAGCGGAGGGAGAGAGGGAGAGAGGGAGAGAGGCAGAGGGATGAATAGAGCTAATGTCCAGCAGCACTCATTGCTCAGTTCTATGAGCGTGACACACAAATATCTTATTCCACAGTAAAACACTTCTAACAAGTTTGTTTTACAGTTTCTGAACAACATTTGAATAGTGTCTTACTTATCATGATGTGGAGGGATTGCCAGAGCATTGCTGAGATGTTTTGAGTGGTTTTTAGCATCTTGTTATATGGTTGCTAGGGTGTT
Organism: Schizothorax lantsangensis; assembly: GCA_027422415.1. Taxonomy (NCBI): domain Eukaryota; kingdom Metazoa; phylum Chordata; class Actinopteri; order Cypriniformes; family Cyprinidae; genus Schizothorax; species Schizothorax lantsangensis. The sequence continues at coordinate 33,730,964 of CM049846.1, read as the reverse complement.
TTGGGTCAAGGCAAAAGAATGATCTTTTGGTCCTCTGGCTGGAGTGAGATTTTGATGGCATGGGCTGAATAAATCACACATCTCACAACTATTTGTAACTAATTTACAGTTTGGCAAATTGGTGGCTAATTTGTATGAATTAATTTGCTTTAATTTGTATGTTTTCATACAATCTTAGGTTTAGGGGTGGACCTTCATGCCTACTTTTTTCTAAAAATCATACGTTTTTGCAAATTGAATTCATATGAAATCTCCAACTTGTAATACTGTTACGTTTTCCCGTGAAATCAGGTTTGATTCAACAGTTCATTTTTAATTTTATCTTAAATCAAACAAAAAAACAAAAATCAGCACTATATGCACTTCTTAGAAATTTTTCCTGTTGACTTTCCTTCCATTTACGCTGGTTATCTACCATGAATCAGTTTTCTTGGCAGCTAATATATATACGTGTGTGTGTGTGTGTGTGCGTGTGTGTGTGTGTGAGAGAGTGTAGGATAAGGGATATACAATTTTAGAAGCTATTTAGCTATTTTATTTTAGAAGTAGCTTTGGAGATGTTTGTGTTATAATCAGGCATTTGAGCAAATGACAGTTTATTGTTTTTAATATGTCACACAATAAAAAAAGACTATGATGTATCCCAGCAGGCACCGGACGTCTATATAACGTCAGGTTGATGTTGGACATGACGTCGGATAGACATTGTATTTTGGTTGAAAATGAAAATCGGGTTGACGTTAGTATTTGACGTCAATCTGACATTGACGTAATGTTGGATTTTGGTTACACAACCTAAAAACAACAAAATATCAACGTCAGCTGACGTCGGTATTGGACATCAATTTAACATTGACATTAGACGTTGAATTTACATAGAATTTTGGTCACCCGACATCGCAACTGAAATTTAACCAAATATCAACGTCTTATGACGTTGTGTGCCTGCTGGGATAGTTCCAGTGTTGCTAACTACGCTAGCTAATTTTTCTGAAGCGTTGCTTTTAGCTTAAATTAGCTTAAAAAATTGGTGTAGGGTTTACTTTGAAACCATTTTTGCTCAGAAATTGCTAGTAAATTTCACAAATAATTACAAAGGAACTTCGAGTAACACACTGAATTAAATGTGAGACTTAGTAGAAAGACTAAAATAGTATCTGCATGTAATCTTGTTTTATTTACAACTTGAAAAATCATTTACAGTGTAGACTGAGAACAAGTTACGTGCCAGAGTTTAATTTTTAAAGTAAAAGGGATTGAAAAATGAATCCTGACGTTTGTTATCATCTGCCAGGTGAAAAATAACAAAATGACTTATGTTTCCAGCCAATGTTTAATACCTATGGTTAGGGGTTGTTTACCTTCGCAAGCTGCGCTTAAAATGCTTTTTCCTAGTTATGTTTTTGAGTATTCATATCCTCACAGAAGCTCATTGTTCTCAAGTCAAAGCTGGTGTTATAATAGGAAGACATGAAATGACACTAGAGTGTCACAGACATTTCCGTGGCCAGTCAAACAGCGGTGGCTCCCTGAACGTTTACCGTATTCTCCTAAGAGCATCCCCTCCTCACCATCATCATCATCAATGGGGCTTTCTTCTCAGTGAAGTCTGCTCCTAAAATACCTGTTCTCTTCCCCTGTCCCGCTCTCGCCGGCCGCTGTCTAAACAAACACGTCGAGAGTCTTTTTTGAACGTTCCCAACACGCTCATTTTAAGTCGGCCCGCTGCACGCTTCACAGGTGATATTTATAAACACCTCAAAAGCTGCTTTTTTCTTGAAAGGTGGAAGGCATCCGACCGAACGAATGCGAGTTTGTCTGTCCCCCTCTCTTTCTCTCTTTTGCATTCCTGCCAGATAGGACCAGACCACTGGGGTAACTTTCCTGGCTCTGCAGGGCCCCGGACAATCGCTTCTTTCATTGAGGGCAAAAAATTCGGCCCCTGGCTCCTTCCTAGCAGTTAGGCCGCAGGGAGAATGTCTCTAGCTCTCACTCTCTCCAGCGCCGCCTTCACAAAGCTACCTTTTACAGGTTTATATTTAGCCTCCTTCTTCACCGCTGTCCATTTCTTAGGTGCGGGTAGTTGCGTAGAGTAAAATTAAAAACATTTCTAGGTTCGCAAAAACCATTTGGAAAAAGGTGGAGAGTGTGAGAGCGGAAAACAGGGGCCAGGAGTGATGGTTTTCCTCAGTAGTTCCCGTAAATGAGCTGTGTACTTTATTCAAATGAAGGAAAGGTGAAGGCCAGAAAAAGATGATAAACAGAGAAAGGGATAGGATGAAAAATAGCTATGTTAAATAGAGAGTGGAAATATCGAAACTCTTTTAATCTTGAGCTGTCTTCAGGCAAATGTAAGATGTACACACATGATGTGAGACCATGCGTCAGTCATTGTGTAGGTTGAATAGTGCTGGCGGCGGGAGGATGGTTTGTGCTGTAGATTAACGCCGGAGCTGCAATGTTAGCAGAAGCACAGCTGTGTTCTTCTCTGTTCTTTTTTCAGCTCTGTCTTGCATCCTGGTGTCACGCAGGACTTTTTTTTCCAAGAGCTTGCGAGGATTTTCACTGAGCTAACAATGTGTGCTCATTCATGACTCATGGCTGCTTAAACTTCACTCAACCTTTTAGCTGTCCTTCTCTCCCTCGATTTCTGTATCATTTGATCTGTTTCTCTGAATTAGCAGTAGTCTTGTCATTTTATTTAGCCAAAGTCAGCCAGTTATTCAATTCAGTGTATTTTATTTTGTTTTTGTTTTGTTTAAAGTGTACACACATTCAAAAATGAATTAATAGCTAAATGGACACAGACCACTTTCAATTAATTTTTACATGAGTCAACAGTTTTTCCACTGGCCAGACCCAAAAAAAAAAAAAAACATATATATATATATATATATATATATATATGTTTTTTTTTTATTCAATATATTTATTCATTATTCAATATAAAATCTTATTCTACAGTTGCTTGCATTTATTTATATGAATATATTTATATGAATATATGTGCATTTTTATAAAATGATGTACATATTTTTATATTTTTACAAAAACAAAAAAAATCTATAAATAGTTTCTAAGGTTTTCAATTTGAACTAATATCTTGTATACAGTATACCCGAAAAATTGTATTAATTAATATTTAATTTTTGTATTTATTTGCATTAATTATTATTTAAATATTTAAGTAATACTTTTTAAAATATTTGTATTATATATATATATATATATATATATATATATGTGTGTGTGTGTGTGTGTGTATATATATATATATATATATATATACATACATACTTTTTTAATCATTTCATTTTGTTATATATTTTTATAAAAAATATCAAAATCTTTTTTATGTAATAATTATACATACATATAATTTTCATATAATATTCAGCATCATAATATTACTATTATTTAATGTGTGTGTGCATCTGTATATATATATATATATATATATATATATACTGTATATAAAACATTATATTCTTATATAATAATTTTATATATAATTGTTATATAAATATTCCAGCATTGATTTTTAATTATTATTATCTATCAACTTTCATTTAAGAATCATTTAATAATGAAATATGGCCAAAAAAGGGGGAAAATATATAAAACCCCAAAGACTCAGTGTTTTTAAATGATAAAAGCACAAACAACAGCGTTTTGCTTCCATTGAATGGGTGCGGTGTGGTTGACACCTCTGCTCGAGTGTTTGTGCTCGAGACAGAGAGCGAGTGTGTGTGAGTGTGTGACAGCGGCTGGATGCTGTACGTCCACTGTAGTCCGACACACACTGCTCTGGTCTGTTTGGCTCTCAAAGTGCTTTCATTCGTCCGGTGGCCGGGGGGAGACGGAATTAGTGATACGGCGGGTGATTTTTCACTGCTCCAAACCAAATAAATAACACCGGCTCATTCACTGTTCTCTCCTTCTCTTTCTATCTGTCATACAGACATTCCGAGCTGAAAAAATCCTTCCCACTCGAAACATAAATAGGTGAACAAATAGGAAAGGATAAATAGCGTTTTAATGTGTGGGTCAGCTCAGTTTAACAGGCTTCGCTCTGGCCTCCATACTTCAGCTGTCCTGACGCTAACTTTCCAGCATCACTCCTGGAGGAAGTATTCTTACCTGCCTGAAAAACACTAATGACCGGGAAAAGAACAGCCTCCTTTGCCAAGCTGCATTCTTGCCATTCGTTTTAACAGATGATGAATAGGACAGAAATATATTTTGGCCATGCTGGCGTCAAGTATTTGAATGTGTAAGCCACCGTTAAAATGTCTGATTGTCAACATCTGCTCAGGTGTAATTCATCACATTAACTATGAACATGATCCAAAAATCTCTAAATGCTTTTTATTCTTATATTGATCATTATATCTATTATTTTTATCATTTAAAGCCTATAACAAACTTTATTTTGGGAAATGTTTTGCTTGAAAAGTTTTTTGTGAAAAATTTTACACTTAACTTATAAAAACTTAAAAAGAGTACTTATTTTGGAAATAATATACTTAAATGTGAACTGAATGCATAGTTTTACATTTACATCAACTAAAATATATTAATGTCATTTTTATTGTCATGTATTTAAAAAATATATGTAATGTATTACACATTTGTGATGATAACATTTTTTATTTAGTACATTTAAATATATTAACATTAAATATAATCAAATACACACTGCCGTTAAAATTATAATCACATATCACATATAAACACATCAATATGAGTGTATGAGTGTAAATAAGTATACTTCTTTAAAGCACAACAAAAGATGATTACAACACAATGATTAAGAATGTAAACCTTTTAATTTGACACTGTTAAATTATAAAGTGCACTTCTTAAAAGTGTGTTAAGAAACAGTTATTATAGTGTCTTGTAAGTGCACTTACAGTAAGTGCCTTTTTATTTCATTAATATTATATTATCAGCAAGTACAGTTTTTTTAAATATACTGTGAAATACACTACAAGTGCACATTCGATACAATTGAGCGCACTTCTTTTTCACAAGGCAACGCAATGATAAATGCATTTTTATTCTTAGTCTTAAGAGTCCAAACTTTTTGGGGCCATGCACACACACTTTTATTCGCACAAACACACATTAATGCTCGCACGCATGCTGCGACGCCAGCGGGACAGACATGGCAGCTAAGAGACGGAGTTTGGAAGAGTCGGAGAGCAGGTCTGCACAGCGACATCCTCAGACAGTTTCCTTCAAAACATCCGCTCCATGAATTAGACATCTTATTTACCTGTGCTGCAGGCCTCTGGCTCTCCAGATCCTCAGCTCGGCTTCGTTTGGAATAAAAAAACCTGCTGTGCTGCTGCGTCTCCCTCCCCCAAACCTTCTGGGTTCAACACACTGTCTTTTGTACAGTGCACCTATGTAATGAAAGCAAATAAATAGATTGGAGCCTCATTTACATCAGTGAATGTTGGTCGGAAGGAAGAGAAAGGATGTTTGCAAATAGCTACTGGATAAAATTGCTACTAAATTATAGTTCTAGAACAATTTTATTGTTCAGTTGTTGCTCTTTTATATCTCCGGAAAATTAAATAAACGAGAATGAGAATGAGAGAATGAATGAGAGAGAGAATGAGCTTTATTGCCAGGTATGTTTACACATACGAGGAATTTGTTATAGTGACAGAAGCTCCACAGTGCAACAGAATGACAGCAACAGGACAAGACACAGATAATAAAAGAATAATATACAAATATACAAAATAGGCAATGTAAAAAAAAAAGCAAAAACACAATATATAATATAGACAATTATGTATGTACAGGTATGAAATGTGCAAATTTGAGATGTAAATAAGTATGTGTGATGAATAAATAATGTAAATAGTGTTGTGTGTTCCACGTTTAATGTCAAGTGTTCATGAGATGGATTGCTTGAGGGAAGAAACTGTTCCTGTGTCTGGTCGTTCTGGTGCTCAGAGCTCTGTAGCGTCGACCAGACGGCAGCAGTTCAAAGAGGGAGTGTGCTGGATGTGAGGGGTCCAGAGTGATTTTGCCAGCCCCTTTGCTCACTCTGGATAAGTACAGTTCTTGGAGAGTGGGGAGGGTTGTACCAATGATTCGCTCAGCAGTCTACTACCCTCCGTAGTCTTCTGAGGTCAGATTTGGTAGCTGAGCTGAACCAGACAGTTATTGAAGTGCAGAGGATGGATTCAATGATGGCAGAGTAGAACTGTTTCAGCAGCTCCTGTGGCAGGTTAAACTTCCTCAGCTGGCGAAGGAAGTACAAACTCTGCTGGGCCTTTTTCACAATGGACTCAATGTGATTGTCCCACTTAAGGTCCTGAGAAATTGTGGTGCCCAGAAATCTGATTGACTCCACTGCAGTCACAGCGCTGTTCGTGATGGTGAGTGGGGGGGGGGGGGTTTCTCCTGAAGTCCATGATCATCTCCACAGTTTTGAGCGTGTTAAGCTCCAGGTTGTTAAGACTGCACCAGACAGCCAGCTCCTTAACCTCCTGTCTGTAGGCAGACTCGTCACCGTCCTGAATGAGGCCGATAAGTGTGGTGTCGTCTGCAAACTTCAGGAGCTTGACAGAGGGGTCTTAAGATGTGCAGTCGTTGGTGTAGAGAGAGAAGAGTAGTGGGGAGAGAACACAGCCCTGAGGAGCTCCAGTACTGATCGTACGAGTGCTGGATGAGAATTTTCCCAGCCTCTCTAGCTGCTGCCTGTCTGTCAGGAAGCTGGTGATCCACTGACAGATGGAGGTGGGCACGGAGAGCTGTGACAGTTTGTTCTGAAGAGTGTCCGGGATGATGGTGTTAAAAGTGGAGCTGAAGTCTACAAACAGGATCCTCCCATAAGTCCCTGGTCTGTCCAGATGTTGCAGGATGTAGTGCAGTCCCATGTTGACTGCATCATCCACAGACCTGTTTGCTCTGTAGGCAGACTGCAGGGGGTCCAGTAAGGGTCCAGTGGAGGCCTTCAGATAAGCCAAAACTAGTCTTTCAAATGATTTCATGGCCACAGACGTTAGAGCCACAGGTCTGTAGTCATTAAGTCCAGTAATTTTGGGTTTCTTTGAGACTGGGATGATGGTGGAGCATTTGAAGCATGAAGGGACTTCGCACAGTTATTAAATCAGTTATGTGTCATTTTGGTAACACTTTACAATAAGGTTCTAAAAGTTAACATTAATTTACTACATTAGTTCACATGAGCTAACAAGGAAAATACTTCTAAAGCAATTCTTAATCTTATGTTCATTCTACATTAACATTTCTTATTTCAACATTTACTAATACATTGAATGTTGTATCTGTTATTTTAGATATTATTTTATTTGCTCCTGAGCTAACTAACAAAGATCAGTTGTTGTTGTTTTTATTATTATCTAATGAATGCAACAAATATATACTGTAACGCTAATTGTTAATGTTAGTTAGAAGATGGCATCAAAATAAAAAAATGCAGTGTTATTTTATTGTTAATTCTTTTTAATATTTTGAATCAGTTTTTATTTTTCATTTTATTTTTAGTATTTTTTTTGTGTGTTTTTGTCTTTTTTACTTGAGACTTAGTATCAACTTAAACTGAAGTTAATTGATAAATGTTGTCTTGGCAACTATATCTGAAATAAGTTTTTTATATTTTATTTTATTTCAGTTAATGTTTATTTTTATTTCAAGTAACAACATGTTTTTTATGGTTTAATTTTAGTCAGCTAAATTTAATAACACTGCTGAGGATTCACTGTAAATTTCAATTAGTTAACTTTACTTGACAAAATCTTGCAAATGTATTGCGCCATAAAAATTTAGTTAAGGTTACTTAGTATATTCAAGTTTCCATAAATTGGCTTCTGAGTAAACTTGAATATATTGAGCAAACTTAACTAGATTTTTCTGAGGCAATAAGTTTGCAAGATTTTTTCAAGTAATGTTAACAAATTGTTTCATTCCAATATGAGCTTGTCCAAAAACTTCTTTAGAGAAATACAGTAAAATACAGTAAACATTTGTAGAGCTATAAAAATAACTAGTCTTGTTGATAGTTTTGGTCTTGGAAGAATGTATTGAGGAATTTTTGGAGTTTAAGATCTCTGAGTTTTGATTGCATTTTGATGGCAAATCTGAGCCATTATTGAGATTTCTTCAAAGACTTTCTTTTTCTTTTTCAGGAGAAACAGATTTCATTCTCTCGAAAAGCCATTGAGAAATTAAAGAGATCTCATCTGTGATTTTTCTTCCTTTGAATGACCTCAGATTTGTAAAGACAATCAGAACTGATTGAAAAACTGACCGTTCAGATTTCATGTTGTATGAATGTGTGTTTCTCATTGTTCTCTGTTCTTTTTCTCATTATCTAAAATGTGTCTGTCTGTTTCTCTATAGGGAAATGTGTTTGTCCGCACCTGTCTCTCTGACTGTAGCACTGTTGTTTAGGTGGTTGGCCGATACAGCACTTCTCTGTGTGGTTAATGGATAACTGCCGCAGTCGGGCGGCCATGATGAAACGTTGACATTTCCCTCCGATTATTCATCCGCCCCTTTGTTCGGAGTGTTTGCTAATGGCCTGGGCTCTGGGCGGAGTGCGCTGGAGATGGAGAGACTGGAGACAGAGAGGGGTATCTGAGGCACACCCCGCTGTTTGTTCGTCATGTTTGCTCAATATGGCGTGTGGGTGGAGGGTCTTCAGGACCAGAGAGACCTGCGCTGTGCTAGTTAGAGCACGGGACGCTAAACGTGCATGTTATTATGGCCATTACACATAACTTTAGGTCAGTCTAAGGACACGAGATACAATTTGGGTGTTACTGTAATTGGTTAACTCTCACAATAAAGTGCAGAATCATATTTCATCCACAAAATCAAGAGGAAAAACAAAATGAAAATGCTCATTTTTATAAATAAAACCCCTTTTTTTGCCTTTTTTTTTTGCATCTTGTTCCCGTTGTTGTCACATTGTGATGCTCATTAGGTTCTCAATCTGTAAAATAGTAATATTTTACTGCATTATAGTGAAAAAAACAACTTTGTCTCAGACGTTTCCTCTAAAAATTGAAAAATGACATTCAAACTATTATCTTAAAACAGACTGTTTTTAGGACTCATTTTTTGCTTTTTGTTTTCATGAAATTAATACATCTGGACAAGTGACTTTTGAGGGTTTTTTTTGGCAAATAGTGATTCTCATTAGGTTCTCACTACTGTAAAACAGTAATATTTTACTGCATCACAGTGAAAAAATGCATTGTTTATTAAAAATATTTAATAATTGTAAACATATGAAGGCACTGTGATCAATACTACTACGATGAATAAATACTTAATGCTAAATACAATTTAAATTATATATATTTTTTACATTACAGTAATAAGAATGAGATTTTTTGCATTGAACAATATGAGAATTGTTCAAGAGAATTAGGGAGGCAAGTGTTTAATTTATATGAATATAATATCACAAAAATAATAGTATTAAAATATGCTTTGTTTTTCTTTATACAAATGTAAACATTTAATTTCTTATTTCCCTCTTTTGATCTTGGGTTGACATTTGATCTTGATGAATTTAATGAGATTCACCTGAATACTATTACTGAACAATCTTATTTTGCAACACCAAAGTATAAGCAATGTTTCTTTGAACATTCAAGACTTATGACTGACTAGAAGAATAACAGTAAACAGTGAAAGCATTTGTGCTACAAACCAGTGTGTTTTTAATTAAAACAAAATAATATGATAATAAATATCAGTTTACAATATCAAACAGCTTAACGAGTTGTTTTGTTACAAATGGTCGTGCCACTCATACGTTAAAAATAAGGTGGCTAGAGAGTGAAAGATTGCTCTATTATCAATGATCAGGTTTTAGTGTCAGATTTCTCTTCTTCGTGTTGGTTTTAGAGTTTTAACTGGAGTAAACAGTGAAGTGTTTCTTATCAGCAGAAGGGTGGAGTCATGAGAGGAATGAAGAAGGGATGTAGAGAGAGATCACTCAGGTAAACACAATGCCTGACCACTCCAAAGACACAGAGGGGATTGAGAGAGAAGAGAAACGAGATTGGTGGGTCAGGCCGCAGGTATTGTCCCGTCTGTTTGCTCACCCAGCAGGCAGGCAGATGCACGGCTCTGTTCACTGACACCTGAGCAGTTGATTAGATGTAGCGGACAGAACTGCTGCTGCCGGAGACAATGATGGGAGCAGAACATGTGCTGCTGGAAAAAAGGCTGCATGGCTTTTCATAACTCAGAGAATGAATACCATGTATTTGCCGTGAAGACGAGGCTGCAATAGAATGTGAATGAATAAAAATAGGAGGCACTCTGTTGTGACAATGAACCAGTCAGGACCAATCAGCATTTTATTGTTCAATATATGTTGTTAAATCCTAAAATGATTTGCTGTGGATACTTAATGAGTTCTCATGTATGTGTAATTTAAATATTAATGTCTGAGATGTTTCTCCAAAAAATCAAAACTGACATTGAGAAAAGCTTTAGAGTTTTAGAGACAGATTGTGTGCTCAATTGGTTCAGTCATATTGAGATTTGGTAACATTTTACAATAAGGTCCCATTAGTTAACCAGGGTGCAATACACTGAAAAATTGTTGCTAACAATGGCATTTCACTGCAAAAAAAAATAATTGGTGCCTTTTTTATTAATTATTAAACCTTTATTTAACCAGGAATTAAAAACTCTTGAGATTTAAAATCTCATTTAAAACAGGGTCCAGGCCAAGATTGCAGCACATTTAGATACACATAAAACAAAATACATTAGTTTACATACACAGAAACATACACAAATCACTCAAAACATTTACAATCAGGTGACTCTCCTTTAAAATACATTTAACATCATTTAGTGATACCAACTCTTTTATGCATAACTACAACCTTAAATTTTTAAGTTGAATCAACTTGGCTGCACAAGATCATTTCAACTTAAATTATATTAAACTGACTTTAAAAATCAAGTTGATGCTTGTATAACTTAGTGAAAATGAAAATGAAATTGGTTTAAACTAAGTTAATTAATTTAAAATAATGAGAAAACATATGTTGCCATGACTTATTGATCATATAATTAATTAACTAACACATTGAATTAAACGTAAAACGTTGAAGTAAAAAATCTTGTAAAATGTAATCCAGTAATCTTTGTTTTAATAACAATTTTGAAAAACAGCTTTTATAAAATGTAGTGTTTCTTTCATTGTTAGTTCATGTTTGCTCATATCCATTAAATAAAATTAACAGATACAACTTTTGATTTTAAGAATGTATTAGTAATTGTTGGAGTTAACTTTATGGCCCGGTTTGACAGACGGGGCTTAGACTAAACCAGCATTAGGCCATAGTTCAATTAGGACATTTAAGTAATTTTTATAAACATGCCTTATAAAAAACATTACTGGTGTGCATCTTGAGACAAAACAAAGGCACTGATATGTTTTAAGATCAGTCAGTGCAAGTTTCTTTCAGTTAAAACAGCTCAGAATTACATTTTAGTCTGGGACTAGTCTTAAGCCTTGTCTGTGAAACCGGGGGTAAATGTTTTAGAAGCATTTTTCATTGTTAGTTTATGTAATGCAGTTAACCAATGGAATCTTATTGTGAAGTGTTACTGAGATATTTTATGCAAATCATAGCACAGTTTGAGTCATCATTGAGATATACCTGAGATTACATCTAGGAGAAAACTCTCAGAAGCATGAGACTTCTCCATTTAATCACCATTTAATAAAATAACAATTAAGACATTAAACTGATCTTATTTGTGATTTTTCTTTCATATGTGACCCTGGACCACAAAACCAGTCTTAAGTCGCTGGGGTATATTTGTAGCAATAGCCAAAAATATATTGTATGGGTCAAAATTATTGATTTTTCTTTTATGCCAAAATTCTTTCGGACATTAAGATCATGTTCCATTAAGATATTTTGTAAATTTCCTACTGTAAATATATCAAAACTTAATTTTTGATTATTAATATGCATTGCTAAGAACTTCATTTGGACAACTTTAAAGGTGATTTTCTCAATATTTTGATTTTTTTTTTTTGCACCCTCAGATTCTAGATTTTCAAGTAGTTGTATCTCGGACAAATATTGTCCGATCCTAACAAACCATACATCAATGGAAAGCTTATTTATTCATCTCAATTTTGAAAAATTGACCCTTATAACTGGTTTTGTGGTCCATGGTCACATATATGTAGTCTTTTCCAATTGTCATGGGATTTTGATGAAGACTCAGATATCTATAATGCGTCAATGTAAATGCACATGCATTCATGTATCGGGTGTTTTGTGTGAAGCAGAATAACAGTAGTGTGTGCAGTATGTGAGTGCTTTAGAGAAGTGAAGGACCCGCACCTGGCCGGGGAGAGCGAGCGAGAGAGGAGGGCAGCTTTAAAGCTTTTACCACTGTGCAAACAGTAGGCTGATTGCTTTTAATGGGATCAACTAGAGGCCTCTGTGAGAGTCAGCCCTGCCCTGACCAACAGCGGGATGTCGGGTAAGTGTAAGCTCACTTCTCATTACTGCTCTTGAAAGAGCCCGTGTAATCCAGCACACGTAAATGCAAACACACATCCACTCTCAGGAGCACAGACACCTTTGTGATGGGACAGTTGAGAGCGGAACAGCTGAAGGACACGCTGACCAAAACCTATATTGCCCCTATACGGCAAAACCAACAGATTTCAACTTGTTCTTGTTATATGAAGATCACATCAGGGTTTTTATAGTTTACTAATACTAAAATTATAGGTAACACTTTAGTATAGGAACCAATTCTCACTATTAACAAAACTGGGAAAAAAATGCATAAAAACTAAATAGATATATTTTTAAAAACTAATGAAAATTACAAAAGAAAAAAAAATTACTAACACTTTAACTAAAATTAAAAATGAAAACAGAAAATATTCAAAGTATTAACAAAAACTAGTATTGTTTTACCTTCATCCAGAACCATACTTTCAATCTTAATTTTAATCTTAATCTTAATCTTAATCTTAATAGATGGAAATGAATCCATTATAATAATAGGAATCATTCCATGTTCAAAACTATGATCATCCAAGCAGAGAGTGAAATAATAAACCATTTATTATTTATTTTACATATAATATTAATTTTTTTCATGACTGTTCATCAGTTTTGGTGTCATTTTCACCACACCAAACTTTTTCAAAAGTTTTTTCAAAGGTTAAAGTACTAGAAAATAAAGACAAATCAAGGTACTATAAATATTGCTTATAGATTGCTTTTTTTATTGTGCATAAGTTCTATTGTGACAAATTACAGTAGGTAAAAAGTTTAAAAAATATCACTTTATTAAGGATATTAGGTTAAATAAAATGCTATGAAATTTGCCTTAAGGGCTTCTCATATTTTAAAAATGTAATTTCCATCATTGTCATTTACATTACAGAATTATTTTTTGGAAGATTTGATGGAAATTATACTGTGGTGGGAGATTTTTTTATTTATTAATTTATTTATGCATTCATGTGCAGGATCCCTGGGACAGAACCTAAAGATACAGATGGATGATGTTAACCAGGAAGGTCTCCAGACATCAACATGACCAGAGCAACAGAGGAAGTGTGACTGAAGAGCTGTGCCAGACCCACTGAGTTTTGAGACAGAGGCATTCGACTCTTTCATAGCTGTACAATCCCAGTGTTCTCCTCCTCTTCTCTCAGTGCTACACGAATGAAGGCCATCAGCTGGAACGAGTCGTGATGTACTGTATGACCTGCTGATGAGTCTGTGTTTGATGAGAGTATGGCGAAACCAAAGAGAGAAGCGCTGAGCTAACATAGAGAGTTTGGTTGAGGATCAGTATGCCGTTATGACTTAAAGGATCTAAAAACCACCAAATCAATGATCATTGATCTTCCTTTTACTCATATGTGACTAAGCGTATTGCACCATGCTTTGTTAACCAGGAAAGTTTCAAATCAAACAACATAATTTAAAGGGATAGTTCATCAAAAAGGGAAAATCCTGTCATCGTTTACTCACCCTCATGTCGTGCCAAAGCGGACATTCTTGCTTCTTTGGAATACAGTATTTTCAAATGAAAGTCACATACATATTTACAATGAAAGTCACAATCTTAGAACCCATTGTGCAGACAAAAACACGTGAAACTCCTCAAAATAACTTTTTTTGCATTGGGTCAACTGTCTCTTTAATTTCTGAAGAGTCCGTTTCCAGAGTGGATATCTACACAGACAAACAGGCTGTTCTTTTCTGAATGTTCTTCTCGATAATCTATTGATCGTTTGGTCCATTTAAATGTGACTCACCGCATATGCCAAGGCAGAGCTGGAACTAATACAAATGACACATTTTCGAGTTATTTCTGACGTGCAATGTGCAAAGCATGCAAATAAGGGTTCGTAAACTACATTTTATTGAGCGACCCCTGTTTGGGGTAAGTGTTCTCTTGAGCATTTATTGTGAAAGTTGGAGAGGTTAAGAGGTGCTTGTGTCGTCCACTGTGGACAGATAACACTCTTTCAGTCCCCACTCACAGGCCTGGCCCAAAGCCAACTGATAACACAGTCACATACCATCTTTATTAATGATTGGTCAAGTCCCGGGCCGGAGCACGAACCCCCCGGCAGGTAAAATGAAGGATCTTTCCGTAATGACCACGTCTGAGCTCCACCCAACAAAAGCAATCTGTTCTAACACTGCTATGGCAACATTCCTTCAGGAACTAAAGAAAGCAGGCAGAAAAAAAAGCTTTATAAGGAAGCTTACGTCACCAGACATGGCATGAAAGGCACTTTAACATCTTGATAACAGTAGTTAATTTGTTAACATGCAGCATGACCACCATAAAACACAAATTATGTGGAAAATTGGGAATTTTTCATGAGTCTATCAGGTTTATTTAAGTGCATTAGTTCCAGTCTATCAGGCCACGACTAAGGGCAGTCGTGGCCTAATGGAAAGAGCGTTGGACTTGTAACCCGAGGTTGCGGGTTCAAGTCTCGGGTCCGGCAGGAATTGTTGGTGGGGGGGAGTGAATGTACTGCGCTCTCTCCACCTTCAATACCACGACTGAGGTGAGACCCTTGAGCAAGGCACCGAAACCCCAACTGCTCCCCGGATGCTGCAGCATTGGCTGCCCACTGCTCCAGGTGTGTGTTCACAGTGTGTGTGTTCACTACTGTGTGTGTGCACTTGGATGGGTTAAATGCAGAGCACAAATTCCGAGTATGGGTTGCCACACGTCACTTCAAAATAAAAATAAAAAATCAATTTATTTATTTAGGGTGACCGGTAACACTTTATTTTAAAGGGGTCATCGGATGCCCATTTTCCACAAGTTGCTATGATTCTTTAGGGTCTTAATGAAAAGTCTGTAACATAGTTTGGTTAAAATTTCTCATCTATGTTTTTGTTACTTTAGCCGCATTCATAGTGAAACTTGCTAATTAGCACGTTATTAGGAAAGATGATTTGCAAAGATTCATTAAAAAACCTTATACTCACATCTTCTGTAGGTGAAGCTGGATCACGAATGATTCACGCGAACATAAACGCAATTAGGTAGATCGGGGTGCATTCCCTTCACAAACAAACATAATCCACTGCGTCTTCAGCGGCTCAGATGTTGGGAGTAAATGACGACTGCTATGTTCATTATTACATCCAACAAAACACCTCAATCACTTAGGAGACATTCTAGTCTACATCTGCTCCGGCGACGAAACAATGGCGGACTGATGACAGCTCACTCAGGGCGGGTCTATGGTAAGACACCAGTCCAGTCTGTGCTGAAACGCTACTGTCAATCAAACTATTGTGGGAGGGGCCTGTCTGTGTGATGTCACACAGACAGGCATCTGAGATCGGCTCGATTTGAGAAAGGGATAAAGATTTTAGTAGATTAAAAAAAAACACTGGGTGGATCTTTATCATTATAGGGTGGTTGTGTACACACACTGCCAACACACCATTAAAGGAGCTGTATGTAGGTCATAGTTTGACTCTACTAAAGCACAAAAATACCATAATATGCTTGCAGATATTTAAGAAACATGCTAAGTTAACATACTTGTTTATCTGAAAAACAATGCTACAGTCAGTTATTCTCTTTTGAAAATGTGCGTTCCGGCCTGGAATGTCTGTGTTTGTTATGGTTTGTGAAACCCGCCCACTGCCAGTTTACCCAATTGTATTTCGGCACCCCGGGTTGCCAGTTGGCGGAAAACACAGCATATTTAATTTCATTCATCGTCATGTGCACTCGTTCCTGTTGGTGTCGTTAATCTGGCAATTTGCCTGTGCATCAAGTCAGAGGAGGAGGGGCCGGGTAAAAAAAAACGTCTCCAATATTTTGAATTTGGACTGCAATACCTAGTTCAACCGCTAGGTATCCTACATACAGCACCTTTAAATTCAAACAACTTGTAAAAGTGTATGTACATAGCATCTGATGACCCCTTTAAGGACCAATATTAACTAGCATGCTTCTTACTAGCATGTTGGCTGTTTCTTAGTAATTATAAAGCACTTATTAATGGCTTATTCTGCATATTCTAGATCCCCCAATCCAACCCCATAAGTTTAACAACTACCTTACTAACTATTAATAAGCAGCAAATTAGGAGTTTATTGAGGCAAAAGTCACAGTTAATAGTGAGAAATGGACCTTAAAATAAAGTGTAACCGAGTGACCTCTTTTTTGGACTTAAAAAGCATCCAGACAGATTTCTAAATTGCCTAAAATGTCCAGGATTTGGCTTTGTGTTTATATTGACTTGCTCTCTACATTCTATATATGCATAATTGCATTGCTTGTAGGTCTTGCACGCCACAATAGTGTGCCGCAGGGTTGAGTCGGTTGACGTATTTTTGTTGTCAAAAATCTAGGAACAAGTTAGCATTTTAGAATAGCTGGATTCATCATCCTGAAGTCAATGGGTTTTTTACATGGGTTTTTGGTTAAATGCCTGAAAAAAGTCTGTGGTCAACCCAAGCTGAAAATATAAAACATAAAATACATCAGTAAAACACTCTTGTTGGTTTTTAATTTTTTTTACTTTTACTTGTCCTGAAAAAGGTGGTTCTCACAAGTGCCTAGATGGGACTACAGAGGTTGTTGGGGATGTGAAACATCATCAGGCCGAGAAGATAAACTCATCTACTCACTAGTTGCTTTCACAGCCTCATTGCACTCTTGCAAATAATTCTAACTCAAACTTTCAGGATTTTTTTTTTTAAATAATGACTAAGAGTTTAATGCTGGTAATGTTGAAGTCATGTGATCGTGGTGTCTATTCTGGTGTAGTTTATTTAACTCTTTCCATCTGCCGATTGTATTTATTTAAATTCATAATAGATGTTTTCATTTGAGAAGATTATCCTGATGAGCAAAACACGCACAAATCATAAACTTTTGCTGGTCACAGAGCCAATAGGGAAAATCCTATTGGGTTTTTTGTTGAGGGAATGTGAAAAGTATTGCAGAGCTTCAGGTACAGTAGTGAACGACTGAGTAAATTTACAGTGCCCAAACAAAAATGTAAATTCAGGAGAAATTCCCATGGATTTATCCATGGATCGCTTACAAAAGTGTCTGTGGCAAATAATGGTGCAAACCATATAGATGCACACATTATAGTCTAGCAAAGCACATAACATTAGCCACAGGGGTGAGTTTGTGAGTTAAATTAACTAAATGAAACACTTTACAATAAGGTTTGTTCACATCAGTCAATGCATTAGGTAATGTGAGCTAATTAAGGGACTTTTTTATTTTTGAAAAGCACAGTATGGTCAACTAAATTTAGACCAGTTTTGAATTGCTGGATTTTTGCAATCATAAACCATATCTAAAAGAAAACAACTTCTTTTACAAGGTGCCAATTTCAGATAGATTCGTATGATGTGATTTGTGTGAAAACGTATACCGAAAAACAAATTAATATAATATTTCCATAAAATAACATTAAATTAAACATGAAATTTTGAAGTAGAAAGACTGAAATAGTATTTTCTTGTAAAACATACTCCAGTAAAATGTCCTCTTTATTCACAACTTCAAAAAAAAAAATATTTTTGCATGAAGCCCCACCCCTAAACATAACAGTCAGTGGAGCAAATACATACAAAATAGCCACCAATTTGCTAAAACATAACATATTATGTATTGTCATGATATTGTATTGGTTTTGGCAGCTGCCCTCTGCTGCTCTCTGACCCAGAACCACTGTACGGCCGAAGCCCGGACCGATGGACAAACTCAGCTGTGTCTGTTGTGCAGGAGGAAATGCTGGTTAATGAGTAGCCTGTGCTGAGTTGTGGCCCTCTGTTACAGGTGTGGGGGCCAAGGACAGCAGCTGATAAGACTAGACATGACTGGGAGAGGGGGAAGAGAGAACAACCGCAAAACAGAGGGAGGACTGGAGGAGGTGTTGCACAGATATCAATGACCTGCCGTTACTAAGAGACAAGCCTAGATTCATCAGCATATAACGGTATCCAGCCCACGTGCCTTTTACACTATAGAGCTGTTGGATTGGAGATTGGAGAAGTATTTTAACACTGAAAAAAATTATACATCACTTTTTAAGCAATCCGGTAGATAAGAGGGCTAAACGGAAAAACATTAGGCCAGATGCAAAGCGGAGTGCCTGCAACCCACTGAGCCATGACTATAATCATTAGCATGACTTTAAGTACCTTTTATGAAATGGTTACTGCATAACAAAAATATGACATGAAACATTAATTAAAGGGTGTTTCAGGGCACTTTTGGCCCTGTTAATCTATATATAGATGAGATATATCTTATAACACACGTTTCATATTTAATTTCTTTCAGAAACTTTTGTTTTGGAAATTTTGAACATTTTTAATTCTATTTTATGATAAGAGTGGAATCATGCCCATGATCCTTAAAACAAACAAAATAAATTACATTTTACATTTATTTGTTTTTTTTATTTAGTTTTTCATTGTACAAACCCGATTCCAAAAAAGTTGGGACACTGTAGGCAGAATAAATGTGGAAGTTTCAAATTTCACATCAATGACATATCAAATGAAACTGAGTGTTCATTATTTTTTTAAATTTCATGGCATCAACACATTCAAAAAAGTTGGGACAAGGCCATGTTTACTGTGTGGCAAATCTGCAAACGTCTGTGAGGAAAGTCTCCCCATTCTTGTCAATACAGGCTTCTAGTTGCTCAACTGTCTTAGGTCTTCTTTGTCGCATCTTTCTCTTTATGATGCGCCAAATGTTTTCACTGGACTGCAGGCTTTTCAGTACCTGGATCCTTCTTCTACGCAGCCATGATGTTGTAATTGATGCAGTATGTGGTCTGGCATTGTCATGTTGGAAAATGCAAGGTCTTCCCTGAAAGAGACGACGTCTGGATGGAGCATATGTTGTTCTAGAACTTGGATATACCTTTCAGCATTGATGGTGCCTTTCCAGATGTGTAAGCTGCCCATGCCACACGCACTCATGCAACCCCATACCATCAGAGATGCAGGCTTCTGAACTGAGCGCTGATAACAACTTGGGTTGTCCTTGTCCTCTTTAGTCATGACATTGTCCCATGAACTTCATTTTGGTCTGACCAAGAACAGTTTTCCACTACAGTCCATTTATAAATATTATGCCTATTGTTTAGATATGGCTTCTTTTTTGACCTATAGAGTTTTAGCCGGCAACGGCGAATTTTTTACACCGACAATGTTTTCTGGATATTTTTTTTTAAAAGCATATGGGCAGTAAGGGCCCGAAGATCTCCAGGGCTTTCAGCCTGACCCTTACGCACAGAGATTGTTCCAGATTTCTGAATCTTTGGATATATTATGCAACTGTAGATGATGATAACAAACTCTTTGCAATTTTTCTCTGAGAAACTCCTTTCTGATAACTTTAGCTTGGGGATTGGTGATCCTCTTCCCATCTTGACTTCTGAGAACATGCCACTTGAGAGGCTCTTTTATACCCATTGTTGCCAATTGACCTAATAAGTTGCAAATTGGTCCTCCATTTCCTTATATGTACATTTAACTTTTCCGTCTTATTGCTACCTTCCCAACTTTTTGTGTGTAGCTCTCATGAAATCAAAATGAGCCAATATTTGGCATCATTTCAAAATGTCACTTTCAACATTTGATATGTTATCTAATTCTATTGTGAATAAAATATGTTTATGAGATTTGTAAATTATTGCATTCCTTTTTTATTCACAATTTGTACAGTGTCCCAACTTTTTTGGAATCGGGTTTGTACACAGTAGGCTAAACATACTCAATTGTTTTTTTTTGTAATTTTTCTGAAATTTGTGAAAAGTCCCACCACATCTACAATTATGCTTTGTAAATCACATTTTGAACATTTTAGTTATATATTTAGAAGAATCCACCACAACTTCATGTATTAAAATGTATCTGGCTCGTGGTCTGTAAATGTTTAACATTTTTCACACCAAAATCTTTTTTTTTTCTGAAACTTGTGAAAACTCCCTCCACAACTTCAATTATGTATTGAAAATGACATTTTGAACATTTTAGTTCTATTTTTGAAAAGAATGCTCAAGGGAGGTCAGGGAATGACTGGAGAGAAGTCAGTGGAATGTGATCAGGAAAGGACCGTAACCAAGATTCAATCTCAGGTCGCTCAAAGCACTATTCAGAATCAGAATCAGAATCAGAATGAGCTTTATTGCCAGGTATGTTTACACATACGAGGAATTTGTTTTAATGACAGAAGCTCCACAGTGCAACAGAATGACAGTGACAAGACAAGACTCAGATAATCAAAAGAATAATATACTAATATACAAAATAGACAATGTACAAAATAGCAAAAACACAACGTACAAAATAGACAATTTTTATTTCACCGTATGTTGGCATGCTGTTGCTCTGACATTTTGAGCAGTTTTGGGAATGAGCTCTGTTGTCCTGCTAAGGCTGATTTCATAGCTGGCAGTTTTTTGCTATATCATGTATTTAGCACAACTGGAGCTGTTGATCAGTTTGATAATGCATATGATGGCTGTGGCAGGTCTGTCTGACCTTTGAAATCTGACTTTAAATGTGTGTATTGTGTGCATTTAACATTGATTCCACCTTAATTTCAATTACACTCTGCAGGTTTTTGAAGTCTGCACAGTTCTGTTGCTCAATCCTGTCTTATCACACTGTGTCATGGAGTGTGAGTGGGTCACACACTGAAGACTGGATCAATAAGCAGGTTCCTGCCGGTCCACCTCTTCCCGCACACCGTCCTTGTTCGACCAGGCGGGTAATGAGTTACTTATGCCACGCTGCACCTTCAAACCCCCATTAACCAATCCCCCACACCCCTGACCCCCTCCTCCACAGTGACCCACCTTGATCTTCTAGCCTTCACCCGGGTGAACAAACTGTTTAGATCCTCGTTCCCTCTCTTGCTTTCTTGCTCTCTGTTTCTTTCACCCACTCATACTGAGATCAGTTAGAAAATACAGTCAGTTTATACAGGACTGAACTCAAATGTAAAGCGAATGGCAATTCACAATACGGCTGTGAGTCACTTCAACTGATTTCAATTCAATTCAGTATAATTAGATTCAAATCAATTCAGTTAAATATATCATTTTGGTTAAGAGAAACAAAATGGTAATCAGTTATCATAGTTTATTTGAGATTTAACATTTACGTTTACATTTAATCATTTATCCAAAGTGACTTACAAATAATCAAAGCAACAAGAGAGCAACAGTATACATATATAAATGTAATGAATTATTATTAATTATTATGAATGAATTATACAAGTGCAGTGTCAAGTCTCAGTTAGTCTAGCACAGTACACATAATGAATTAGAAAATGTAAAGTTGTAAACCAAGTTCAATTCAATTCAATCTTTATAGTGCATTGCAAGAAATATAAAGTTGTAAAAGGTTATGTGCATCACTTTATAATAAGGTTTCATTTGTTAACATTAGGTAACTACATTAGTTAACATGAATGAACAATATATGGTAACACTTTAGAATAGGGAACACTTATTCACTATGAACTATGGCTTTTCCCTTACTACTTTATAATTAATAGTTAGTATGGTAGTTGTTAAATTTAGGCATTAGGTTAGGGATGTAGAATAAGGCATTGTGTGCTTAATTAGTACTAATAAATGACTAATATTCTAGTAATATGCATGCTAATAAACAACTAGTTAAGAGACCCTAAAATAAAATGTTACCCAATATATTGATATTAGAGATTAAAATAATATTAGTTAATATGTTAATATTAGATATTAAAAAATTAGTTAATGCTAGTTAATGCATTAACCAGTGTTAACTAATGGGACCTTCTTGAAAAGTTTTACTAGGTTATCAGAGCTGACATTAGGTTTTAAAGTTATAATTCTTAATGCAGTTTAGCTTAAACAAGTCATTATAATTAAATTTCATAATAATAATATGAGTTTATCTGCAAATCAATGTATCAGTTGAATTAAGTTTTAAAGTTATGAGACTTAACTTTAAATTCATGTCAATGAATTCAATTAAAAAAATATTTGTGAGCAGATGAAAAGCTATGATTAATTAAATAAAAAATATAACATTTAAATAAATAAATCTAAAGTCAACAATAACCAAAAGCATTGTACATTGTAAAACATATTTTATTTGTTTACCTTCAAGTCATGTGACCATTAATCAACATCAGAGAACAATGAACACGTGAATGTGTTGTTAAATTATTATTATATTAAATTATAAAATTGAAATATTAACTTAATATCTCAGAAGATTTTAGGTCATATGGGTGTGGCTGACAAAAAAAAGTGCAATAAGAGAAACATATCATAGCTGTCTTCAGGTTTCAATTTGTGAGATTCATTTCCATTCAGTTTTATTTAATTCATTTCATTCGTTTCAGTATACTAATCATTGAGAGAAACCTCAAGGAGTAACAGTTTATCAAAAACTAAAAAAGATAGTTGTAAGCATCAGAACATTCAGTATCATAAACTATAACCCTGGTTCGAGCGGTGCTGATGTTTCACCGTGAGAACCGGGCTGTATTGGAAAGGGCGAGGTCTGCCAGAGGCGGGTGTGTACAGCTTGTGTCTGGAGTCTTTCCACTCTATGTGACTTTAACAATGATCTGCTCCGAGCCTCAGGATTACAAACCACATCCTGGTCAGAGATGATGCAGGTGGCCAATACACCAACCTGACGTGCAGGTTATTACACAGAGCGGCGAGAGTATTTCAGAACAAAAACATGAGCTGGTGACTTTCACCACATGATGAGTGAAATATGTGATACAATGCTGACTCAGAAAATGAACAGTTAAATTATATTATATTAATCATTTTTATATTATATTATATTCTGAACTATTATTATGAGAAAGTTTCTATATAGTGTAATTGTGTATCTGAAACAGTATTTAGGTCACATAAAAGCTTTGATTACCGTCCAGACGGTTTGTTTTACTATAGTAAACCATGTCAGATGGGAAGAAAACTTTATTACACATATCTCCATCATTCTTTCTTCCACTATTGTGTTTATTACTCCTTCCTTTTGTACTATTGCTGATTTACCAGGAATTGTGGTATTGTTCAGGTATTGTTTCTCTATGTGTAAAGGTTTGGCCCTTCGCCACAGTTTATGACTCCGGGTGTGTCCTGGTTACTTCCGTGTTTGGGTGGTCATAGGTGTATAGGTTTCTCTCTTTTCCTTGATCCTGGCAGAAAAAAAAACGACCAAAGACAAACAGGCAAAGGTGAAGAGTTTCCCGAAGCGCACACATATGATAATACATGCCTCCAATCACTCTCAGTCAACATTTACACCAGCTCGTGTGTGTGTGTGTGTGTGTGTGCGTGCGTGTGCTTTTCAAGTTCATTTCACATATTCCAGTCTCTATTGTGGATGAATGAGAACATACAGGTGACATTTATCAGAGATACAGCGCCAGAGAGCAAATACTGGCCTGTTTTCATTCTCTCTCCACACGGGCTGTTTGAAGGAGATTTCCAATGGCAGGGTGGAGGGGGACTTATTTGCCAATAAAGTGTTTTTAAAGTCTCCTTTCATCTGGCAGGAAATTGCATAAGTTTTGTGGGGTTATGAGGCAGGTTTACAACACAGGTTTCATTTTAGACCAGGTAAAAGCAAATGGGCAGGTGGGAAATGACTAACCTGGGTTTATGATGTGTACAGGTGAGCGAGAGCTGAGAATAAAGGAGAACACAGGCATTGTGACGTATACTGTATTAAAAGAACAGTGCGTGGGATAAACATGACATGGTCAAAGGGATATTTAAATGTCACAACTGCTCACATTTTCATAAGAACAATCAATAAAATGTTCAGTTTTGTGTTTAAAATGCAGACATCAAACATAGGTTTTGTGACTATGTTCGTAATCTTCAGTTGTTGTAAATCCTCGTCTGTGAGGCGTCTGCTTGCATGCTAATGAAGTAACCTGTTGTAATGTACACACACCATTCACTCTGATACAAACAGACATGAGATGGATAACTTACAGCAGTATCAACCACAAAGACAACAACCTACATCCCTGTACAGGAGAGCAATTAGAAGGAGCTTTGACAGAATGTGATTATTTAAAAATGCGTATATATAGAAAATAATATTTATATATTCATATGTATTACAATATCTAACAATGACAAAAAAAATAAGATTTTGTTATTCTCAGTTCCTAGAAAACATTGCACAGGAATATATGAACAGTATGATAGTATCAAGTAAAGGAGGATGGGGGGGGGGTCATAAAAATGTAGCAATATGTTCTTGTTGTTGGTGGCTGGTCATTATTGTGATCCACTACATGATTCATTTTTATAGGAAATCATTTGACAAAATATTTTAGACAAAATACAACATTATCTTTTGTTAAACACATGTTTATTCTCTTTCAAGGAGCTGTAATAAGGGTTGAACGAGCATTAAAATAGAAAAGCTAAAAGAAAAGGGATATCCCCTATTATTAAAAAATATATTTTAAGAACGTTTTACTAATGTTCCCATAAAGTTATGAGAAATGTATTGTTGAATGTTCTCTGAATTATTATTTTTTTTTAATGGTTTAAAAACTTTCTTAGTTATGTGAACGTTAAAATAAAACATTAAGGGAACGTTCCGTTTGATCATTTTGCAGACATTATGAAAACGTTACTTTGAATGTTTTCTAAACAAGTAGTAAGTAATAATGTTAAAAAAAAAACATTAGACGTATGTCCAAACTAAAACGTTTCAGAAAAAATGTTTCATGAACAATGTAGCCTATAAATAACATTTGTCTGCTACATTTTGTATAGACCGGACAACTCTGACCGAACGTTCTATTAATGTAACTGGAAGAGAACGTTAGTCACCAAAACGTTCGCCAGTATTCTGAGAGCGTTCCCTGTTCGCTGGAGGCCTAAATGTTCAACTCATCCGTTAACGTCAGTGCAGTAACGTGAGGGGGAGACACCTGACTGCATCCTGGACAGACAGCAGGTTCCTGACTCTCCTGTAACTGCCGCGCAGCCCGAGGGCACATATACCGGTCTGAGCAAAACAGCGACAGAACGACACTTTTCACGTTCGCAAGTTTGTTCAGTTTATGAATTATGCTCATTTTCTGCTGCCTATAATGTGACTTCTTCCAAGGATTCAAGATTGGCGACTTAAAATATTGAGGAAAATTAATTTACTAGGCCAGCCTTACAATTAATTCAGTCCTGAGTCTTTCAGTATGAACTCCAGAGATGAACATGAATAAATAATTAAACACACTCTCACCTCACCGCATTATTTTGGCATCATAAACTAAATTCAAAGTTATCACCATCACGCAGCGTGTGCAATGTTAGTCTTCAAATGAAATGTAGTCCCATATCGCCCTCTGCTGGAGAAAAACACATAACATCATAAATACACCTTCACCTGTTGATTGTCGTTGTTCCTCCACCGATATGAGCATTCTTTCTTTCTTTCTTTTTATGGTCCAGAAGTAAAAAGTGTTTCTTTAAACATAAATGAATATGATTTAAAACATTAATAATTTTAAATAGGCTACAATATAATCTGTTTATAACAAATATGCAAACCAAATACATTCGTGTTAATTGACAAAAATGTGTTGGAATTATAATTATAATTAATTTACATAAAATAGCAGATCTCGATTTACAAGTCATAATGTATTTAAAAACTTAGCAACATAGTTTCGATATAGTCGGTGTGGCTTTTATGTAGGTCTACTTGAAATGTACTAAATAAAATCATAAATAAATAAATAAACACAGCAGAACTAATCATGACCAGTGGAAAAATAATCTGATAATAACTCGTGAAATAACAATTAACCGATGTGCTATTGTTTCTGGTGTTTTCTTCAACATAACCTTGATCAAACTGAAGTGAATTTTACAGCTACGTCACAGTCACGGCTTTCACCCATAGGTACTTAAATGTGATCACGTGACTGTTGCGAGCCCGATACACTAGTGCACTCGCTAGGAGCTCAAGAAGGACAACAGTGTACTGCAAACAGAGAACTGTGCTCATTGTTTACGCCATTTCACCTCGTTATTGTTAACAGAGAGCACTTGTTTTCGTCTGTAAATAGAGCTCATTGATAGCTGATTTACCGCTGTGTCTCAGACGGGATGGTTTGCTTTGAGAGCTGTTAGATCACAGGTATGTCCTTCATTTCCTATAACTTTTCTTAACATTTCCTTGAACTTGTCAAAAGCTGTGTGTTGACAAAGGTTGTGTGTGCGCATTCAGTATGCAGCAACTACAGATGTGTGCTTTACTGTGTGTACACTACACTTACGGAAGCATTAATAGTCCATGGCTGTGTGTCAAACACTAGTGAGCTGTCTATCTAGACGGCATTGTGGTGTATCATCATAGGCGCGTCCCAAAGACGCTATCTCGGTAAACAGCTCACTAGGGTAGAGATACAGTTTATTAGACAGGTCAGTATACAATGTTGCAGTGCATTTGTAATTTTTGAGATGGCATTCACAAATCTTAGTTAAAATAATATTTCACCCAGAAATGATTTGTCATCAGTTACTCACCCTCCTGTCGTTCCAAACCTGTTTGACACACTTTCTTTGTAGGGCAAATGATCCTTTTAAGGTTGCACTGATACTATGGATTTTTTTATATAATAGAAGTATCTTCAGGACTCAGTGGACATGATTAGACTCATGTGAGGACTCATCTTGCACAAGAGACCATGTTCTCATTTACCCACAGTTATGTCATGGGATACATGAGAGTGAAACATATGGCCTTTTGAATAAGTGTTGTTGTTTTTTTCATTTAGCAAGGTTTTTTATTTTTTTAAATATTTTTTATTTGTTAACAATTCAAAGTAAACTATAATAATGTAAACAGCTTATTTTACTATTAGCCAAAATATAAAATAAAATCTTTAAAAAACAAAGTTTTTTTTTTTGAGTATCATATTTGATACATTATGATTTTATGTCTCATATAGTGTGATATAGTAAGAATATGGTTTGGTGTTGTCGTTATTTATATGGCCAAAAAGTAAAATGAAATTCTGATAGCATTTAATGTAAATCATTGAGATTTTTAAACAGTATATCAGACTTACATAAAATGGATACATATCAGTTGTCACTCTTTATCTCCCAATAATGTGCCTTATTAAAATGATTTTAAATGCTTAGTTTTATGATCAAATATCTGTAGTTTTTATTGTGGAGGTAAAATATAATGCAATGCAATACAGTGATGATTGAGATGGACAAATAAACATTCCTCAAAAGCCTGATAGATCATATTTGATATATTTTAACATTATTTAAAAAAAAAACCTTAATCAAATAGACCTAAGTTAATTCAGTCCAATAATTGTTCACCTTGAAATATTACTAGCAATATAAAAGCTGTTTACTTTATACAAATCATGTGAAAAATCTTGTGAATCACAAGCTGAAGGTGGATGTTTATAGAATTATGCTAGAAGACCTTTTACTTGCTAAAAAAGTGTGAACTATGAAGCAGAGGACAGAAGGCATGTAGTAGATTGTGTGCAATGGGTTTTTCAGCAAAGTTTTGATCAAGCTAGTAAATTAAGGGCATTTGAAATTCTTAGGTTTATGGGGTTAACCGTTATGGACTATGAAAATTTGATTAGACATAATTAAGCAATTCACACATTGATTTGTACAGTATGAGTGTGTTAAATGATACAGTTTTTTTTCTGCTTTTCCTCCTGTCAAAAAGATTACACAAACTGTTACAGAAAACGCATAAGTAGATCATGTTACTATCAGGAAGCTCAGTCACATGACCTGCGCTCATGACTCATAACCTGCACTGCACTGCATCAACATTTCTTCATTTTCCTTGCGTCTTCAAAAGCACTTCCACTTTGAAATCAGCTGCGTGTGAAAGATTTGCCAAGCTCATCAAGACTCGTGTGTCAGTCACCTGGCTGTTCAGTCTGAACCGCTAATGCTGACATCTGGCTCTTTCGCTATAATGAGCTGGCAAAACGCCTGTGTGTATAGAAGTGCTGGACACAGGAGACAGAACAATGAATGGCACAAACACACACACAAATGTTCACCATCCAGTTTACATGCTTACATGAACACAGATTCCCCAGAACAAGACTGACTCATCTTTCATTTTTTAGGATTTGTATTTCCTCCTGATGTGCTGGTGAACCTCGACACAATGAAGTCAGATATACCATACGAAAAGGTAGGTTATACATGTTATAAATGATGAGAATCAGAATGAGCTTTATTGGTCAGGTATGTTTACACATACGAGGAATTTGTTATAGTGACAAGCTCCACAGTGCAACAGAATGACAGCAACAGGACAGGACACAGATAATAAAAGAATAATATACAAATAGGCAATGTACAAAATAGCAAAAACACAATATATAATATAGACAATTGTGTGTACAGGTCTGATATGTGCAAAAATATGATTTAGAATTGAATGTGATTCTTATATGCTCCTTAAATTCACTTATTGTTTAAGTTAGCTGATGGTTTTAATTAATAAATTGATGTGCAAACTTAAGATGCTATGTTTGATTGTCTACAATTCTTTTTGTTTTCATATCTTGATCAAGATGGTTGATGTGGAGCTAAGCAGAGGAGAAACACATCTTGGCTCACAAAAGGTATTAAATCAGTCTATCCTGATTATGGCACGTGACTGATCAATGGCTGGTAGTAAAATGCTAAAAATAAATAAATAAATAAAAAACTCACAACACTATAATTTACGGTGTGAAAACAAATTGCTAAAGAGTGAAATTTACAGTGTTATTACTAGTTATTAGTGTTTTTAAAGATCAACTTTAAGTAAACATTAGATGACAGCAAAGTAATCTGCATGTAAAAATAAGAAATAAGCATGCGTGATTAACCCTAATAAGCTGGGCATTTTTTTTAAAATATAAAATTGGATCTAAAAATGGTTTCCTGTATTGGATCAAAACTTTTTTTTTGGTACAATTTGAACAAAATTGACTTAATTTGATGAGTCTAAGTGGTTATAAAAGTCACACACTGTCTGTTCTTAGTGAAAATTTAACAAATATTTTTTCTACAGTGTGTTAAATGAAACGTACAGTATATATCAGCCACAATGTTGAACAAATACACACAGAAATAGAAGTGAGACTGTAAAACATTCGGAGTGCAAAAGACTTGTCTCTTACACAGACTTCAAAAATGCCACTTTTAAAAAAATTAACAAATATATATACCAAACTTTGACATATAATAGTTGGGTAATATCTAAACAAGTATTTTCTAAGCTTAAATCTAGAATTCTTGCACAGCGATAGCATCATAACATGATTTTGACCTGATATGAAATCAGGTTTTTTAGATTTTTTCACCAGATGGCCAGCAATCAAATCCATGATACATTCTCATAATTTCTTTGTTTTATAAATTATAGAAATATAAATAAACTTATAGAAGATTTTTACTTTAGTGTAGATTTACATAATTGTATTAGCACTATAGGGAAATTAGTTAGTTACGTAGTACTTTATTTTTCACTCCTTGAAAAGTATTTTTCTTCTGACGTGATAAAATAATTTCAGTTCAAATAATTTTACATGTCCAATTATTTTTATAAGTATCTGTGTAATGAGCTGATAATGGTCATCATATGAATGATGACTGTTGTTAGAGTTTGTTTAGGTAATAATGACCATTATCTCTTATATCTCTATCATTGCCCAGGGATTATGAACATATCCATCTCTGTGTTTAGTATTACAGGTGTCTGATCATCCTCACCAGTTTAACCACAATATTGTTGATACTCCTGTCACTCCAAACCCTGCTTGTTCCCATAACAACATCCTCCTCCTCCTCCTCAAAATCATCTGGACAGCAGGAGCATCTTCTAATCAGAGAAACCTGTACTGATCCCTGCAGGTAGACGCCCACCTAAGGAACTTTATTTGGATCACTTATCATTCTGTCACACATTTCTTTGTTTTTGAGCGTTTTAGTGGTCTACTGGTAAATGAGGTTAACCAAACGCAGTTTCACATCTGCATTTTAAATGAAGTCTGCATTTATGGATTTGTTGCCTACAATAGTTTATATGCGTGTCGTTTACAGGATTGTTTTAGTGGAGAGTATTCCTGAGGGACTGGTGTTTAACTCCTCAACCACTCATCAGTCCATATATGAAGCCTGGCTCAACCTTATATCTGGTGCTCAATCCAGTCTGGACATCGCCTCCTTCTACTGGACTCTTACCAATGACGACACGCACACACACGAGGCCACAGCTAATCAGGTTTGGATGTGACGTGTACTGACTTCTCACTGAATAATAGGCTGTGTTAGTGACGTCTCACCCAAGTGAGCTGTTCGTTCTAGGGTGAGCAGATTCTGCAGGAACTAGGGCAGCTCTCGGGGAAAGTCTCTGTCCGAATTGCAGTCGATAAACCATCAGATAAAAAACCCATGGATGACATTAAGTTCCTGACTGATTCTGGTTAGTCAGCCTGACAACTTAAAAATAACAAAGTATATAAGCACAGACATAAACATTATATTAAATAATGCCTTACTTTCTGCAGGAGCTGATGTGCGGATGGTGAATATGCGAGAGCTGACGTCAGGTGTGCTGCATACTAAATTCTGGATTGTAGATAAGAAGCACATTTACATAGGAAGCGCCAACATGGACTGGAGGTCACTAACACAGGTCGGTCTTTTTTATTTTTAAGAATTATGGCCTATAACCTTTAAATGTCATGTGGTTTGATATCAGTGTTTGGGAATTTTTGCTTCCTCACCTACTCATACATCGCTCATATAGTAGAAATAAGTTAGACTTCCATTCAAAAGTGTGTTTTTAAAGAAATTACTGACTTTTTATCGATTTAAGGCATCCTTGCTGAATAAAAGCTTTAAAAATATATATAATGTAATAAAAAAACTTCAATTTCAAATAAATGCTGTTTTTTAAAACATTTTATTCATCAAAAATCCTGTAAAAACAAAATGTATCACGATTTTCATAAAACTATTAAGTGTTTGTGATGATAAGAAATGCTTCTTGAGCAGCAAATCAGCACATTAAAATGATTTCTGAAGGATCATGTGACACTGAAGACTGGAGTAAAGTGAAAGTGAAAATGATGTGACGTGGCCAAGAATATTTCACAATTTACTGTTTTACTGTATTTTTCAATAATCAAATAAATGCAGCTTTGGTGAAAAAACAAACAAAAAAACATTACAAATCTTACTGACCCCAAACCTTTGAATGATAATGAATCTAAACATTTTAATACAGGAGGAGAGATGTGCTATTACTTTTCAAAGTATTCAGACTCTTAACCACCTAGACTCCACCCAGAATATTTCTCATCTCCATGGGATCTCAGTAGTATTGTGTATGTTTTATATGTCTGATATGTTGATTTATGCTCAGGTGAAGGAGTTGGGTGCGGTTGTGTATGACTGCAGCTGTCTTGCTAAGGATCTTGGGAAGATCTTCGAGGCTTATTGGTACTTGAATCAGACAGAGACCGTTCCTGCACACTGGCCCAAAAAATACTCCACCCTGTACAATAAGGACACACCCATGCAGCTGTCACTCAATGGGAGCGATGCCAGCGCCTATCTATCAGTAAGAGAGATCCGGCAAACACTGAACAGACTGAGCTCAATCATGAAAGGGAGTAAAGCAAAGACAAAACTAATGCACTGAATGTAACACTGTGCGTTTCTGTCAATGCCATTGGAATTTTTGTGGCTTTTGTTGTTCCTTATTCTGGTGTTGTTTGCAGTTTTGTTTGGCATTATTGAGGAAGTTTCTCTCTCTCTCTCTCTCTCTCTCACAGAGCTCTCCTCCTTCACTGTGCGCCGAGGGCCGGACTCCAGACCTGCAGTCTATCCTCAGTGTGATTGCTGATGCCCAGCAGTTCGTCTACATCGCTGTGATGAACTATCTCCCTACTATGGAGTACTCCAGCCACAAAAGGTCTATTCCCTGCCTCCTTCTTCATGCATTCATAACCAACCAGCCTAAAGCCACCTGTCTTCATTATGAAATCTGCTTATCATAGGCTTTTTGAACCATTTGTTTTAATTAGCATATCATGAGGAAGCTCAAAAGTTCCTCCCCAGTCCCAAAAAGATTTCTTGCATCTAAAAAGAAATTATTAGCATACACGTATACACAGCAACACAGTTTTTTTAGTGTCATTGACGTACTATTATAGTTAATATTTATTAATATTGTTAATATTTTGAATTTGATTTAATTTTTAGTTTAGCTCTAGTTTAGTCATTTGGGGGGGGTCTTTTTTTTGTTTCTTTTGTATATGTCTATAGTTTTTATTAAGTTTAATTTTTTTATTTTAGTACTTCAACTTAAGTTGGTTACACTGGTAAATTGGTTACACTTTATTTTAAGGTGACCTTATTACAGTGTAATTATACACTTAAGTACTGAGTAATATTAATTAACATGTATTTACTATAGGGTTAGGTTTAGGGTTTGCTTTAGGGTTATTGCATGTAATTATCCATAATTTTGTGCTAATACTATAGTAATTACACGTAACCTGTAACAAGGACACCTTAAAATAAAGTGTTACCAAGTTATTTTTGGTTGTTATTTTTTTGTACTTTGTTATTTTAGTACTTCCATTTAAACTAAAATAAAATGATAACTTTCGCTTTGCCAACTAGCTGAAATATTTTTTTTGTTGTTTACTTTTATTTCAGTTAATATTAATTTCAAGTGATTTAAAAAAAATATATATGGTTTAATTTTAGCTGTAGTTAATGAAAATAACCCTGCTGCAACAACAAGTTTTTTGTTTAGCATTTTGGCCCTCCCAGTCCAAGTGAAGCAATAAAGGACCAAATAGATCCCTTAGAAGTTCACAGGAGCAGAATGGTCTCAGTCTACATGGAGCTGTCTGATCACTGCACATTTTGAACCTTTAAAGTTTAACTCTGTAATGCCCACCACATTTAACCCTTGCTCTCCCTGATTCCCCGCAGGTACTGGGCGGATATCGATACCCAGCTGCGGCGCGTGGCTTATGAGCGTAAAGTACGTGTGCGTCTGCTGATCAGTTGTTGGGACAATACCAACCCCATCATGTTCCCTTTCCTCCGCTCGCTAGCTTCCTTACAGAACCAGAGCAAGCTGGACATTCAAGTGGTGAGTGCCATCAGAGGTGCTCTTTAAGAATTTGACAGGTTGTGGGATATATTACCTCAGAGGCCATGATAAGGTTGCCCTGCATTTATGCACATTGAATACACCGTCTCATTGAGGTTTGGGGTTGGTAAGATTTTTCAAATATTTTTGAAAGAAGCCACCAAGTCTGCATTTATTTGATTAAAAATAAAAATAATAAAAGTACAATTGTAAAATATTATTACATTGTTTTCAGGATTTTTGATGAATAGAAAGCATTTATTTGAACTAGAAATCATTTGTAACATAAATGTCTTAACTTTCACTTTCGGATCAGTTTAATATGTCCTTGCTAAATAAAAAAAAGCTTAATAAATGAATACAAACCATTTTTCCTTTCACAGAGGATTTTTACTGTGCCTGCCAACCCTCGACAGAAACAAATTCCCTATGCCAGAGTCAACCATAACAAGTACATGGTCACAGATAAAGTTGCTTATATAGGTACGGCACATTACTTTTCGTTTTTACATTCTGTTCTTCTTATTGCATTTCTAAAACATCTAAACCCTTCACAATTTATCTTCTGAAGACCTGAATGATCAGAAACTTTGTCTAAAGTTGAATATTATCCTGTTGCTATACTTACTGCCTTCGTACTTTCCAGGCACGTCTAACTGGTCAGGTGACTACTTTGTGAACACAGCTGGATCTGCATTAGTGGTGAACCAGACTTCGGCTCAGTCCACAACCCCTACAGTCCAGGAGCAGCTGCAGGCAGTGTTTGAGAGAGACTGGGACTCTCCGTACAGCACTGACATCAACCACAGAACCAACCGCAAAGACATGTGCTAGAGCAGGCGTTGTGCCTGTGCTGTGGCCTTCACCCTGCAGAGAGAAAAACACTGTTAAAGGGCATTTGCTGGGGGATGGTTTTCAGGGGGTTCTGGGTTCTAAAATACCAGCTTCCCTGACCATCTTACCATGAGCTACTTTTGCACTTAATAATAATGATATCACTCTCTCCTCTGACCAGTTGCATATATTTTGCACAGAATGTATTTTAAATGACAATGCAATGCAATACCTCTTAACAGAAACACTTTCCTGTTGATTATTTCTAACATAGTTTTTCAGGAAAAATTGTATTATCATTGATTGATTGTTGTTCATAGCTGCTTTCTCTTTCTAAAGTGATTTCAACTGCTGCATTTAAAAATCATCTCAACAGTATTCATGTTTTTAAAAATCAGATCTGACTCCTCAAAGAAGCAGGGTTTAATCACCAGTCTATTGTCATGAACGTCTCCGAAGGCATTCTTCCGTGTCTGAACACATTTGTCGTGTCACCACTATTGGCCAGCAGATCTTGACTGTTTTAATTCACTCACACCACACATGAGTTTGTACTTCAAGTTGTGAAATTGTGAAGTATGTGGGGTTTTTATTATGTATTAATCTGGAAGTGAAAATGTCTTGGCGTTCATGTAAAAGAGTCATCTTTCTAAAGAGGAACAGTGAGCAGTAATGAGGGATGTGTGAGTCGGGTTTAAACTTTTAAATCATTTTTGTTTTTGAAAATATGCACACTTCTTTGGCTGTGAACCTTAACGCATTTTCAATGGAGTTTCTTTCAAATTAAGTTCATTTTACATTTGACATCTCTTTTTTTGGGAGCTGTGTGTTTTATGAAAGTGTAAACTGTTACAAATAAAGAAACACTTGGTCTACTGCAACTTTTGTTCCTAGTCATTTACATTGTTCAAATGGCTGTTGATTAGTATTGCATCATTCTTGTCGTAGCATAGAAAATAATGATGGATTCTCCTGGACTTCCATCAAACTGCATTTATAAAGGCACAGGTTATTTCAGATGGTTTAGGAGGGACATGTTTAACACATGCCATGAAAACAAGTCAAATCAGAAGTACACCCTTTCACCACACTCACTTTTTCTTAATTACTTGTCTACGTTTGATAAGATATTATCTCAGTTGCAATGTAAAATGTTCATGTTATGTTCATTCTTCTGATTTATTCTTTCATATCACATAAATTTACATTTAGTCATTTAACAGACGCTTTTATCCAAAGCAACTTACAAATGAGGACAATGGAAGCAATCAGAATCAACAAAAGAGCGATGATAAGCAAGTGCTATGACAAGTCTCAGTTAGCCTAACAGTTTTTTGTTTTTTTTATCATATAATGGATAAAAAGAAAACAAATAGAACAGAAAAAGAATAGAGAAAGCTAGTGTTATAGGTCATTTATACAAGCATTTAGAAAACAAATAGAATGCAAGTCTTAAAGGTTCATGTTTTTTTAAATAAAAAAAGAAAACAAATAGATTCAATAGAATTAGAAAAGAGAGTTCTAGAGTTAGAGGTTCAAATAAAGATGGAAGATATGTTTTTTAACCGTTTATTGAAGATGGCTAAGGACTCAGATGCTCGGATTGTAAATAAATAAAAATAAAAAATGTGGTTTATTTCTTACTTTAGCAATCTGAATTTTTAATCTCACCTGCTTCACCATCCTCCACCTTAAATTCTTTTCAATTCTGTTTCAACATCTCTTTAAATGTTCGTTTTGTACAAAAACGTAGGTACTAGTTATAAGTATTGAATTATTTTTTCTATTTTTAACCTTGGTTACATTCCCATACATGGGCATCTCTCATGGACCTTCTCCATGTTCTCAGCGTTATTTTTAATCAGCCGTATTAAAACAGACCACGCCTCCTTGTGTACGATTGGCTAATATAAGTTATGTGTAGTCTGTGATTGGACAGTTAAGAAGTCGTTCATAGAGCTTTACCAATTAAAGCAAACCGTAATGACTAGAGGGCGGGATTTGTCGGAGTACTCCTGGGAACAAATGTGCTCGTCTGTGGAGGTGGAGCGCAACAGAGAGCTGAAGATGGCGGTGAGTGTTCTCGATACACAATAAGACATCTTTTATAAATATATACGCGTTTTTTCATTCCTGCATTGGGTATGAACGACTGCATCATATCTCCAGCCTGGTCATTTGGGCGGAGAAACTGGAAAGGTTGAGATTGTATTGAAGAAATACAGTCAAAATCATAGAAAATAATGTACATTACGTTACACAATGGGTCATACATCTGTATGATTTGAGTGTTATGGCTCATCTCATTTAATCAGGTGGTGGGGGGTGTTGCTTATTATTTTAGTTGTTTTTTGTTTGTTGTAGTTTTGTTTTTTAATGCACTCACAATGAAAATTGAATGTAAATGCTCGCTTGTTTTAATAAATGCCTAGATTTTGGACATTAGACACTTGTTGGTATTCACTCTAAAATTGGTGTTCAGTAAAAAACAGGTAAGCTATATTTTATTTTGCGTATTTTTATGGTCAGACTATGTCATTCTTAAGCTAAATATTTCTGCTTCTATTACTAATGTTAAAAAATATATGCAGTTCATTCAAGATTTATAATCTTCTTTTGTCCAGCATATAACTTTACACCAGACAGCAGTATGTAAAGCACAAATCTGACTATTAACGATTTTAGCACTTGATAATTGGTACTAACTGTTTAGATTTTTTTTTACATGTTATGTTTTTTTTAACGGCAACATTTTAATATTCTACATACCATTTTATTGCGACAAAACTCTTTTCAGAGTAGGCTACCTTTGTGAAAAAGAAGTGCGCTTGAATGTGCACTTGTAGTGTACTTCAGTCCTTAAAAGTACATTGAAAAACACTTGCAGATAATGTAATATAAGAAAATAAAAGGCAACTGAAGTGTACTTAAAGAGAGTAAGCAGTACACTTTGTAATTATGTCACTTTTGTAATAATGTTTTAATAACCTTTTGTCAAGATCTACACTTATTTTGATGTGCTGACCAACACACTAAAGCACATGTAAAGTACTTGATAATAATTTAAACTAGTGTGAATATATTTTAAATTAATGTGTAATTTTATCATTACAAATGTGTAATTACAAATATATCCTGAAACATGACATACACATTACTAGGACTTTCAGAACCAGTATTTTCCCAAGTATGCTAACAATATTTCAAAAACAATAGAAGTAATTATTAAATTACGTGCAAAGATGTATAAAGTCGTACTTCAGAGGATTAAAAAGCGCTCTTTAATGCCAACTAATTTAATATTAATTTAACCTTTAAACTATAGGCCTGATGACATTTCCAACTTAAATTGTTAATTGCAATTAACTCTTTTTATGCAATTATTGTAGAGGTGAAAAAAGTTACAACATTATGGAAGTTTAAGTTTATGAAAATATAAAAAGTAAAAAATAAAATATATATTTTACATTCACTTCAAAAATCTGAAGAAGTTGTGTTCCAAATTTGCTGAAGTATATTCTTTTATACAATATAAGGGCGGCTCCATTTCCATATATAGTGATCTCTTTTTTCCAACTTTTCTCAATATTTATGGTATTTCAGAAGTTAAGGGTAGTATGGCAGTATTTGATTTTAATTCAACCTCTAAAAAACACATAAAAGACATGCTACAAAACCCTGGACGTACGTTATAGTTCACGATGCATCAAAAATTGAGAACCTAATGTTTTTTCTTTATATTCGAAACACTTTTAGATCTTTTTTTCTCAAAAAATAGAATGAATGTTATCTTTTGAACACTTGCATGAACATGATGGAGATTTTTCATGATTTTATATATGCATCACTATTTCAAAGTAAAGGTGAACTCGCTCTCTGATTCTGATGAGTACTCTTCTTACAAATTAATAAATTATAGTTGCTCTGTAAAATATTTCAAAAATCAGTCACCAAATATGAAAACTAGAGTCTTTAAGAAACGATATATAGTTTGTCAAGATTGCTTTAGGTTCAGACTAAGATATTACTGTTTACATGTAATGGCAAGTGGGCCCACCGGTGGGCCCGTGACAGTTAACAGGTTAAACTATAATACATTGTTAATTGCAATTAACATGCAATCAACATTACATTCACTTCACGCTGAAGTATATTCTTTTATATGATTTAATACTCTTTTAAAGGTTGTGTAAAGGGATAAATGTAATCGGTCCATATTTAGGCTACAGATTGCATAATTCTATGACGGTAACTGTTTATTTTGCAGCCGTGCCGCTGTACGTGGTCAGTCAGGGTGTGTCTGTGACTGGGCATCGCTACTGAAGCTGAGGGTCACTGCAGGGACGTCCTGTGTTTATACTCAAGACAAGCATGTACCCTCCTCTTTAAATTGGCTGTAACATCTAAAAATGACTGCTGTGTGATTTCATTGAGTCTTTTGGTCCTCCATGAGGTCTTAGAGAGCACAGGATTGACTATTTGCCTGTAATTTCTGTGTGTGTGATTCATCAGCTTCTTTGCTGTGTCCACAGTCTGCTTCAGAAAAGCAACAAGTCACTACTGAGACTATTTCTGGAATAAAGTCCAAAATATATTTTTTAATGTTTTTGAAAGAAGTCTCTTATGTTCACCAAGGCTGCATTTATTTGATGGAAAATACTGTAAAAACAGTAATAATTTGAAATATTATTACAGTATAAAATAGCAAAACTGTTTTCAACACTGATAATAATAAGAACCATTATTAATAATTGATTACTCAAGATTGCAATGCATCTAGCTCACAGCTTGGGGTTTAATTTGGGTTCTAAACCATTTCAGCATCTACAGTAGTTTATTGTGAGGCTGTAGCTTTCTGTGTGTGTGACTGTGAAATCTCTTGCACTTTAATTACCATCCGGACCTGTTGGTGGGCCGGTTTGGTGACGAAGGTGCAGACAGCAATCAGAGGAGACCCCCAAACCCCGCAGAGTGCCTGTTACAGGCTCAAACCCTGCGCCCGGGGTCGCCTCGACAGCATCAGCGTGTGTGTTCCTGTGTTCTGGAGAGAGTGGGTGTGTGTGCCACCCAGGGGAAGATGGGTGGAGGTGTGATGTGGTCATACACCCTCAAAATGACGCTATAGAAGATTCTAATCTAAATTGGTGGCCTAATTGACATGTATACTTTTGATAAATGATATACACTACCGGTTTGGAATAATTCTCTTATGCTCACCAATAAGTCTCTTATGCTCACCAAGTCTGCATTTATTTGATCAAAATACAATAAAATTCTGAAATATTATTACAATTTAAAATATCTAAGTATATTTGAAATGTAATTTATTCCTGTGATGAAAAGCTGAATTTTCAGCATCGTTAGACTGGAGTAGTGATACTGAAAATTCAGCTTTGTATCACAGGAATAATTTACATATTCAAATATATTCAAATATAAAACAGTTATTTTAAATTGTAATAATATTTCACAATATTACTGTTTTTACTGTATTTATCAAATAAATGCAGCCTTGGTGAACATAAGAGACTTTTGACCTGTAGTGTATTCAGGGCCGTCGGGTGAAAGGTGGTGACAATTCTAGGGGGCCCCACCGCCCAGGGGGCCCCACAAAATCCAGGAATTATACTATATAGGCCCATGTTCTGTGAATAATTCTAATATTTTATTAGTTGTATAACTGAGATATTATGAAAACCACAAAAAAAGCATGCAATTTGGTTCCATGCTTGTATATTGTACAGTATATGATATGTATGTGTGGGGGGGGGCCCACATCAATATTTTTTCAGGGGGCCACCAATCCTCTAGCTACGGCCCTGAGTGTATTACTTCATTACTTAATCTATTATTCATAATAAACCAGTTAAATTTTTGTCTGATTTCATATTTCTCTCTGATCTTTCATTTCAGGACGCCTAATGAGAATGGTCCAGAAGTCAGCTTTTATGAAGACATGGAAGTAGCTGTTTTTGCATAAACATTTGATTATGTTTTTAAAAAATTACTGGAAGAACATAATACTAAATATACTAGAATTATGTTTTTATCATACAAAACAATTGTGAATTAGGTTTTGTAGAGATCATTTTACTTTGTGTATGTCTCTGTGCCATTGCCACTGTAAATAAACTGTCCTGTTAAATAAATGCATTGTTGTGTGTTTTGATCTTTTGTTAGTGAGCTTCAGTTTACAGGTGAAGGATATAAAGACAGTCCACTGATTGACTTGCTTTCATCAAAGTGGAGCAATGCTATAAATAACCCTTTGATTCAGATCCTGTTCATGAATAATCTTGATTTGAACAGTTAATCAGCATACTTTCTGGTCAAAAGAAATCATGTGTTTGTGGTCTACACAGCAGATGAAGTATTTTTAGTATAGTTAGAAGGCTTTGAGTTCAACACAGTAGAATGATTAAGTTTTATGGCATGTATTAATTAGGCTGATGTATACAGCTCTTACTCAGGCCTTTACTCTAAAAAAGTAGATTAAGTTGTTGTACGAGGTAGTCATGCATTTTAAAGACAGTATTATTCACTGAGCATGAATTATAAATATGTTTAAAAACACCATAGCTCAAATGAAATACCACGAGCCTGGAGTCTGTGGTTCTAATGTGTGAAAAATGAAGATTATTCAAGCGGCTTCATCCAGAAAATGGTTTAAGTGCGAGGCTGTTGGTTTATAATCTGCCACATGTGCATTTATGGACTGTTTCAAAACTGCTTTAGTTTTGCCTTGGATGAAGAAACCCACTATTACCACACAACATATAGTTCCAGTTATGAACATCAAAAATTAATTGTCATAATTGGGCAATAATATACAAGAGGCCATGCTTTACATTGTGAAAAAAGTAAATAAGCGTGCTTAACTGTATTGAATGTGCACTTCTAGTGGTTTCAAATCTTAAAGGTATATATATTTTTTAAAAAGTGTGCATGCATATAATATAATATTAATGAAATAAAAGGGCATTAAAGAGTATATTTGCATTACTCTTTCTTAATACACATAAGTACACTTTTAAAATACATGTTGTAATTTAACTGTATATTATTTAATACTACATTTCAAGTTAATATATCTTAAATGTAATAAATTGCAATGTCATCATTACAAATATATTTAAATACATTATGTATGACATATATTTTTAGTGTACCATAAATGCTAGTCAGTACATCCAGCAGTACAATTTAACCATATTTCAAAGACAATCGAAGTAATTGTGAAAACACATACAAAGATGTACTGTGCTTAAATCCAACTTAAGTGGGTCAAGAAAGTTGTCTTAAGTTCAGCTAACTGCATTTCAATTATATACACTACCGGTTCGGAATAATTAAGATTTTTTTACATGTTTTTTTTTCCCTTATGCTCACCAAGTCTGCATTTTTTTAATAAAAAAAACCAAAACAGTAAAATTTTGAAACATTATTACAATTTAAAATAACTCTTTTCTATTTGAATATATTTTGAAATGAAATTTATTCCTGTGATAAAAAGCTGAATTTTCAGCATCATTAGACTCGAAGTAGTGACACTGAGAATTCAGCTTTGATCACAGGAATAAATTACATTTTAAAACATATTCAAGTAGAAAGTTACATACAAAGATGTGCTGTACTTAAATCCTTCTTAAGTAGGGCAAGAAAGTTCTCTTAAGTTCAACTAACTGCATTTAATATAAATTTAAACTATAACACATTTTAATGTAATTGTAAATAACATACAATTAAGTGTCTGAAAATGTTACATTCATAATATTACTCTTTTTAAACGTATTAAAACCGAACACACTGCCTCTTTTAAAACAATTACTGCATATGTAGTGTGTCAAACTTTGACATATAAACTAATGTTGGTCTTTGGTGTATATTGCATAACAGGGATGCTGTTTTGACCAAGCAATCAGGACCAGATCTATCCATTTCAAAATAACCACAATCGTGCATATTGTCCTGTATATCTTTTGGCAGTCCCTTTTTCATGGATGTAGGCCCTTGCCTCTTCAATCTGAGAAATCAATGGCAGTGAAGGAAGTGCAGAGGTGTGCTGGCAGTGATGCCTGTCCGGGTCTGTTTGTGACTGCGAGTGAGGGAATGTGTTTTTCTTTTAATCATATTGTGGGAGCTGTTGAGCTCTGTCTGACAGAAGCCCTGATAGCTGTTTCTCACTAAGCCCGAAAACAAGGCCCTGTTGGGCCGGGACTAAAGCCACGGCACTGATGAACAAAAGACAGGAGCTTTAGTCAGGGGGCCGCAAACTGCTGACTCTCAACGCTAGCTAATGCAGCATTCTGTCCTGTCTCCCTGTTGTCGGCCTCTGTCCACATCCTTCTCTTTTTTTTTTCCAACGCATTCTCGTTCACTTTTGACACCAACATGCCCCCCGACAAAGAAACCTGAAATCACACT
Source organism: Schizothorax lantsangensis (assembly GCA_027422415.1). Classification (NCBI taxonomy): domain Eukaryota; kingdom Metazoa; phylum Chordata; class Actinopteri; order Cypriniformes; family Cyprinidae; genus Schizothorax; species Schizothorax lantsangensis. The sequence continues at coordinate 33,687,957 of CM049846.1, read as the reverse complement.
CTCTGTGTCTACCTCCGACCCCCTCCTGTATCGGTTTGCCCTCTCTTCCAGAGTCAGTGACCGTCTCCGCTTCATGCTCGCTGGAAGCGATCTGCTCACAGCACCCGGCCCGAGGTCTGACCCGTATCAGTGGTGCGTGGGATGCGTGTTCGGTGTGTGTGAGCGTGTATCTTGTCTTCTGCCATGTGTGAGTGTCTGCGAGGGATCTTCCGTGTCACCTGGACACCCTCTTCAGATGCAGGTGGGTTTGCTGACATAACACCCCTCGTGAAAAAGAAGTGTGCTCAACTGTATTGAATGTTCACTTGTGGTGTGTTTAGAATCTTACAGGTGTATTTTTAAACACTGTACTTGCAGACAATATAATATTAATGAAATAAAAGACTACTTAAGTGCACTTAAAGAGAGATTCTTTCATGACAATGTTTCTTAACACACTTTTAAGTAGTGCACTTTGTGATTTTGTGATGTCAAATTAAAAGTTTTACTTTCAAGTACATTTTGTGTTGACTAATATACTAAAGCACACGTAAAGTACTTGATTGTAATTTGAACTATAGTGTTATTTGATATTACATTAAAAGTTAATATATTTTAATATAGCACAGGTGCATCCCAATAAATTAGAATGTCGTGGAAAAGTTCATTTATTTCAGTAATTCAACTCAAATTGTAATACTCTGTATTAAATAAATTCAATGCACACAGACTGAAGTAGTTTAAGTCTTTGGTTCTTTTAATTGTGATGATTTAGGCTCACATTTAACACAAACCCACCAATTCACTATCTCAACAAATTAGAATACTTCATAAGACCAATAAAAAAAAACATTTTTAGTGAATTGTTGGCCTTCTGGAAAGTATGTTAATTTACTGTATATGTACTCAATACTTGGTAGGGGCTCCTTTTGCTTTAATTACTGCCTCAATTCGGCGTGGCATGGAGGTGATTAGTTTGTGGCACTGCTGAGGTGGTATGGAAGCCCAGGTTTATTTGACAGTGGCCTTCAGGTCATCTGCATTGTTGGGTCTGGTGTCTCTCATCTTCCTCTTGACAATACCCCATAGATTCTCTATGGGGTTCAGGTCAGGCGAGTTTGCTGGCCAATCAAGCACAGTAACACCATGGTCATTGAACCAGCTTTTGGTACCTTTGGCAGTGTGGGCAGGTGCCAAGTCCTGCTGGAAAATGAAATCAGCATCTCCATAAAGCTTGTCAGCAGAAGGAAGCATGAAGTGCTCTAAAATTTCCTTGTAGATGGCTGCGTTGACTGTGGACTTCAGAAAACACAGTGGACCAACACCAGCAGATGACATGGCAGCCCAAATCATCACTGACTGTGGAAACTTCACACTGGACTTCAAGCAATATGGATTCTGTGCCTCTCCACTCTTCCTCCAGACTCTGGGACCTTGATTTCCAAATGAAATGCAAAATTTACTTTCATCTGAAAAGAGGACTTTGGACCACTGAGCAACAGTCCAGTTCTTTTTCTCCACAGCCCAGGTAAGACGCCTCTGACGTTGTCTCTGGTTCAGAAGTGGCTTGGTAGCCCTTTTCCTGAAGACGTCTGAGCGTGGTGACTCTTGATGCACTGACTCCAGCTTCAGTCCACTCCTTGTGAAGCTCTCCCAAGTGTTTGAATCAGCTTTGCTTGACTGTATTCTCAAGCTTGCGGTCTTCCCTGTTGCTTGTGCACCTTTTCCTACCCAAATTCTTCCTTCCAGTCAACTTTGCATTTAATATGCTTTGATACAGCACTCTGTAAACAGCCACACCTTTCAGTAATGACCCTCTGTGACTTACCCTCTTTGTGGAGGGCGTCAATGTTCGTCTTCTGGATCATTGCCAAGACAGCAGTCTTCCCCATTATTGTGGTTTCAAAGAACAAGAGATACCCAGAATTTATACTGTAGGGATGGTCATTTATTGAAACTCAAATGTAAATATTCTAATATTTTGAGATACTGATTTTTGACTTTCATGAGCTGTAAGCTCTACTCATCAAAATTAAAACAAAAAAACTTTTGAAATGTTTTACTTTACATGCAATGAATCTAAAATATATGAAAGTTTCACTTTTTGAAATAACTTACAAGAAAAAATGAACTTTTTCACGACATTCTAATTTATTGAGATGCACCTGTATAAGTCACTTTACCATTACATATATTTTTAAATGCATGACATACAAGTTTCAATAGAAATGACATTAATGTATATTTTAGTTTACGATGAACGCTTGTCAGTACATTTGGAAGTACACTTTAACCATATTTCAAAGAAATAATTATGAAATTACATATAAAGTTGTACTTAAGTGACACTTAAAAAAGAGTCAAAAGACTCTTTAATTGTAAATAACATTCAATTAAGTGTCAAAAACATTGCATTCAATTCACAATTAAGCATTTCCTTTTTGTATAGTATATTATTTTTGTAATAATTACTGTTTTTAAAAGTATGCTAAAATCACAAGGGACTGCATGTCACATATTCGCCATGATAACAGTACATTCAGTTGCTATATAAAGGATCAGAATTTCAGTGTTATTTTGTTGCTGTTTAACCTGCCTTATGCTCTTGTAAATGAAGATGAGATTTAGAGTAGACACTTACAGGTGTCAGAGTATAATAGGCTCATTTTCAGCAGAATAATGTCTAACTGGTTAGAGAACCGCAGTTAGAAGTGTGGCTAGTGCACTGTCCTCAATTTTATTTTCAAACTTCTTTTATACACTGGAAGTTGAAGATAGTGGTTAAGTTTCTTATAAGCTCATTTTAGTGGATCCAGTGATATGTTGGATCCAGATCAGAAGTTGCTTTGGTGGCATTCTCAGACTTCTCCTTAAATCAAACCAGTTCCTCTTTTAACATGTTTTCATTTAACATGCAAGCAAGTACATTCAGGTCACACTTAAGTACATTAAGTGCCATCTCAAAAGTGTGCTAAAGTGCATTTCTTTTACAAGGGTGGTCAAGCTCTGACACCTTAACGTTACTAATTATAACTTGGTTATAAACACAATGACAAGAAAATCAACAGAAAAGGAAGAGCTAAAGATATCAATCGCTCAGTGAGGGATTGGAAGTTAGCTAATTAGTTAAACTAAAGTTAACTTCATTTTGATGTTTTGCGATCATCACTTGAAATTGGTTATTATTATACTAATTTCTGTTATTATATCAAATCTTTTTGTAAATGACATAAACCAATTAATATCACAAAATGTCAGCATTTTACAAGCTAACACTTACTGATGTTTGTGTTGTTGTTTTCCTGCTGAAAATGATGTCACTTCCTGGAGGATGATGTCATTAAGGATCTGGCTTTTTTAGTCCAGGTGATATTCAAAATGACTGAAAGATGAAAAGTGAAATGGAGGACACAGTTAATAATTCATAATAATCTATTATTTATAAATTGCCGGTTTTTCATGTTAGAGGAGCCTTACAAAAACGGTAACATATGTTCAAAACAGAGCTTTGAAATTATTCCGTTATTAAAGTTACTTAAAATTTAAATTACTTAAATTCATGTAATTCATTTGCTCCCCAGCTTGTCAGTTACAAATAATTTTAAAAGAAAGGTGAAGTTTAAAAAGGAAGTATTTGAGTTGGCAGATTTCTTCTTTCAAATATTTATAATGGCTTATCTGAGAAAGAAAGGAAGAATGGCAGATCTATATTTGCTTTTCTTGAACAGGATTTCAGTGATGAATAAATGTCGAAAGATATTGTAGAAAATCGATGAAAAACATACATTTTTCATCCCTCTCTTTTGCTTCGTCATGTGATCAGTCACATTGCCTGTCTGTTAGTCCATCAGCGTCACATGACATCTACACCCAGCTGTCTGCTCTAGACTCTTGGCTGTCTGTTCTGCTGATAGCTGCATTCGCTAATAAACTGGACACCTCACCTTGTGCCAGGGAAGCTGCCCCAGCACATTCGAATGCCTGTCCATCCCATTATGCTGCTTATCCTACTTTTATGTATTAAAACAATGCAGGCATTACAACAATGTGAACACCCCGACTGCCAGGTGCCCGGCTACAGGCTTTAAGTGCTATTTTGACCCTGTGGATGCTCCTGCATGTCACGCTGTGGGGATAATGAATTTTGGCAGTGTCTTGTGACCTGTTAGAGTTGTTTGGGCACCACCCCGGCTCGGTTTCAACACAGGCGGGATGCCCAAAAAACAAGCAGACACGCCTCACTGCTGGATAGAAAGCTTCGTGTGCAAGCGCTATCCTTGAGTGTTAAGCACGAGACAACAGCTGCCAGACCTCAAGAAAATCAAACAGTAATTTCCCTAAGAATAAAAACATAGGCCTATACCATTCCGTCTTGTTTTTGGCTTTAGAAGTCCAAAAATATCCCATCGTAACTTTTTACTTTTCCAGATGTTTGGATTTTGTTTGTTTGAGTAGAGTTTTGTTTGTTACTGTTTCACTGTAGATCTGTATTGAGTCCCCCGGGGAAGTGCGTATTACACTATTAGGTCACTTTGGTTGGAGCATGATGGTGATTGGCGATGTACCTTTTCTACAAAAAAATCAACAAGATTTTTTTTTAAAACTCTGCTTCTACAAATGATTCTTCTACTGATGAATAAAGAATGTGCATCAGGTGTGGTTTTGCTTTTTTATGTTTTTATTTCTTTTATGAAGGTGTTGAGTGACAGGGTTTCTGTTTTATTAAGGTAATTGCAAGACTTTTAAAAGACCTTAAAGACCAATTAAAGAAAATTTAAGGAATAAATTTAAGCAAAAACAATTCATCAATATGAAAATGTTTGAAAACACAACTCCTGTCCAGTGTTATTTTAGTATCATTGAGATATGTGTGTATATATATATATATGTGACCATGAACCACAAAACAATTTTGTTCAATTTTTTTAAATTGAAATTTATACATCATCTGAAAGCTGAATAAATAAGCTTTCCATTGACATATGGATAGGACAATATTTGTCCGAAATACAACTATTTGAAATTAGTTTTATTTTTGTGTTTTTGACATTTTATTTCAGCTGCGTCCATGGCGCCTGACGTTTTCTCACCGACACGCCCACAACTCGGAAATCAGGCTTAAAAAAGTTCACTTTCCCACTCGAAATTACAACTTTTTGGTGACATTAATGTCCGTTCAACCTGTAAAATACGGTCTTCCCGACATGACTTGAACTTACCATCAGGCCAGACTGTGTTATGATAGTAAACTGTCCGTGTCCGTATAAGACTGGCTCTGACTCCTGCTCTCACACCCTCTGTATATGGGGCATCCCACTGGCTTCATCCAATTAGATTGCTGAGCGCCTCCCCCAACAGAGACCATAATAATACTGCAATGTCCCGCTCCGTAGGCGTCAGTCAGAGAATAAACTGTCAGAGAGTTGGGGGGAGAAAGAGAGTTTGTTACTGAGGGAATAATTGATTCTGCACAAGGAAACACTCAATAAAGGTAGGTAATAGATGACTTGTGTTGGGTTACGTTGGGTGACATTGCTGTGTTGCTCAATAACAACATGACAAGACTCTGACTGATGTGGAAACTTTAATACAGATGTGTAGGATTAACTTGGTAAATGGAGGATTTGTACAAACCTGGTGAAGATTGTTTACTTATATTTATATGTTGGTGCTTTCATTATTTTTGTGATAAGAGACCAACTGCTTTAAATGTATTTAATGTAATTTGTGCAAGGGGTTTTATAAGCCCATAATAGGAGAAACTGCTGAACATATGTAGTTTGAGCATCTTAATGTTAATGTCTTAATGTTTTTCCTTGTACTGCCAGTCATACTGAAATGTTGAGTGGCACTGAAGGGGTGTGTGTGTGTGTGTGTCTTCTGTATTAGTCTTACACAGTTGCAACAGCTGCGGCCCTGGTCATAAGATCAGTCTCACGGTACTGTGTGGAGTTCATGGCCCAACATGCCATAGTTAAGATAGCAGCATGTGATGAAATATAGTGAGAGTTAAAGAGTTAAAATCCTGCCATCATTTACACACCCTCAAACTGTTCAAAACCTGTATGAATGTCTTCCTTCTGCTGAACACTAAAGAAGATATTTTGAAGAATGTTTGGAACCAAACGGTCAATGGGGAACAGCAATTAATCAGATTAATCAACTCTAAGACTTTATGCTTTATTATTTTTAATTATAAAATGGCAAAAATATTTATGCTGTACACCAGTGCTGAATGTCTTGCAGACTCTGTCAGCGATGTTTGATATGTTTTGATAAACACTGCAGGTGTACTTCATTTGAAGCGATATCCCTCAGCCAGCTCCTCCCAACACGAGTATGGGAATAATGTGATTCTAGAGCCATTCCTGCCACGTTTCAGGAGTCAGATGTGTTAATGGGACACCGTTGCGCTGGGGAGCGGGTCGGGGTACGGGGGGCTCAGAGTTGAGGTTTGTCGATGTCGCTATAGATAGGCTGTGATGCTGCTGAAATATGCAGACTCTCACACGCTAATCAGGTTCTGTTTGGAGGAAGAGGAACAAGCTGTTGTTCAAACTGATGCTGCTGTTGTGGATGAGATTGTCATTTATTTAACTAATCTAGGCAATTATTACAGCATCCCCAAAAGATATGTGAATGCAGAAAGTATCTAAATACTTTTTATATATTTATTTTTAACAGAATATCTTTATAATTAATTAGTTTTTTGTTGTTGTTGTTTTTTCTGAAATGCTTTGCTTGAAAAGTAGTTTAATATTTTTTCCTCAATGCATTGCAATGACATTTTTGAGGTGTGGCTTAAGTGTCCAAATACCTTTTGGGGACACTGTATCTTAATACAAACAATTACATGAATGCAATGATGGTGTGCAAATATTGCACAATTAGGTAACAAATTGCAGCGGATGAATGATATCCTGCTACACAAACTGTAAAAGAGTTTCTGGAAGGTCTTACAAAATAATTACAAATGCATAGGCCACTTACCAAAAAAGTAAAATATTTTGTATAATAAATAAATAAATTAACAATAATAATAATAATGCTAGTTGCAAAATTATATATATTTAGCATTTGTTTTTGTTTTGTTTTTATATATTACTGATTTATAAAAAGTGGGAACATTTTTTTTCCATTTTTATTATTATTATTATTACTAATATTACTATTATTAGGTTGGAAGGTCAAACGGAAAGGGTAATCATGCATTCCTGTAAACAGCACTGACACATGTGACATCATTCTGGGGTGCGTTTCTGAAAAGCATCGTTAGCTAACTATGGTTGTTATTTCCATTGAACTCTGTTGGTAACGACGGAAGTTGCGACCATAGTTGTTTTTGAGAAACACACCCCTGGTTGACTAGACTTACTAACTACCAACTAACTTGTTTTCTCTCTCAGATTTGGTGTTGGTTGATATTTTATCTCAGTAAATATCCTAGTTTCCTGTTTAAATGGAGGCATTTCCTCCTTGGCTTTACACGCCCTCAGGAGAGGCTGCTCCATCATGTGTTCCTCCCCTGAGGCAGGACGTACGTGCTGAGTAAAAATACTCAATTCTGACAAACCAAGAATGAGAGAGATTTTATTTCCCCATGTAGAAGCTACTTTTACCCACACAGATAACTATGGCTAATAAATGTATCTGTTTCTCATTTCCCTAAAGACAAGAATCTGGACAAAATCTATAGTGCAGGATGAGTCACCAATATTTTTGCTCTATTTTGCTGGAAGACAGAGACTGTAAAGTTTCAAAGAGAACACAGAAGTGAATTTGATTAACATCTAGGAACATTTAGGACATAATAATGAACTCAAAGCTAACAAACACAGGTATTACCTAAAAGTCTCAAAACTAATTTTGATTTAATGGGGTGGTTTGTGTCTGCATTAGGAACAAATTTCATTGTCATACTTTTATGTTTTAAAATGGGCTCTAAGTTTTGTAAAATACCAAATTAAACGGTCACCAAAAGACAGGATTTCAGAGATAAACACTTCAGCACATTAATCAAAACCAAAACTCGTCTTCTTAGCATCCACATTAAACCTCCAGACAGTCTCGGATCTTTTCTGAGAATGTCAGCAATGCTTCCCGTTATTGTCCTCTTATAAACAGAGAATTGACGGCCGTCAGTGACCTTAACTGAGCGTTGGACATGGGTTTGATTTTATGAGGATTGCAAAATTTGGGTATTTTTGTGACCCTTCAAAGTTTTTTTTTTAGTTGTTTATTTTGGACCATTGTATCTAATGACATGTACTTATCCTTGTGTCGTTGTTTGGATTGGGGATGCACAGATACCCATGTGGGTAAGGGCTCAGGCATTGGTCCAGTTGTAACTCTTGTGCCATTATCAAGTGCCTATTCTCATACGAAATGATCTTGTGACTGTATTGAATCAACAGCAACAGAATTACTTCTCTATCCTCTGTTGTTCTTGTAAGTGGCTGGCTTGTGTGTTCAATAGGACATAATTGAACAGTGGAGGTTGAGGCGGCTGGTTTGAATCGGAGCTAACTCAATTTATATTAATTCTGTACAGCTATATCTATTACCAGTCAAAAGATTGGGCCTACTCATTTTTTATGTCTACATTTTTCCAAAACTATCAAAAATAACATAAATGAAAGTATGGGAATTATGTATTGACCAAAATAAATGCTTTCACTATTTCATGATAACCCATAAATGAAAAATATAATTTGGAGAACACCTGAATTTTTCTTCAAAGAATCTCTCAAAAACAGCTCCAAGTACTTCTTCTCTTCATTATGCATTTTATGCAACCCAACCTGGTTTGGCCCATATGATTTATATAAAGAACAATTCATATTAAATGTAGGTCTTTAAATCAAAACATTTTTCATGATCATAAGTAACAAATTTAATAAGGAACTGGAAAATCACCTCTCTATCACGCATCAGTACCCATGAATTTTTAACAGTTAGGAACCTCTTAATTATTACCCTGATGGTGGAAATGGGGATTTTCATTCTCTTTTCTTATCTCCTGAACTTTTGTTCTAAATTGCCTTTGTGTATAAATTAACAGCTGGCTTTCATTACACCCTTCCAGACAAACTTTTTAGTCTCTCAACTTCTTTTAGAATTTTGTGAATTTATTGAGTGAAAGATCTAAACAACGCAGATTTATTTTCACAGCCGCCTTTGCTCAGTATGCATTATGAAAGTAATTCAAAAAATAGAGCGTTCATTAACCGTAGGTCCAAAACATTTTTCATGTTGAGTGGAAAATTGGCTGATGTGTGCTTTTGTTCTATTGCATAAATTGGCAGCATTAGGAGCTCTAGTGTGAGCAGCTCTATCATTACACAAGCACATGTAGGTCAGGCCAGCGCGTGTTTATATAAAGATCAGATATGTGCAGTACCATTCCAGTCTTCTGTCCCCTCCTCTGGACACACATAGCATCCAGAGGGAACAGCTGCCTCTTTCACTCACAAGTCACAAACACACACAAATATACTCACAGACATCCATCCATCCATTTTCCAATCTGACTGTCCTATCGTAGGTATGCTGGAGTCTCTCCCAGCATTTCTGGCCGTAGTACCCTGACAGGATGGCCAGTCGATCGCAAACCAGTGTTATTTTTGTTAACAAACTATTATAAATATTTTTTTATTGAAATTAAGCTGAAATAAAATATAAATATTACAGACAAAAAAGACAAAAACTGAAATAAGTACTAAAATTACTAAAATAACAAGTAAAAAACTATTAAAATGACATAAGCACATACAAAAACTACTAAAAATTAAACAAAATAAAATGAAAATTTAAAATATTAATAAAAACTGTAATAGTGAATAAATAATACAAACATAACACTGGCATAGAGACACAGACATTCATATACAAATATTTTTTTCCAAAAGAAAACAAAAGTTTTTTTTTTTTCACCCACAGTGTCAAGTGATTTTATTTTAAAAATGTTTTTGTAAAAGTGACTGTAGTAATACATATAAAAATCATGCTACAGCATATGCAGAATAACGTGAGTTACACACATTTTATTGTCTTAAGAGTCTTGCTGATGAGGTGTGGTGCTAAATAAGACAAAAAAGGTTGGGAAACACTGTCTTAGACAGCTGGCACAGCACGATAAAAGAGCATCTGCTAGTGTTATGTGTGCCTGTCTTGTGTAACAGCCTAGGTTATCCAGTGTGGGTGTCTGAGCACATTAGAAATTACCCGCTCGCTAGTCTACAGATCTCCTAAATGTTAGTTACACACTCTTACGACAGACAGATACCAGACACCACTGGCGAATGAGGAATGAGAACCATGCAGAGGCCTACTAGCCCGATGGCAACTTGATCTATGGTGGGACAGGATTTTTTTAGTCCCATAGATAACAGCAGGGTTGATATAGTGAGGTAGGTTTACACTATAGACAAAGTTGGAGGCCTTGTAAAATCACAGAACGAGTTTGAAAAGTTTCAAGAGGATAGAGAATCATGTGAAGCTTTTCCTTTTATTTTTTCCCCTGCTTATCACAACCATGCAGCAACACGTAGCAAGTGATGTAGTCCGTCATGAAATTAGTTCCCCTTCCCATGAAATTCAAACACATTTGGTCACACGAGACACATTTAAGATGCATTTACAACCAGATGTAAATGGTGATGTGTGGTCAACTGTGATTGGATCACATAAAATGCTTCTTAATATCCTTGTGCTTGATTGTATTGAATGTGCACTTGTTCTTCAAATCTAAAAAAAGGTATTTTTAAAAAAACCTGTACTTGCGGATAATATAAGAAGCTTTTATAAAAAGCCACTTAAGTGTACTTAAAGAGAGACACTTTTATTACTGTTTCTTTAATAATTCCAAATTAAAAGCTTTAAAGAAGAACACTTATTTTGATGTGTTGACTTACATACTAAAGCACATGTAAAGTACTTGATTATTACTGTAGTGTATTATTTGATATTACAGTTATAGTTAATAAATGCTTGTCAGTATATTTAGCAGTACACTTTAACCATATTTCAAAGACATTATTATGAAATTACATGTAAAGACAAATTCAATTGTGAAAAATTCAACTAATTGCATTTAATACATTAATATTTAAATATTAATTAAGTTAAACAATAATTAAACAACAATTTAATTGTATTACTGTATGTGTCTGAAAACACTCTTAAGTATATTACTGTTTTAAAGTATATTACTTCCATAATAATTATTTAAAAGTCTGTTAAAGTGTACTTGTTTTTACATATTGTACCTGGTCTAAATGGGCCTAAATGCATTATTACAGTCAAGTCATTTTGACTGATGGATCCTGACATTGTAAACCTGCTCTAATTTCAGACTCTGACCGAGAGGACAGTCATGGGAATCCAGAAGCCAGAGATTCACCTGTAGGTTGTCACTTGTCAAACTATTACCTCATTAAAGCCAATAAAAATGGCTGTTTTATTTTATTGATCTCACGTCTGCCTTGTTTGCCTCTTTACAAACAGGTAAACAACAAAAGACGCTCTCCCCCCTCAGACAGGCCTCCCTTTGGCGCTCATCTAAGTACACACCACAGCATCTCTGCTGATGAACAGGACAGCCCAGAGCGAATTGTGAGCACTACAAATGTAATCTGTGAGATGTGGATCTCAGACTTCTCTCGATCTTACTTCCAAATTTGTTTCCAAGGTTCAGAAGGAAAAACTCCATGCAGAACTAAAACAAGTTTTGAGTCAGAAGAGAAGCCAGCTTAGAGACACCCAATCCACCCTCACAGACATGGAGGAGCCCCCCAAGACAGACAATAAGAATGAGGTACGAATGAAAACATCCCATAATAAGGACTGCTCTCAAAATGATTAAAAAGCATTTGTGGAATATAGTATGAACATCCTTTGAACTTCCTTTAAAAAAATGCAATGTAAACAACTCAAAGCTTAATTAGTGTTATGTAAAATTAATAGCTTTTAAGAAGTCTTCGAGATCTGTTTTTGAAATTAAATGACTTATTTAACCCCCAGCCTTCACCATTGCACACTTGTATTTTATCATTTTATATTTACATTTTACAATTTACACTTAAAAGTTATATACAATATAAAGTATGTGCAATACTTTATATACTATATTCACCTAGTAATTCACTATATATACAGGGTTTGAATTTAACTTTTTTACACGCAAGCCAATTTGGCTTCTAAATTTAGAAGTTACCGGCCATTCATAACTTCTACTAGGCCAAAGTTTTTTTGTTTGTTTTTACCGAACTAAACCAACAGCTTGCGGCTATCCACACTGGATGTGACAAAGCGGGCATTGCAAATCACTTGAACCCATCCGGCCCACGAGTTCCCCTGTGAATGTTTCGCTGGGTTATAGGGCCTTCAATTGGAGTAAATAAATGAATAAATAAAACAGGACAATGATAGATATTACTGAATTCATTGCAAATGCAACAAACTAATAATGCATTTTGTCACAGAAATGCACTGATTTTGAGCTAGAATGCAGGAAATGTATTGCTAATAAGTTGTCATCATTTCCTCACCCTCATGTCATTGCAAACCTGTATGACTTACTTTCTTTTGTGGAACACAAAGGATATTTTGTAGAATGTTACCAAAACATTTTGGATACCCTTGATTTCTAATGTATGGACAAAAAAAATTCTCAAATCATCTTCTTTTATGTTCCACATAAGAAAGAATTTCATACAGGTTTGGAATGACATGATGTTGAGTAAAGAACTTTAAAGAACCTTATTAAATTTCTGTATATTTAAGTAGTCTAATAAATGTTAAAATTGATAGCTCTCAATTATACTGTAATGTTGAATGGCTAGTCAATGGCTAAATATTGGGGGAAAAACTTTCCTGGAGATATCAGTGATTGGTATCAGTGATACTGGCCTTCAGTCATAAAAAAGATGCCATTATATAAATATTAAAAATATACTGTCTTTATGTTGTTTGTACATTAATTTAAGGATTGAATGTGAAATTATTGCAATGAAAAATTATTTAAAAAATGTTAATGTTTGGTGGAATTAAACTTTAAGAACTTTAATATTTGTAAATTGTAAACGCCTAATTTATATAAGACACTGATATTTATCTTTAATCAAACTCTTACTGAATTAATATTTTACTTCAATTAAAATTAATCAGAAGTAAACATCTAAAGAGAATGAAGTTGTTGCTTAGAATTAGTATTAGCAAGATGGAGGTCACAAGAAGTAAAACCATTGTACTTATTACCATGGTTATATGGTTTTTAAAATAAACAATAAGTAATAATAAACTATGAAATTTGTAAAAATAAATAAACTAAAAAAAAAACATGTAGAAATTACAAAGGATTAAAGTAAAGGATTCCCCACTATTTAATGTAAGTAATAAGAGTAACATTTATAATAAATATGGGTGCTCCCGATGGCCAGTATGTCAGTAAGTTATAAATAGAACGAGGCATCAGTTTACTGTTGGGGATTTGTCGTGTCGTCCAGTGTAGACAGCATCACTGATCATAATGGGTTCTACTGTATTTTGGCGTGCCGCTCGCATCTGGTGTAGACACGGTGTGAGTCTAAAGTCGTTTTTCGACTCTTCGTTATTTACTTTAATGCAAAGGAAACCAGCGCACCCGCCGCACCGTTATTCATCGGGTATGTTCAATTAAGCTAAATATGCACAGATGCTGCGCAATTAGGCTGTATTTAATATACAGTATCATGATGACTCACCAGTTCAGTATTTGCACTAAATCTGTGCAGATTTGGCTTAAATGAACCTGCCCAAGAAATCAATGAGTGAACATAATTTATATATATATATATACACACTATATTGCCAAAAGTATTGGGTTGCCCCCTTCTAATGAACAGCTTTGACTACTTTAGTACAAATCTTAATGTTAAAGCATATAATGATATTCTAGGAAATTGTGTGCTTCTAATATTATAGCAACAGTTTGGACAGGACCCTTTTCTATTCTAACATGACAATGCCTCTGTGTATAAGGCAAGGTTCAAAAAGAAAATTCTTGATTCAGTCAGTGTGGAAGAACTTGACTGGTCTGCATAAAACCAAGTCCTAATCCCAGTTTAACACCTCTGGTGTGACTGTAAATGCAGACCTTGAGCCAAAAACTCATCACCAAACACCAATGACTTGTATATATGGGTACAGTCATTTTAGACACTTCCATAACTGTTGCAACAGAGAAACAAAAAAACATTTATTTTTTTTGTTATCAACAATTTTTTTCACACATAACATAACAGTATCCAAAATATAACAAAACAAAACAACAGACACATACTCAACATCTCAAGGTCCAATCAAAAGGGAGGGGGAGAGGGAAGGACAACAAGAACACAAAAGTCAATACAATCACGTATATCCAACAAAAAACACTGCCAAGCATCAATGGTCGAAGGCCTGGCCCCACCAACTCGTGCCTTTGTACATTCACATGACACTATTTGCAGGAGGCTACGGATCCAATATGTTTTTCTACACATGTGTGGTGTAAACCAGTTCTGGATTATTGTCTTCTTCGCAGCTGTAAAACCAGCAAACAACATTCTCTTTTGCATCGAACTAATACAGAGACCAGAATCATCATTAAGATGACACAAACTTGGGTTAACAGACCAATCAATTCGCAGTAATGATGACAAAACCAGGTTTACATGTGTCCATAGACTGATGACGACAGGACATTCCCAAAACATATGCAGAAAAGTGCCTGATGATGTAGTGTTACATACAGTATATGGCAGTTCAAATTTGACTGTAGTTTCATTTTAAATCTTTTGTAAGGAGTTATGTATGCTCTATGAATGACTTTGAAGTGAATAAGACGATGAGCCAGATTTTTAATGTTAAACTGAGATTAGACCACACTCTCTCCCAGTCAACAGATAAATTAAGGTCAGATAATTCCCTATTCCAAATAGTTTTAATAGAAAGAGGTTTTGTAATACAATCAATAATTTTATTATATATTAAGGAAACAGAGGGCCCGACCAGCAGATGGTGCAATCCAGTCCCGCATAGGATGAGAGGAAATGGAAGAAGACCAAGGAACGCCATACGCTTTGAGAGCAAAACGTAATTGAAAAAAGACAAAATATGCGGATGCTGGTAGACAAAATTTGGTTCTTAATGTCTGAAATGAACAGAGGCCCTGGTTATCATATATATCACCGCACGTGTTTACACCTAAAGAAGACCAAGAGGGTTGGACAAATGGACGATTTCCGCATACAAAATTAAAATTGTGCCATAAGGGTGTACTGTTACAGAATTTGAAGGGTCCACCTATCCGACGTTCAACCGTTTTCCAGATTTTAATAGAGTTAGCCACAACCGGACCAAATTTATAATTATACCCTTTTTTTCCTGTGCCAGTAAATAAAATATCTTGAAGTCTATTTGGTTTAACCTTGTCAGCTTCAATCACCCTCCATGAAACTGTAGATTGAGGATCAACCCAATTATGAAGAGCCTTAAGCTGGAACGACCAATAATATAATTCAAAATTTGGTACAGCCAGTCCTCCTGCGCTATTAGGATATTGTAATGTGGTAAGTTTAATTCTGGGACATTTATCATTCCAGATAAACTTAGAAATTATGGAGTTTATCTCCTTAAAGTAACCTGGAGGGGGAGAAAGTGGTAGCATAGAGAAAAAAATATTAAATCGAGGTAACAAATTCATCTTAACAGTGGAGATTCTTCCTTGGAGAGAGACTTTAAGATTCTTCCATCTTTGAATGTCATTTTTGACCTTAACTAAAATGTTATTAAAATTGTCTCTGGCAATCTTATGAATGTTTTTATATATGGTAATGCCCAAATAGATGAGATTCCTTAATAGGGATAAATGAGGGAATAGAAGAATTAACCTTAACATTGTTAATTGGCATTAAAGCAAATTTGCTCCAATTTATTTTATATCCTTATAGGCTACTAAAATTATCAAATTCCTTAATTATACTAGAGACTGAAACATCAGAGTGGTCTAAATATAGATTAATATCATCAGCGTATAATGAAATACTATGATTATGGTCATGAATCTTAATCGATACTTCAGATTTCCTGATGGCTTGTGCTAAGGGTTCAAGAGATAGACAAAACAATAAGGGGGAAAGCGGACACCCCTGCCTCGTTCCCCGCTGTAAAGGGAATGAGGGGGAAATAATATTACCAGTTATGACTGATGCTGCAGGTGATTGGTATAATGTCTTAATCATAGAAACGAAGTGTTCACTGAAGCCGAAACATTGCAGAACTGCCCACATATAATTCCACTCTAGCCTGTCAAAGGCTTTTTCTGCATCAAGTGAAAAGACCGCACAAGGGGTTGGGTGGGAGTCCGCAAAGTCAAGAATATGAAGGAGTCGACGCATATTGTCAGATGTATTGCGCCCCTTGATGAAACCAATTTGGTCCTCCTTGATCAGACTGTGAATTACCTTCTCCATACGAGAAGCAAAAACTTTAGCATAGATTTTTAGATCACATGGGATAAGCGAAATCGGTCTGTAGCTGGAACAATCTAATCAGTAAAATGTTGTTTTTGTAGGTTTTGTAATGATTGGATTTTATTTTCTAATTGTGTAAACTGGTGAGTTTTCGCTTTGGCAAGAGTAGAAGAGAAAGATATACAGAAACCTTGTATAGCACACTTAGTCGTTTCCCACAGTATTTGAGGATCCACATCAGAGGGCATATTAATTTCAAGAAATTCCTTAATATATTCTTTTAAAGAAGTAATGAAAGTCTGATTACTTAATAACGATATGTTAAAGTGCCATCTAGGGGACTTGGTTTAACATCGGAAAGAGGAACACTGCACAACACAGCAGAATGATCAGATAGTAAAATTGGTAATATAGAGATGGAGGAATTAGACGAAATTAAAGATGGGCTGAGAAATATGTAGTCTATCCTAGAGAAAGTCTTGTGTCTATTAGAAAAAAAAGTGAAGTCCTTAGCTTTAGTATTCTGAATTCTCCATAGATCGATTAAGTTGAGCTCAGTGATAAATTTATTCAATAATTTAGAGGATGGATTGGCTGTTGTATCAGATTGAGATTTATCTAAAGCAGGATTTACGACAGCATTAAAATCACCACCCACCACTAGAGGGCAATCAATCTCCTCAAGCAGAGTTTTGGAAATCTGTGTAAAGAATGCACTGTCTGTCTCATTCGGACCATAAATAGAGACCAATGCTAACCTATTATTATATATTTTGCATCAGATAAAAACAAATCTACCCTTCTCATCACTACCAAGGTGTTCAATTGTTAAATTTAACTTCCGGTTAACAAGGATAAGCACCCCCTTAGTTTTATTTTGAGCGCTGGAAAAAGCTGCTAATTTATAATACTTATTCTGGAAACATGCCACGTCAGATTGTTTTAAATGTGTCTCTTGAATTAGGGAATTCAATTAGGTGATTCCTATCACAGGAAATAGATTTACGGTGTAAATATTCTAACACACGGGTTCGTTTAACAGCAGAATTTAAACCATTCACATTCAGTGATAAAATATTTAGAGTATGCATTGAATATTCATAATCCCAAGATTGTACTCAATAAATGAAAAAAAGCAGAAGCACTTCCATTCTGTAAATAACACGTAAACGCTGATGTGCATTTTAGATACCAAACCTCCTAGATGAAAAATCAAAATAAATAAAAGTATAAATGTCTGCTGTAAAAAACAAAAACAACATAAAAATATGAACAACCGACAACCATAAACAAGGAACAACTCAGACCGCACATTACCGAGAACATAGGTCTGACTGAGCAACAAAAAACAGTGATAGTTCGTGACCGATCCACTCCAACGCAAGACATGTCTCCCGAAAGGCTCACACAGCCAAAAAAATATTTTTTTATTAATTAAACCTATAGTCCCCTCCAAAAAAGAAAAAAGGAGTGTCAGTCTTACCAGCAAAGAGATCGTTGTACCGGATATATAAGTACAATATCCCAGTAGGAGAGGAGAGAAGAAAAAGCAAAAAATAGGTTTAGCAAGCGTCCATGTCCATCCAGGCATCATCCCCTCTCGGGCAGCTAGGACCATGTCCATCCCGGCCGTCAAGCTCCTCCCACCGGGCTGGAGAAACAGCGGCCGCTGCTCCCCCGTCGTCCCCCCACAGAGCTGTGGCATACGACTTCTGCTGAGACAGGGAGCTGATAAAATCCTCCGCTTTCTGAGGGGAATCGAAGCTTCTCTGTTCCCCTTTGTGCCGTAGTTTAATTACCGCCGGATAGATGAGGAAGGGCTGGAGACCAAGCGCTGTCATCTTCTTCAAAACCGGACCAAATGCCTTTCTCCTGATCGCTGTAGCCGGACTAAAGTCGGGAAAAAATAGCATTGTGACGTTGCTCTGTGCGCATTTCACCAGATAAGCCTGCCGAGCACCCTTCAGGATATCTGATCTGTCATGCCATCTCAGTACACGGAAGATGAGAGTGCGCGGCCGATCGGAGCCCCTCCCTCCGTCATACACGCGATGCGCCCAATCAATCTCAATGTCACGGCCCCTCAAGGAAGGAATCCACTTGGAAAGATTAACTCTGAGGAAACCAGCCGCGTCGGATCCCTCAGCCGCCTCTGGCAGCCCCACCAGTCGTACGTTGTTTCTCCTGCACCTGTCCTCCATATCTGTCATCTTCTCGGTGAGTCGCTCCAGCTGATTTTTTAAGTCCGTGACTGTTCTCCTATCGGGTGACTGTCCTCCTATCCTCACGTGCATCTGCCTGAACAGAATCAACGCGGTCACGTGTCTGCTTCGCCGCGATAGCTATGGCCTCAAATTCCTCTCTTAGCTCTTTAACAGACTTGTTGGTCACTTGTATGTCCTCACGCAGTTCGCGCAATGCTGGAATCAGCACCGAGTCCATCGCATCTCTTACTGCCAAATTCACAACCGAATTCAAAGTGCTTTACTGCTCTTTAAATGCTAGTTCAATGCGGTTAGCAATAGCATCGTCGAGGTCTTCTCTGGAGATGGCTGAATCTCAGAATTTTTTCTTCATTGGCGATTGCTCAATCTCTCTTTTCCGATCCCCTTTGTCTGCCTTAGCACTCATGATGGGTCCAATGCAGAGTGGTTTAAGTTTTACTGACAGAATCATAAAATATGTGGCAAAGTGAGCAGAGCGAAAGACTAAGTCTGCATCGCCGTCGAAGGGTCACGTGATCCCCCCGAAATACAATTTTTAAATACATTTTTAAATAATAATAAATTATGATCCCATCGTTGTTGCCACAGATTTGGAAGTGCATTTTTCTGTTCTAAAGAAGGGGGTGTCCCAATACTTTTGTCTATATAGTGTATGTACAAGTCATTGGTGTTTGGTAATGAGTTTTTGGCTCAAGGTCTGCATTTACAGTCACACCAGAGGTGTTAAACTGGATTAGGACTTGGTTTTATGCAGACCAGTCAAGTTCTTCCACACTGACTGACTGAATCAATAATTTTCTTTTTGAACCTTGCCTTATACACAGAGGCATTGTCATGTAAGAATAGAAAAGGGTCCTGTCCAAACTGTTGCTATAATATTAGAAGCACACAATTTCCTAGAATATCATTATATGCTTTAACATTAAGATTTGTACTCATAGAAATTACTAAAGTAGTCAAACCTGTTCATTAGAAGGGGGCGACCCAATACTTTTGGCAATATAGTGTATATATACACACACACACACACTTACAATCAATCAAATCCTACTGCTCTTACATTTTATGTATATATTACCTACTTATCTAATTGTCATTTACCTACTTACCTAACTGTCTGTTTCTACTCTGTGTACTATCTGTATTTATTGTCCATATTTACAGTTGTCTTTAAGTCCTTGTGCTGTCTACTACATAGATCACTATTGTTTTCTGAAGGAACTGTATTTCATTTTTATCCATTGCCATGCAATGTGCTAAAAATGACAAAGTTGATTTTGTAAATTTAACGAACAGGTGGAGAAGGACAACCAGTTGTCAGAGCTCGTGGAAGTGGTTGTTGAAACAGAGGCTGAGGTTGGAGCTAGTGGGTACAGTGTTGTGGGTGGAGGGGAGCAAGGCATCTTCATCAAAGAGGTCTTGAAAGACTCCCCAGCAGCGAAGCACCTCAGTCTACAGAAAGGTACCAAGGGACTGTATTTTACATTACAAAGTGCAATGTCAAATACTGTACACTGTAAAGACTTGAGCCACTGTCCTTCAAGAGACAAGCAGGAGAAACAACTTTAACCTTATAATTATTAATGGACAAAATTTCCATGTTGGGTACAGATGTACTGAATTAATTTAGTTTCCTGATGTACTATAGAATACAAAGACAAATCATAAGTTATAATTATTTTTTGATGATGTGTTATTGCAGGAGATCAACTGCTAAGTGCCAGGGTGTATTTTGATAATGTCAAATATGAGGACGCATTAAAAATTCTTCAGTGTGCAGAACCCTACAAAGTGTCCTTCTTTTTGAAGAGGACTGTGCCAGGAAGTGAAGTCAGCATACGTCCAGGTGCACAAAATCTTGAGGTCAGAGGACCTAAGGCCAAGATGCAAAAAATGGTACATGCTGAAATATTGCTATACAATAGAATAATTTTTTGAACATCCACAGTATTTCTTAAAGTGAATTAATTTTAACAAAAGTACTTACAACAGTAGAAACTAGAAGGAATGATAACCTTTCTCTTGCAGAGTGTCAAAAGTGTGAAACCATTCAAAACCAAGAAAAGGAGAGGAGGAAGATTTGGATTGAAAAGACTGAAAGAGAACAAAAAAGCAAGAGCATGGGCAGAGCTGGACGTTGAGGGATCACCTGGTAGATCAGACCTCAGTCCTGTTGATGTTGAGTTTGTATTCCCGAAGTTCAAGATAATGAAAGGTGGAAAGGCCACTGCAGATGGATCAGAACATCTGGAGGGTGTTATCACTAGTACTAAGAAGAAGAAGAAGATCAGATTTCCAAAGATGAAGGCCATGGATGCTGCTGTTGGTGATGGGAAGGTTAATGTAGATGTTTCAACACATGAGGGAGAGGCCTCTGGATCCAAGCTGAAGGCCAAGATGAAAGGTCCAAAATTTGGAATGAATTTCCCAAAAATTAAAAAGTCAAAGTTAGATGTACAATCTTCAAATGACAGCTTTGAGGTGAAAGAACTAGAAGGCAAATTTAAGCCTCCATCAGTAGAGTGTGATTTCAACATGCCTCAGGGCAAGGCTGAAACAAATGTTTCTAATTTTGAGGTTAGTGTTAAAGGAAAAGGAGAGGGTCCTGAGATAAAAATGCCAATGAAAAATCTGGATGTCTCAGATACAAAGGTGACAGTCCCAAAGTTCAAATTGCCAAAGGTAAGACTTTCTTATCATTCAGATGAAATTGACGGAGAGGCAAGTAAAGAAACTGATACATCTGAAAATAAACTGAAAATGCCCAAGATTGACATCAAAGCACCAAATGTGGATTTGGACTTGCATCTCCCAAAGACTAAGGGCAAGGCTGAATTCAAAGATGTTGAAGTTCCCGATTACACTGTAAAAGGAACAAAAATCAACACCACCAAGCCTGACACATCATTACCAGTGCTAAACCTTGATGCAAAACAAACATTTGGAGATGACATTGATGGATCCATGGACAAAGAGCATAAGATTTCCCTTCCCAAACTTGACATTGCAGGGCCCAAGATAGAGACGTCAGATGTGGACATTGGTCTTCCTACATTAGATGTGTCATTACCAAAGATGGCTGCAAAATGCATTGATACTGAGGGACATTTGAGTACTGGGTTAAAATTTGAAATGACAAAATTAGACATCTTTCTTCCAAAAATAACATTATCTGAGGATGACATCATAGTTGTAGAACCTGGAGCAAAAGGTAGAACAATTCACAAGCCAAATATCAGTATTCCATTACCAAAAGGTAAAGGTGAAGCAAAGGTGGATGGTCATTCTGAGAAAGGGCCAAGTGTGAAAATGCCACAAATAGACATTTCCCTCCCCAAAATGAAATTACCACAAGGTAAAATTGATATTGAAGGGCCTGAGGTCAACATTTCTTTGCCAAAAGAAACGCTAGACGGGGATGCAAATATTGAGGGCCACTTTGGAAAAGGGGGAAAGATTAAAATGCCTAGAGTAGATGTATCCCTACCTAATGTGAAATCATCTGAGCATGTCATTGCTGAGGGGCATGATATAAAAGCAGGAAATTTGAGTATGCCATCAATTGAAATTTCACTTCCTATAGGGAAAACTGAGGTTGGAGCTGATATTTCATTACCAAAAGGAAAAACAAATGAACAGATTAATCTTGAGGTTGAGAAGGGAGATACGTTTCAGATTCCTAAATCTGATATAAGTCTACCTAAACTCAAATTAGGAGAAGTTAATTATGATGTTAAAAGAACCGATGGGAAGTTTCACATGCCAGCAATTGATATTTCTTTGCCACATAGAAAAGACCAAAAAGATATTAATGTGGAACCCTCTGGTAAAGGTGGAAAGGTTGAAATGCCAAAGGTTGATATCTCTCTGCCTGCAGTGAAAGCTTCTGGTGTTGAGATTTCCTTGCCAAAAATGAAGTCACCACAAGGTGACATCAGTATTGAAGGGCCTGACAGCAAAAGATTGAACATGCAATCTGTTGATATATCATTTCCAAAAGTACCAGACACAGGTAATGTTGATCTCAAGAGACATTCAGGAAAAATAGGGAAGTTTGATATTCCAAAACTGGATATTTCCTTACCAAAATTTAAATCAACCAAAGGGGAACTCAGCGTGGAAGGACCTGAATTCAAAGGTGGCAAATTAAATATGCCGTCTTATAGTATCTCCTCAGCAGAGGTTAAAATAGAGGGTGATGTTTGTATGGAGGGAGACACCAAAAAGGGCACAAAAGTTCAAATGCCAAAATTGGATATTAATTTACCACAAATAAAATCAGTAGGGACTGAAACAAATATTGAAGGACCTGAAGTGAAAGGTGGAAAGATAGATATGCCAGATGTTGACATTTCTCTTCCACAAGGAAAGGTAAAGGGAGATGGCAAAGTTAATGTCAGTAAGGGGGGCAAGTTTCATTTGCCTCAAATTGATTTGGCACTTCCAAAGTTTAAAACAAGATCTGTGGAAGTCAATATTGAAGGGCCTGAGGAAAAAGGAAGCAAAGTTCACACACCTTCCTTTGACATTTCTTTGCCTAAAGATAAAACAGAAGACAAACATTGACAAACATTGCCATTCTGGAACAGGTATAAAGTATGAAATGCCAAAAATTGATGTTTCACTGCCAAAATTAAAAGCTGTCGAAGGACATGCAGGAAAAGGAAGAAAATTTGAAATGCCTAAATTTGATGTTTCCTTGCCTAAATTAAAACCTTCAGGAGGTGAAATGGACATTGAAGGTCCAAATATCAAGGGTGGAAAGTTTCACATACCGCCTATAGATATCTCTCTACCTGGAGGAGGAGCAGGAGGAGATGTAGATGTTGAAGGACATGCAGGAAAAGGAAGAAAATTTGAAATGCCTAAATTCGATGTTTCCTTGCCTAAATTAAAACCTTCAGGAGGTGAAATCAATGTTGAAGGTCCCGATATCAAGGGTGGAAAGTTTCACATGCCCTCTATTGATATCTCTCTGCCAGGAGGAGGAGCAGGAGGAGATGTAGATGTTGAAGGACATGCAGGAAAAGGAAGAAAATTTGAAATGCCTAAATTTGATGTTTCCTTGCCTAAATTAAAACCATCAGCAGGAGAAATCAATGTTGAAGGTCCCGATATCAAGGGTGGAAAGTTTCACATGCCCTCTATTGATATCTCTCTGCCAGGAGTAGGAGCAGGAGGAGATGTAGATGTTGAAGGGTATACAGGAAAAGGAAGAAAATTTGAAATGCCTAAATTTGATGTTTCCTTGCCTAAATTAAAACCATCAGCAGGAGAAATCAATGTTGAAGGTCCCGATATCAAGGGTGGAAAGTTTCACATACCCTCTATTGATATCTCTCTGCCAGGAGGAGGAGCAGGAGGAGATGTAGATGTTGAAGGACATGCAGGAAAAGGAAAAAAAATTGAAATGCCTAAATTTGATGTTTCCTTGCCTAAATTAAGACCATCAGCAGATGAAATCAATGTTGAAAGTCCCGATATGAAGGGTGGAAAGTTTCACATGCCCTCTATTGATATCTCTCTACCTGGAGGAGGAGCAGGAAGAGATGTAGATGTTGAAGGACCTGCAGGAAAAGGAAGAACATTTGAAATGCCTAAATTTAATGTTTCTTTGCCTAAATTAAAACCATCAGGAGGTGAAATCAATGTTGAAGGCCCCGATATCAAGGGAGGAAAATTTCACATGCCCTCTATAGATATCTCTCTGCCAGGAGGAGGAGCAGTAGGAGATGTAGATGTTGAAGGACATGCAGGAAAAGGAAGAAAATTTGAAATGCCTAAATTTGATGTTTCCTTGCCTAAATTAAAACCATCAGCAGGAGAAATCAATGTTGAAGGTCCCGATATCAAGGGTGGAAAATTTCACATGCCCTCTATAGATATCTCTCTGCCAGGAGGAGGAGCAGTAGGAGATGTAGATGTTGAAGGACATGCAGGAAAAGGAAGAAAATTTGAAATGCCTAAATTTGATGTTTCTTTGCCTAAATTAAAACCATCAGGAGGTGAAATCAATGTTGAAAGCCCCGATATCAAAGGTGGAAAGTTTCACATGCCCTCTATAGATATCTCTCTGCCAGGAGGAGGAGCAGGAGGAGATGTAGATGTTGAAGGACATGCAGGAAAAGGAAGAAAATTTGAAATGCCTAAATTTGATGTTTCCTTGCCTAAATTAAAACCATCAGGAGGTGAAATCAATGTTGAAGGTCCCGATATGAAGGGTGGAAAGTTTCACATGCCCTCTATTGATATCTCTCTACCTGGAGGAGGAGCAGGAGGAGATGTAGATGTTGAAGGACCTGCAGAAAAAGGAAGAAAATTTGAAATGCCTAAATTTGATGTTTCCTTGCCCAAATTAAAACCATCAGCAGGAGAAATCAATGTTGAAGGCCCCGATATCAAGGGTGGAAAGTTTCACATGCCCTCTATAGATATCTCTCTGCCAGGAAGAGGAGCCAGAGGAGATGTAGATGTTGAAGGACCTGCAGGAAAAGGAAGAAAATTTGAAATGCCTAAATTCGATGTTTCCTTGCCTAAATTAAAACCATCAGGAGGTGAAATCAATGTTGAAGGCCCCGATATCAAGGGTGGAAAGTTTCACATGCCCTCTATAGATATCTCTCTACCTGGAGGAGGAGCAGGAGGAGATGTAGATGTTGAAGGACCTGCAGGAAAAGGAAGAAAATTTGAAATGCCTAAATTCGATGTTTCCTTGCCTAAATTAAAACCATCAGGAGGTGAAATCAATGTTGAAGGTCCCGATATGAAGGGTGGAAAGTTTCACATGCCCTCTATTGATATCTCTCTACCTGGAGGAGGAGCAGGAGGAGATGTAGATGTTGAAGGACCTGCAGGAAAAGGAAGAAAATTTGAAATGCCTAAATTTGATGTTTCCTTGCCCAAATTAAAACCATCAGCAGGAGAAATCAATGTTGAAGGCCCCGATATCAAGGGTGGAAAGTTTCACATGCCCTCTATTGATATATCTCTACCTGGAGGAGGAGGAGCAGGAGGAGATGTAGATGTTGAAGGACCTGCAGGAAAAGGAAGAAAATTTGAAATGCCTAAATTTGATGTTTCCTTGCCTAAATTAAAACCATCAGGAGGTGAAATCAATGTTGAAGGTCCCGATATGAAGGGTGGAAAGTTTCACATGCCCTCTATTGATATCTCTCTACCTGGAGGAGGAGCAGGAGGAGATGTAGATGTTGAAGGACCTGCAGGAAAAGGAAGAAAATTTGAAATGCCTAAATTTGATGTTTCCTTGCCTAAATTAAAACCATCAGGAGGTGAAATCAATGTTGAAGGTCCCGATATCAAGGGTGGAAAGTTTCACATGCCCTCTATTGATATCTCTCTACCTGGAGGAGGAGCAGGAGGAGATGTAGATGTTGAAGGACCTGCAGGAAAAGGAAGAAAATTTGAAATGCCTAAATTTGATGTTTCCTTGCCTAAATTAAAACCATCAAGAGGTGAAATCAATGTTGAAGGCCCCGATATCAAGGGTGGAAAGTTTCACATGCCCTCTATAGATATCTCTCTGCCAGGAAGAGGAGCCAGAAGGAGATGTAGATGTTGAAGGACCTGCAGGAAAAGGAAGAAAATTTGAAATGCCTAAATTAGATGTTTCCTTGCCTAAATTAAAACCATCAGGAGGTGAAATCAATGTTGAAGGCCCCAATATCAAAGGTGGAAAGTTTCACATGCCCTCTATAGATATCTCTCTACCTGGAGGAGGAGGAGCAGGAGGAGATGTAGATGTTGAAGGACCTGCAGGAAAAGGAAGAAAATTTGAAATGCCTAAATTTGATGTTTCCTTGCCCAAATTAAAACCATCAGCAGGAGAAATCAATGTTGAAGGCCCCGATATCAAGGGTGGAAAGTTTCACATGCCCTCTATTGATATATCTCTACCTGGAGGAGGAGCAGGAGGAGATGTAGATGTTGAAGGACCTGCAGGAAAAGGAAGAAAATTTGAAATGCCTAAATTTGATGTTTCCTTGCCTAAATTAAAACCATCAGGAGGTGAAATCAATGTTGAAGGCCCCGATATCAAGGGTGGAAAGTTTCACATGCCCTCTATAGATATCTCTCTACCTGGAGGAGGAGGAGCAGGAGGAGATGTAGATGTTGAAGGACCTGCAGGAAAAGGAAGAAAATTTGAAATGCCTAAATTTGATGTTTCCTTGCCCAAATTAAAACCATCAGCAGGAGAAATCAATGTTGAAGGCCCCGATATCAAGGGTGGAAAGTTTCACATGCCCTCTATTGATATATCTCTACCTGGAGGAGGAGCAGGAGGAGATGTAGATGTTGAAGGACCTGCAGGAAAAGGAAGAAAATTTGAAATGCCTAAATTTGATGTTTCCTTGCCTAAATTAAAACCATCAGGAGGTGAAATCAATGTTGAAGGCCCCAATATCAAGGGTGGAAAGTTTCACATGCCCTCTATAGATATCTCTCTACCTGGAGGAGGAGCAGGAGGAGATGTAGATGTTGAAGGACCTGCAGGAAAAGGAAGAAAATTTGAAATGCCTAAATTTGATGTTTCCTTGCCTAAATTAAAACCATCAGGAGGTGAAATCAATGTTGAAGGTCCCGATATGAAGGGTGGAAAGTTTCACATGCCCTCTATAGATATCTCTCTACCTGGAGGAGGAGCAGGAGGAGATGTAGATGTTGAAGGACCTGCAGGAAAAGGAAAAAAAATTGAAATGCCTAAATTTGATGTTTCCTTGCCTAAATTAAAACCATCAGGAGGTGAAATCAATGTTGAAGGTCCCGATATGAAGGGTGGAAAGTTTCACATGCCCTCTATTGATATCTCTCTACCTGGAGGAGGAGCAGGAGGAGATGTAGATGTTGAAGGACCTGCAGGAAAAGGAAGAAAATTTGAAATGCCTAAATTTGATGTTTCCTTGCCTAAATTAAAACCATCAAGAGGTGAAATCAATGTTGAAGGCCCCGATATCAAGGGTGGAAAGTTTCACATGCCCTCTATAGATATCTCTCTACCTGGAGGAGGAGGAGCAGGAGGAGATGTAGATGTTGAAGGACCTGCAGGAAAAGGAAGAAAATTTGAAATGCCTAAATTTGATGTTTCCTTGCCCAAATTAAAACCATCAGCAGGAGAAATCAATGTTGAAGGCCCCGATATCAAGGGTGGAAAGTTTCACATGCCCTCTATAGATATCTCTCTACCTGGAGGAGGAGCAGGAGGAGATGTAGATGTTGAAGGACCTGCAGGAAAAGGAAGAAAATTTGAAATGCCTAAATTTGATGTTTCCTTGCCTAAATTAAAACCATCAGGAGGTGAAATCAATGTTGAAGGCCCCAATATCAAAGGTGGAAAGTTTCACATGCCCTCTATAGATATCTCTCTACCTGGAGGAGGAGGAGCAGGAGGAGATGTAGATGTTGAAGGACCTGCAGGAAAAGGAAGAAAATTTGAAATGCCTAAATTTGATGTTTCCTTGCCTAAATTAAAACCATCAAGAGGTGAAATCAATGTTGAAGACCCCAATATCAAGGGTGGAAAGTTTCACATGCCCTCTATAGATATCTCTCTACCTGGAGGAGGAGCAGGAGGAGATGTAGATGTTGAAGGACCTGCAGGAAAAGGAAGAAAATTTGAAATGCCTAAATTTGATGTTTCCTTGCCTAAATTAAAACCATCAGGAGGTGAAATCAATGTTGAAGGCCCCAATATCAAAGGTGGAAAGTTTCACATGCCCTCTATAGATATCTCTCTACCTGGAGGAGGAGGAGCAGGAGGAGATGTAGATGTTGAAGGACCTGCAGGAAAAGGAAGAAAATTTGAAATGCCTAAATTTGATGTTTCCTTGCCTAAATTAAAACCATCAGGAGGTGAAATCAATGTTGAAGGCCCCGATATCAAGGGTGGAAAGTTTCACATGCCCTCTATTGATATATCTCTACCTGGAGGAGGAGCAGGAGGAGATGTAGATGTTGAAGGACCTGCAGGAAAAGGAAGAAAATTTGAAATGCCTAAATTTGATGTTTCCTTGCCTAAATTAAAACCATCAGGAGGTGAAATCAATGTTGAAGGCCCCAATATCAAAGGTGGAAAGTTTCACATGCCCTCTATAGATATCTCTCTACCTGGAGGAGGAGGAGCAGGAGGAGATGTAGATGTTGAAGGACCTGCAGGAAAAGGAAGAAAATTTGAAATGCCTAAATTTGATGTTTCCTTGCCTAAATTAAAACCATCAGGAGGTGAAATCAATGTTGAAGACCCCAATATCAAGGGTGGAAAGTTTCACATGCCCTCTATAGATATCTCTCTACCTGGAGGAGGAGCAGGAGGAGATGTAGATGTTGAAGGACCTGCAGGAAAAGGAAGAAAATTTGAAATGCCTAAATTTGATGTTTCCTTGCCTAAATTAAAACCATCAGGAGGTGAAATCAATGTTGAAGGTCCCGATATGAAGGGTGGAAAGTTTCACATGCCCTCTATTGATATCTCTCTACCTGGAGGAGGAGCAGGAGGAGATGTAGATGTTGAAGGACCTGCAGGAAAAGGAAGAAAATTTGAAATGCCTAAATTTGATGTTTCCTTGCCTAAATTAAAACCATCAGCAGGAGAAATCAATGTTGAAGGCCCCGATATCAAGGGTGGAAAGTTTCACATGCCCTCTATAGATATCTCTCTACCTGGAGGAGGAGCAGAGGAGATGTAGATGTTGAAGGACCTGCAGGAAAAGGAAGAAAATTTGAAATGCCTAAATTTGATGTTTCCTTGCCTAAATTAAAACCATCAGGAGGTGAAATCAATGTTGAAGA
Source organism: Schizothorax lantsangensis (assembly GCA_027422415.1). Taxonomy (NCBI): domain Eukaryota; kingdom Metazoa; phylum Chordata; class Actinopteri; order Cypriniformes; family Cyprinidae; genus Schizothorax; species Schizothorax lantsangensis. The sequence goes on along the minus strand of CM049846.1, from coordinate 33,658,457 downwards.
TATCAAGGGTGGAAAGTTTCACATGCCCTCTATAGATATCTCTCTACCTGGAGGAGGAGCAGGAGGAGATGTAGATGTTGAAGGACCTGCAGGAAAAGGAAGAAAAATTGAAATGCCTAAATTTGATGTTTCTTTGCCTAAATTAAAACCATCAGGAGGTGAAATCAATGTTGAAGACCACAATATCAAGGGTGGAAAGTTTCACATGCCCTCTATAGATATCTCTGTGCCTGGAGGAGGAGCAGGAGGAGATATGGATGTTGAAGGACCTGCAGGAAAAGGAAGAAAATTTGAAATGCCTAAATTTGATGTTTCCTTGCCTAAATTAAAACCATCAGGAGGTGAAATCAATGTTGAAGACCCCAATATCAAGGGTGGAAAGTTTCACATGCCCTCTATAGATATCTCTCTACCTGGAGGAGGAGCAGGAGGAGATGTAGATGTTGAAGGACCTGCAGGAAAAGGAAGAAAAATTGAAATGCCTAAATTTGATGTTTCTTTGCCTAAATTAAAACCATCAGGAGGTGAAATCAATGTTGAAGACCCCAATATCAAGGGTGGAAAGTTTCACATGCCCTCTATAGATATCTCTCTGCCTGGAGGAAGAGCAGGAGGAGATATGGATGTTGAAGGGCCTGCAGGAAAAGGAAGAAAATTTGAAATGCCTAAATTTGATGTTTCCTTGCCCAATTTAAAACCATCAGCAGGAGAAATCAATGTTGGAGGCCCCGATGTCAAGGATGGAAAGTTTCACATGCCCTCTATAGATATCTCTCTGCCAGGAAGAGGAGCCAGAGTAGATGTAGATGTTGAAGGACCTGCAGGAAAAGGAAGAAAATTTGAAATGCCTAAATTAGATGTTTCCTTGCCTAAATTAAAACCATCAGGAGGTGAAATGGGCATTGAAGGTCCCGATATCAAGGGTGGAAAGTTTCACAAGCCCTCTATTGATATCTCTCTGCCAGGAAGAGGAGCCAGAGGAGATGTAGATGTTGAAGGGCATGCAGGAAAAGGAAGAAAATTTGAAATGCCAAAATGTGATGTTTCCTTGCCTAAATTAAAACCATCAGGAGGAGAAATCAATGTTGAAGACCCCAATATCAAGGGTGGAAAGTTTCACATGCCCTCTATAGATATCTCTCTGCCAGGAAGAGGAGCCAGAGGAGATGTAGATGTTGAAGGACCTGCTGGAAAAGGAAGAAAATTTGAAATGCCTAAATTAGATGTTTCCTTGCCTAAATTAAAACCATCAGGAGATGAAGTTGACGTTCAAGGTCCCGATATCAAGGGTGGAAAGTTGCACATGCCCTCTATAGATATCTATCTGCCAGGAGGAGGAGCAGGAGGATATGTAGATGTTGAAGGGCATGCAGGAAAAGGAAGAAAATTCAAAATGCCAAAATTAGATATTTCATTGCCAAAATTAAATCCATCAGGAGGTGAAGTTGACGTTCAAGGTCCCGATATCAAGGATGGAAAGTTTCACATGCCATCTATAGATATCTCTCTGCCTGGAGGAGGAGTAGAAGGAGATGTAGATGTTGAAGGACCTAGAGGAAGAAAATTTGAAATGCCTAAATTTGATGTTTCCTTGCCTAAATTAAAACCATCAGCAGGAGAAATCAATGTTGAAGGCCCTGATATCAAGGGTGGAAAGATTCACATGCCCTCTATAGAAATCTATCTGCCTGGAGAAAGAGCAGGAGGAGATGTAGATGTTAAAGGGCATACAGGAAAAGGAAGAAAATTTGAAATGCCTAAATTAGATGTTTCCTTGCCTAAATTAAAACCATCAGGAGGTGAAATCAATGTTGAAAGTCCAGATATCAAGGGTGGAAAGTTTCACATTCCCTCTGTAGATATCTCTCTGCCAGGAACCGCAGAGGCAGGGCTTGAACTGGAAGATGATACTAAAAAAGGTTTAAGATTTCACATGCCCACTGTTGATATCTCTGTCCCTAAAATTAAACAAACCAATCGTGATCTAAAAGTTGGGTCAGAGAAGAAAGACATAGACTTTAACTTGACTCATGATTCTGATATAGAGACCAAAGCCTCTTTTGCCAAAATTAGTGATTTAAATGTCCCTGAAGTAACTTTAGGTGGGAACATCAAGCTGCCAAGTGTGAAAATACCAGCTGTTGAAATATCTGCTCCTAAAGTTGACCTGGACTTTACTCTTCCGAAGGGAAAGGGCAGTGATAGAGAAAGCATTGAACTTCTTAAGGCGGAGGGTGGAAGGCCGTCATCTGGGGCAAGTTTTGATGTTCCAGAAGTCTCTGTAAAAATGCCCAAAATTTCACTTCCTAAATTTGGCAGAAAATTGAAAAGGGGAGACAAACTAGGACTAGAGAGTCCTGACTTATCTATAGATTTGGAAATGGAAAGAACATCACCATCTAAAAAGGATACTGAAATAATTGGTCCTGACACTGAAATTAAGATAAAAGCAGGTGCTGGAGAAACTACAAAACCAGAATTCAGATTAGAGGGTTCTGAAGATAAGGTCAAATCCAAGCTCAAATTCCCCAAATTCAAGACACATACTCCTAAAGCAAAGCTCAAAGATATAGAAATGGGTATGCCTGGATATGTGGATAACAAAGGAAAGGTCAGAATGCCAGCAGTTGAGATATCATTGCCAACAGCAAATATTCCAGAATGTGAGGTATTGCTTCCTAAAACAGAGGTTGATGTATCTGAGGCAGATATCAGAAGTTATGAGGGCAGTTTAAAAATTCCTAAAATGCCAACAATTGACATATCAGTTCCAAAAGTTGATTTGGATGTTTCCTTGCCTAGGGTGAAACTTCATGAACCAGTGGACTCTTCTGACTTTAACATTGATGGTAGTAGGGGTACAGTAAATTTCCCCCATGTCAAGATCCCTAAAGTAGACATTTCACTTCCTCATGCAAAAATGGGTGACACAGATAACCATGAGGTGGAGGTTGGAAGGAAGGGTAAATTAAGAATGCCAGAAGTGGAAATATCATTACCACATGCAAAACACAACACATCTTACACTGACACTGAAATTAAAGGTGAAAAGCTAAAAATACCAAAAATGTCAATGCCCAATGTTGATATATCATTGCCTCATGGAAAGGAAAATGATTATCCTGATATAGAATTTGGAGTGAAAGGGGGTAAATTAAAAATGCCAGACATTATAGTGCCTAAGATAGATTTATCACTACCTCATGGAAGGAGAGAAGAAAGTCACGCACTTGATTCAGAACTAGAAGGTGATAAATTAAAGACGCCAAAAATTGATATACCCCTTCCTAAAATAAAATCTAAAGATGTTGTTTCAGAACTTCAACCTGATGTAGGAAAAGGTAAAGTCATGATCCCTGGGATTAGGGGATCTGTGGAAGTAAAAGGTGGACAGTGTAAAATACCTGCTATTAAGATACCACAGGTAGACATATCATTACCAGAAAGTAGAACTGCAGAGTTTGATACCAAAGAGGGAGAATCTGGAGGAGGGGGTGGAAAATTGACAATGCCAAATGTTAAAATCCCCAAACTAGATATAGGAATGTCAAGAGATGCAAACATGTCAGATCCTTCTACTGATGCAAGCTTTAAGGATTCACATAAAGAGGGTAAAAAGACGAGGATGTCTAATGTGGATCTAGAGCTGGATCTTGGCTTATCAAGAGACAGAAAAAAGAATAAAAAGAAATCTGAACTTCAAGATACTGATCTGGAACCCGCACCAAAAGAAAAAATAAAAGGGCCAAAAGTTAAAGGTACAAAATTTAATATTGGAATGCCAAAAGTAAAAGTTTCTGGATTAGAAACCGACATAAAGAAGTCTGGAAAAATGGATGCTAAATTTCTAAAAGGAGGAACTGATGCAAACTTGAAAGCTGATTTACAAGCCCCAAAGATTCCCAAACTTGACTTTGACATTGAGACTGCCCAAGCTGACACTAATACTTCTAATGAAGATAAAAAGCAGACTGGTAAAGTCAAAATTCCAAAGTTTGGGATTCCTCTGCCTTCTTTAAGTTCACCTGAAGCCAACATCAAATCATCTCAGGGAAAAGGTCACTCTAAAAACATAGACTCCGAGGTAGAGTATGAAAGCCCACATCTGCCAAAAGTAACAAAAGCTGTATTTGTTATGGTGAATCCACTAACGGATAGATCTGCTAGTGTAGGTGGTGAAGCAAGTGCAGAAATTGGAGATGTGAAGCTCAAACAGCCAAAGATCAAAATGAAGCCGAGTTTTGGCAAGTCAAAAAGTCGATCAAATGAAAAGGGGAAAGCAATATATTGTGAAGATGAGGTGGAAACTGAGGGAAAGTCAAAAACCAGTAAGCTTAAATTGCCCAAAGTCACATTTTCATCTGGGCAGAGAGGATCATTTGATGTAACACCGAGTGGGTCTGATGATGGAACAAGTCCAAGTCTAAATGGTGACAAATCAATGTTTGGAAAGCATAAATTGCCTAAAGTGGAGTTTTTCTCACCATACTCAAAAGATGCAAGTGAGGAAGAGGAAATGGAAAGCGTGAAATTCAGGAAGGAGACCTCAGGAGAAAGCAAAGAGAGCAAGGAGTCAAAGACAATATCAGGCACAATGTTTTTCCCAGGTCTCAAGAAGAAAACAGAGAAGGATGAGGAGGTGAGAAAGATTAGTACTATAGTATCCTCAAAAGCAAGGACTGAAATGTTGGCAGAACGGGAGGGATCAGAGTCTCCATTACCCACAGTATCATCTGGATTTGTCTCTGTAATGAAGTGTGAAGAAAGAGAGGAGACAACATGGTTCAAAGTACCCAAGGTCACCCTTAGTCCCCATTCTACTGGCATCCTTCATATCACACCAGAAAGCTCTCCAAAAGGAAGCAAGTCCTCTCTTCCTTGCTCTAGCGAGGAAGCCTCTGGAGGTTTCTATGTGAAGATGCCAAGCGTAGAATTTTTGACCCATGAAATGCCCTCAGAGCATCTGATTACTAAAACAGAGGGAACTCTTACTGTAGTGACTAAGACGACAAAGTATACAGAAACAAAAGGTACTAGTTCGAAACAGTAAGAATCTCAGTTACAGAACTGTGACATACAATTGGTAGTGGAATAATAATTAGGCCCACATATTTGTATATGTGACAATTGTTTCAGTCTCGCAGGTTTTATTCTATTTAAAGTAAAGAAAGCAAACATATTTTCTCAAGCTTTCGCAAGAAAAACATAACTTATACATAATGAAAATGTTGCTACAAAAAGAACATTATTTATTTTAGACATTATTTTCATGTTTTGTAACTTGCCACTCTGTATGACACTTTAAATTGATATATTTGTAATGATCACATATATTTACACAAAAATATGTTGGTTGTAGATAAAAAAAACTTAAAAAACATAGGCACAAATCTGTAGAACATAGACAGATGCAAAGATATTTAAAAACATTACATTTTTACATTTGCTTGTGATTTTCTTGTGCAGTCTTGCATGACATGTATGCTGTAGAATTACAGCATTTTGGTAATATTGGTTTTTCGATGCCTGGTTTATCTCTGTAGTTTTTGGTGTTGTTATGGAATTTTGTTTATTTTAGATATTATTAGAAATACATGTACTATTTTTTACATATTTATATGCATGATCTGTACAGATAAGACACTAAAAAGAAAGCCTGTAATGTAGAGTATTTTTGTGATACATATTTTGTGACTTTTAAGATAAATTTAAACAATATGAAGTATTTTTCATTCACATTTTCTAAGGATTGTGACATGCTGTACCAGAAAGCATTTCTCTGTTCAGGAGAAAGGCTCTGAATTATTATGAATTGAAAACATTTGTGACATGTTTTTATTTTATTTTACTTTTAAAATTAACTCTTGTGTTGGTGATGGAATTGACCTAAATGCAAGCAATATCATTGTATATATTATATTTAATTCTGAACTGCATGTTTGTAATGTGTTGCTTTTTTTGAAACAATCATTTAGATGATGCTTATCTCCATCTAATGCAAAAATAGAACAGTTAAATAAAATATTAACATTCTAATTAGTTGTACATAATTATTTCCTGGTGTATGTTTTCCACTGATTTTCTCATAATTCTTCTAATGTGGCAGCACTAATGATGAGTAGTGGTCCAATTCTGAAACTGACGTGGCAAGAAAAATTAGCAGACAACCTTCCCCAAGATTGCAATATACGTAATATCTAAAAATGTTTCATGATTGATGAAACCTACATCCAGATGATACTACATAGTACAAACATAAAAAAATTAATTTGGTCATAATTTACTCATCCACATGTCATTCCAAACCCTTATTATTGACTTTCTGTCATGAAAACAGACATTTTGAAGAATGCGTTGGTTGTATTTGTCTAAGTAATTACAATGAAAGGAGGCTGGAGCATTCAAGTCTACAACAAAACTCAAAAGTGTCATAAAAAAAAGAGTCAATTCCTTGTCTGTGTTTTATACACAAATATCTTCTGAAAAAGAAAGATAATTTCCCTTTTTATTTTACACTTAGGAAATAAAGTCATAGGTTTGGAACAACACAAGGGCAAGTAAATGATGATAATTTTCATTTTCTGTGAACTGTGTATTGCACAAAAATGAAACTAAAATAGTTTGCACATGAATGATTCTGATTAGAATTAAAGTGCCTACTGCATAAGCATAGATCACTATGTTATTAACACAAAAGTCTCTTTATATTGAGTTTCTATAGCCTACCAATTGTGGCTAAACGAAGTCGAGCAAAAGAGTGAGTGCAAGAGGGTTTCAAAAGTATCCTGTACTCACCAGAGCTGGCTGAAGAGCTAAATGAAAAGCTATAATGAAGTAATGTGTTCGCGCGTGTGCGTGTCTTCTTTGTGCGTAAGCGTAAAAGCACCGAGAGCGTGCTGCACGCTCCGCTATTGGTCAGCTGAGCGCACGCACTAGATTGCGGAGGCTCTGCGTTGCATTGCCAGTGAAAGCAGCCTGCGCTATGAGGAGACACGGAGGAGTAGCGTGACGTTCACTTCAACGGAGCACATGAGACGTACATGGGGTATAATAGGTTATACTATATCTACGGTGGTCTGTATTCGGATATGCTGTCTTAAAACGAAGTGGTGTCATGGATATCATCATTTCTAGACGGTCCAAAATCCTCATGAAGGTTAAAGCCAAAACCCTTCAGTCCAGCAGCATCTTCACAACGCACGACAGTTGGAATTGTGTGATTCGTGACATCGCATCCGTATGAGGAAAATGACTAGCACACTGTAAAGGTAAGAGGATACAAAGAAAGAAAGATGGGTTATTTTTGATATCCCGAAAAAGATGGATATTATCTTGTCAAACCGAGAAAAGAATCGATGCAGATAATTCCTCCTCCCCGAGGTTACCTCATGTAAGATACATCTGTGTGGGCAAGTATTAGTTAATGATAGACTCCCGATTTGGTGCAAGTGATGTGATCACGTATTGTGTGTGTAGACTACGTAACGCAGCGTCCTCTGATCATCATGACACAGTTTGTGACATGCGAAATAAAACATGATTATACAAGATACATTATACAGTAACTTAAGTATTAAATACACTAGCTCTTAATAAAATACACATGATCACATAAAACAATCATGTGCATACATTATAAATGTAATACATTATAAAATACAGTTATAATAACTACATATAAAATATAGGAATAATCATATTAAGTAGAAATAGAACGAAAAAATATCTCTTTTTGTGGTTTGACATGACAGTATCCATTTTTTTATGTAGTTTAAAAAACTAAGAGTATAAAAATAAAATTGCATTATACCGAATATGTATTTTATTTGATATTATTATATTTCATAGTTATTACAGTATGTATATAATTATGATATACATTAAACTACATAAAAATATAAACTACAAAATTATAGTATATACAGTATATATTGTAGTATATACTATATAAAGTAATTGTAGTATATATACAAGTTGTAGTATATTACCGTTTGTGTGTGTGTGTATAGACATTATAGAATATATAGTGTATAGAATATTAACTCAAATCTAAGACAATTTGCCATGACCTAAACAAATATTTGAGCCTGCAGTGTTTTGTATTGACCTTTAATTGTCAATAATACAAATTACAGAACTGTAGTATATAAACAAGTAATTGTTTACTAGTTGTATTACAGTTTTAAAAAATATTACAATACATATTACAGTTTTAAGTATTGCAAGAAATGTATGTGTGTGTGTGTGAGAGAGAGAGAATTTAAAATTAATGGAGTGAATGGATTAAATTGATTAACTGGATTATTTTACTGGATAACTGGATATTTTTATTTGAAGACAATTTGCAAAGACCTAAACTAAAATTTGAGCCTGCACTTGTATGTTGACCTTTAATTGTCAGGTATTGAACTTAAATCATCATTAAATTAAGATATATGCAATTTGCCTTCCTTAACTGATTGCTAAATGCTGTGCTGTAAAGAAGAATTTCAAGATTTTGACATTCTAAATGTCATTCTTACCCACCACAGCATCTGATATTATTCCCCCCAAGAAGAATGCTGCAACAGAACAACAACAATAACTGCTTGGACATGGCCCATAGGGAGCTACTGCATGAATGCCGAAGAACCAATGTCTCATTCGCCAGTGCCCTTGAGTTTGGAGCCATACCCCTGATTAAAGGCCTGAGAGCATGGGCTGTGAGTGGCGGCTACTCTAAAGCCAGAAGAAAGGCTGTTAATGGATCTCGGGCACAGGGCACATGCCAACAGCCTCCTGAAAACAGGGTAGGGCAGAGAAGCTGGTCAGGTCAGGTCAGCAGTGGCTATGGGCTCACATTGGATAGCACAATTAGTGCAACCAGAACTCCAGGGGTCAGGCAAGGCGGTCTTGGCGCTCTTGTAACTGTGGCCACTTTGAAGGGCGCTGAGGGGGGTGGTAGGCAGACTCAGACACGCTGCCTCTTTCTCAAGGCACAGGGAAGGGGCAGCTACATCTGTGCTGTTGGAAACCGCGGGACTGGGACGAGAGTCACGGGTCCACGGACTCACGCTGTCATTCTTGAAGGGACAAAGGAAGAGCTTAGATGTTCCTCTAAAGGGCAGAAGGTGAGCCAGGATGGGCCAGACGATGGAGGATTGTTCAAGGCCAAGCCCAGGGCCATACGAAAATGGAGGAAGTGCGGTAAAACAACAGAGAAAAGAACAGCGGCTCACGGCAAAGGGGAAAATGCCAGTCAGCACAGTGACCAAAAAAATGCAGTGATTTCAGACGCACAACCACTTAATGTAACCCCAGATAACACAATAACACAAGGCCAGACGGGTAGCTATTCATGTAAGGACGCCTTGAAGTTGGGCAAAGACAAAAGGGCTCATTCCCCCATATTAGTGAAAGCTGTCACATCTGAGAGCACAGATCCACAAACCTGCTGCTCTTCTGCCAAACCATGTGCCAAACCAGGTGAGCAGGTTGAAGATGAGATGAGTATGAATCAATCCGATAACTGTTCTAAAGAAGAATCCAGTTGTGCCAATGCACAAGGTGACACAGAGGTCAGTAAATGTGACCTTGATGCAAATTATCGCCAGAACATTGTTGCTGATGTGCCAAACCTAGGGTCATCTGTAGCATCTGAGACTCACTCTGATAGTCTAGGAATCAAATTGACCACAACAAACTGTAATACTGAGCCAAGCATAGATCATTCTCCCATGATAACTCCCTCCGAAGTCCCTGTCAGCATTCAGAAAAATCAAGAATCCAGGCCAGACGAGCGCCTACTGGACCGTGAGAATCTACACTCGGTGGAGCCCGGCGATCTTGCAACACAGAGAGATGGGACTCCAGACACAAAGAATACAGTTGTGCCGGAGGGCCGCACTCCAGTGGGTGCTGAATATAGCACTACAGAAAAGAAAAGGAGGCCGTCCATGTGCTCACCTCAGCATTGGGAGGAATTAATCACAGAGCATGGAGAACTTAAAGTTCAGCAGTCTGACAAATCCTCTTCACGAGGCTTTAGCGCACCAACAGCCAATATAACTGTATCCACTATTCACTCCCTGCCTAATCCTGCCCCTACCACCACTGCAGCCATAGCAACAGCCATCCCAGCATTAAGCAAGGGGGAGGCGGGGGCTAGAGGTGGAGACTTGCTGCCTCTGGTGAACTCAGAGTTGCTATCAGAGCCGGCAAGAGTTGACGACAAGGACAAGGTGGCCGCTGACGAGGGGTCTCTTGATGTGGGCGAGGAGGTGGAGGATGAGTTTGGGGCATTCATGCAGGCAGGTGGAGAGCAGCTGTGGACGGATGGGTTCAGTGAGGTCCAACAGTTGGCTGTAGATTACAACTGTGGTAAGTACACTGTCTTGAAAGTAGCAAGGTAAAACATTTTGTCACATAAGTCGGAAGGTACAGTAAGTTCTCTTCTGGAGTAGGAACCTGGCTTTGTTTGGGTTTGAGTGAGCAGATAAACATGCAGTCCCAATGTACTAAATAGTCTGGCTTGATTGACCTGGATTCCTGCAGACCCCCTCGCTTCCCCCGACCTCATGTGAAGATATTAATTATTTAAAGCACTGCTTGGAATTCCTCCCCCCCCCCCCCCCCCCCAACCACTCACTCTTCCCCTGTTGCTGTGTACCAGCCTAAGGCAGGAGGCAGCATTAAAAAGACATGCAAACACAAGGCCATTGGGACAAGAGGGGAGGCCAACCTTCACAATGCCAAAGGCAGCATGAGGGAATGGCTTGATCAAAATAGAGGACAAACCCTTCATTGTTTATTCATCTAGTACGTCTTCTAACTATAATCTTTGGTCAAAAACAAACAAGTTAACACTTTATTTTAAGGTGTCCTTATTACACATGTTGCATGTACTTACTATTAGAATAACAATAAATTATGCATAATTACGTGCAAGTAACCCAAAACCAAACCCTAATCCTAACCCTAACCATATAGTAAGTACATGTATTACTCTGTACTTAAATGTATAATTAACACTGTACGGACACCTTAAAATAAAGTGTAACCACAAACACTTTCCACTTAATAATTTTATGGATTCGATTCCATTTTTGGTAGCCTCTGTGTAATCTTTATCCACAGGATTAATCCTGTTCTCTAAAAAGGTGAAAACCTGGTGATTCCGGTAGTGAGCATAAACAGATTTAACCTACTTTTTATAGTTTTTAATTCTGAAATTGCATCACACAAGTAGATATTTAAAATGACAAGTTATTTCTAGAAGCCATGTAACATACATTCACTGTTATCCTGTTGATACATTTCTTCAAAATCATATTACATTGCTTCTTGCACATTTCATGATGCATTTTAAAGTGAAATATCCAGTGAGTGGTGGTAAAAGTGTGTTCAGTCTTATCCGAAAAGATGAACACGAATCTGGTAATGTTTTGTTATGTTGGTTGTTGTATATATTGTGGCAGAATGGAAATGAAATGTCTGGTGAGTGGTGCTCTAATGCCTTAATAATGTACCACCTACACTAAACTTTACAGTGTTAACAAAAGCAAACACGAGATAAAACACATTTGCTGAAGCAACCAAGCCATTTTAGCTTGCTTCTATAAGTCTTTGAGGTTGTTTTTTTTATCGTGACTCATGTTTTAGAGGACTCGTACCTCAGTGTTCCACATCGCAAGTCTAATGCTGTACCAGAGCAAGTTTACTATGTCAGAAAAACCATAGTGCTGTCAAATCAATTAATCGAAGTTTGTGTTTACATAATATATGTGTGTGTACTGTGTATATTTATATGTATATATAAATACACGTACATGTATATATTTAAGAAAAATATATATTTATATATACATATAAATATACACAGTACACACATGTTATGTAAACACAAATGTTTATTTGGGATGTGATTAATCGCAATTAATCGATTTGAAAGCACTTCTATACATATGAAGCTAGTTAATTAATTTACAAATCATGCACTATGGTAAAAATGTTCTGAGGTAATCACAAGAAGCCGCACAAAAATAAGTCTTTATTAATGAATGTTCTGGCCCAGTAATCATAATTTGTGTGAAAATGAATATAAGTTATTGGTGTTTTACTGCTCTAGTGAATTGAATGTATAGGTAAGTTTTTTAAGTTTTGCCAAATTATAGGTAAAGGCACATTTTTCTTATTAACCAAGGTTGTACCTTTCCACCATGGTCTATAAATACCACATTAGACATGAGAACTGAAGTTTGGTTAAACACTTTCACCACTTGTCAGTTATTGCACATGCTCTACAGTTTGTGAAACCTTTCCACCGCAGAAAGCAGAACATCTTTCCAGTAACATAGCGCCTACTGGTCTTGTAAAGAGTTTTTTTATGAGAGCCTTGAAAATGAAACTATAAAGACTTAAATGAGCCTTTATCTCCTCTCAGAGGAACACACAAGTTCTGCTGATGCAAATGAACCTGCATCCTGGGCATCTGATTGGACTGCAGTCCAGTCGTTCCAGCAGTCAGAGAGCACATGGACTGCCTTCAGCCAGGAGACTGTGGAGCTGAAGATAGTGCCTGGTGGCCAGTGGTGGCCTTCTACCGAAAAGCCAAACCTTCCTCTCTCTCCTCTCCATAATGTGGTAAAAGTTTATGCTCTGTTATAAGAATTATGTTTTTCGATTATTCTATACAAGTATTTTAAAGACACTGAAAAAAGTGCAGTTAGCAAGTACAGTATGTGGTGTCAGCACCTTCATATTGGTGTGCTAATCTGTCCTAACCTTGACCTAATGAATGTACGTTATTCCATGTATTACACTACTTAACAAATTAATAAATGTACATTTTTACAGTATGTGAGATAAAAGAGACCATGTGATATGAATAGAAAATCAATTGTACAGTTAATCATTCATTGTACTAAAAAAATCGACCAGAAAAAGGCAGAAATATTTATATCTTTAAATTCTAAAATGTTGTAACTTTACAAATGAGTAACTAAAACATATTTTCATCACTGCTGATGCTCTGATGATTAGTGATCCTTACTCTATGTGTGTGTTTGTGTGTGTAGTCAAATGTGTTTCTAGAGGCGTTTCCCTCAGAGAAGTCCCCCTGTGAAGATCCTGAACACATTCCTACATTAAAGCAGCTTCTGCAAGGACCAGCTGAAAACAGCAATACAGGGGAGCACAAGTATGTTGCATTATTTGTAGTTGGGCTGCACTAATTATGACTTACTTGTAAAGTTAGTTACGTTTATGAATTTTTAGAATATTTTTATTTAAAGACTTACTTCAGGGGATTTCAGGCCATTCCTAGAGCCTCCAAATGAATGCCCATTTTGGATGCCTCCCTTATTTAACACTTGTCAGCTAATAAGGAAAACATCCTAAATGTGCAATGCTGAACAGTTTAAAAACCCCTAACATACAGTATATTAATCTTCTATCGCCACCTTGTGGTAATCGAAAATACTACTGCATTGCATCACATAAAGGGCTTACTGTTTTGCATGAAATTCTGTATTTCATCCTCTGAAAATGTAAAAACAGGTCTTTCTTTCATAATTTCATGTAAAATAATGGTATTTGTTTTTCTCGTTTCATGCTATAAAATTCAGAGTTAATCATTTTGCTTTGGCCCAAAGGGAGCAGAGCTTACTTGATGGCCTCCAGGATCTAGACCGGATGATTGGTGTGAAATATAAGAGGGTGGAGTCTCTGTCCTTTAAACTTCTCCTTCAGTCACTGCATTTGGAACGTCCCAGCTCTGTGAGTCTGCTGTAATGAAATATAAAACCACTGCAATAATATATAATGAAAACTTCCTGGTGAGCGTTTGCTACATCAAACACTTGTAATATCATTTGAAATAGCAAATGGATTTCTATACTCTATATTTACCATAAATAGAGCTTGGTACTGGAAACACCAGTTAAGTGCATGTTTCAAATAACCATCATCCTTTTCTACCTCAGGAATGTGCGACAGTTCGACTGAAGACCAGTGCCAGATTTTCTCCAAATCTCCCAACGTCCAACCAGCAATTAGCTGCAAATGCTAAGAGAAGACTGTCATATGACTTCAACAGAAATATCATGACCTAGTCTCTATATCTGCTGAACCTCTTTGACCTATGCTTCCTTGAAAACAGGAAGTGCAGGACAGAGGAAAAATACATGCTGAAAAACTGAATAACTGAGTTTCCATAGAATGACTTCTATTCGAGGTTTATTTAAAGTGTATTTCTTCTTTCAGTGTCTGGTAGATTCTGTTTCTCATTCAGCTGTGTATCAAGACACACTAGACCTATGTTTAACCAAATATATGTTTTTCAGTATTTCAGAATATTGGGGTTGAATTAGGACAAATATAAAAAATGTCAAGTTAAAAAACCCTTTGCCAAATTGTTCAATCCAGTTATTGGACCCATTTTGATATAACTGATATAATCAGATGAAAATATGTCAATATGCATTTGTGTATTCCTTTCAATCATTGCTATGGATTATATTTGTTAGAATAAGAGTCATAGCAAACCAGTTAGTGCACATTCTCACAGGGATGTAGATTCATATCTGGCCTGTTACGTCCTGATCCACGTCCCGAACTTTCCCTTCTACTGTCTCACATGACGTAAAATTGAATTTTATTTTTATTTTTTTTTATTTTTTACTGACAGGCCAAAAAAAAAAAAAAAAAAATTTGAATTTTAAATAAATAATAATGTGATTTTAGGGGGATTAGGATCAACTCTAGCTCCCCACAATATCTCCTTCGCCTGAAAACCGTCAAAGCAAATTTCCACAAAATGTATTTTCATACACCACCTCACACAGAAATCCATTTTCTTGTTTCCATGTCTTTTTTCCCTGTGCTTGAAGTACTAAATATGACACTAGTGTACCATTTTTAACTCCTGACGAATAGAGACCATATTTTCAGAAGTGTTTTAAAATGAATGTTGACATTTTAAATTGAACCTGTACGCTTGTTTGTTGATTGATGTAATTAAAACATCTTTGAAGGACTGAATGAAGTGGATAACTGAGGGATCAACCATTTAGCGTTTCATAAGAGACCTGAGCAAATGTGAGAAAAGCTCATATGATTTATGAACACAAAATAACTTAAGGCACATATTTTTAATATTGCATAATAAAAGCACATTTAATAAGCTTTAGTTCCAGTTATGCCATCAAAACACTTGAGGACATTGGTTAACTTTACCTGATCTGAGTGACATGGCTGCTTGTTTACCAAGATAACAGTTCACTGTCTCCAGCTGTTTACACTGCTGTCCTCACACACCCTCATGAGTGTACATATGGCCGGGAGGGCTGTTTACTCAAGACTGGACAATATGAAGAGAAATGCAATAAACTGTTTTGACAGAGACTGCATCTATTTCTATCCCCTCAGCGACATGTGACTCTCTCCCTCACTTCATCTTCACAACAGACTCCATCACGAGTTTGAGGGTTTTTTTTCTGTGTTATTTTGTATTTCACCAGAAAACTTATAAAGTGAGGGAATTAAGGTAATTTTGGGACATAATGTATGACTATTTTTACAAGCTGGGTCATCATGCAGTTTAAGTTTTTTCATTTATTGATCTGAATACAGTGTGGTTGTGCCAGCCATAGTGCAAAAATAATATTACTGTAATATATACAGGATGCAAATTAACCCAAACCACTGCATCAGTATACAGTATGACACATGAAAGCGTAAAACTGTGGAGAAAGCAGTGGTCTTCTCTATGAAGTCAATGAAGCTCCAGTAGCAGAGTCCCAGATGTCAAAATAAGTCTTTATTGTACAAAGAAAGCTGAGATGACAGTCCCCGCATCTGAGTCTCCATCAGTCCAGGCACCCATACTTATACCTTGTTCTTATCAGTCTTTTTTAACCAAAAATTGGTAGTCTGTTTCTTTATTGGTTTTGCTTGTCTGATTTCCCACAATTAATTAATGGTCCACCTGGCTCATTTTTTAATGGCAGTGGCTATTTGCACTAAGTGTAAATAGCATATTTTCTTAGCGATAGAGGCTATTTACACTAAGTGCAAATAGCCCGCCTTGATGACAGAGGCTATTTACACTAACTCCGTCCACCAACGTGTGATTGGTGCTGGTCAACATTACAAAAGACTGTTAACTGTCATCAGTTCCAGTGACGCAGTGGTAAAATGTGTGTCATACTCATTTTGATGCGATCGACCCGGGTTCGGATCCGCCTTTTGGCGAACTTTTTTTTCTCTCTTTTCAAATTTCAAATCACATCAGAAAAGCATTTATTTTCAATAAATATTAAGGAAATAACCACAAAGTTGAAAATAAAGTATTGGGTAGGGTTAGGGTAGGTGTAGGGAGGGCTTTATTGTCCCAGTAAGGTCGCATCCATTTAATAATGTGAATTAAAATTAAAATTTACACTCAATAAGTTATTATTGCATACTGTTTCATAATGTACTACAATACTGAGGTGCAGATAATTTCCACTATTTGCAATAAGTAGTATAAATAGCAGAAAATCCTGCTATTTTAACATAGTGTAAATAGAATCTAGCTATTTGCACTTAGTGTAAATAGACACTCCATTTTTGAATTGTGGAATCTGGCCAGATAGGCCTTTTTTAATCTAATTTTATTTTGCCTTCTCCTATTGGTTGGAAGTGTTCACATGGGACATACATCAAAATTATTTGTGTTGTACCTGCCAAATCACCCAAAGTTCATTGGTTCACTTACAGTAAGTTCAATAGAAAGCACCGGTACTGCCCAATGGAGAGCAGAGCACCTAAGAGTCTGTATTAAGACATCCAGTATTGAAATAATCAACCTATTGATCTTTTATAAGCATACATCATATTTTTGAGTAAAATAACACAATACTAGTAGCTTCGTAAGCAAGCACACTTATAAAGGTTTTTGTTTATGTTCAGTTAACATTATAGAAGCTTATGCCATTTAATAAATAAAATAATTGTGACTTTTCCCCCTCACAATTCTTAATTTATATCTCACAATTCAGACTTTTTTTCTCACAAGTTCTGGAGCCTGTTCTATAAAACAAGCTTACCAAATAACCCAGGCTTATTTCAGTTAGTCTGACTTATTTTGAACCAAATCAACTGACAATAAGTCAGACTACCTGAAATAAACCAGGCTTATTTGGTAAACTTGTTTATGAAACAGGTCCCTGACTGTGATATGTAAACTCACAATTGTGTGATATAAGCTCGCAATTCTGAGGAAAAAATAATAATATCTTGCAATTCTGACTTTGTTCTTTGAATTGCAAAAAAACAAAGTCACAATTACCTTTTATGATGATGGTAATGATGATGGTGATTTTATTTTGTCACAGAGACGGGCCTCCATACAACATGGAGGAGCCCACCCACTCTGTGTAAACAAAACAGCATTATCTAGATTCTAGAAGACTGAAGTGAGTCTTCATCTCGTGTGAGTGTACATCATTTAATGATATATCCCAAAACTATTCTTTTCTGTAGGGGTAAAACTTTTTAAGGACAGAGTACACCTTTAAGACTCTTGGCACTGCGATGAGAGCTCCTGATAGCTATCGCACTATAGGTATAATGCATTTCTCAGTTGAGTGTAAATGAAAGCGCTCGTATGAGGAACGAAAAGGTTGTGCTGCACCATACAACCCCACACAACTCAAAGTATCACCCATGTGACTGAGTACACGGGTTATTTCCTGGCCACCGTGGCTAACTTTTGTCAGAGGGTGGAGTTCAATCAGTCCAGCACATCAGTGCAGCAAATTAAGAATCGCTGTCATCTTGTACCTCACAAATCCCATCATGTCCACGGCGTTCAGGTCCTGTTTTGTGCTCAGCGGCTTCATATTGGCGTACATCACTTATTTGTTGTTGGGAGCGCTGGTTTTCTCTGCCATCGAGCGGCCCGTCGAAGAGACACTGAAGTCAGACCTGAGCTCCCTGAAAGCTGAGTTCCTCAACCTGAGCTGCATCAACGCCACGGCTCTTGAAGTTTTCTTGGAAAAAGTTTTAAGAGCGAATAAATACGGCGTGTCGGTCCTTGAGAATGCCACACTCCGTACAAACTGGGATTTGGCGTCTTCGCTGTTCTTTGCAAACACGATGGTCACGACAGTGGGTGAGTTTCACAGAAACAAAGTTAACGGATGTTTGTTTGATGCTGCTCATGATACGTTTAGTAGTCAGTTTTATCTGAAGCGAGTGTGGAATACTACAGTTAGTTCATCTCAGAGAACATTACAAACATTACACGTGCTGCAAAACAAAGTTCTCCAGAACTGAACTAACTATAGTAGCTACTGTAAGCGAGTGGAAACAGTTCATTTCTGTTACAGGGCTTTTGAGTTTTGTTGCTTCATTAAAAAAAAATGTTTTTCTATAAATAATAGTCTTCGCCTAGGCACTTTATTTCACTTTACCTTATTTTCACAATGGCAAGATGAACAGGATGTTCAACAGGATGGAAATGTTGGCAAACAGGGTTTTTCAAACGTTTTGATTGCGCTTTGTGTTGGACTTCTTCCTAAAATGTGAAGCCAGATACATATTTTCATGTAAAAAAAGACTATACTAAAAACTAGACCTTTCATTAAAACAAAATTAATTAAATAACATGATTTCTGATAAATGTTTAAAGAGCAGAACAAAAACTTAGTTCAGGGTTTCTCAAAGTTATTTGTCAGCTGACTTACTTTGGCCTAAAATATTTACTTAAAAGTAAAGATTTTAAATTAGTATTTCTATTAATTGAATTAATTGTCAGTTGTTGCATGACATGCAGATAAACAAACAAAATATTTCATCATCTTGAATCATGTTAGTATTGAAAATATATCAAATTCACCCCTTTGTTCATTTAATTATGATTATAAATGTGCAGGATAACAGAAGTCACCTGTAAATGATGGCAAGTGAAGTAGATGGAGTATGGTTTCAAATGAGACGTAATTTAGTTTTTTTTCGTAACAAAGGAACATTGGAACTAACTTAAGTGTAGTATTTCAAGTGCAGTGTATACATGGCTTAAATATTTTTCATGTACTTGTGAGGCATTTAATTAGAATAACTACCATATGATTTTATTGCAGCTGTCATCTGCACCGAGCAAAGACCTCTTAATTATATTGTAAGGTTATAAATAACTGTTTCTTCTTGAATAATGAGTTTGTCCTTGTCACACATGGAAAAAGCAATTTTTTTTGCATGCAACACAAATGTGTGTGGTAACATTCAAATTGTGTTGTGCATGAGTTATTCATCACAGCTCTGACAGACCGTTCCGTGTTTAGCGTATGAACATGTATCCTTAAAAGGTTATTTGATGAAATTTGTTTTTGGCAAACCCACATATGAGTCTCTTTCAGTCTTCTAGGTTTAGGCATAGTGCAAGTTTTGTTTGCTTTAACTTCTCAGTTTAGGTCCTGCAAACAGTATCATGGGAAATCAGTCCTTTGACCTGTGTCTGTATAAAGCTTTCCTTTCATTGAGCATGTTAACCTGTTTAGCTGACCCCTGCTCTATATTAGATTACACTAAAAGCTTTATGGAAATCATGTGCATTGTATAATTGGCAAGATGAAGGGATATTTCAGCCAAAAATAAACATTCTGTCAACATCTGGTTCCAAATCTACGACAAAATAAATTTAGAAAAATGTCTCCGTTTTGTTTTTTAATCCACACAATGAAAGTCAGTGGGGTCCAAAGACTTGCAGTTTGTTTGTTTTTTATATACACAGTTCAAAATATCATCTTTTGTGTTCCTTTTTACAGACTTCTGTCTGTAATCATAAACATGACTAATTGAAATGGAAGATATATGCTATATATGCCTACATCTGTGTGTAAATTACTTCTAATTAGATTTGGAAAATATTAACCTGACATCACACTCTTTGACGATCTATTTTTCACTTAAGACGACTGTAGATTCATTGCAGTTTGAGAATAGTCTCACTTAGAACAAAATTGACATTATAAATCCAATTCCAAAAGGAGGTTTTCACAGTGATGACACAATGAACTATCATTTTGGTTCTGTTCTCCAAAAAACGTTTCAATGAACAGTTCTTAGAACTCTTTTTTTTTTTTTTTCTTCTTAGTGTTATTCATGGGACAATAACGTCCAATTGTAAGCAATTTCTTATTAGAATGATATTTGAATCTTTTAATTGACTTTGAATGTTCAGACATGTGGCTTAGACACTGCAGCACTTATATATGTGCTAGACAACACTATAAATACAATATAGCTAGAATTATCTAGTATTATCAACTTCAAGCATTATAGACAAGCTTTGAAGAACAATATGCATTGTGAACAATGCATGTGTGTTCTTTTGGAAATACTTTATTTTTCTTCCACTCTCTTCCAGGATACGGCCACACTACGCCGCTCTCTGATGCGGGTAAAGCTTTCTCCATCGTGTATGCTCTGATCGGAGTGCCCTTCACCATGCTGGTGCTCACAGCCTGTGTCCAGCGCCTCATGCACCCTCTGACCTACGGGCCGATCTCTGTGTGCCAGCGGAGGGCAGGCCTGCAGCCACGCGCCGCCAGTGTGGTGCACTTCATCGTACTGCTGTTTCTGGTGGTGCTCGGCTTCTTTGTGTTGCCTGCGCTGGTGTTCAGCGCCATAGAAGAAACCTGGTCTTTCTTAGACGCCTTCTACTTTTGTTTTATCTCCCTCTGCACTATAGGACTGGGAGACTTTGTGCCGGCAGAAAAGCCAGGACAGAGACTCAGAGCTTTGTACAAGATATCAGTCATGGGTAAGAGAAGCCACTTTCCAGTTTCAGTAATGCTGGTTTCTTATAGAGAGACTTTTTGCTTGTGTTGAAAGAAGGATCAGGGTGTGAAGGGTTTAACCAAGAAAGGCCTTTTAAACTTTTCCTCTGTATACATCATATACATGTGCACGCACACACACTTTTTATTTTTTATTTTTTTATTTATACTCCTAGAGTATGACCTAAATTTTAATTGTTCCTTTATTAAACAAAACAAAAAATTTAAACTCTAAAATATAAAAACAAAATAAAATTTACTTTATTTAATATTTATAATTTTTATCTTTTTCATTTTTATCAGCTTTTTGTCAGCATGACCTATACAGTAATTTTCATCTTTTAAGAGGATTAGAGTTGAAGTTATGAAGGTCTTTTATGACCTAAACAGTCATGCAGCGCCCACTTTTTACTGTTATGTAATTCATAGTTTTATGAAGTCATGTACTGTTGTATAAAAATATAAAACCTCTACAAAACAGAAGCAGCAAAACAATTTTTTTTAAATATACAGTTTTAGGTGTTAATGTCAGAATCCCATGCAATAATAAATAATGTGTCTCGTCTCTCGAGATAATACTGTTTTAGGTGGTAAAATCCAAATAAAAATTGAATGTGTGTATATATATATATTTATTTATTTATTTATTTATTTCCTCCCCCAAAATATTATACCAGCATCATAAATGCCAGTGGGACAGCACTATGTACATATTGTATTATAAATGTAGTTATTTTTTCTGTTCCTCACAGCTCTGAAATACTTATACTTGAAACTTTACCTGAAATTGTTGTCTGAATTGTTTGGTTACACAAGTTCTCGTTCTTTTCCCTTACAGTCTACCTGTTTGTGGGTTTGATGGTCATGTTCCTGGTCCTTCGTACTTTCCACAAGCTTGCAGATGTGCACGGCTGGACTGCGTTCTTCCAGCTGCCGAGCTGCGAGGAGGAAGATGAGGATAAAGAGCCAATAATAGAACGAGAGCCTGATGATGAATCGCCGGAGGCTGAGCAGGCCTCAATTAAGCCTCTGGATCCCAGCTCACAAGTGTCCTACAACTCCATCAAAAGATAAAACACCAGTTTGCTCCACATTCAGATGAGGTCACTTATTTTCACAGTGGTCCTGCACTTGTACATTGTTTGGACATGTAACACCAATATGTTGCAATTTAAGGTCAAGACAGTCGACTATGAACATGTGCAATGCAGTACACCTCACTGTTGAACAGAACTGCTTCTGATGCTTTGTAAGAGCAAATCATCTGGGAAGAACATTTTCATGAACCAAATGACTTTCTGCTGAGTTGCCAAATCTGATCTTTAAGACTATAGGGATATTGACATTGCTTTAGGAAATTGAAAACTTGCTTATTGTGTCCCAAGTGTGAATCTTCTTTAGTGTTTTGTGTAGGATTCGTAACTAATGACTATTTTTTTGATGCATGGACCAAGACCGCTCTGGACCACAGAAAGAGGAAGAGAATGCTGCTGCTTGCCACCCGTCCAATACTGTTCAGTGTGTGTGTGTGTGTGTGTGTGTGTGTGAAATGAATTGAATCACTGTTTTCAGAGCTAGTTAAATGTGGTTCTTGATGTCCAGGCATGTGGAGAACTTTAGATGTACTTTATAATTGGCTTTTTATTTAGGTTTGTGCAGCCAGTGGTTATGCTGAATACAATCTTTTTGTCTTTATTATAGTACTGTATGTTCATTAAATATTCTTTGTATCATTGCAATTGTATTTTCAATGTTGGATTGTAGGGAAGAAAAATGTGCCTGATATTCACTGACAGAAGAACAAAATGTGTTTTAAGAAATGCATGCACAGAAAAATAAAATGAATTTTGGTACTTTGTGATTTGATGTATTTGCATGGTTAGGTGTGATAAAATATCTTAAGTTTGTAGCTGTGGAGTTAAAGGAAGGTTGTACTTTACACACCCTGTTATATCTCTTTACATAGGTTTCAGAAAAGCTGTGATAAACATGTCAGTATGAAGACCTAGATAAACTTAAATAACCTACCACTCAATCTATATAAAACCCTTATCTCTCCAAAGTGGAATAAACAAGTTTTCCGTCTCCCGTGTTTCTTTACATATTAGGACTATTATTAGTGAAACATTAATCAAATTAGTAGTGTTTTATTTTTCCTGTAGTCATTAAAGTCTTTTCATTGTAAAACATTTGTAGCTTGAAAATGGCATGTTTCTTATCCCTTTCATTTAGGAAATTATTCCCATTTACATATTAGATTAAAAATTAATCTCCATAGCATTCTCTCCAAATAGCAATTTGGCATGGTCCAGTATGGAAGAAACAGAATATCTGTTTCTTAAAATTAATTCCTCATTCAGCCACTTGATGTCACCAAGTACCACTTTATTTAAAGTACAATAGAATACAAAGAGTGATTAATATTCACATTATAATTTCATACTGGCATAGTAAATATTATGCATAGGTAACTACACGTTCATCTGCTGAAACAGCACCAGTATATTCATAATGCTCATGTAACATTTACTGCACATTATAATATCTTTAAACTAAAAATATACACAATCTCATATTTGAATGACCTTGGTCTATTTAAAGGACACTCTTAATGGTAACCTGAAAACAATGTAAGAATCCATATTAAACTCAATGGAAAGTGCATACTTTAGAGAATAACATTATTTCATAAAGTAATAAAAAACAAATAAACAAAATGGCACATTTGGAAGGATACACTTCAAAAACAATTGTGTATAACAGTCGCTGAACTCTGTTAAATGATGCCTTGAATGAATCTGCATGAAATTTCTTGAAACAGAATGAGATGTGCATAAACCAGAGGACTAAAGACTGCTGCTAACCATCTGACATTGAGATCAACTACTTTCAGCATGACAAGTCAGTAAACATGAGGTAGCAAAGCCTTATTCAATCCCTTGCACGATTCAGTGGAAATTTCTTCAGTATGCCTCCATAAAAACTGTTTATAACCTCAACGTCAGGAACATGATTTCATCAAAATCAGCTCTGTGGGTACGTTCGCATCAAGATGTCCATAACATGCTCTAACTCCTGGATTTCCCACGTGGCCTGACTGTGAGAGACTATAGATGAGGAAGAGGATGCTGATGGGGATTTGGACAGGGATGGCAGATACTTCACTAGATCGTCAGCCGTGGTGGAGAAACCTTGCAGAAGGTTCACCTCTGGTTCAAACACAGACGTGTCGATGTCCAGGAGAAGTTGATCTAGATTTACATCCTGAGGACAACCTGGACACATCACCTCCGTTTTGATGGATGATGCTATGTCAGATGTTCTTTCAGTCCTCAGAGGATACTGTGTTAGATTCTCTAGAGAGCTGAGCGGAGCCCGTTGAGATGCACAAGGCCCTTGACCGGCGTCGATGACTGCATCTAGATCTTTGAGAATGGCAGAAATGGCTGAAGATAAAGATAAATCCTCCTCTGAAGTCCAGGCCATGAAATCATCCTCCATATTTTCAGCATTCGGTGAGAACAAAGGTGCATTATGCTCCACTGGAGGAGATAATTGTGGAAAATCAGGCTCTGGTTTTAATTTCGTGGGTATTTTTACAGCAGACAGTGATTCGACCTGCGCCCGGACCTCGGACTGGACCTGCCGCAGTGTGTTGGTGATCAGAACCGACCGTAATAAGCAGGGCTCCACGAGAGCCTGGTCACGGTGGTACTTATCCATGGAGATGTCCAACACAGACTGCAGCTGACTTTGCCACGCTGAACCTCCTCCCTCGTCCTCCCTGTGGAGTTTACGCTTCTGTCCCTTGGCCACCATTTCTCACACTGCAAAACAACAGAGTTTGAGACTGCTCTTATGAAAAAATGCAAAACATACACTTCACACAGTAGAGCGAGAATGATGTAAATCATTCAAAGAGGCCATATTACCACACCATTTCCTAAAGCTTTACAGAATGTATAAATGATTTTTCATACAATTCATGTAAAGTACTAAATCAACTATTCAAATTAAAGTTGTTTTAATAATTTAGAGACTTGATAATAGAATACTCAGACAGAAAAGCAAAATCTCAGTAAAAAAAAACATTCATCTGTAAAGCAAGTTTATTCTACGACTTTAATACATATGATTATACAACCCCAAATCAGAAAAAGTTGGGACAGTATGGAAAACGCAAATAAAAAAAGAAAGTAGTGATTTCTAAATTTACTTTGACTTGTATTTCATTGCAGACAATATGAACAAAATATTTCATGTTTTGTCTGGTCAACTTCATGTCATTTGTAAATATACATCCTTTCCTGTCATTCAGACCTGTAACACATTCCAAAAAAAGTTGGGACAGTAAAGCATTTACCACTTTGTAATGTTGCCATTCCTTTTCACAACACTTAAAAGACGTTTAGGGACTGAAGACACCAAGTGATGAAGTGTTTCAGGTGTAATTTTGTCCAATTCTTCCTGCAAATAAGTCTTAAGGTGGGCAACAGTACGGGGTCTTCGTTGTCGCATTTTGCGCTTCAAAATGCGCCACACATTCTCTATTGGAGACAGGTCGGGACTGCAGGCAGGCCAGTCAAGTACCCGTACCCTCTTCCTCCGCAGCCAGGACTTTGTAATGTGTGCAGAATGTGGTTTTGCATTGTCTTGTTGAAATATGCATGGACGTCCCTGGAAAAGATGTCTTCTTGAAGGCAGCATATTGTGCTCCAAAATCTCTATGTACTTTTCAGCATTAATGGTGCCATCACAGAAGTGCAAGTTACCTTTGCCAAGGGCACTGACACAACCCCATACCATGACAGACCCTGGCTTTTGGACTTGCTGGTAACAGTCTGGATGATCCTTTTCTTCTTTGGTCCGGAGCACACGGCGTCCATTCCTCCCAAAAAATACTGATTCATCTGACCACAGTACACGTTTCCACTGTGTGATGGTCCATCCCAGATGCCTCCGAGCCCAGAGAAGTCGACGGCGCTTCTGGACACTGTTAACATAGGGCTTCCTTTTGGCACAGTACAGTTTTAACTGGTATTTGTGGATGTAACTACGTATTGTGGTACTTGACAAAGGTTTGCCAAAGTAGTCCTGAGCCCATGTGGTGATATCGCTTATAGATGAATGACGATTCTTGATGCAGTGCCGCCTGAGGGATCGGAGATCACGGTTGTTCAGCTTAGGCTTGCGCCCTTGTCCTTTACGCACTGAAATTCCTCCAGATTCCTTGAATCTTTTAATTATGTTATGCACTGTTGAAGGTGAAATATCCAAATCTCTTCCTATCTTTCTTTGAGGAACATTGTTTTTAAACATTTCAGTAATTTTCTCACGTATTTGTTGGCAAACTGGCGATCCTCGGCCCATCTTTGCTCCTAAAGGACTAGACCTTTCTTGGATGCTGCTTTTGTACCAAATCATAATTACAATCACCTGTTGACATCAACTGTTTCAAATCACATCATTATTTAACCAATTTACCTCATTACTAGCCCTAAATTGCTCCTGTCCCAACTTTTTTTGGAATGTGTTGCAGGTCTGAATGACAGGAAAGGATGTATATTTACAAATGACATGAAGTTGACCAGACAAAACATGAAATATTTTGTGTTCATATTGTCTGCAATGAAATACAAGTCAAAGTAAATTTAGAAATCACTACTTTCTTTTTTTATTTGCGTTTTCCATACTGTCCCAACTTTTTCTGATTTGGGGTTGTATAAATATTTAATTTCCCATATTATAACTGATGATGTGTCAAAATAACCTATAGTTTTAATGACCAGTTTAGATGTCTGAAATGTACAACTCATCAAATTACTCAATAATATTCCCATTAAGTACAATAAGTATTACGTTTTAAAAAATATTTTTAAATAATTAAACAAATAGCATCTTACCCCCAAGAGTCTAATTTGATATTTTTACTTTTAAAAAGATTTTTATTCCACAATTCTAAAAACATTGTCCACAAATTCCACATATTTCCAAAAACACAAAAAGAGCTCAATTAACTGTCACTGTAAAAAAAAATCACTGTAATTTTTTTTTTTTTTTAAGTAAAAAAAGGATTTACTTGAAAAAAGCTTGGAAACAATTTTCACTCAAAAAGGCTAGTTACTTTACAAAAATTTGACAAGCAAAAGCCTATACTTTAAATAGAAAGTTTTAAGTTAAGTTTACTTGAGAATTCCCAGTAAATTTTATTTTATTTTACAATTGACTTTGTTTGTAAATTTTACTTAAGTAATGCTTATCACTGTAAACAATTGTGCTGTTAAATAACTTGTTCATAGCCAGATCAAATGACAAAATGAAGAAGAGGAAAGCCATTCATTCAATGAGTTGAGAAGACTTTGTGCCATCTATCATCAAGAGAGAAAAGAAGGTGGGAATCATCTTATCCTATAATATTTAATATAACTTAATTACCTAAATACACAACCTAAACTATAACTGATAGAAATGAAGCCATCATTTTCTACCAACTCCAGATGTGTATGAAGGAATGTATCATATTTAATTATATTTCGAAACCGTAATTCGAGTCTATTTCGAAGACGACATGGGCCTGTAACGTTATGTATTGGGACAACTCGAGACTGATTTTTAATACAGAAATTTTATATAAAAAGTCATTAATTAGAATTGAACTTGGCATATTTACAATTTCAGCCTTCCGGAACAGCAACTGACTAACGGTACTAAAGTAACATTTTTAAATTGACACAAAAACAAGTATTCAATGTATCCAGAAGTTTGTGTGAGCAGAAATCAGTGCGCTAGCTTAGCATGTTAACTACCCACTGTTACTTTCTGGATGACATGTTTTACTCACCTGTAAAGAATGTAAACGAACTCCAAAATCGATGTAACTCTTGTAGGTTTATATTCATTCGACTTCTATAAATGATATAACGCTGCTGAAGCGTCGGGTGACTGGAATCGTTTGCTGGAGTTTTTTGTCCCGCCAGCGATTCAATCAGTTCTGACGTCACGCGCGAAGTGAACGCCGGGTATTGTAGTTGCATAAGTACCTACTAGTTCTTGTGTATCTAAAGAGGATAGTTAAAGCGGGTACAAAATAGGTTTTACACCACATAATATACTACCAACGTAAATGAGAAACAATAACTTTGTAAATTAACATCTTTATTTAAAAACAGAACATAAAATGATTACATTATTAGGCAAATTACATAGTTTTTCATTCAATGATTCTAAAGGCAAAACAAACAGCGAGTTCTCCAACAATCCATTTTTCAGTACGAACAAAACTTCTAAGATTAACTATAGATACACTTATTGCTGGTCAGTTTATGTGTTTATGAAGAAAAAAAATTCAAAGATATGTGCAATCAGTAACTTTAAAGTGCCCCTATTATGGGTTATGAAAGGTTCATATTTTGGTTTTGGGAGTCCCCAACAACAGGTTGACATGCATGCAAGGTCAAAAAACACTTTCATTGTCTTATAATATGCATTTATTTTTACCTTATTTGCTCAACAATTCATTTGTCCAAACCCCTCCTTTGCATGACGCTAATCACACTGCATGAAAGGTCATTTTCAAAAATCCATAATAGGGGCACTTTAAAAAGTTTCAGTTATTTGACACTTCTACAATGGCATGAGTAGCAAAATAAAAAATAAGGATGCTGCAAAAGTAGTCATTTTGACCAGTGAAGAATAAATCAACAATTACTAAGTGTCCCTGAGTAGATTAACTATATTCTCCACAAACTCCAACTGTCTTTCCATCCCATTCAGAAGTGGAAAGGCACTTCACAAAGAAATGGCCCAGGTCACATTTGGAGATAACTCTTCCCTTTAACATGTTCTCAGTCACAGTGTATTTTTCCGTCAGAGGTTTGTCACCTAGAAAGACAACAATGACATATTTTCTTAAACATACAGTAAAGGTCCTGGTAGAAAAATTACCGAAACAGACTAAATATAATGAAATGAAATCCATATTTTAGGGATGTAGATCTTTTAGTGCTCATTACCAGCAATATGTGGAGGCATGACAGCTACATAGTCCAATCCTGACTCCTTCAGGACAGTGTGCATTCGGTCATGATCTTCAGTGACCGGCACCAGGCGAGAAGGAACTCTGGCACGATCCCACAGGAGGAACGCTGTGAAAAGTAAAAGAGAGAGATACAGCAGTTTCTTCATATGTCAGGATGCACTTGCACACTAATGAAGCAGAAATACGGCTCAGATATAGATACCTGACATGCACGCAATAACTTTGCGGATTCCACGGGCTTTCATGACCTCCAGAATGTTCCGGGTTCCCTCAGACATCATCGTTGTGGGACCAGCAGACAAAATTTCAGAGAACAAGTAAATAAAGTGCACTTACTTGAATAATATTTGGATACAATTATTAGTAACTCCAAGCCTGTTTGATTTT
Organism: Schizothorax lantsangensis; assembly: GCA_027422415.1. NCBI lineage: Eukaryota > Metazoa > Chordata > Actinopteri > Cypriniformes > Cyprinidae > Schizothorax > Schizothorax lantsangensis. The sequence continues at coordinate 33,629,231 of CM049846.1, read as the reverse complement.
CTACTACTTATTTCAAGCGTTCCCTCCAAGCATCATATTTCATGATGCAATTAATATACAAAGGATTTTTTTACTCTGAATTACGCCACAATATGGAAGTAAAACCAGTTTTTCATGCTGATTTTATTTTGAATTTTAAGTAAAATGATTTAATTTCTACTAAGAATGAATGCATACTGTATATAACCAAAAACGTGAATTTCTTTGAGTTTAAGTAGACTCACTGAGATCATTTCTTGTCCCCAGAATGATGATGACCGCATCTTGACCCTCCAGGGACTTCTTCACATCATCTTTGTTCAGAACATCTCCCACCACCACTCTGGAGGCCTTGTGGTCTGGAGGAAGCCTTGCAGCGTCTCTCACCAGCACAGTCACATTGTAACCTGGAACAGCCAAACATCTAAGTGAGAAGACTTGGTAATACGGCTTGAAATGAAAGATCATGCAAGATGCCATGACCATAAGATATCACAATAAAGCAAAGTGCAGCCAAAATCATTTTGAAACGGCTCATACGAAAATGAGACAATCATGTTATAAAAGTAAAATATTTTATTACTGACAATTTATTTAAAAAGAAACAAAAACTGAGCACTAATTTGTATTATATTTATGTTAATCGTCCACCTTTATATATTCATTTGATATTCATATATAGTTATTTACTCTCAACAAAAATGACAATGAATCCAACTGAAGTGGAGGCAAGCTGATCAAGACCTCTGCAGTGTTCAGATAAAAACTGTCCGTTTATGCTTATCTTTAACATGCATACTATGACTCAGCAGGTTAGTTATTATGCATGACTAAGAAGTTTCGCAAACATCTCGTGATCACAATGCATAAGAGAAGGAACAAAACAAGTAAAACAAAAATAGCAGACTGAATTCACAGAAAAATTAAAGTTTAACAACATCTGCTGAGTCCGTGTTATTAATCAACAGCTATGCAACTATGTTAATCCTGCATGCATTTAGTCAATTTGAACGACCCCAACTTTAGACACAACAAGTTTCTATTTTTAAACAGTCACATCTTTGCAAGGTCAAACACGAGCTCTGCATTGAAATATCCTAAAGCGCATAGGAGAAGAAGAACATTTTAAATAACATACAGTATATCCCAAGTGTCATTGTGTAACTGTACCTGCGGCCACTGCGATAGGTAAGGTCGCTAACCCCGTCATCCCCGTGCTGCCGAATATTGCCACATTTTTTATAGCATCAGACATACTGGCGAGTAGAAAAGCTCTTGATCAATTCCACGTGCAAAGAGAGATTTTACTGAAATCCCACGCTCTGGCACTAGCAGTGTGTTTAGCTGCAATCCTGATCTTCAACGTTTATGTCACTGCTGTCACGTATGTAACGCCTCTTTCAGCAAAATAGGGAGCGTACGTAGTATTGTGACAAGCCCCGCCTTTTGATCTGATCTCTGTTTGCTGTTGTTGCTACGGCTACATGACTGACTTCTCATCTGTCCAATCGCTGATTGTTTATGACTAGCGCTAACCAATCACAGCAAAGAATTCTCAGGTCAAGGGCGGAGCTTGTCGGTGGGCGAACGTGACACGCTTTTAACTCCTCCTAAAAGCGTTTTAAAGGTGAAACGACTCCTAAATATCTTCAAAACTGCTCACTAAGAGCTGCTTTCATATTTTGACTACCTTTTAGAATATCATGGGATATTTAGGCTATTATCAGTCATTAAATGCAGTTGGTTTTGGACTTTTCTCATTTGATATAGTTAATTTTGAAACCAAAATTTATTACCATATCCTTACCAAAAAGTAGCATACTTCAAGTTTATTTTATTAAGTATACTTAAGTAAAGTTCAAGTATATTTTTAAGTATACTTTATGCAGTAAGTATACAAATATCAGTGTACTAGTAGTATACTTGTAAGTGTACTATTTCAATACTCCTTGAGACTAAATTGGCCCACTTTCTAGTATATAAAAGTATACTTTTAAGTGTACTTTACGTATAACAGTAGTAAACTTTGAGTACACAACTAGTTTACATCAATGTTTTTAGCTTGTACTACAATTATACTAAAAGTGAACTTATAGGTATAGTTTACTAATTAAATACTTGTAGTAGCATTTTTAGTACACTTTGAAGTATAGTCTAAGAAAACTACTAGTTTAGTAGTTTTATACTGAAAGTATACTCATAATTTTTTTTAAAGTGAACTTTACGTCATACTTTAAGTATACTACCATGTCCCTATTAGGTAATAATTTGTATACATTTTGTTATATGAATATCTGAACATACAAAACATCAAAAGAAAGAACAGGGTGCTTGTAAACAGAAACATTTTATTCTAGCTTCATGCATTCTTTTTTTAAACATTTTAATGTTGGTAAGTTTCATAAATAAAAACTTAAGAAATAAACAATATTTTGAACAGAAAGCTGAAAAAAGACTATGAAATGGATTCAGAATGATAATAAAACAAGATAATCAAATGATAATCAAAACGTAGATGGAGTCAATCAACACCCCAAAGCTTGACAATCATTATTACCTCTTCATTGGTCGACATTTTATTCCATAACCTTACACAGATGCTGTTTTATGTCTGATGATCGTGTTAGATTACATGTGGAAGCATCTGTTGTTTTGGTTTCTTCTTTTCTTCTTTTTTTTTCTTTTCTCTTTTTTTTGGAAATTCTGTACAGAAGATGTGTACTAGCACCCCCTACCATATAACAATTAAAACACGGATTCTAGGAGCACAAGTATAGCTCAAATATATTTAGACTTTTTCTATGTCAAGTATACTTAAATGTAATTTTAAGTATATTTCTGAGAAGTACATAAAGCCCATTTCTGAGAAGTACATAAAAAGTAGACTAAAAGTATTCTTTCCTATTTTTAGTTTAAAAGAAGTATACTAATAGCACACTTGAATAAACTTCTTTTTTGTAAGTGTAGGTTACCATGATTCTGTGTTGTCTACTTGTCAACCAAGGGTGAGTAAGTGAATTACAATGAACACCTTTGGCATGCACCTGCTATGGACCCAAGGTTAAAAAAAAAAAAAACCTCCTTCAAAATAATATGCTGTTATCATGTTTTGGATTTTTGTAGGCTATTTCACAATTCATATATGTATATTTCATAACTATGACAATGTTAATATACCAAATTATACAAAAGTCTGCTTTGTACCTTAAATATTCTGTTTACCCCCATGATAATGCAGGTGATAACAGAGGACCACATGTCAAGATGACTGAACCTTGTGAAAAAGATGTGCACTTGATTGTCTTGAATACTAAAAAAAAAGTAGGCCTACTTGCAGATATTATATTAATGAAATAAAAGGGCACTTAAGTGAACTTAAAAATGCTTAAACATGTATACATGACTATTTTTCTTAACACACTTAAGTGCTCTTATGTAATAATGTCAAATGAAAATTTTCACTTTTGTTTCACTATTGTGTTGATAATCTTTTGCATGCTTTAAACACAACTACACTAAAGCAACACTACGGAGCCCCACACATGACATGCAAGAAAAAAATAGTAGGCTAAATCGTGTGCACGATTTACTATTTCGTTCCCTCAATTTATAAATTGTGCACACGATTTATAAATCGAGGGAACGAATTAGTAAATCGAGCGCACGATTTAGCAAATCGAGGGAACAAAATAGTAATCGTGTGCACGTTTTAGTAAATCGTGCGCACGATTTATTATTTTTTTCTTGCATGTCATGTGCGGGGCTCCGTACAACACACTAAACACACTAAAGCAAATTTACTTGATACTACTTTTACTAAAGTTTGATCATTTTATTATTTAAATGTAATATTAAATATAATTTTATGTGTTCTATATATAAAGTACATAAATGGGCCTAGTATATTTTATTTTGGTTAATTTATTGTTTTTATTTTTTAAATATGTCTATAGACTAAAGTTTTTCAGTTTAAGTTTTGGTTATCTTAAAATTAATGAAAATTAGAAATGTTGCTCTGGCAACTAGCTGAAATAAAATAAGTTTATTAAAATAAGTTAATAAGTAAATATTTTTTTAATACATGGGAATTCAACACTCCCTTGCTCTTTGGATTTTAGATTTTTTGCAGAATAGAACACAAGTAGTTAAAATTAATAATACATTTTCAAGTCTTAAGACAATTAGTGTGGGGGCCCCACAAGGATGTGTACTGTCACCATTATTGTACGCTGTATACACTAATGTTTGTGTTTCACATTGTAAATCAGTGCAAATTTTTAAGTTTGCAGATGACACTACATTGATTGGTTTAATAACAAATAATAACGAATCGGACTATAGAAGGGAGGTTTCTACACTGTTTGAATGGAGTTGTACTCATAATCTGAAGTTGAATGTCCTAAAAACAAAGGAAATGGTGTTTGATTTCCGATGGAGGAAAAATGCTGTCTCACCATTGACTATTAATGGTCAGGACATTGAAAACGTTCAATGTTTTAAGTTTCTCGGGACTACCATCTCTGCAACATTAAAGTGGGACTGGGACGACAACCTAAGAGGCATTGTGAAAAAATCCCATCAAAGGCTTTTTTTCTCAAGACAGCTTAAAAAGTTTGGTGTATCTAAAGTCGGTATGCTCAATTTTTATAGAGCTGTTATTGAAAGCGTGCTGACTTTCTCACTTACAGTATGGTTTGGTAGCTCCACAGTACAGCAGAGAAGTCAGATTTGTAATATCATTCGGGCTGCTTCAAAAATTATTGGCTGTGATCTTCCCATATTGATGAGATCTATGTCTCACGTTTGCAGAAAAAAGGTTTAACAATCCTGAAAGTCCCCTTACATCCAGCCAGACACCTCTTTACGCCTCTTCCTTCACGGCAGACGCCTTAGAGCAATTAAAAATAAGTCTACACGTTTTCTGAACAGTACTTATTGTAGGATTGTCCATGCTCTTAATTCCTCTGGTATTTATGCATTTCACTCCTTATAATTGATAGGACATATATGTATAGTTGGATTTATGTGTGTATGTCCTTATGTATGTATTTAATGTATGTTATCATTGTTGATGAGCTCACCAAGCAAATTCCAAACAACTATGTTGTTTGGCAATAAATAAATAAATAAATTTCGAACATTTATTTCATTTCAAGTAACATTTTTTAATTATTTAGTTTTAGTTTAGTTTAGTAACCCAGCAATGGCGAAAAATAGTGTATATTATTGGATTTACAGTATGTATGAACCTTTTTTCACCATTGTATTGTGTGTGTGTGCATATACATATACCTGTATATATGTGTGTGTGTGTGTGTGTGTGTACGTGCAGAGAGGGCTGTGAGACTCAGTAAAGTACCAGTTTAGACTATATAGTCTAGCATAAATAGTTTTTTTTTGTTTTAGGGTTTTAATCTATTCACTTAGGCTGTACCAGTGTGTGTGTGTGTGTGTGTGTGTGTGTGTGGCTCCCCATCACACTGCTGCTGTATCCTCCGCGTTATTGAGAGCGCAGAGAGAGAGAGAGAGAGAGAGAGCGAGAGAACGTGCGTATCCGGTGCACGGGATATCCGAGCACACCGGCGATCTGACCGAGCAAGCAAATCTGGCCTCAGACACATTTTGAATGTGATGCGAGTGATATCACCCTTGAAGAAGCCGCTCACTGACCGGTGTGTCATCGAATGTACCGAGTGTCGTTTTGCGCCACGCATCCCTTCTTCTCATCGCGCACCTGACTGAAGTATGCCAGAGAAAAGAGACCGCGCTCAATCCATCCGGGATTATTCATACATCGCATGAGAAGCATTTTACCGCGCCGATCTGTGCCATAATCATTCATTCTTAGGAGTGGGTGTGCAGGTAAGGACGCAGTGAATCGCATTGAGATTCGTACTGGAGAACAGTGATTCACGTACACTGTTATAATGTCCGTTGATTCCTGTACAGCGAACACCGGCCTGTGCTGGCCACATACTGCAGTCATTTCTGGGCCGTGTCTTCAGCGATATTGTGCTTGTTGTAAATGTCAACCGCTTGTTTTGTGTTTAAGAGAGCCAGGCCTGGTATTATATCCGCACGCTGATGCATTTTTTCAACACACTGCCCATTGGACCACATTGAGGAAAGTTGCTTGTAAGCCCAATAAGTGCCAATGTAAAGTGACAGGCCTGAATGGAAGAAAATATTTAATATAGGCGGCATGAACAGCAGATATGTAAGCAGACGAGAATAAACAGCGCTGGGTGTAAACGGTGATGGGATAGTGGTCAACAATGCGGTAAAGGCATTGCAGAAATACATCATCCATGCATTCTAGCTGCACCCACAGCTCCAGTCATGTGTCAGAAATGAGCAGCAGCGGTGGACTTTTTGTGTAAAACGTGAAACTGACATCCATTTTGCAGCATTAAAAGAATAGTCTCATGTGAGGTGTCTAATTTTCAGATCTTGGTTAGTTGAAACAAGAGGCAGGACATATGAGTCATAGTAAGGTTAAATGCAATCTGTAGGTTATATAGCCTATGTCTGCATTGCTCCTGTTGTCTCCTGATATCGATGCACAACCTTACTGTATATATTTAGACTGAAAGGAGGCACAGAAGCTGCACTTAAAGCAGCATATATGACACAAAAATATTTGTTTATACATACTGTTAAATTCTGCACATACAGCAGGTGGAATAAATGCATTTACACAGGAGTTATAATAGCAAAAAATAATGTTATGAAAGTAATATTTTATGATTATGAAAAAAATTATTAATGAAATTCTAAATATAAAAATAATTAAAATATAATAGAAACTTATATTCAAATTAAGTAATCGTTTAATTTAAAAACAACAATTTAAAATACATTTTTAAAAATAAAATTTAAAAAGAAGAACCATTTTAAATGATAAAAAAATGTATTTATGCTTGTTATATTAAATCATATTTATTTTACATAATATTAAATTGTACTTGCACCTTTTAAAATATACTCTGAGCCATCTAACTGGACTGTGTAAAGACACTCAATTATGTATGAAACCATATACATTTGTCATTTTATTTGCAAACACTGCTGCATACAGTATGTTGGTGTAGTCTGAATTTCTAATATTTATACTATATATGTGGTATAAATTTCTTGATGCACAACTTAGATACAGAGCAACTTTTTTTATTTGCAACACGCACTTGTTCTGATACTTCTGCATTCAGTTAATTTGATGCAAATGCATATTTTTTAAAAAGATTTTTTTTTGCACATTAATATTCTCTCTTTTCAGTCTTTTACAGTAAAGAGATTGAATGCTTGCTTTATTAGCTATAGATTTTGTAACAAATATTTTAACCCCTGTCATAGTCCGTAGTATTGACGTTCAGTTGGTTGTCTTTTAAAATAAATTGGTGAAATAAAAATCAAATCATATTGTTTCTGAAACCCAATATACACAGCTCTGTTTATAAGTGCATATGTTTAATGTGTAGTCCAGTTGTGTTGATGTCATTGATCCCCAAGCAGATTTTCAGTGGAATAAATTCATCATCATGTCTATATCTACTTAATTCAATCAAGAAATGAAGGAAGGTGGCAGCAAGCATAGAGAGAGAGAGAAGTCCTCTGCCCGGGGACTGATGGCCTTCATGTTAATGCAGCATGGCATGATCTCCTTCAGGTCCTCCTCGACTCTTTGAGGACTGGATCATTTTTTTTTCCCCTGTAAGCAACCAGTCTGATGTATATCTGACCTATCTGAGTTTAAATGTAGAATGTCCTTTTTAAAGGGCAACCGCTGTTTTTGTTGAGGCAGATTCTTCTGTCAGATTATCCACGTCCAGCCCGTCTGTCCCTCTGTCTCACATTGTCTTGAGAAGATGGAAACTGATTTAGGAACATTATGTCATGAAATTAAAGCAGATTTATCCTAATGCTTATTTCTTGACCGTGATGAGACAGGGTGGACGGTACCTGCTGCTTTCATAAATTAAAAAGAGCTAACTAATTAATATAAGCTGCCCCAGACCAAATCATATTGTATTTTCTGGGCCAAACATCTGTGGAATTCTGAGAAATGGATTTCATTGTATGGTAAAAATGTGTTCAAATGAGCTGAAAGAAGTACACTTTAATATATTAGCATAATTAAATTAGCTCAAATATTTAATAAATACATAAACAAGCAGTGGGACATTTGATGTGTTCCAATTCTGTGAAAATTGCCAGTGCACTGAAAAAATTATACTTGGGACCAACTTAAAAAAACAAATACTCTAATTTGTAACAGCCAAATTTGTTAGTTTATAAATCCTATAAATTTTAGTTAGTTTATAAAAACTATCAATCCTATTTATAGTTTCATTCAGAACTTCAATTTTGATTTAATATTAATCAAAAATATTTATTTCCCATAAGACAAAAAATCATACAAAGTAAAAAATTATTTATTACTAAGACATAATATATTTTATTTAGACATAAGCCAAATGTTACTTAATGTTGGTCAGTATAATAATTAGTTTTTTTAAAACTTAATTTCACCATGAACCAAAGCTAAATTAGCTCTAATATAAAAGTAGAATTTATTAATATAAAACTAAGAAATCTTTGTTAGTCAGTTAATATTTATTGTGATGTCTTTTGAAATATATGCATAATATTTTATGTTATGTACTACACTGTAAAAAGTGTAATCTTAAAGAATTATTTCTACCTTATTTTACACATAAAAATCAACGTGGAAGCAGTCGTGTTAAATAATATTTTATATTTGAATAAAACCAGTAAATTTAGATGTTATCATTTTTAGGTTATCATTTTAAAAACCTCCAGAAAAATAACAAAACTCTGCAGTAAGTAAGGCTAGTATATGTTCTGCACATGAATACTCTGTCAGGGGAACTTTAAACATAAGAAGCTTTCATTTTTTTCTATGTTGAAAAAGATATTTGCTTCTATAGACAAACTGAACAAAACCATGATTTTTCATTAGACCGATATAAAAATGCACTTTAAATAAATGACACAGTGGTTTTAACTTCAGTGTGTGAATCACGGTGTTCTTTTGATTACATCATTGTCCCTACATCATTTCACGGTGAAACTGTGTATCTCTAAGGAGGTGAAAGGCTGAGCAGAGTTTAGGTTTGTCAGCTCTGTAAGAGAGGCTGAGATTTATCGACTGTCCTCCGGCCGGTACCGTGAGGAAGGTCCAGAGCACAGCCAAAGCTGTATAATAATGAGCAATACTCTGCAAGGAACAGCAGTAGAATAAGGCTTCAACTCCGTGATTTACCCACCTTCAAAAAAACAGGCCTTTTGGACACATTTACTCGCTAAAATCCACAGTCCATCAACCAGAACTACTGATTTAGCCTTAAACCTCAGAAGATAAATGACCTGAATCAAACGCAGTCACTGTGTGTGTGTGGTGCGGTCGTGTCTGATTCTTGAGACGGCTTGTGAGGAGTGCAGTTAATTGTGAACGTGTGAACGCCTGAAGTGTCGTGCTCCTCTCACAGCTGTGTTTGTTTGTCAGGGAGAAACACACGTCAGTCAGATCCTGCAGTCAGACGCCTGTCATGTCCGAGGACACCAGGTGCTGGGCAGGAATAAAGCCCCGACAGGCCTGGTATAAGGACAAGAGAGCCGTTACTACTGGTATCAGAGAAGTGGTCAGGGAAACCCTGGGTACATTATACTGACTCCCAATGTCATCCGATACACAGGTTGTGTAAGAGATACATTGCAAATTAGTTTTCTTACTAGCTAAATTTGTGTGTGTGGATTTCCTGTTGTTGTTTGTGTATTATTAATATGTGAACACTTGTGAAAAAGAAGTGTGCTTAATTGTGTTGAAAGTGCACTTTAAGTGTACACTTAAGTACACTTTTACAAAGTGACAAACTATAAGTTTTACTTTAAAGTATGTTATTATATATTATGATATAATAATCTTTTGTCATTTTTTAAAGAAGTATCTCTGATGGCTAACATACACATGTGAAGTAGGCTACTTGATTATAATTTTAACTGTAGTGTTATTTATTATTACATTACAAGTTCATATATTTTAAATGTACTAAATTGCATCTTCATTATAATGTGTAATTACAAATATATTTAAATACATGACATACAAGTTTTATTATTAAAGTATATTTTAGTTCACCATAAATAGAAGTAATTACGAAATTTCATATAAAGATGTACTTAGGTCTTACTTAATTGGTTAAAAAGCACTCTTAATTTCAACTAATTGCATTTAGTAATTTAAACTGTAATACATATTAATTTAATTGTAACAACATTTGTGTCAGTAAACATTACATTCAGTTTGGACCTATAAGTGTATTAATCCTGTAAAAAAAGTACTCTTTTTTAAAAGTACTCTTCCCCTGCTGATTTTGTATGTTTGCCCGCTGACAAAGAAATGATCAGTCTATCATTTTAATGGTAGGTTTATTTGAACAGTGAGAGACAGAATAACAACAAAAAATCCTGAAAAACACATTTCAAAAAAGTTATAAATTGATTTGCATTTTATTGAGTCAAATAAGTATTTGATCCCCTATCAATCAGCAAGATTTCTGTCTCCCAGGTGTCTTTAATACAGGTAAGGAGCTGAGATTAGAAGCACTCTCTTAAAGGGAGTTACCTGTATAAAAGACACCTGTCCACAGAAGCAACCAATCAATCAGATTCCAAACTCTCCACCATGGCCAAGACCAAAGAGCTGTCCAAAGATGTCAGGGACAAGATTGTAGACCTACACAAGGCTGGAATGGGCTACAAGACCATCGCCAAGCAGCTTGGTGAGAAGGTGACAACAGTTGGTGTGATTATTCGCAAATGGAAGAAACACAAAATACTTGTCAATCTCCCTCGGTCTGGGACTCCATGCAAGATCTCACCTTGAGTTTCAATGATCATGAGAACGGTGAGGAATCAGCCCAGAACTACACGGGAGGATCTTGTCAATGATCTCAAGGCAGCGACCATAGTCACCAAGAAAACAATTGGTAACGCACTACGCCGTGAAGGACTGAAATCCTGAAGCGCCCGCAAGGTCCCCCTGCTCAAGAAAGCACATGTACAGGCCCGTCTGAAGTTTGCCAATGATTCAGAGGAGAACTGGGTGAAAGTGTTGTGGTCAGATGAGACCAAAATCGAGCTCTTTGGCATCAACTCAACTCACCGTGTTTGGAGGAGGAGGAATGCTGCCTATGACCCCAAGAACACCATCCCCACCGTCAAACATGGAGGTGGAAACATGCTTTGGAGGTGTTCTTCTGCTAAGGGGACAGGACAACTGCACCGCATCGAAGGGACGATGGACGGGGCCATGTACCGTCAGGGCCAGGGCATTGAAAATGGGTCGTGGATGGGTATTCCAGCATGACAATGACCCAAAACACACGGCCAAGGCAACAAAGGAGTGGCTCAAGAAGAAGCACATTAAGGTCCTGGAGTGGCCTAGCCAGTCTCCAGACCTTCATCCCATAGAAAATCTGTGGAGAGAGCTGAAGGTTCGAGTTGCCAAACGTCAGCCTCGAAACCTTAATGACTTGGAGAGGATCTGCAAAGAGGAGTGGGACAAAATCCCTCCTGAGATGTGTGCAAACCTGGTGGACAACTACAAGAAACATCTGGCCTCTGTGATTGACAACAAGGGTTTCTGCACCAAGTACTAAGTCATGTTTTGCAAAGGGGTCAAATAATTATTTGACTCATTAAAATGCAAATCAATTTATAACTTTTTTGAAATGTGTATTTCTGTATTTTTTTGTTGTTATTCTGTCTCTCACTGTTCAATTATAGACTGATCATTTCTTTCACAATGTGCAAACATACAAAATCAGCAGGGGATCAAATAATATTTTCCCCCACTGTACATAATATATGTGTGTGTACTGTGTATATTTATTATGTACTGTATATATATAAATACACACACATGCATGTATATATTTAAGAAAAATATGTTATATTTCTATATTAAATATATTTATATATAATATAAATTATATGAAAATAAATATATACATGTAAATACGTGTAAATATTTTCTAAATATATACTGTATGTGTGTGTCTTTATATATACATAATAAATATACACAGTACACATATATATATTATTTAAACAAAAACTTTTATTTTGGATGCGATTAATCACAAATAATACTATGCCCTGCACTAATACTATGACATAAAAGCGTTTGTCTTATAATCTATGTATGTAAGCTTTGAGATTTAAAAAAGTTCAAAGTTCACTAAATAAGTATGTAACAGAAATAAATATTTAAATTACAATTACTAATTGGTGTTCATTTTCCAGAAGAAAAAGACTGTAATTTAACAATTGGCAATTAGCAAAATAAATAGAAAATCACAATTGTCAGAGTGTCCTCGGTTCTGTCATTTATCATTAATATAATTTATCATTAATATAATTTCCTCTCTCAGCCATTAAATGATTGTGAAGGAAATGGCTGGATTTTTGTATTTTAAAAATGTGTTCATTGCTTTCATCCATGGCAAAATCTGTGAAATGAGGTTTTGATATAATCTAAAGACTACTGGCTAAAAAGATTGAGCCCATTAATATGTTCTATTGAAATGATGTGACGTAAAGACTATTAGCTATTTTGAAAAATGTTTTTTGATAAGCCCTGCCCTAACTTCCTGTTTCAGTTGGAAATATGTCAACATATGACAACATTATGTTTATCAAAAAATTGGAAATGGGTGTTTATGGAGTGCTGGAACTACTCTTGTGAAATAATATGGAAATGCAGGGATTGCTGCACATGTTGTATGTTACAGACAGGGTTTCTCTCTGGTATTCTTGATTCTCTGCAATCCCACTCTTACTCAAATGAGGCTGCAAATAAAGGAAGAGATTGTGGAACACCAACTAAGATGAATTAGAACAAGCTCCCTGATTTCTCACCAGAGATCACACTTATGAGCTTGTGTTGAACAGCTCATAGACTTTGTGGGTGTATTTTCCCAAAAGTGGGAGTAATATTTCTAGGTCAGGTTTGCATTTTAATATTATGTGGTTGGGATCAGTTTAGCAAGATACATATCCCACTCTGTAATTAATTACAAATGTTGGCTTTTAGATTATAATTTTTTTTTAAATCCTAAGCTCATTTGTTGAAAACTTAAACTGTGGTCACATAGATTTCTGGTTTACTAAAATTCTAGACTAATTGACTTTCCAGTGGTGGGACTGCAGTGCTTAATCTAATAGACAAAGAACTTGTTTAATGTGTTAAGAAAACTTATATATCTCTCACCCGTTCCTTTGAAACTATCTAGGTATCTAACTTGTTCTGTCTCTTTGAGGATAGTGATATATCTCAGTGCCCCCTTTTGCTGTTTGCTTTTTGATACAGAGTATTTGATCATTTTCATTTTTACAGTTTGTTCTAAAAATGATTTTTGCAAGCTCTCTACAGTCTATTTTGGGTATTTTTGTGTTATTAATACATTGATAAATCAAATGAAATTACAAAAGAATGTGCCAAGTAGATTGTAATTGTGAATTTTACTCCATGACAAAACAGAAAATGTCAGTGTGCCTTAAAGACATGAATTCCCTTTTGCATAAAATACATGGCCCATATACTGTACTTCCCCATGAAATCTCATGATTTGTGAAGAATCTGAGAAAATAGGCCAACTGTGAAACATCTGAAACACTTTCTGTCTGTTTAAACATGAGGATTTTAAAAAAAAGTCATACTTGTACATATATGTGTGTGTGTGTGTGTGTGTGTGTGTTTGTGTGTGTACCGTACATCAGTGTAATCTGTCAAAATGACGGACGGCTTTCAAAATTTTCCGTCACTGCTAAAAAAATTCCGTCAATGATGGAAAATTTTCGGTTAACGCGACCTCTGATCAGCATATATAGTTGTAAGCCTGAATATATATATGTATATCGAAGTAAATCAAAATATATATTTATAAATTGAAATGTATAAATGTAAATCACAATATATAGTTGTAAGCCTGAATATATTGTTGTCACCCTGAATATATCTACATATTGCAATTTATGTTTATATATTCAGAATTATAATATTCACATTTTACATTTAAACAAATTCAGCATATCTCTTGACATGCCATTTAAAATACCAACTAAATATATTTTTTTAATACACACACACACGCACACACACACACACACATATATATATATATATATATATATATATGTGTATGTACATGTGAAGTATAAATATGTATTTAATGCAAATATATATTTGAAATAAGAATGAATGGCATAAATCTGTCATACATAACCTAAATTCAGCGTATCTCTTTCTGTCTCTTGATGTGCCATTTGGAATATTTGTCAGGATGTCCAAAACCATGGTGTGTGTGTGTGTGTGTGTGTGTGTGTGTGTGTGTGTGTGTGTGTGTGCGTGTTATTATGGGGGGATGGTACTGTTGAGATTTTGGGTTTATGAGTACTGGGGGAGGGGAACGCTCTGCATTTGTGTGCTGCATACTCTCACTACAATAATGACTGAAATCTCAATGAATGTGTGAGGAGAAAGAGCAGATCACACCTGTCAAAGACTCTCTGTGTTTGTTTATAACCATGAGAACAGTGACTGTATGGATGGAAATTGGTGGAACAGCACATATGACACACAGCACACCAGTGATGGTCTGGTTGTTCACTGGCAGACAGTGGAAAGGCTTCTGGAAGGGGGATGGGGTGAAGGATTAGCCTCCTAAATCTATTAGAAATTCATTCATACTAAATTCACTACTCGAAGACACTGAAGAAAAAAAAGAGGGGGTGCTCTCTCTTACATTGGTTGGTGAATTGACCCAGTAGTTCTGTATTCCTGTAAAAAGGTCACTTGACGTCACCCTCTCATGAAGCTACTGTATATCAGCTTGAGGGGAAATGGGACAGTTATTTGTTTTGGTTTCACAGGAATATCTGACTCATAAAACAAATCGGTCCTGGATACTGAATATAGCCAATGCAGCGTTTCTGAGATACTTTAGATAACATAGTAAGCTAATAACTGTGACGCAAAACACCTGTTAAGCTAGCTTGCACTGCACATATAGGCCTTACATTAGTTTACATGTCAGGAGCCATGGCTGTGTTCCAGTCACTTCACAGTGCCTTGCAAAGTAGACTTCACAGGGTATTAAGCCATTAGTTGTAGACAGCATCTAGGCTCAGTCTCAAAGACACTAAAAAGGCAAGTGTACAGTATATCTTCACAGAAAGTGAAAATGGTAAATATACCCATCGGTCATTGCACACCAAGTGGCTAAAATAAACACAAAGGAAAATTTTTCTTCATATTAAATTGGTTACTACTAGACATTAGATATTTTTGTGTGATTGTAAATTACGCTATGTGACAATCAAGCATATCAGAGAGAAACCCTGTGTGTAACATACACACTTGTACTCTGTGTAGCTTTATGTGGGCAACGTCACTTTAAAGGGTCAGTAAAATTAATCCACATGAATTGAGTGGTAAAATCCAATCTTTGTGAAGGGACATAATTGCTTTATATGATGAATAGATTTAATTTAGCCTTTTATTCACATATTATTCACATTGATTGCACAGCTCGATTCACATGTATTAGCTTTATGATCTCTTTATTAACTTTTTGAAGCGTCCAAGACTTGGTGGAACAAGGCTTGAAATGGTGGAACAAAAATCTCTCAGATTTAAAAATGATCTTCATTTAAAGTCAACCCAGGCTTATTGGGGAAAAAAACATGCCTCTACCTACATTTTTTTAAAACTCCAAAGATGCACCTATACAATTCACAGCAGTTTCCAGATTAAATAGAGACAGTAAAACAACTTCAAAAACATATTTCTAACTTTTCTAAAAAAACTTTTTTTGTAAAAAAAATAAAATAAAAAGTATTGTAAACAAATACATTTTAATGTTTACATTACATAACCTGCTCCATATGTATGGCTTTTCTGACATAGTAAACTTGCTCAGTAGCACACCCGGTACAGCATTGATAGCATTTAGGTACAAGTCCTGTGAAGCATGAATCATGAGTGAGCTTAAAAAATAAAGGTCAAACACTTGTAGAAATAAGCTAAAATGGCATGGTGGCAAGCATCAGATTTGATTTTGTTAACATAATCAGTTAGTTTTAGGGTAGTGTTTAGTGTAGGTGGTATTTTCAGCACCACTCGCCATACTTTTAATTTCCAAATTGCTGTGATACGTACAAGAACCAACATACTGTAACAAACCGTTGCCAGATTCACGTTCATCTGCTTCAAATAAAACTGAACGTGCTTTTAGTGCTACTCTCTGCACATTTCACTTTGAAAGTCTGACATATGCAAAAGCAATGTAATATTAGCAGAAATGTTGTCAAACACACTTTTTCCCAATGAACCTTTGTTGAAAAGTCTTATGGGTTTGGAATGACATGATGGTGATTAAATGGTGACAGAATTTTCATTTTTAGGTGAACTGTCCCTTTAAAGGGGTCATCGGATGCCCATTTTGCACAAGTTGATGTGATTCTTTAGGGTCTTAATTAAAAGTCTATAACATACTTTTCTCAATTTCATGAAAATTTCTCAATGGTAGTGTAAAAAACACCTTTTTTTGCCTGTCAAAATCAGCTCTGTTTTTAGCAAGCCATTCTAGTCCATGTTGCTTTAAATGCTAATGAGCTCTGCTGACCCCGCCCCTCTCTTCTGTGGGGTGACGAGCAGTACTGTTTACTTTAGCCGCGAAACTGGCTAACTAGCACATTATTAGGAAAGGCGATTTGCAAAGATTCATAAAAACCCTTATACTCACTTCTTCTGTAGATGAAGCTGGATCACAAATGATTACGTCATTTTGACAGGAATCTCAGAACAGCCTGATTTGAGAAAGGGGATTTTAAAATAGGGATTTTAAAAAAAAAAACACTGGGTGGATTTTTATAATTATAGGATGGATGTGTACACACACTTCCAACAAACATTTTTGTTCAAACAACTTGAAAAGTCAATTTTGCATCCGATGACCCCTTTAAGGCAAGTTAGTTCACCTGGTGGCCATCTTGATGACACCCCCTTGGCAGCTACTTCCTAGTCATGCTAGAACAGCTTCTTTCTACTTCAATAAGAAAAGACTGCAACTGCATGCCACATTTACATTTCAGCAACATTATGTCAAATCAGCTATAAATCTGACAGCAAACAAAAAGACCAAATGTCAGAAATGCATTTGGCCATGTTGAGTTGCCATTTGACCTATTCATTTTTCTGAGAGTGCCTTGTCTCCTTGTCTGTATCTACTGTAAATTGTATCTGAAATCTATATCTGTGTGCAAGTCTGTGTTTGTGTGCCTTTTATGAATAGTGATTTGGATTCTATTAGGTTTGTGTTTGTATGTGTTTGAGTGGTACTGTGGAAACTGACTTTTACTGCACTGTATGCAGGGCTGCTTGAGGAAGCAGGCGCGATGGCCAATGCCTCAACAGACCTGGACAATGCTGAGGCCCAGAGACAGCTCAACAACAACAACAGGCCTGCAAGCACAGGATTCTGGGAAACAGAGACCACCAGTGCCAAATTATTTGAGAGCTCTCGCATCAAAGCACTAGCAGGTGAGTAGAGCATCTGCTAGATCTGTGGTTGTGTGTGTCTATATTTTGAGCATATGTATACACTAACTTTAAGAAGTTTGGGGTCAGTAGTTTTAGTTTTTTCTTAAAGAAATGAATGTTTTTATTTAGCAACGATGCACTAAATTGCTCAAAAATGACACTTAAGACATTTAGTTTACAAATGCTGTTCTTTCTATTAATCAAAAAATCCTGGAAAGAATATATCTGCTTTCAACATTGACAATAATAAGAAGGATCATGTGACACTGAAGACTGGAGTAATGATGCTGAAAATTCAGCTTTGCATCAGAGGAATAAATGACATTTTAAAATATATTAAAATAGAAAACACTTATTTTAAATTGTAAAAATATTTCAAAATATTACTGTTCTGCATCCTTTGTGAGCATAAGAGACTTCCTTCAAAAATGTTAGAAAACCGACCCCAAACTTGAACGCTAGTGTATATAATAAGGATACAATATTCTTCTACACCCATATTCTTGTTATGGATGAGAAATAATAAATGGCTAAAATAAAAATTCTGTAACACTTTGTCAAAAATAAAACACTAAAAATTAAAAACAATTGTTAAATGGATTTAGGCAAATCAACATTATGATGTACAGTATGCAAAATAAATATTAATTCTGAGATTTGCTAAAGATTACATTTAACAGCATTATTAAACTGGTGTTTTTTAAGATTAACATTAAACAAGACCACGACAAAGATAATCTAAATGTAAAAGCAGGAGAAATGAGCATACGCTATGAATGATATAATATTGGCTGGTAAATAAAGAATATATCTGATAACCGATATTGTGTATCCTTTATAAAAAATATACACATTGTTGTTTGTCTCTCTCATTCTACCAGATGAGAGGGACGCAGTCCAGAAGAAAACCTTTACTAAGTGGGTGAACTCTCACTTGGCCCGTGTGTCCTGCCGTATCTCTGACCTGTATAATGACCTGAGAGACGGATACATGCTCATCAGACTGCTGGAGGTGCTGTCAGGAGAGCTGCTGGTGAGTTCTCCGTTTCCTCAGAAAACACCAGCTGAACAAACTTTTTCCACCCAAAGGTTTTACATTTATGCATTTGGCAGATGCTTTTTTCCAAAGCGACTTACACTGCATTACAAAGTATATTTTTGGTCTATGATTTTTGCCTTCCAAAACTATTTTAGCTAAAACCAAAACTTTTTTTTTTTTAATATTTTTGGTTGCCAGAATTTTGGTGCATCACTGATTATTAGTGTTGCTTGCTAGTATCATAAGTACTTTGCTGTTCTATTTGGGTTGAGCTCAACTCAAATGAATGATACTTTGATTTGATGATTTGACTCAATGAAGATAGGAATTGACCTAATATTTTTGCCTGCTGGTGATTTGACCAGTAAAACACCATCCAGAAACCTAGCAACACATAGCAGCGTCCTAAAAACGCTCAGCATTGTGTAGATACTATAAAATAAAATAAAAAATCATGTTTTTCTATTTAATAACTTTTAGATAACACTAAGATTTGATTCAGCCCAGTGTTATTTTAATATTATTTATATACGATTATAACTTTTATTATTATTTTAAATTAGCTTTTATATATTTTGATATTTTCAGTGTTTATTTTAATTATAGTAATTTTGGGATGTGCCTTTACTAGTTTTTTTTTAAATATTATTCAGATTTATTTTTTATTTTTATTTATGTTTTAGTTTTTATTTATTTCTAGTAAGTAATTTTACTGCTTCAATTTAAACATATTTCAGTTAGTTTTCATGGGAAAATATCTTGTTTTTGTTTAGTTTAAGTTTTTCACCAAATATTTATATTGTATTTTATTTCAGCTTTTTCAAATAAAAAAAAAAGTTTATTTATAATAGATTCAGTTTTCAATTAATGATAATAACCCTGATTCAGCCTACATGCTATACTTTATTAATTGTCTTTCAAGGGATGAATACAGGAAGTGTCATGCTTGTGTGGTTGATATGTTCTTGTTTTAAGCCTCGGCCCACGAGAGGCAGGATGAGGATTCACTGTTTGGAGAATGTGGATAAGGCTCTTCAGTTCCTCAAAGAACAGAGGGTTCATCTAGAAAATGTTGGTTCTCATGATATAGTTGATGGGAACCACCGCCTCACTCTCGGCCTCCTCTGGACCATCATCCTCCGCTTCCAGGTGAGAGATGCTTGGATTTCTTCAGACTGCTTTGGGACTTTTTGAGGGCCTCATCTGACT
This sequence comes from Schizothorax lantsangensis, assembly GCA_027422415.1. Lineage (NCBI taxonomy): Eukaryota > Metazoa > Chordata > Actinopteri > Cypriniformes > Cyprinidae > Schizothorax > Schizothorax lantsangensis. Next base: position 33,609,378 of record CM049846.1, on the reverse strand, counting down.
TTAAGAGAAAGCTCTGTGTACTGATCTCTGATCTCTATGCTGTCATTGACTAGCAATGGATTAATGTGATCTGATGCAGTCTGATCTGTAAAGAGGTGGCCATGTTTAGACCCTGTGGGGGTGTTTGATCCCTGTCTGCCCTTTATGGTCCCTGCTGAGTGTGTGATCACTGTCTGTGTGGTGCCTGTGTGTCTCTATGGCCGATTGTCAATACCTACATTACATTCTGTAGGTATGCAGTACTGATAGCAGTGGAGTTAGCAGAATACAGTTGAGTCAAAGGCTCTGTCCTAAATGGCTCACTTCATGTCTACTTACAATGGCCGCAGTATGCATATGACTGTAAAGTCCACAAGACCATAGGGTGACCAATTTCATTTTCATTTTCATTTTTAATTTCTGTAGGTTGCTCACTAGCTCCTGCTTTGTTTATATTGTGCACAAGTCAAAATGACTATATTTATGATGATTTCTGCAGCCCTTTGTCTGTATGCTGTCATTGTGTGAAGAAGAACAGCTTGGGAAGTGTGCTAAAGCTCTCTTTTTGTGGTTTGAAACGGCATTTCGTTAATGAATTTTATAAACAGAATTTTCATTTTTGGTTGAACTATTAATTTACTCTGCCAGGTTTTCATCTGTCTTCAGCCAAGGACTACCCTGTGAAAAAGAGAGTCCTTACTTGTATCGAATGTCTACTTCAAGTGTTAAAAATATATATTTTGAAAACTGTACTTGCAGATAATGTAATATTAATGAAATAAAAGGCCACTTAAGTGCACTTAAAGAGAGAACACTTTCATGACTATGATTCTTAACACACTTAAGTACACTTTTAAAAATTGCACTTTTAAAAAAAAATACATTTGAAATCATTATCTGTTAATACTCTTTTGGAATGCTTTAAAGAATTACACTTATTTATATTTTTTACTAACCTACTAAAGTACATATAAAGTACTTGATTATAATTGTAAGTGTAGTGCTATTTGATATTACATTTGTATAATAATAATATAATACTGTATATATAATATAATATTTATATTATTATTATTAACAATAATGCATTTTATTTATATTGAACTTTTCTTAAACCCAAAGCTCTACTCAACATAAAATCATAGCAATAAAAACAATAAAGTAATAAGAAATAAACAATAAATACACTCAATGACAAGACAGCATTACAAAAGATTAGTCTCTTCTTAAAACAGTTATCAAATATATATTTTGTATGTACTATATTAATATATGTTCTAATTTAACTAATTATGTACTAAATCAATATGTTTTAAATGAACTAAATTGCAACTTCATCATTATGAATATAATTAAATATATTTAAATACACGGCACAAATTCAGTTAAAATGACTATAACGTATATTTTAGTTGATCATAAATTATTGTACATTCCGCAGTACACTTTAACCATATTTCAAGACAATAGAAGTAATTATGAAATTACATATAAAGATGTAATTAAGTCCTCGTTAAGTGGGCCAAAAAAGCACTCATAAGCAAGTAATCATGCAAGTAATATAAATGTAAACTATAACACATTTTTATATTCCATTGTAAATAACATGCACTTAAATGTCCAAAAATATTAAATTCAGTTCACACTTAAGTATATTCTTTTAAATATATTTAATATACATATATATATTCTTAATATTTTTTTAATAAGTACTCTTTTTAAAGTGTGCTAAAGTGTACTTCTTTTACACACGGGCTGAAAATGCAAATATGGCTCTTAAAGAAACCATGAAGACAACGAAAGCGTGATATTTTAATTTCATTAAAAGCTAAATGTAGGTCTTTTTTTGTTTGTTTATTCTAACCTACATTTTTAAATCAAATGAAATGGTGTCGAGTGGGATGGTGATGAGTGCTTTTTAGAAGTATGCTATAGTGTTCTCCATTTTCACAAGGGAAACCAGGGTCTTATTTTCTCGCTCTGAATATTTTAAAGCGCTCTGTTCATGTAACTACAAAGTGCAGAGCGGCTCCTGGTTTGTATTGCCTGTCATCTCTTGGCTCCGTCAGTAAAGCAGTGGCAGGTTACCCAGAATGCCGTCTGACTGCAGTCCAGTAAGCTGATGCTGTGGTGATTGTGGACGCAGGGAGGGACAGAGAGAGGTGGAGTGTCACTCGATCCACGAGCGTGCCGTAGAGATCACGGGGTGGGGCTGTCGTTCACGCTCACCTCTCGTCCTCTCGTGATTCTTCCTCTTCCCCTCTCTCTCATTCATTCTCCCGCCTCCCTCCTCCATATTCCTCTTTATATCCTGTCTCCATATATGCTGGAATATCTCTCCGCTCCCCTATTTATCTCCTTTCTACTCTCCCCATCTCTGTTGGAGTTCACTCTGCCCAGTCAGCAGGTAAGACCTAACACTGCAGCAGACGGAGAGAGAGAGAGAGAGAGAGAGAGAGAGAGAGAGAGAGAGAGAGAGAGAGAGAGAGAGAGAGAGAGAGGGAGAGAGAGAGAGAGAGAGAGAGAGAGAGAGAGAGAGAGAGAGAGAGAGAGAGAGAGAGAGAGAGAGAGAGAGAGAGAGAGAGAGAGAGAGAGAGAGAGAGAGAGAGAGAGAGAGAGAGAGAGAGAGAGAGAGAGAGAGAGAGAGAGGCAGATGGGAAAGCAGCAAGGCAAAACAAACATGCAAACTTCAGAATCTTGTGGACCAGAAACGTTACAGATGTAGAACTATATATCACAACTGTATAGTTTGATAAAGGTTTCATTGTTGCTTTCTCTTGTTATGTATTATTCATTATAAATCTGTGTTTACATTTCCTTTCTTTCCTTTGTAGAATTTTGCTACTCTTGTTTTAAGCATAACCTTTGTAAAATCTGTGCTTAAAGCAATAAAAGCAGTCTCGTTCAACTGGATAAGAAAAATATTACATAATTCAAGATATATTCTGTGAGGAAGAGTCTTCCTAACTTAATGTCACTTCTCAAGCAAATGTATCTTGTTTTAAGGATTTTTTACTGGAAAACAAGACTAAAATACAGATTTTTGCAGTGCTGTTCTTTGAGGTTGTAGATATCGATCATGTATTGACTGCATGATGCGAGAAATTCAATATGACGAATGATCTTGGGATGCTGTTGTTTTGTAATGTGCTTACACAAATGTGTTGGAGATGTTTGTGTGTGTGTGTTTGGTTCTCATATGCCACACTATAAGTCATGAGGAGTGCGTCCTTGTGCCACTCATTATTATGTATCATGTCAAAAATGATCAAATTGGTGTATATATTGTCTAATGACAGAACAGGCCAGTTAGTAAACCACAGATAGGCTAATGCAATCACATTAAATACTGTAATGATAATACAGTATTGCTATACATGCCATTACCCAGCAAAACCGTTGTATGACTAGTTATTGCTGCTTGCTAGGACTTTATTAATGCTCATTCTTAGGGTTAGGGATTTGGACAAACTACTAATTCCAAGGACTAGGGGGGGGGACAAAGTCGCGATGGCACTGACATAGGTGGAAAAAAAAATCCCATAAATTTTCATCGAAGGAGAAACCTGATTTAAGATTGAATGTTTTGACTTGGGCCAGTAAGTAACCACCTAGCAGCTACCCAGAAACCAACAAACACAGTTTTCTTTAGAAAATATAAAAAATCTAGTTTAAAGGAATAATTCACCCAAAAATGAAAATTCTGTCTTCATTTAATCACAAAACCTGTTCCAAATTGTATGAGTTTCTTTCTTCTGTTGAGCACAAAAGAAGAAGTATGTTGTAACCAAACAGCTGACGGTAGCCATTGACTTCCATAGTATGGCATAAAAAATATTATGGAAGTCATTGGCTACCGTCAATTGTTTGGTTACCAATCTTCATTTTTGGGTGAACTGTCCCTTTAACCCTTGTAAACTTTTTAAACATTTTTGATTTAATTTATTTATTTATTTTCTAAGACAGAGCAATTTTTCCTTTTCAAATTGTGTTGAATAAAATCTATATACAGTATTAGCCACATTGTTGAATGTAGGCACACAATGATGAAGCAGTGAGACTATAAACATCCAGCAGTGCAAAAGGTTCATACTCATACACAACACACATTCAGAGTGAGAGTGAAATGAACTGCAAAATAAAATTTAAAAAGATTTAAGTAAGACCTAAAATAATAATTTAATAAAAGTATATAATTTTGTGTAGTAAAAGTATAAGTATATAATTTTGTTGATACTGCTTCAGGGAATTGTTATATCATTTCATTAGAAAAACAAATACACATTTACTGTTTTCCGTTCAATAATAACAGCCAAGATGTAGCCCTTTTTAAAGTTTGGGATAGTCCATGCTTCTCCTGGTGTGCTTTCAGTTGTTTCATTGTAATATGAATATGACATTTTTTGGCTTCATGATCCTAGCAAGGAAAGCAAAGCCTGTGATTAATCTCTTAAAAAGCTCACAATCATTTAATGTCTGTGAATTTCAGATTGCACTAAGTTTTTATTGTTGTTTCTTATTCCTAACAGATCCAGGGGATTAAGATTGAGACGGAGGACAACAGAGAGACACGCTCCGCTAAAGATGCCCTTCTTCTGTGGTGTCAGATGAAAACAGCGGGGTAACATCTATATATCTATCCCACAACTACCCATAACCAACCCAAAGACAATCAGATTGTGTATATATACGTATATACACTACTGGTCAAAATAATAATTTGGAATAATTAAGGTATTCCAATGGTTTTTAAAAGAAGTCTTATGCTCACCAAGGATACATTTATTTGATCAAAATACAGAAAATCAATAATATTTTAAAATAATATTATAATTTGTTTCTGTTTGAATATATTTTCAAATGTAATTTATTCCTGTGATGGTAAAGCTGGATTTTCAGCAGCCATCAGTGTCGCATGATCCTTCAGAAATCATTCTAATATGCTGATTTGCTGTTTAATTATCACTGTTGTTCATTTATCAATAATGGTTCTTATTATTATGAGTGTGGAAAACAGTTCCCTTTCGAGGGAACTTCGAACTGCGTCCTCTAGGGGTCGCTATGGGGAACGTCGTCAGCGTGACCCGTGTCTGAAGCATACATACAAAAACACCACTTGTTGGCCGGCGACAGCCTATGACGTCACGACTGGCGCGAACCACAGTATAAAGGGGCGCCGGGAAAATACGTCATCCTCTTCTTCGTCTTCAATGACTGTTCTGTTTGAAGCGTGCATTCTACTGGTAAGAACGATTTTTTACTGTTACTATGGCGAGCACTAGCAAGGCGTTTAGGAGATGTGTGCATCCGTGTCCTTGTTATTTGACACCTGATGACACACATGATCTTTGCGTCTTTTGTTTGGGCGAGGAGCACGCACGCGATGTTCTCGAGGGAGCGATCTGCGTGCACTGTGAGTTTTTCTCGATGAGAAAGCTCCGCTTTCGTCTGTCTCTCTTTTCGAGGAAGGAGGGGCAGCCGTCTGCTTCCCACGGTTCAGGACCCACTGTTGCTGAGGCACGGAGGGGAATGAACTCATGGGGCTCGCAGGCGGAGCTGGCCGATGAGATAGAGAGGGGGTTTTCCCTCTCGCGCTCGTCGGCCGCGAACGAGGGTGAGCGGCTGGATGATGATGATGCGATTTCGCTGACATCATCTGATCCAGCGGCTGGTGCTCTGCTGGGTTATGCCCAGGAGATGTCTGAGGGTGATGAAGCTGAGGCTGAGCCCGATCAATCCTCCTGCCCTGCGTATGATGAGTTACTGGAGGTTATGGAACGCGCCACGGCGAGGCTTGACTTGCCGTGGAAGCGGGCCAAGATGGTGGCGCCGCGGGGTCGTCTCGATGAGCGTTATCTTTCTGGCCATAACTGCCCAGCTCGAGTGAGCCTCCCATTTCTTCCAGATCTCCATGCGGAGGTTGAGAAGGAATGGAAAAAGCCATTTTCTGCACGCATCCACAGGTTTCAGCATACTAGTTATGCTAACGTGGAGGGGATGCGTGATAACGGCTATGAGAGGATGCCCCCTATGGAAGAGACGCTGGCCAGCTATCTCTCCGTGGGCGATACATCCTCTCTTAAGGCTCCCTCCTTGCCATCTAAGCCCCTTCAGGAAACATCTCGCTTAAATGGCAAGGCATATGCAGCAGCAGGTCAGGCTGTCGCTTCGTTGCACACGATGGCGGTGCTTCAGGCTTACCAGGCTGATCTGCTGAAAGACCTGGATAAGGGTCAGGGCTTGTCACCTGATGAAGTGGCTGAGCTGCGCCGCACCACAGATTTGGCTCTCCGTGCCACTAAGCAGGCCGCCACTGCTATGGGCAGGTCTATGGCGGCCATGGTGGTAACGGAGAGACATCTGTGGGTGAACCTGGCAGATATCGGGAAGAAAGAGAAGGGCTTTCTGCTCGATGCTCTGGTCTCGCCTTCCGAGCTTTTCGGTACCTCCGTTGAGACGGTGGTTGAGAAGTTTAGGGAGGCGAAGGCGCGCTCAGCAGCCTTCAAATCCTTCATTCCAAGAAGGTCCAGGTCTGAGCCAGAACAATGCAGGGGTCCTGGCCCATCTCCGTCTGGGATCAGAGATGGGCACAGAAGGCTAGTGTCGCGGCTCGTGCCCCTCCCCCGCCTGCGGGTAGGGGTAGAGGGTGGCGCGGGTCAAAGAGAGGTAGGCAAGACCTGAGGGAGGTGTTCCAGACAAGGCGTTCTCAATGCTCTCGTCCGGACCGGAGTAAGAATTGAAACATCTACTCGCTTCCCTCGGGGGGGCCTGTGAAACATTTATAAAAGCCCTCATCTTCCCCTCTCTAATTCCCCTGCAACCATTGTACTCCACCTGACCGAGGTTAGGTGGGAACCTAGAAACCTGCGCTTGTAACATTGCAGTCTCTATGCTGGACTTATGATGTTTTTGGTGGAGTTCTATGTTTCATAGAAACTACCTTACTGATGGTCCGGACCCGACTCTTCGGACGTCGCCTCCTGGACTGATCTCATGCGCAGGAACCATGGATGGGTGAGTACGATCCAGTTCTACGAAAAAACTGGTATTGTGTAACCATTCTTTGCAGTATTTCTGGGAAACCTGTCGGTTTTTGTTTCGACTCAGTGCAGTGATGACCTCACTCGTCGATACTAGATCCAGGCTGGGATGAGACCCCTGGATCGTGTGGCCTAGTCGTAGGTCTCTGTGGAGCCTCCTTGGTCAGCAGGTCCCCAGCACTGCAATTCCAGGACCTGCGGGTCTTTTTAAAATATAATTCTGGACAAAGGGGGACACCGCCTTTTGAGGAAGGTGCATGGCTATCTGAGGATATCTATATACTAGCTCAGGGACTGCTCCCCTCTCGGGGGTTTTAAGTAGCATCTCCCTGAGCCCTTGCCTAGAGTGTTCCCCTGCTAGGATTGTGGCTACTGGAGGGCGGAGGGCTACTGAGGTTTCAGGTAGTGGCTAGCATTGCTCCCCTCACCATAGAGGGTCACCTATGAGCATGCCGCTCCCTTCTGAGCGTCTGGGTTCCCTCTCGTGCTGAGAGTTGAGTTCCCCGCTCTCCGGAGCTGTCACAGTAGCCTCATGCTCTCCTGGTTGGTCGAGCCAGCATTGCTCCCCTCACCATAGAGGGTCACCTATGAGCATGCCGCTCCCTTCTGAGCGATTGAGTTCCCTCTCATGCTGAGAGTTAAGTTCTCCGCTCCCCAGAGCTCTGACAGCATATGGTAAGTGTGCACGCTAAGTCTCTGTGCATTTTTCTAAAACCCACGTTGTGGTAAGATCGCACATCAAGTGTTTTGCGTTCTTTTCTAAAAATCCTGTATGGTAGGAGTTACGAGCTGCGGCTTCGTGCCCTTTCTTTGAGTTGGTCAGGCCCCGGTTTTCACCTTGGGCCCCACTCTACCTATGTATAGAGCATAAAGCCCCTCATCGTAGAGGGTCATTTATGAGCACACTGCTCCCTGCCGAGCGCTGTGATTCAGCGGCCTCAGGTAGGTTGCTCTCCTTGTCGGTCGAGCTAGCATTGCTCCCCTCACCATAGAGGGTCACCTATGAGCATGCCGCTCCCTTCTGAGCGGTTGAGTTCCCTCTCATGCTGATAGTGGAGCTCTCCGATGCCCGGAGCTCTGTGATTTAGACGTTGCTCTCCCGGTACGGTCGAGCTAGCATTGTTCCCCTCACCATAGAGGGTCACCTATGAACATGCCGCTCCCTTCCAAGGGCTGTGATTCAGCAGCCTCAGGTGCTCTCCGGGTCGGTCGAGCCAGTATTGCTCCCCTCATCAAGAGGGTCACCTATGAACATGCCGCTCCCTTCCGAAGGCTGTGATGCAGTGGCCTCAGGTTGATAGGCCTCTCTCTGCCTCCCTGTTAGGTTGCTCTCCTTGTCGGTCGAGCACTCCCTTCTGAGTTCCCTGTAATGTTAGTTGGGTTCTCCGCTCTCCGGTGCGGTCACAGCAGCCTCACTCTTGGCAGGTCGAGCTAGTATTGCTCCCCTCACTATAGAGGGTCACCTATGAGCATGCCGCTCCCTTCTGAGCTGTCACAGTAGCCTCAGGTTGTTAGGCTTCTTTATGTCTCCCTGCTAGGTTGCTCTCCTATGGTCAAGCTAGCATTGCTCCCCTCACTATAGAGGGTCACCTTTGAGCATGCCGCTCCCTTCCGAGCGTCTGAGTTCCCTCTCATTCTGAGAGTTGGGTCCTCCGCTTCCCAGAGCTCTGTGATTTGGAGGTGCTCTCCTTATGGTCGAGCTAGCATCGCTCCCCTCACCATAGAGGGTCACCTATGAGCAACGCTATTCCCTTCCGAGCACTGTGACTCCGCTCTCCAGAGCTGTCAGTCAGCAGCTTCAGGTTGTTAGGCCTCTTTAGGCCTCCCTGTTAAGTTGCTCACTTTGCGGCTCCCTAGAACAGTTTAAATCCATGTTATGGTAAGTGCGCACGCTAAGTCTCTGTGCACTTTCTAAAAATCCACATTGTGGTAAGATCGCACATCAAGTGTTTTGCGTTCTTTCTAAAATCCTGTACGGTAAGGGTTACGCGCTGCGGCTTCGTGCCTTTCTTTGAGCTGGTCAGGCCCCGGTTTCGCCTTGGGCCCCACTCTACCTATTTCTCCCAATGCTCTGGGCTTGAAAGACAAATTAGATCACGAGCACTGTGATTCAGCGACCTCAGGTTGCTAGGCCTCTCTCTGCCTCCCTGTTAGGTTGCTCTCCTTGTCGGTCGAGCTAGCATTGCTCCCCTCACCATAGAGGGTCACCTATGAGCATGCCGCTCCCTTCTGAGTGTCTGAGTCTCTCATGCTGAGAGTTGAGTTCTCCGCTCTCCAGAGCTGTCACAGCAGCCTTATGCTCTCCTGGTTGGTCGAGCTAGCATTGCTCCCCTCTCTGTAGAGGGTCACATATGAGCATGCCACTCCCTTCTGAAGCGTCTAAGTTCCCTCTCATGCTGAGAGTTAGGTTCTCCACTCCCCAGAGCTCGGAATCAGCAAACTTCAGGTTGTTAGGCCTCTCTCGGCCTCCCTGCTAAGCTGCTCGCTGTGTAATGACAGCCTCTGTGATTCCCTAGAACGGAAAGAAATCCATGTTATGTAAGTGCGCACGCTAGTCTCTGGGCACTTTTCTAAAAATCCACATTGTGGTAAGATCGCACATCAAGTGGTTTTGCGTTCTTTCTAAAAATCCTGTATGGTAGGGATTACGCGCTGCGGCTTCCTGCCCTTTCTTTGAGTTGGCAGGCCCCGGTTTCGCCTTGGGCCCACTCTACCTATGTATCATAGTGATACTGACTTGAACAGGGTGTTGCTACCAAGGGTCTGTTGAGACAGTTCCCTCATTGAGCTCATGCAGAGCAAGCGGTAGCCCCTGGGTGACAGGCCAGGACCTAGCTACTATCCTAGGCACTTGGCCGTATCCCCTTAAAGGAATCTTTTCTTATGATTCTAAGCCTTCGAGCTCTACCCTGGGTCCGGGAGTCCCGGCCCTTAACAGGTAAGTTTCAGGGTATGCAGCTCGGGTCTTTGGCCGATAATGTCACTGACAGCCGTCTAACCGTCCCAGGGGCAACTCCCGTAGCCGGGTAGAGTTGGTACTTAGTGCTCGCCTTTTGTGCTTGGCTTGCACTCCCCTCAGCATGGTGGCGTGGGTATTCCGTTCCCCATAGCGACCCCTAGAGGAAGCAGTTCGAAGTTCCCTCGAAAGGGAACGTCTCAGGTTCCGTATGTAACCATGGTTCCCTGAGAGTAGGGAACGAGACACTGCGTCCTCTAGGCGCGGTGCCATGCTTCGGACGCAAGCTTCAGACGAAGAAGTGGATGACGTATTTTCCCGGCGCACCTTTATACTGTGGTTCGCGCCAGTAGTGACGTCATAGGCTGTCGCCGACCAACAAGTGGTGTTTTTGTATGTATGCTTCAGACACGGGTCACGCTGACGACGTTCCCCATAGCGACCCCTAGAGGACGTAGTGTCTCGTTCCCTACTCTCAGGGAACCATGGTTACATACGGAACCTGAGACGTTTTTGCTGTTTAATATTTTTGTGGAAATTGTGATAATTTTATTTCTGGATTCTTTGATGAATAGAAAGTTTAAAAGAACAGCAAATTTCTATAATTCTGTAATATTATAAATGTCTTAACTGTCACTTTTGATCAATTTCATGCATTGTTGCTTCTTTTTTTTATCTTATTTATCGCAGACTTTTGATTGGTAGTGTATCACAGTTTTAATATTACAACTGTTTTCAACAATCATGATAACAATAATAAATGTTTCTTGAGCAGCAAATCAGCATATTAGAATGGTTTCTGAAGGATCGTGTGACACTGAAGACTTCAGTAAGGATGCTGAAAATCAGCTTTGTCATCATAGGAATAAATGACATTTAAAATATATTCAAATAGAAAACTTTTAAAAAACATCACAATATTACTGTTTTTAATGTTTTTGATCAAATAAATCCAGCCATGGTGAGCATAAGAGACTTGTTTCAGAAACATAAAAAAAAACAATTATTCCGAAATTTTGATAGTGTTTGGTAGTGTATGTTTTCTTTTAGGCCTCTATAGAAATACACATGATCTTCCTGTACATCTTTCATGATGCTGCGGTGTTTCGTGTGTTTTGCCCCAGGTATCCTGAGGTCAACATTCACAACTTCACCACCTGCTGGAGGGACGGCCTGGCTTTCAACGCTCTTATTCACAGGCACAGGTCAGCGGTCAGACAGACACACATCATACTGACTAGGCTTCCTTCCATTCACATCATTGATAGAGGCTGATTTCTGCTTGTGTGTTTCACAGGCCTGATTTAATTGAATTCCACAAGTTGACCAGATCCAATGCAACACACAACCTCCAGCAAGCCTTTAACATAGCTGAACAGAGTCTCGGACTCACCAAACTACTAGACCCTGAGGGTAACGAACAGCATTTTACTCTCACTATATACAGTCAACACAATGTGAACCTTTAAATGCACTAGTCGGGGCACAGATTTGATAGTTTTTGTTATATTGATTCAGCTAAATAGCTGAATGATCACTCAATAGCTGAAATAGCTGAATGATCACTCAAAACAATAACCATTTTCTCCCACCCAGATGTAAACACAGAAAATCCAGATGAGAAGTCCATCATCACTTATGTAGTTTCCTACTATCATTATTTCTCCAAAATGAAGGCACTTATTGTAGAAGGGAAGAGAATTGGAAAGGTAGGAGGTGTTTTTGTGGATGTTTGATAGAGCTAAACCTCATTTAAATGAACTCGAGTGTGTTGTCAGATGCATATTTTCCCTCTCTTTTTTCTAGGTGCTGGACAATGCTATAGAAGCGGAGAATATCATTCGCCGCTACGAGGCTTTAGCGTCCGACCTGTTAGAGTGGATTGAGAGAACCATAAGCGTCATTAGCAACCAGAAGTTTGCAAACTCTCTATCGGGTGTTCAGCAACAGCTTCAAGCCTTTACCACCTACTGCACCATTGAGAAGCCTATCAAGTAAGAGAGAATAAATGATGTCTGAGTGTTGGCAGATGCCCCATGACCAGTGTTGGGCAGTAACTAGTTACTAGTAATTTATTTACTGTAATAATATTACTTTTTGCAGTAACTAGTAGTGTAACTAATTACTTATAAGATTTCAGTAATAATATTACAGTTACCATCCGTAAAACAGCTTAGTTACTTAGTTACTTTTGATGCCTCAACCCCGCTGATTTAAAATCCAACAATCAAATAATTCCTAGATTTATTTTCATAATTTTCACGACTCGCACATGCATGTGATGTCCCCAGTGCAGCAGGCAAGCTTGGAATATGGAAAAGCTTACATTTAGCAGATAGAAATATTGCATTATATTGATTTTGTCAGGAAAAAATATGATCTGAACACTGTTGTGTATCTATAATTAAACATCTTTTTGGAAAATTAAACAGTTTCTTACAAACTTATGTGATTTGATAAAATAAATTATGAAATATAATCGTATGTGGGTAACAGAGAAATTACAATTAGCTTCCAGCTACACATGACAATTAATGAGATTAATAAAACACTTACTTAAATGTCACTGTTAATCACTATTGAGTGTTTGTAATAACTTCTGACTGCGATCCAATGTGGATTTTGGTCAAATGATGAGGCAGAAATATGTTGTTAGTAACATTCTAGAAGAATTTAATGTGGAAGAGACACAGTTACAACTTCTGTGGGGCGTGAAGAAAAAGTAATGTAACTAGTAGTGTAACTAAGTACTGTTGCCAGAAAGTAATAAGTAAAGTAACAATATTACTTTTGAAAGGAGTAACTAGTAATGAGTAATATATTAAATTCTTTGAGTAACTAGCCCAACACTGCCCATGACTGGCAGAAAAATACTCAAACTATGACTGTGACTCATCTGGTTCTTTCAGCGCTTTCTTACGCTATCATTTAAGGGTACTAGTCACTGTATTGTTGGTCAAAGGTGTTCCTACCCTAGTGAAAAAGAGGTGCGCTTAGTTATATTGAACGTGCACTTGTATTGTACTTCAAATCTTAAAAGTATATTTTAAAAAACTGTGCTTGCAGATATTAATGAAATAAAGGGCCACTTGAGTGCACTTAATTAAAGAGAGAACACTTTCATGACATTTTCTTAGCACACTTAAAGGGATAGTTCACCCAAAAATGAAAATTCTGTCATTGTTCTAAATTGTTCTGTCATTGTTTGAGCTTCTTTCTTCTGTTGAACACAAAAGACGATATTTTAAAGAATTTTGGTAACCTAACAGTTGCTGGTAGCCATTGACTTCCATACTTTTCCCCATATTATAGAAGTCAGTGGCTATTAGCAACTGTTTGCTTTCCAACATTCTTTAAAATATCTTCTGTTGTGTTTAACAGAAGAAAGAAACTCATACAGGTTTGGAACAACTTGAGGATAAAAAAATTATGACAGAAGTTTCATTTTTTGAGGTGAATTATCTCTTTAAATACACTTGCAAAGAGTGCAAGAGTGTGCTTTAATAATCTTTTGTTGTGCTTTAAAGAAGTACACTTTATTTTTTGTGTTGAATAACATTCTAAAACACATGTGAAGTACTGTATGTGATTATAATTAAATTGTATAGTGTTATTTGATATTAACATTAAAAGTTAAAGTGCCCCTATTATGGATTTTTGAAAATGACCTTTCATGCAGTGTGTAACACAGCTCTAAGTGAATGAAAACATCCTGCAAAGTTTTAAATCTAAAAGTGCACCGTGTATAAAGTTATTGTCTTTCAAAAGAAAGAGTCGACTCCGAGTCATGAAAACGAGTCCTTTTTAAATGAATCTTTAGCTGTTTCAAGGTGACGTCAACATGAATCATTAGCATATTAATGCCCGCCCACTTGTTGCGCGCAGACCCGGGAAAACTTGAACCTCCCCTCCCTCAGACACCGTAGCGGATTCCTGTGGAGAAGGCGCTGTGCTCTGCACTGTGAGGGTGAATCCGTTAGGGTATGTCGAAAAACTCCCAACTCATTTTGTCCTCCAACTTCAAAATCATCTTACATCGCTGCAGAAGCACCGACCCAGTGTTTACAAAGTGAACGTGCAAGGAGGGTCAAACACCCTTTACAAAAAACAAAAAAAAGGTAAAACAACGATGCAGTACGATTTTGAAGTTGGAGGAGAAAAGTGTTGGGAGTTTTTAGACACACCCTGTCTTGAACCGTTGTACGCAGACAGAGTACGCATGCGCCTCGCAGAGCTAGACAAGACGAGCATTTGTGGTTAAAAAGTGTATAAACATTTTTTTTAAAGAAAATTACAGATGGTTTCACTAGATAAGTTGTGACTGATAAATTCTTTGCGACTGAAGAAAGGGAGACATGAACATCTTGGATGACATGGGGGTGAGTAAATTATCAGGAAATTTTTATTCTGAAAGTGGAGTAATTCTTTTAAAAACTGTTGCTGTCATGTACTCTGTACAGTAGCATGCAAAATACGTATTTAGTTGTGTGTGTTGTGTTCGCTCCGAGCAGCTTGTAGGTCTCCGGCTAACAGCAATATCTGCTCGCTCGCAATTGTCTAGAAATGTGTTGATGAATAGTGAATGTTTGTAGTTGTTATTATTTGTAGTTCTGATAAAGAATAGAGCAATACGTTGGTGTACAAACTACAGTGCTTTATCAATGCGTTTCTGCATTGGGCTAACGCATATACCATGGCTGTTTGGGTGTTTATCACCGAGCTGTGGGCTCAGTAATGGTGATGGGCGTTCCGTTATTGGCATGCGCTGCACACAGAAGACCAATCACAACAGACTGGATCATCAGACCAATCACCACAGATTAGCGTCACGCAAAGGAGGGGTTTGGAAAAATGAATCGTTGAACGAACCGTTTGGGAGTCGTGAGCAAAAAAGGAAAAAATAAATGCATATTTTAAGACAATGAAAGTGTTTTTTTGACCTTGCATGCATGTCAACCTGTTGTTGGGGACTCCCAAAACCAAAATATTAACTTTCATAACCCATAATAGGGGTACTTTAATATATTTTAAGTGTTAATGTTTTAAATGTAAATTGCAACATTACAAATTTATTTAAATACATGACATACAAGTTTCAATAGAAATGTTTTAGTTTATGTAAATGCTTGTCAGTACATTCTGCAGTCCACTTTAACTATATTTCAAAGACAATAGAAGCATTAATGATATTACATATAAAGTTGTACTGAAGTCCTACTTAAGCAAGTTAAAAAATCACTCTTAAATTCTGCTAATTGGATTTAACATAAGTGTCTGAAAACATTACATTCAGTCTGTGCTTAAGTATTGTGTTTTAAAAGTATATTATTTCTGTAATAAGTACTGTTTTTAAAAGTGCACTACCTGTAAAATGTATTTAGTTTCAAAAGGATTTTGCTGGTTATTGGCAGATTGTGCAGCTAATCGTAGCTATTTAATGTCTGACCACAAATTGGCTGTATTATTGTAATTTTTCTTGCTGGTTAACATTCTGTAGAGAGAGTGTTTGTCTTTTCATTTTATATGAACAAACAAAATCAACTCTTGTTGAAAATGAGTGATTTTTGGTCACTTTATCACATACTGTCTCACTTTTAGAATATGGTCGATGATGTGCTCATGTTTATTGGACTAAAGCTTTAAAGCTTTAAGTTAATTACATTAGTTCATTTGGCATATAGACTTGTTCATATTGCATTTATCAAATATGGCAATCAGGGAATGTGCTGAAACCTGAGAGAGCTGTTCATTTCACTGTAAGTTCTGCAGCTTGTTTAACACCCAGTGACCGAAGTATCTGTGCTGTTTTGAATGGAAACACAGGGAGTCTTAGGAAAGAGATTTGTATGACAGATGTAGTGCCGTTTGTGTGGTTATTTATGGTGTGGATTGTTTTTAACAGATTCCAGGAGAAAGGGAACCTGGAGGTGCTGCTTTTCACCATCCAAAGTAAGCTCAGAGCTAACAATCAGAAGCCATATGTGCCTCATGACGGAAACCTTATCTCAGACATCAATAAGGTGTGTGCTGTTTAGTTAATATACAGTAGTTCTTGACTGGTTACAGTGTCAAATTTGTATTTTTGTATAGCTAGAACAGGGCTGATTACCTTTCAGAAAAATACTTAGTTTTTTATTATTATTATTTGACAGTATGGAAGTATAAATCTCATGTCATGTCATCTGAATGAAATATTAAATAATGACCTAAAGAAGAAATATACACTACCAGTCAAATGTTTTGGAATATTTAATAATCTTTGTAATATTTCAGAATATTTGTAATGTAATGTAAAAGCCTCAATTGTTCAAAACAGTAATATTGTGAACAATTGTAATTTATAATAACTGTTTTGAATATGTTTTAAAATGTAATTTATTCCTCTGATGCAAAGCTGTAATTTTCAGCATCATTACTCCAGTCTTCAGTGTCACATGATCCTTCAGAAATCATTCTAATATGCTGATTTTCTGCTTAGTTATTATGAATTATTTTGGTGCTCAATTATTACTAATAGTGCTTAATATTTTTGCGGAAACCACGAATAATTTTTTTCAGAGCTCTGAACAGAAAGTTCAAAGAAATAAGAAAACTTTTGCTTCATTATATATGACTTTACTGTCATTTTATTTTTTGAATGCATCCTTGCTAAATAAAAGTATTAATTTGTTTTTTTTTTTTTTTAATTGTACTTCTTCCAAACTTTTGAATAGTAGTGTATCATGATTTCCACAAAATTTATGATGCAGCACAACTGTTTTCAAATAATCAGAAATGTTTCTTGAGCAGCAAATCAGCATATTAGAATGATTTCTGAAGGATCATGTGACACTGAAGACTAAAGTAATGATGCTGAAAATTCAGCTTTGATCACAGGAATAAATTACATTTTAAAATATATTCAAATACAAAACAGCTATTTTAAATTGTAATAATATTTCACAATTTTAGTGTTTTACTGTGTTTTTGGTTAAATAAATTCAGCCTTGGTGAGAATAAAAGACTTATTTAAAAAAATATTTGTGTAAGTACCGATAGTGTCTAATTTTATACTTTTTTTAAATATTATTATTGGAAGTAATATTTACCTACTATTTACCCTTTTCACATTTTATTTTATTTATATATTATTGAATAAATTAATCAGAATTATTGTATGATTATTGACATAGTCTCACAGAACAATCCTCATATTTTGTTTTCCTCATGAAAGGCGTGGGAGAGACTGGAGAAGGCGGAGCACGAGAGGGGCGTGGCTCTTAGAAAAGAGCTGATTCGTCAGGAAAAGCTAGAACTTCTAGCTCAACGATTCGATCATAAGACCACCATGAGGCAGGCTTGGCTGAATGAAAACCAGCGTCTCGTCTCACAGGTGAGCAGAACAGAAAAATAAAACTAAAAAATGAACTGTATAAAATAAAACAGGTGACGTTTTGCCTTAAACGAGTGCTGCATTTTCCTCAGGATAACTTCGGCTATGACCTGCCAGCGGTAGAAGCTGCCATGAAGAAACACGAGGCGATCGAAGCAGACATCCTATCGTACGAGGAGCGCATCAGTGTCGTGGTGGAGCTGGCGAATGAGATGGAGTCAGAAGGGTACTATGACATCCGACGTATCTTGGCACGCAAAGAAAACATCCTCGGCCAGTGGAGCCTTCTGAAGGAGCTGGTGGTGGGACGTAAAGTCCGTCTGGAGAAGAACCTGGCCCTGCAAAAGACCTTCCAAGAGATGGTCTACATGATCGACTGGATGGAGGAGATGCAGGTTGGTTGACTGTACCAGTTTGACTTGTGATTAAAATCCCCACTAAAACATACATTGTGAACTACCACTATTTTCATTCAGTAGTCAAGTTGACACAATCAAATGCTTTTCTTGACCAAAGTGCCATATTCTTGCCCCAGGTTAAGCTGCTCTCTAAGGACTATGGCAAACATCTTCTTGAAGTGGAGGACATGCTCCAGAAACAGAGTTTACAGGAGGCTGACATCTCTATACAGGCAGACAGAGTTCAAACCCTCAACACTGCAGCTCTCAAATTCACCACTATTGAAGGTGAGTGCACCTTAAAACAGTAACCTGATGAATATTGATTCAGAGACGCTGTCTGGGTCAAGATGTGATGGCAGATTGTGATATAAATGTTACTGGATGCATTTCTTTCACTGAGATGTCCAGAGACCTCTGCAGGGTAGAGTGTGTAAAATAATATTACATGAGGAGCTTGCATAATGCGCCACAAGAGGGCTGGAGTTGCTTTGCTCTCTATTCAGCACACACTACTACTCCTTGTTGGTTCAGGGCTCAGTAATGAGTATTTTCAGCTTTAAACTAAATGTTAAGCTTAACTAATTAACTAAATATTAAGTTTCCTTTACAAAAGATTTTCTTTCTTTACAAAAAGATTGTATATACCATTCAAAAGTTTGGGACCAGTAAGATTTTTTAATATTTTTGAAAGAAATCTCTTAGGGTGCTTTCACACTTGGTTCGCTTGCCTGGTCCGAACCCGAGTTCGATTGCTCCCCCCTCCCCCTGCCCCCGCTGGACTGTGCTCATATTATTTTCTTTGGGTCCGAACCGCAGTTCGTTTGCTTCATCAAGTCAGCAGCTGTTTACCCCGTTGCTTAGTAACGACGGCTCAGGAAAAGGCGGTAAAATGCATAGTTGCTCTCTTCATTTTTATATATTTATGTTTTTGAAACGTTTTATTTTCCAAAGCTTCAGTACATAACGGCACTTACATCTGTCTTACGAATGTACTGCAAATGCTCTAAAGAACGCTGAAGCCGAACAGAAATGAGACATATTCTCACTAAGGCTGTGTTATTTTGATCAAAAATACAGAAATAGTATTACAATTTAAAATAACTGTTTTCTATCTTCATGTATTTTAAAATGTAATTTATTCCTGTGATCAAAGCTGAATTTTCAGCATCATTACTCCAGTCTTCAGTGTCACATGATCCTTCAGAAATCATTCCAATACGTGAATGTTGCGCTCAATAAACATTTCTTCTTATTACCAATGTTGAAAACAGTAGTGCTGCGCCATATTCTTGTGGAAATGGTGATATATTGTTTTCAGGATTTTTCTGATGAATAGAAAGTTATATATATTACTAAAAGAAAATTTGCAACAAGCTGGAAATTATACAGCTATAGTATATCTCAATGAAAGATGCAGAACATACTGATTAATTTGCAGTTTTAAAGACTATCTTGGTGCTTACAAGATTTTCACAAGTAATTTTTGCTAATCTGACAAAACCTCATCTTTGTTAGCCAGCTAAATAACATTACTTTGGTGACAAATCAGTGAAATCAGTGAAGCTGTTCTTCTTGTCTCTGTTTCTCACTCAGGTTACCAGCCATGTGACCCTCAGGTAATTTGTAACCGGGTCAACCACGTCAACACCTGCCTGGAAGAATTAAAGCAGCTGGCTGCAAAACGGCGCTTGGAGCTGGAGGATTCGCGCGAGCTGTGGGCCTTCTTTCAAGAGGTAGAGGAATCAGAGAATTGGATCCGAGAGAAGACGTCCATCTTGGCCACGCAGAGCTGCGGTAAAGACCTGAGCAGCGTCCTGCGACTGCTGCAGAAGCACAAAACCGTAGCTGGAGAGCTGTTGGCACGACGTGCGTTACTTCAGCAGACCATGAAGAAGGGCAAGCAGATCCTCACCCAGAAGAGCTTCGGTACGGCTGGAATACAAGAGCGACTGATGGAGGTCAAGGCCGAATGGAAGAGACTGGAGGACCAGGCCACACAGAGGCTGTGTAACCTACAGCAGGCGCTGGACTTTTTTCAGTTCAGCACCGAGACGGATGATCTTCTAGCTTGGCTACAGGACGCTTACAGGCTCGTTTCTAGCGAGGACTTTGGACATGATGAGTATTCAACACAGTCTCTCCTTAAAAAGCACAGAGGTGTCCGAGAGAGTATCGATAAACACCGCGCACAAGTGGTGGGCCTTCGGAAACACATGGTTGCGTTGCCAATGCATTATCGGGAGCTGGATGAGGTGCGAGCACGCATGGCTGATACGGAGCAGCTCTACACAGAAGTGGCAGAAATTGCCGTGTTGCGGCAGCAGTGGCTGCATGATGCGCTGGCTGTGTATCACATGTTTAGTGAGGTGAACGCCTGTGAGGTGTGGATCGATGAGAAGGAGCAGTGGCTGAACAGGATGGAGGTTCCCGAAAGACTAGAGGATGTGGAGGTGATCGCACACAGGTAAGAGCGTTCACCAGGTGTTGCTTGTCTACTTTGACCCTAGAAAATATTTAGAAATGTCATCGCATTGGAAATCAAATTTTTGATTTTTTTTTTAGACATTTTTGCAACCGAGGCACAGTAGAAAAATGCACCTGTGATGTCATTTCTGCAAGTGCTTTGTATTTTTTAATTTCTGACAAAAGCCAGAAAATCTGAGCATATCACACTAGTCCTCAGGTCTTTACACTGGCTTCCAGTTACATTTAGGATTGATTTTAAAGTACTTTTACTCGTTTATAGATCACTCAATGGCCTATGACCTAAATACATTGCAGATATGCTCACTGAATATAAACCTAACAGACCACTCAGATCATTAGGATCGAGTCAGTTAGAAATACTAAGGGTTCACACAAAACAAGGGGAGTCCGCTTTTAGCTATTTTGCCGCCCGCAGTTGGAACCAGCTTCCAGAAGAGATCAGATGTGCTAAAACATTAGCCACATTTAAATATAGACTCAAAACTCATAGCTGTGCATTTACTGAATGAGCACTGTGCTACGTCCGAACTAATTGCACTGTATTTTATGTGTAAGCATTTTTATTCTTAACTGTTTTAATTCATTTTAAAAGTTTTTAAATTCCTTATTTTTTATTGTTGTGATTATATTTTTTACGATTATTTTACTTCCTTTTATGTAAAGCACTTAGAATTACCATTTTGTATGAAATGTGCTGTATAAATAAACTTGCCTTGCCTTGCCTTTGTATCGCAAGTGCAATGCTGTTACCAGGTGTGCTATCGAGCAAGTCTACTACATTAGAAAAGCCATGCATATGGAGCTGGTAATATGATGCAAACCTCAAAATGCATTAGTTTACAAATCATGCACTATGGTAAAAGTGTTCTGAGATCATTACATAGTATTGTAATGCCTTGTGAAAATAAGTCTTTATTAAATGATAATCTGCTGCTGTAATCATAATTTGTGTGAAAAGGAATAAAAGTTGTTGTTGTTTTACTACATTTTTGTTTTACCAGTGAGTTTTTCCAGATGTTGCATTTTTGCAATTACCCACAGATAAAGTTGTTTTTATGGACACAAAAGCCTAACTGTGATTTACCATTGAATATCATCTTATCTGAGAAGTAAATTTTCTGCATTTTAGGTTTGAAAGTTTGGACCAGGAGATGAACAGCCTGATGGGAAGGATACTAGATGTTAATCAGATCGTCCAGCAGCTCTTAGACAGCGGTCACCCCAGTTCCACCGAAGTCAGGGGCTGTCAAGATCACTTGAACAGCAGGTAACTCCACATCATACAGTTTGTGTGACGTATAATATTATCCTGCATATTTAATGGCAAATACCATAGGATGCAACAGGATGTAAAAATGATTTTAATTTTCTCCATAGAGATTTTTAATGATTGCACAAACTTTTCAAGATAGACCCTGCCATGAGCTCTTGGTTGTTAAATGATGATATGCTTCTGTTGAAACCATTGGTTAGCGTAATTTCAACTTAACAAAACAATTATATTGTGTTAAATGAGAAGAGGATCAAATAGACAAAATGTAGCTTTAGAAATAAATATTTGATTTGATTACTATGCGTAAACCTTTAGGCTACAGCGGACATATTTTTTTCAGAAGCTGCATCTGAATTGGTATTTAGAGTCTGTTTGTTGCAGCTCAAAGGTTTACCCTGCAATTACTATTGCATCATGTTCATCACCAATCAACTATATGAAATGAAAAATGACCTACGTACCCTGTAGGTCTCGGGTAGGGAGGTGCATTATATGTGTTAATTTTAACACGTTATTTTTCATAACTAATTAATTAAATGAACATGTTAAATCAACAACCCTTCAACATGTTAAATCGACAATCGAACATGTTAAATCGACAACCCTATATATAGAGTTTTATATCTATATATATATATATATATATATATATACATACATTTAAATAACAATAAAGATAAATAAAATAAAAAGAGTGCTTAAAAAACTGTAACTAAGGCTGCGGAAATATGGGTGGGCACTGTTGGGCTCAAACCTAAAAAGCTTTACTTGTTTATTTATTTATATACCTTTTTATATATGCAAATTAAAAATTAAAAATCAAATTTTCCATTTCCCTGATATGTAGTTTTCAGTTGATCTAATTTGTTTTCATTTTGAAATGGTTTCATTCAGAAAACCCTGCACATTCCTGATGCTGCTGTTGTTTGTCACTTTTAACACACGGCTCTACATGGGTGTCTTTAGAAAATGGGCTGCTGCTTTCACAAGCTTTCACTGAAACTGGCAAGCTGTGACGTATGTGTGAAAAACTCCAGTGATCCGTTTTAGACCGACCTTGGCATAAATAGCCTCTCTCAGTGTGCTGCCATCTGCTGTGGCTGCCACATACAGTGTGCGCCTGACCCGGCTCAAAAGCACTACGGGCCGAACCCAAACACATTCACAGCTATTGTGTTCTTCAATATTTAATGCCACGGTGTATTTCAACGAATGTCTCATTAAAGCGTGCCCTGTAGGAACTCTGTGTTTGATTTGTGATGTTGTGTCTCAGGCCTTGAGCTGTGGCCCACCTGTGTGTCCTCGGACTGTTTTTTGTGTGGGTGGGTCCTTGATGTGTGTGTGTGTGTGTGTGTGTGTGTGTGTGTGTGTTTGTGTGTGCGTCCATGAATTGAGAATGATTCAGACTGAGTCATGTTTTCTGGAACAGAGTCATTTTTATTATGCATTATCCAAGCTTTATTCTAGATCGTAACAGAATTATGTACAATGGGATGTAGTACAAATTTTCCAGCCAAAGTTATTTTGAATTAACATTTATTAACATTTAATTTATTCAAACATTTATTAATTAACATTTTCTGTTGAAATAGGAAGTTGTTTGTTTATACAACTTTATATTTGCCATTTATATTAATTATCCTCCAATATTATTTATTTTTTCTGCTAATTTATTATTAGCAGATATTGGATTTTTGTAAATAATTTTTTAAGGTTTAGATCCTCATCTAACACCCTGTCTGCACCAGACACATTTGTAAACCTTAGGAACATTGTAAGAGTTGTTGTGCATGTGTAATGATAGCAGAGCTGCATGCTTTCGAGCATGGAACATTCTGCTAAATACAGAAATGTAAATTAGTTATGCTGGTAAAACTTAAAAAATAAAGCCTGTTTGGTTGATAGATATGTTATTCAAGAACCAGCAAGAATGTTGCTTAAGAAACAAGTGCTGCTTGGTGAAATAAGCTTATTAGTGAGAAGGACATTCTCATTCTAGATCAGTGGCTCTTAAAGCTTATAGAATTTTGAAATGTAATTATTTTAATTTTGACTATAATTATTTTAGTTATTATTTTTTTTAATTTAAGAGTGCCTATGGATTAAAAGAAGTTGCAAAATTAGTACTAGTGGGCCTTCAAATATTGTTGAGGACAATGAATAGCCTTGAAGTAAAAAACACAGTTGAAAACCACTGTTCTAGAGAGTATTTAATAGGATAAAATTGCATATACATCCCGGCAAACCAGTGTTATTTTATTAGCATTGAGATATTATTATAGCTTTACATTTAAAATTATTTTTTATTTTTGTACTTTCCACTTTCATTTTAATTCTAGTTAACATTTTGTAATTTCTTTGTGTTTGTCATTTGTATTCGTTTTTTAAAAATATGTCTATAATTTTTCCTTTTTTTTCAGATATCAGTGTTTATAGAGTCATTTTTATTACACATCTGCAATGCAAGACAGGGAACATACCGACTTTGCAAGGCACACTTTGTAACACACTCAAAAAAAGGAGCACGATTTGAAACGGAATGGACTCACTTTAACAGAGATACAAGTGTTTAAAGAGTCTTTAAATCCAAAAATCTCTGAAATCAAGAAAATAAACTAAATTGCTTTCATTTTGTGTGTCACAGGTGGAACCGCATCGTGGAGCTGGTCGAGCAGAAGAAAGATCACCTGGACTCGATCCTGCACATCCAGAACTACTTACTGGAATGCACAGAGATCAAGTCCCAGATTCAGGACAAGCGGAAAGCCATAGATGCCACGCAGTATGTGGGCAGTGACCTGGGCAGCGTGCTGGCTCTGCAGCGCCGTCTCTCCACCATGGAGGGAGCTCTGACAGTTCTCGAGCCCAAGCTCCTTCACCTTCAGGAGGAAGCAGAGGAGCTCGCCACATCCCATCCGGACAAGGCCGTAGAAATCCTGGTTCCCTTTGAGGGCATCAGCGTGGAGTGGGAAGAGCTAAAGCATACATTGCAAGGCTGTGAAGACTCTTTAACCGTCGCTGGCCGCTTGCAACAGTTCATCCAAGACTTGGATTCCTTCCTCACCTGGTTGGTGCAAACTCAAACAGCTGCTGCTTCGGAGGAGCTTCCCAATGCTTTAGAGGACGCAGAACGGCTGATAAACCAACACGCTGCGCTCAAGGAGGAGATTGGAAGGTACGAAGAGGACTACGAGCGTCTCCAGGCTGTGAATGATCTCTTGGAGACGGAGGAAGCACCGTTGCCTCATGGAGCTCTGCAGCAGTGGCTGCACAAGCTGGACGTGGGCTGGAACAAACTGCTGGAGATGTGGGAGAGCAGGAGGGAGGTGCTGGTGCAAGCTCACATCTTCCATCTCTTCCTGAGGGACGTCAAGCAGGCCGAGGCTTTCCTCAATAACCAGGTGAAGCCCCTGATACCTCTTTATGGTAGTTACACAGTTTACATTTCAAAGATAAGGCTTTTGTTTGCTAAATGTTATTCCTCAGAAGTTGCTCTGTCATAGATGAGGAATCTTAAAGGAGATCTCATTTATGATTCATACACTACTTAAATTAGTTTCACTACCAGTCAAAAGTTTAGAAATAATTATTGTTTTTGAAAAAAGTATTTTTTTTGCTCATCGAGGCTGCATTTATTTGATAAAACAAAAACATTAAAAGCAGTTATATTCAGTTATATTGTAAAATATTATCACAATTTAAAATAACTGTTTTCTCTTTGAAAATATTTTAAAGAGTATTTTTTCCTGTGATGCAAAGCTGAATTTTCAGCATCATTACTCCAGTTATAAGTTCCAATGATCCTTTAGAAATCATACTATGCTGATTTGCTGCTCAAGAAACATTTCTTACTATTATTCTAAACGTTGAAAAATGTTTTTTGTGGATTTTTTTTATTTTTTTTATTTAAAATAAAAAAACATTCTTTTAAATTGTAGTAATATTTCATAATATGTCAGTTTTTACTGTATTTTGATCAAATGAATGCCACACTGGTGATTATAAGATACTTAAAAAAAAACATTTAAACCTATTTCAAACTTTTTATATTAAACAATTTGCTAGAAAAGTGACAGGGCAGAGGAGAGGTTTAATATAGTCAAATACAGCTATGTTTATATAAATGTACTTCTATTTAATTACCAGTTTTGTCTCAAATGTTTCTTATAAAATTTAAAATGTTAATAGGTGTAATTGTTGAGATCTCTTCTGAAGCTAGGGTTTAGACATGGCAGGTTTGAATACTGCCGTGTGTTTAGCCCAAACCAATTCACCCTCAGAAATGAGAAATAGAAACCTGAGTTAAAAGGTAAATGCAATTGAGAAAAAGTGAATGTTTTTTATTTGCAAAAAGTCTCCATTTGCTCCCCCTTTAGATCTCATCGCCATCTAGGAAAAACAATTGAGATACACTATATTGCCAAAAGTATTGGGTCGCCCCCTTCTAATGGACAGGTTTGACTACTTTAGTAATTTCTATGAGTACAAATCTTAATGTTAAAGCATATAATGATATTCTAGGAAATTGTGTGCTTCTAATATTATAGCAACAGTTTGGACAGGACCCTTTTCTATTCTAACATGACAATGCCTCTGTGTATAAGACAAGGTTCAAAAAGAAAATGATTGATTCAGTCAGTGTGGAAGAACTTGACTGGTCTGCATAAAACCAAGTCCTAATCCCAGTTTAACACCTCTGGTGTGACTGTAAATGCAGACCTTGAGCCAAAAACTCATCACCAAACACCAATGACTTGTACATACACTATATACAGGTGCATCTCAATGAATTAGAATGTCGTGAAAAAGTTCATTTTTTCTTGTAAGTTATTTCAAAAAGTGAAACTTTCATATATTTTAGATTCATTGCATGTAAAGTAAAACATTTCAAAGTTTTTTTTGTTCTAATTTTGATGATTAGAGCTTACAGCTCATGAAAGTCAAAAATCAGTATCTCAAAATATTAGAATATTTACATTTGAGTTTCAATTAATGACCATCCATACAGTATAAATTCCGGGTATCTCTTATTCTTTGAAACCACAATAATGGAGAAGACTGCTGAGTTGGCAATGATCCAGAAGACGAACATTGACGCCCTCCACAAAGAGGGTAAGTCACAGCGGGTCATTACTGAAAGGTGTGGCTGTTAATAGAGTGCTGTATCAAAGCATATTGAATGGAAAGTTGACTGGAAGGAAGAATTTGGGTAGGAAAAGGTGCACAAGCAACAGGGATGACTGCAAGCTTGAGAATACTGTCAAGCAAAGCTGATTCAAACACTTGTGAGAGCTTCACAAGGAGTGGACTGAAGCTGGAGTCAGTGCATCAAGAGTCACCACTCTCAGACGTCTTCAGGAAAAGGGCTACCAAGCCACTTCTGAACCAGAGACAACATCAGAAGCGTCTTACCTGGGCTGTGGAGAAAAAGAACTCAGTGGTCCAAAGTTCTCTTTTCAGATGAAAGTAAATTTTGTATTTCATTTGGAAATCAAGGTCTCAGAGTCTGGAGGAAGAGTGGAGAGGCACAGAATCCATGTTGCTTGAAGTCCAGTGTGACGTTTCCACAGTCAGTGATGATTTGGGCTGCCATGTCATCTGCTGGTGTTGGTCCACTGTGAGTCCACAGTCAACGCAGCCATCTACCAGGAAATTTTAGAGCACTTCATACTTCCTTCTGCTGACAAGCTTTATGGAGATGCTGGTTTCATTTTCCAGCAGGACTTGGCACCTGCCCACACTGCCAAAGGTACCAAAAGCTGGTTCAATGACCATGGTGTTACTGTGCTTGATTGGCCAGCAAACTGGCCTGACCTGAACCCCATAGAGAATCTATGGGGTATTGTCAAGAGGAAGATGAGAGACACCAGACCCAACAATGCAGATGAGCTGAAGGCCACTGTCAAAGAAACCTGGGCTTCCATACCACCTCAGCAGTGCCACAAACTGATCACCTCCATGCCACGCCGAATTGAGGCAGTAATTAAAGCAAAAGGAGCCCCTACCAAGTATTGAGTACATATACAGTAAATTAACATACTTTCCAGAAGGCCAACAATTCACTAAAAAAAAATTTTTATTGGTCTTATGAAGTATTCTAATTTGTTGAGATAGTGAATTGGTGGGTTTGTGTTAAATGTGAGCCTAAATCATCACAATTAAAAGAACCAAAGACTTAAACTACTTCAGTCTGTGTGCATTGAATTTATTTAATACACAAGTTTCACAATTTGAGTTGAATTACTGAAATAAATGAACTTTTCCACGACATTCTAATTTATTGAGATGCACCTGTAGACAAAAGTATTGGACACCCCCTTCTTTAGAACAGAAAAATGCACTTCCAAATCTGTGGCAGCAACGATGGGAACATAATTCATGTATTTAAAAATTGTATTTCCATCTCTGTTGCAACAGATTTGGAAGTGTCTAAAATGACTGAACCCATATGTACAAGTCATTGGTGTTTGGTGATGAGTTTTTGGCTCAAGGTCTGCATTTACAGTCACACCAGAGGTGTTAAACTGGGATTAGGACTTGGTTTTATGCAGACCAGTCAAGTTCTTCCACACTGACTGAATCAATCATTTTCTTTTTGAACCTTGCCTTATACACAGAGGCATTATCATGTTAGAATAGAAAAGGGTCCTGTCCAAACTGTTGCTGTAATATTAGAAGCACACAATTTCCTAGAATATCATTATATGCTTTCACATTAAGATTTGTACTCATAGAAATTACTAAAGTAGTCAAACCTGTTCATTAGAAGGGGGCGACCCAATACTTTTGGCAATATAGTGTATTTAAGACACTTCATGTATGACCGTTCTGTTCTACGGTTAGAGTTAGCAGACAATTAGGACACAAGAACAAATCTGACTGATGTTTTTCAGGTCACATCTGTAAATGTCAGGAGCATCAGGGCAGTTTAAGGTCATTGCTCAGTTCACATTCAGAGACATTTGCTGCTTTTATGTTGGGTCATCACTTCATAAGAATATCGTAAATGAGGTTTAAATGCCAGAGGACATGCATTTCCTCAACCCCGTCTGGGTGTATGTTAGAAGCTGTGTATTTTCTGGTTTGCTAAAAGCCCAGAGTCGCTTTCTGTTGCCTGCGGGTACAGAATAAGAATCCACACTGTCATCGAGCGTGAACTGGTTTGCAGTAACACATGGCAGTGGCATTCATTAGCCACTTTTCCTTAAGATTGTTTGAGTTTCACATTTATAAATGAGAACATTGTAAGAACAACTAAACATTTAACAATTATGGTTCTAAGACTTATCAATATTGTTTTTTTGTTTCCATCATTTAATATCTGTTTGCAAGAAAACTGAATTTAAGTAGACCGTTTGTATTTGTGCCTTCAATCTGTAGAACTGACCGAGTTAGAAAACATTTGTGGAATCGTCACAGAAGAATATGTGAGCATTGATATTGTTTCAAAGTGTTTATTATTGCAGTACCACCAACGGCTTGCCATTTGCTCTGATTATGGATTTGCTTTTAGTGTAATTGATCTGGACTCATTTGAGATGCTTTCTGTATGCAGTATTTCACCCTGTCTTTCTCTCCTCTCCTCAGGAGTCAGGGTTGGCCCATGTGGAGCTTCCCACAACAGTGGAGACGGTGGAGGCAGCCATCAAAAAGCACAAGGACTTTTCCACCACCATGGAGCTCAACCTGCACCGCATTAAAGCTGTCATAGAGGCGGGAGAGAGCCTCATCAGTCAGAACAACATCTATTCAGAGCGCATCAGAGAGAGAGTGGATCTGCTCGCTAACAGGTCAAAACCACAACACTTATAATAACATTTATGCCGCATAGAGCTGGTTGTATGGAAGCCCGTTTCTGCCACTGAATAAAAAATAAAAAAGATTTTATCTCACAATTCTAAAACTTTTAGATTAAACAAATTGCTAGAAAAGTGATAGGGCAGAAGAGAAATTAAAGTTAAATACAGTTATGTTTAAAATATATTTTAATACAAAATATATTTATACATATATAAAATGTCGCAATTACCTTTTTTTATTTTTTTTTATTCAGTGACGGAAACAGGCTTCCAGGTTGGTTCTCAGGAAATAGAGTAATTAGTGCCAAAAACTTCCAGAATTGTTATGATTTCATTTTAAAATGTAATGGCTTTACATAAGAAGTCATATGTTTTCATGTCTGATCAAGTCCAGGAATATCCAATATTCAGATTAGCGGTCAAAAAAATATGCATATGTAATATTTTTCAAATGCAGATTCTTAAACTATTAACCTTAATCCATAAATGATGTTTGCAGCCTTGCAAAGTAACAATAGTTAAAAGCGCTACATTAACCACTTCACAGCAAGTTTGAAATCCTTTAGGCTACTTATAATTCTAAAAGATTGAGACTGAGGACATTTTGGTTCATTTTTGTGTGCCCTGTTATATATCACACATTTTAATTAAAACAAAAATATGTTAATATTCCATGATATTTCTATTGTTAAACTGGTTGCATTTAAATGTTTTGGGGTTAAACAGCCCTTGTAATTATATTAAAAGTGCACTTGTAGTGTACTTCAAAACTATCAAGTATGTTTTTAATAAACTGTACTTGCAGGTAAAATAATATTAATGAAATAAAAGGCCACCTAAGTGCACTTAAAACATTACTATAAGAGAAAATTTCTGTAAGGAGTAATTTACAATAAATGCTTATCAGTACGTTTGGGAGTACACTTTAACCATATTTCAAAGACAATAGAAGTAATTATGAAATTACATATAAAGATGTCCCACTTAAGTGGATCAAAAAACCACTCAAAAGTTCAACTAATTGCATTTAATATAAATGTAAGTATGCTGAAGTGTGCTTTCTTTTGCACAAGAGGTTGCAGCCTGAAAATACAAAAATGACTATTAAAGAAATATAGACATCGGAAACCTATTTTAATTTCAATAAAAACTAATGTTAGGTCTTTTTTTTCTTGTTTATCCTGACATTTTTCCATTAAATTAAATGGTGATAAATTGTAAATTTTAACATTTTAAAAAGTTAAAATTTTCCAATGAAAAACAAACTTTTTTATTTTGCATCACTAAAAAACATGGATCTGTGACTTTATCAAATATGAAGACAAAGCTTAGTATCCTGTTAATTGTATCTTTAGTATGTTATAAATGATGCAGAATTGGCACAGTTTCCTAAAAATGACCTCACTATTTGTTAAATTGTATTGTGTTCAAGTGTTCTTTAATTCTTCTTTATAGCAACCTTTATAGCAAAACCGTGTTGCACTTTCATTGTAAAAGCAGTGCTGTTGTCCTTCTAAGACGACCTACCACCTGACATCTGTATCTGCCCTCCATTTCACTGTGGCACAGAACGTGCAGCTGCTCCTATAGACACAATGAATTTCAAATGTTTTTTCCATAGAGGCATAACAAAGAACCTCGCTGAGAATCCACGGTCACTGATCTGAATGCAGTCTCAGTGAGGAGCGTGAAATTGGATTTTGAAGAGCATTTGTGTATGGAATCTGTTATGGCCCAGTCTACCTTCTGTTTTAAACGGAGACTCAGCTATGAAACACTGTCACAAATAATTATTAAGAGTTTATTACTGTTTAATCACAAATAATAAATGAGTTTCTGATTGTTTCTGTGTCTGTGTGCGTCTCACAGAGGGAACCAGAACCGTGAACACGCTCAGCAGTGG
This sequence comes from Schizothorax lantsangensis, assembly GCA_027422415.1. NCBI lineage: Eukaryota > Metazoa > Chordata > Actinopteri > Cypriniformes > Cyprinidae > Schizothorax > Schizothorax lantsangensis. Next base: position 33,578,168 of record CM049846.1, on the reverse strand, counting down.
CTTCATAAACTCAATGACCAGTGGGAGCTCCAGAGGTTTCTACAAGACTGCCATGAGGTAGGATGAGTGCCAGCCCAGCACTAACAATAAAAACGCTTTGTCTTTGTTTTTGTGTGAAGCTTGTGCGAGTGATGATTTTTTAAACGAAGAGACGTTTGCCTAGCTGTAAGTAAATCTGTGCATCACTTAAGTGTGGACAGCAGTGCAGGATTTCAATGTAGTAGAAATATTTGGACGTAAGCTCACGCTTGTTTCTACTGTTCTTTGTAACTTGTATTGTAAAAAGTATTTCTTAAACATAGCTAAATTAAAATAAATTACTCTTACGGAGTGTCCTAACCAGATGCAATACAATAAAGTAGGGATGCACGATATTATCGGACTGATATCAGAATCGGCCGATAATGGCTTTAAATGTAAATATCGGCATCGGCCCGATATGAAAAATTAAGCCAATATGTCTTGCCGATAAGAGGACTACATTAACTCACATGTGCTCAGGGTGTGCTAGTGATTAGATCACGTCAGCAGTGTGTCTCATTCTTGAAGCAAAGTTTTGTCTGAATGATGATTAGATTCACTCTTTTGGATCGCTGCATTTAATCTGTGAAAGCACGTACAGAATGACGCGTTCGGTGTGTGATAGAGTAAACAGTAATAACACGTGCAGCGGCAGCAGTGACAGCCTCCCCCGGGTCCTAATGCCCGTTCGGGAATGAGTTTTAATCTGTAGGGGGTGCTGTTGGCCTACTTCTAATTCAATTAAAAGTAAAATAGCCTACACAAATAACATTTAGACTGTTTCTGATTAAATACACTATACACTTGTAAATTAAATAATTTTATATATACTGATTTATTCATTCATGTGTAGTATGTTTTATTTTTTAAACAAATCATAAGCTCTAAAAGATTTTCTGAATTTTTACAACTCGATTGCTTTAGACCATCTACAAATGTTAAATCTTATAAATAAAATAAAAAGTTAGGGTTAACACTGCATCGTTCTGGGGGGGGGGGAATGCAGCGATTGATATATAGTTTATTTATAGTTATTTTCAAAGCTTCAATGTGCTGTCAAAAAACCTTCATTATGGTTTATTTAATTCTAACGAATAAGTTATTGTTAAAAACTAACCAAAATTAAAAATATTTTGCTTATAATTTCTGTACAGGAGAGACTTGGTGTTGTTTCCAAACAAAATGGAAATATATCGGTATCGGTAAAATGATTTGAAAAATATCAGCATATTGGATATTGGCAAAAATCCAATATTGTGCATCCCTACAATAAAGTGATATATGTGTTTTAGTCAAGCTAGTCAAGCTGCAGGACATTTTAATGGTCACTTGGTTTTAAAAACTGTGTCATCATTCTTGTTAATCTTGCCCACAGTGAAAGCTCATTGGTCCAAAACCCTGCTCCATATGATTGTACATTAAACATCAGATATGTCTGATTGACTGTGATCGACACAGCATTTGCATTTCACTATGGACAAATTGTTGCAGGAAACTTTGCTGACCCTTGTGAAAAGGAAGTGTGTTTAATTGTATTGAACGTGCACTTGTAATCTTAAAAGTATTTTTTAAAGATAATATTATTTAATGAAAAAAGACTACTTAAGTGCACTTAAAGAGAGACACTTTCATGGCTTTGTTCCTTTAACACACTTAAGTACACTTTTAAAATGTACACTTTGTAGTAACGTTAAATTGAAAGTTTTACTTTAAAGTAAAATTGAAATCATCACAATCTTTTGTCGTGCTTTAAAGAAGTACACTTGTTTTGATGTGTTTACTAACATACTAAAGTACATGTACAGCTCTTAATTATAATTTTAACTGTTGTGTTATTTGATATTACAGTTAAAGTTGATATTTAAAATGTGCTATATTACAACTTAATATAACATATTCTATATTATTAAATGCATGACGTACAAATTTTAATAGAAATTACATTAAAGTACATTTTAGTTTTCCACATTTCAAGTATATTTAATGAAATTAAATTTAAAGATATACTTAAGTCCTATTTAAGTGGGTAAAAAAAGCACTCTCTTTAACTAATTGCATTTAATAAGAATTGAACTATAATCCGAAAACATTACATTTAGTTCACACATAAGTATATTCTTTTAAAGTATATTATTTCCATAACAAGTACTCTTTTTAAAAGTATACTTACTGTAAGTGTATTTCTTTTTCACAATGAGAAACTGATTCATTAGGCTTACAATTTTTAATTTTTTTGGATGTTTTTAAATCTCTTTGGACCTTTTTTCATTAGTATTGTGTGTAATTTGGTGGTGTCTGTGTATTCTGGCCTGTCGGTTGTTCAGTTATTGGCTAAAGAAGAATGAACAGTTTTGTCTCCTATGTTGTAGTAAACAACATTTTTAGACTGTAGAAAAACATTTGTGCAGTCGGATAAGACTTAGTCATGTTTTACAAAAGTCATCCAGTACATGTGGCATTTAGTTTGTGTCTTGAAATGACTCTGAACAGCTGAGCATTGTGGGTAAATGCCGTGTGAAAGCAGTTGTACAGTAGGAGGCTCCCAGTGTGGCCCAAACCTGCAGGTTTATTTAGACTTTGCTTGTTCTTCCCTTCTCATGCTCAATTATTTAGCAGGTCATCTCATCACTTATTCAGTTGAGAGAGAGGGAACTTCAGTAGTGTGTGAGTGAGTGAGTGAGTGAGTGAGTGAGTGAGTGAGTGTGTGTGTGTGTGTGTGTGTGTGTGTGTGTGCGTGTGTGTGTGCGTGTGTGCGTGCGTGTGTGTGTGTGTTCACTGCAGGGCTGGGGATGGATCTCTGCCTTCTCTAAGTGCTGTCAAACACGTTTGGAGACTGAGAGCACAATGATCAGAGATGGTCCGAGTGCATTGAATCACTTTCTCTTATGCATTGTATTTAGAAAATCAAATAGCAGAAATACGTCCTATGCAAACAAAGCCATATTGGTTATAAACAGCATTAGTGTCTTTTTTACATAATAACAGTATATATCCAGAATGTAAAGTAGTATACAGTATATATTATAATGTGCAGACAGTAATTATAATGTATGTGTATGCAGTGTGTATAGTATACTGTATGCAGACTTTCTGTATGCATTGAAAAGCATAACCAAATGTTTGCTAAAATCTTAAACAACCTGTGCATATTGTACTGAATATTGTATCCCACAATTCTTACTGTTTTTATTTATTTTTGGATAAAAAAGTTAAATAACTGTTTATGTTTCCACAATCCCCATAAAAATCAATGGATTTGTTGGTTTCTCTGACACAGTGTAAATACTAGTGTAAAGGAGCCCTGAAATATGCAACGTAGCGAGATTGTGTGACTTTTGATTTCTGGATATTGTTGCATACTACTGTTTGAAATCTTTGTCTTTGCGTTATACCTGTTATATCGTAGGCAGTGTCCTGCATTAAACAGTACGCTCTTGAACACTGAGTAAGTGGCAGACTTTGGCTAGACTGGGAATCAATGCATATTGCAATCTATGCAGTAACACACTAATGGCTTATTATTATTTTTTAAAATGGTATCTGAAACAGAACATGTTATGCAACAGTGAACATTTTAAACAGGACTACATTGTTGTCTTGTAACCAGACCTACATTTTTAATTCAAGTGGCATGTACAAATGAAAGTGTTGTTTTGCATTTTTAATCTAGTTTTGTGTAACATCTCTTTGCAGTCCAAATGAATCAAGAACCAGATATTTCTTAAAGTCACAAATCAGAGCTGATATTTATTCCAGTTTAATTGTTCATGATTTGGATAGTCAAACTGAGCACATTGTATTGTGGGATACAATACTCGTTTGTAGTGATATTATTTTTATTAAATACGTTTTTAATTTTTCAGTGAAAAATTACTACAGTATAGTAATATTTATTTTTTTATTTATTTAAAAGTAATAATAATAATTAATAATACTAATACCAATAATAATAATTTAAAGCCATATAAAAAAGGTAATTGCAACTTTTCAAAAATTAAAAATCATCTAAAAAAAAAATCTCCCACAATTTTTCTCAGAATTGCAAAAAATATTGTTTAGTTTTTAGTTAGTTAATTATTATTATTAGTATTATTATAGACATATTTATATATTATGAGAAGAGGAATAATAATTATATATTACAACATTTTGGCCAAATTGTAGCTCTACAAACAAGCACAGCAAACCTGTTTTTTTTCTTTACACTTTTAAATCACAATTTGATTTCACAATTAGATTTTTTTCTCCCAGATCTTGCAGCCTAGTGTATAGTGCCTACATCAGAACTAGTCAGTAATATGACTGAATGAAATTAGAAACACAGCCTATGTGGCACTTTTCTCGTTTGCTCTCAGTTGTTGTTCCTTTGAAATGTTTCCTGATCTGAAGTATCACATCATTGTCTTAGTTTAAATGTCTCTCTGATGTTGGTGGTGTTGGGTAATTCATTCTCATGTCCCTGAATGGTCATTCACTCTTTCTTGGATCTATTGCTCCTTTCCACCCCAGGGTCTCTTTGAGGAAGAACCATGATTGACCTAAATGTCAATTTATGAGGGCAGAGGTCACTGTAGTGTTTAGTAGGCATTAGAGAGAGGTTAAGTATATGTGCACACTCTTAAAAATAAAGTTTCTTTCGATGGTTTCATTAAGAACCTTTAACATCCTTGGAACCTTTACATTCCATATAGTGTAAAAATATTATTTTTTTGATTTTTTAAAATGTTCTTCACACTAAAAAAAAAATTATGGAAGCGTTGATATCTCATAATTCTGACTTTTTTCTCTGAATTCTGTTCTTTTGGTTCTACCAATTGCACCAATTGACTTTCTTTCTCACAGCTTCAAATTTATAACCTTTCACAATTCGTACTTTTTCCTCAGAATTGTGAGTTTACAATCCTGAGTTTATATCTCGCAATTCTGACTGTTTATCGCGCAATTTGTGTGAATTGTGAGATATAAATTCAGAATTGTGAGGAAAAAGTGAGAGTTATGAGGTAAAAATGTACAATTTCCTTTTTTTAATCCTTTGGCAGAAACAAGCTTCCATTAAAAACAGAGCTTTTAAGAACTGATCACTGAAAGGTTCACAAAAAGGGTTCTTCTATGGCATCGCTGTGAAAACCCTCTTTTGGATCCTTTATTTTTAAGAGTACAGGTTGTGATCTGACAGATTTAGGTCATTTGCTGCTCGTTCCCTCATTTTTTGAACCTCTGTTTCTCTGTAGCTTCGCTGCGTCTCAGTCGTTCATTCGTATTCGCTTAAAGAGCATAGTGTCCTTCTGACGCCTGCAACTACGTAAGCTCCCCCTCTCTCTCTCTTTCTCTCTCAATATTGTTTTCTCCCCCTCCCTCCTCGTCTCTCTCCCTCGCTTTCCATCTATCTGTCTCTCCGTATGCTTTTCTCTCATCGCGGATGCTGCAGCGGGAGAAACTGGGTCTTTCAGCTCAGGCACCGCAGTATTGAGTCAAGCTTATATTACAAAACAGGAGGAGGAGAGGAAAAGAGGCAGCACGGACTGAAAGAAGACAATATGGATTTGTTTGAGATGCAAGACGCTGCATAAACGGGGTGAGGAGTGTGTCTGGATCGCTCTGAGGAGGAGAGGGAAAATCGCTCCCCACATCCGCTCCGTGACACTCTCTCTCCCTCTCTCTCTCTCTCTCTCTCTCTCTCTCTCTCTCTCTCTCTCTGTGGCTAGTGTTTGTACATCAGTAATCACCTCTACTGGGCTCATTTCTCCCCTCGCTGTAACTCAGTCGGGCCTCCACTCGGGCTCCAGACAGCTAATATCCTGTACCTTTCTGGGGATTTTCTTTGTTTTCTACTAAGATGCACAGCGCTTCTTGTGTGCACTGGATTTTACACAGTCATTTAAGGATTTAGTTTGGTCCAAAAATAGTGCTCGCTGAGTTCTCCGCACATGTCTTGAATATTTCATCCAGCACTGTTTTTGGACTGTACTTGTGTGTGTGTTCTGGCCAGCGTTGGGTTTAGCTGCTCATCTGGGCTGCAGGTGAACATGTGGATTTGGGAACTTGACTGACAGATTCTTCACAAACTGATTCAGGTGGTAATTATAATAATATTTCAAAATATATATATACCATGAGTTTACAAATAACATACTCATCAACTTTTTCCTATTATTATATTGCCATTTTTATATATTGCATCATGAAATATGTTTATGCACTTCTTGATGGTACTGTATGTAAAGTGTATATTTTAGGTACTGTTGACTATTTTCTATTTTTCACTGTTTTAACCCACTTTTTTTTTCGCAGTTCACCTAAATAGTCCTGCACTGTGACAAAATATTTTTTTTAAAGAACAAATGTTTGACTATATATTTATCACAAATAAACATGTATAATAATTCCAAAAGAATGAGAAAGATAGTTTTTGATGAAGTAATGCATGTCACACTGCTGTCACAGCACGACATTTACTTGACAACTACTATAAAAGATATATGATATACTGTTGTTTGAAGAGGAACGATAAAGTGGTATTTGGTTTGGGATCACTTGTTTGTACATTGGGAACTTTCTGAGGGTCATTTGTGATAATCTTTAGTGACATACTTTAGTGTAAAAGTACTTTAATAGTGTTTTATTAAGGTAAATGTTTTGTTGTTTTCTATATGCATTCTCTAGTGTATCACAAATGTTACTGTTAATTGTTTATATGATCTATTGTAAGAAAAATCTTTTAAAAATGTAGGTTAAAATACATATATGAAGTTCTTCGAAATGTAATGTTTATTTATTTTATTTTATTTTATGTGGAATTTCAAGCAAAAGTTAATTTTTTATGAAATTCATTTTATTAAATTTAATTTATTGAATCTAAATATATTGTGGTGAAAGTAAAAAGTAATAACATTTTTCTTAAGCCTAATTGTTAAACATGTTTGTTTGCTTTTTACAAATATTATGCATTTTAAAGTCATGAATATCATTGTCTTCTTAATTCTGAAAGAGAGTCATTACATTTTTTTTCTGTTTTATGATATTCTTGATACATGAAAAAATGGCATATGCATGTTGGTATGCCACACAGACCCTGATACTAATATAATGATAATGAAATATTATAAAAATTAAATGTAAAACATTTATCATAGAAGATGTGTATTCAAGTTATGTATGCTTATGTCTGCTTATATCTTTTTTTAAATAAATGAATAGGTGTGAAAATCATATCATAGACCACGGGATCACATGATTTTTCTTTTCTTTTTTTAGACATGAGTTTTGAGTGTGACTCCTAACGTGTGTGTTGATGTGTGTTTCACAGATTGGAGATTGGGTGGCAGAAAAGATGCTAATGGCTCGCGACACCTCCCGCGACGAGACTCAGAAGCTTCATAAGAAGTGGCTGAAACATCAGACCTTCATGGCAGAACTTGCTCAGAACAAGGAGTGGCTGGACAAGATGGAGAAAGTAAGTTCTCAGGGTTATGCTGTGCTCACTATCTTTGCTAATAGTAGTTAATACTGTTAATATAAAAGCGTTTCTCTGTCAGATAATTAACTGTGCAAATGCTCGGTGCCATTCTTCACTTGGCTTGAATAATGCTGTTAGGCACCTTGAAATGAAAACATGACTCAGTTGAAAGTCTTTCTCTGTTGACTCGTATTCCATTATAGTCAACGACTCGTGTGAAACAGAGCCAGTAATCAGAGATGGCATAGCATTTAACAAGGGCAAATCCGCTTAGTGTATCATTACATATAGTGGTGCACACACACTTTCTATATTGTTTCGCTAGTAATTATTGTTAGTCATATTTATGGGGTTGTATGGATTATACACATTATCTTCTGATGCCACTAAATATCCCAATACTCTGTCCTGCATTGTTTGTGCTACAGACATGAATTGTACCTCAGAATTCCCAGCTTGTTGAGAAGAGTCAAGCAGCTGTATTATATTATATTAGATTATATTATAGCTACTGTAACTGAAAGTGTTTCTGAAGTTAATTTTGGATAGATGTAAAAAGCCCTGGTGCTTGTAGCACACTGATGTCCGATTGAAAGACTGATGTTGTTTAATCTGCCAGTTACACTGTTTTATTGACATTGCTGTTGGATTGAATGGACTGTCTTCAGCTGCCAAGGCCCTCAGCCTCCTCGTCTGATCATAGGCATATCGCAAAATCCATTAATCATTTTATTCTGTGGTCAGCTGCAATAACAGAGGATGACAGATGTTGTTGTTGAATACTGTTGTTGTGTATGGTTTGACAAGGTTGTGTGTTTGATGTATTCTGGACATGCCAAGATTTTCTACACCAATGAATGTAAACTGTATTTTGGGGTCAGTAAGTGTGAGATACCAGGAACAAATCAGACGTCTTTACTCATATTAGTTTGAATATGTGTATGAATCTGACAGGACAGATAATATGGGTGTGTGACAGGGTCGGTGAATGAAAAAAGTCATTTTAAAATGTTATATATATGTACAGTATATGCAGTGGCGGCTCCAGGATTTTTTTGTTGGGGGTGCTGGGGGGGGGGTCTTAACAGTTCAGAGGGGGTGCTAAATAACTAATTAAATTGAGAGAAAGTAATGATAGCTTATAAACTAATAGCTAAACTTTAACTATCAGTTTTTTATATACAGCAGCTTCGGAAAAAGGCATATTTTACTTTTTTTCTGTGGTATTAAACTTCTCATATGCCACTGTTATTAGTAATATACTAATGCCAACTGCCAAATATGACACTGCAGCCATATAATTTATGAACGAATATAGAAAAGAGAGAAAGTTGGATTTTTTTCTTTTTTTCAATTCAATAAAAACTACTTTTTTTTTTACAATTCATAAAACTATTTCCACACGGGCACACATTGTGCGTGATAACCTCCCCGTGCTGATTTGCATGGTATCATGTGTAGATGATAACCAGAGATAAGCATCAAAAATTGGCAATATTAAGAGGATTTATCATTTCCAATTAATGTAGGCCTGTTACATTTTTCTTATTATTAGGCCTATTATTATTATTAGATTACTTTTATAATTACATGAAATTATTGCCCAGCAATAATTATTATTGGTGATGCACTGTGAGGATAATAAAATAGGCTATTAGCTTATACTCCTCATTGAAAATGTTTTTAAAAAGATTTTTAAAAACAGGTCTATTAATTTATACACTGAATTATAGACCTATAATTAAAATTATTAACACTGCAGTCATCAATGAAAATTCAGAGCAGCTTTATTTCAGGCACTGATTTTCAAAAACAACCTGTTTAACACGAAACACGTTTCTTCTCATGTTTTTCACTATACGAGCCACAAGATAAATATTAAGGGAATAACTTAAGACAGTTATATACCGTTATCAGCATATGTTAGAGTAGATTCGTCTCTCGTTGTCTCAGAGAGAATATGTGCCGTGGTCAGAGGTGGAAAGAGTACGAAAATATTCTACTCAAGTAAAAGTACCATTACATTCATGAAATTTTACTTAAGTACAAGTAAAAGTACCAGTCTAAAAATCTACTCAAGTAAAAGTAAAAAGTAGCTCGTATAAAATTTACTCAGAGTAAAAATTACTTAGTTACATTTTAACAGTGGGAGGGACGCAAAACTGGGATAGGCCAAGGGTGTCAAACTCAGTTCCTGGAGGGCCACAGCCCTGCACAGTTCAGATATAACCCTAATTAAACACATCTGATCCAGCTAATCTAATCATTTAGGATTATTTGAAAACTACATGGTATGTGTGTTGGAGCAGGGTTGGAACTAAACTCTGCAGGGCTGCGGCCCTCCAGGAACTGAGTTTGACACCCCTGGGATAGGTCTATAAATCTCAAACTAGTTGTTTTTAATTAAAGGAATAATTTATTTAGAATAATAAGACATTTGGGCTGTTACCAGGCAAATTAAATCAGTATCAACAAAATGTATCTTTACAATGCAGAGGAAACACAGAAGCTTCATCTGAAGTGGCATTTAGATGTATTTACACACTGTTTAATGCAGGACATGAATGCATTTAACCTGCAGTTACAAATGCAGAAATAATGTTTTGATATATAAGACGTAAAATGTTGAATACACTCATTTGAAATTATAAAAAAATAAATACAAAGATACTTTAAATGTGAAATTAAAACCGCCAGTAGGTGTCAGCAAGTCACTGTTAATAAGTGAGTCATTGCGTTTGAACCGAATCATTTAAACAGTTGATTCATTCAGGAACGAAACACCGTCATTGCTCAGAAATGCAAAACAGTGCTGTGGCTGTGTTTGGAATTTATTTTATTTTTTTTGGAAAAAGAGCAAAAACAGGCAATATGATGTCTAAAACTCTCTTAATTAACTTCTTGTTTATTGAACTGTTGTAAAGAATCTATATGTAATCATGCTGATTTTTGGAGAAAAAACGGCACTCTTCGTGTGATATTGATTTACTATACATGTATATGAAATGATATAAATATATACATTTTCTGCCCCATATCTTAAATTTTGTGATTATTCTAAATGCATTTTAACAGACTGAATCACGCAGTGAACGAACGCACTAAATGCGCGTGCGCAAGACTTCACGGCACTCTGTGTGAGTGTTTTGTTTGGTTTTTGGCAAAATACTGATAATGTCAAATCGCACATCGTTAAAACAACAATTACGATATTATCGCAGATGATATATAGGCTATCGCACACCCTGCACCACTGTCTTTTTGTCTAATTTGTGCAAAACCTTTTGCTAAACTGTCAAAGCTTCATTTTAACCACCAATGCAATGATGCAAGTATTTACCTTACCTCTATCTACATGCTTGCGAAGGGTTGATGTCGAGATTTTATAAGCTGCTAGTTTGGTCTCTCTAGGCAAACACAGCTTACACTGCATAATAGAGCATAAATATGGCCAGGGGTTCACTTCATTTCCTTCGAGTTCAGCTTCAGCAGAAGACAGGGTTTGGTTTTCAGCTGGGTCTGCAATTTTCTTGTGATTATATCGCCAGTTTGTTCTCCTGCCCATTATTTACTGCAGTGGTTTCCAGGGAGCTATTTTATTTTTTTTACTCAGTAATTAATGTGTTTTAAAATGTAGCGAAGTACAATACTTCAAACAAAATATACTTATGTAAAAGTAAAATTACAGATTTTAAAAATTACTTAAAAAAGTAGAAGTACACAAAAAAGCTACTCAACTAAAGTAACGCGAGTAAATGTAATTCGTTACTTTCCACCTCTGCTGTTAATGCAGCGTTAGCCTTCAGTTTTTTTACTTTCACTTTCTCTGTAGTGAATTGACTGACGTTCACCGTCTTGCGCAAAGTTTGCTCGTTGCTTACTGCTTTTCCAGGGAGCTATTGCTCAGTAATTAATGTGTTTTAAAATGTAGCGAAGTACAATACTTCAAACAAAATATACCCTCCCTATGTAAAAGTAAAATTACATAATATCAATTCAACTAAAGTAACGCGAGTAAATGTAATTCGTTACTTTCCACCTCTGCTGTTAATGCAGCGTTAGCCTTCAGTTTTTTTACTTTCACTTATAATTGACTGACGACACTTGCTTTTATAGGCCACATATTTTAATGTTTATTTTTCAATGTTAATGAGAGTGACACCGAGTTTCTGATGGGGCTATAGCCCCGTCAAGCCCCGCTCTAGCGCCGCCACTGAGTATATGTATATTTTCTTGGTTAAATCAGAATTTATTAATTGAAATACAGAGTTTGAACTGATCTACGGAAAGGATTTGAATTTATTAAAGATTAGTTCACCCAAAAATGAAAATTTGCTATCCAAGGTGTAGATGAGTTTGTTTCTTTGTGGAAACAGATTTGGAGATATTTAGCATTACATCACTTGCTCACCAGTGGATCCTCTGCAGTGAATGGGTGCCGTCAGAATGAGAGTCCAAACAGCTGATCAAAACATCACAATGATCCACAAGTAATCCACATCACTCCAGTCCATCAGTTAACATCTTGAGAAGTGAAAAGCTGCGTGTTTTTAAGAAACAAATCCATCAAGACGTTTTAACTTTTAACCGTCGCTTTTGACCACAATACAGTCCATAATTCCAGTGAAAAAGCCCACCCCCTCTTGTCCTCTCACATCAAAATCCACCAACGTATTTGTTTAGAGCTGTTTTGGACTGTTTTCACTTGTAAATAGTGCTTGATCTGTTCATATTTCTTTCCTGATTCATACAAGAAGACCTCTTATTGTAGTTGAAAGCAATGTTTTGAACATTTTGAAGTCTTAATGATGGATTTGTTTCTTACAAACACACAGCTTTTCACTTCTCAAGATGTTAACTGATGGACTGGAGTGGTGTGGATTACTTGTGGATTATTGTGATGTTTTTATCAGCTGTTTCTCTAAATCTGTTACGACGAAGAAACAAACTCATCTACATCTTGGATGGCCTGAGGGTTAGTATACTAAACAAATTTTCATTTTTGAGTGAACTATTCCTTTAATGCCTATTTTTGCAACTGAAGCCTAAATTAAAGTCGCTATTAATATCTGGCCTACCGAAACAATGACACAAAATAATCACGAAATTCAAGTTGCTTATACATGCTGCTTGTTTGATATTACCAGCATAATCATCAAGAATATAATGTAAATGCTTGATAGTGTGTGATAGCATGTTAGGACTCTGTGTGTGTGTGTGTGTGTGTGTGTGTGTGTGTGTGTGTGTGTGTGTGTGTGTGTGTGTGTGTGTGTGTGTGTGTGTGTGTGTGTGTGTGTGTGTGTGTGTGTGTGTGTGTGTGTGTGTGTGTGTGTGTGTGTGTGTGTGTGTGTGTGTGTGTGTGTGTGTGTGTGTGTGTGTGTGTGTGTGTGTGTGTGTGTGTGTGTGTGTGTGTGTGTGTGTGTGCAGATTTCTCTTGACCTAGTATTTCTCGTAGACAGCTGAATGCTGGGGCCCATTTCATTTCTCTGTCATATAACCTCAAACTAGTTACCAGGAATAGAAATATGCTGAACTGTGCTGGCTACATATTTATAAGAGCGCCCTGGATTCATGTACCACGCTCTTATTTTCTGCTGAATTTGGCCCGTTTGGACAGCTTTGCCTTGCTGTACCTGCTACATAAATGCTTTACACATTCACAGTGGTCACAGGTGTACTCACAAGGGACAAATCAATCTTTTGTTTGGACAGTGTTTTTTATTTTTATAACCCCAAAGTTACTTGGTCCTACTGTTCAGCAAACCAGAAGTGTTAATTTGTCAAGCTTTGTATTTGCTCTGGTCATATCCAGTGTCTTAGCTTAATAATTAATCGCTGATCTTTAGCCAAAAATATGGGCAATTTACCAACATGTATAAAATACAATTGGATAAATTAGTCTTGATATAAAATGTACTTTGACATGCTACAAGCTGTTTTTAGCATTAAAATGGCTTTGCTCATGTGCATCTCTGTCACGTGCAGCTGCTTATGACATGCTCTTTCTAAATATGTGGTCAAAAATGATGCCTAGTTTGCTAGGTTATGGGAAAAAAAAATGGCTTACCTACCCTATATGTACCCTTATATACAGTGGTCGAACTATACCGTGGACTTTGGGGGAGCCCACTTTTTTGCGCTTACAATGACAAAGATACATAACAACTACAAGTTGTTACGCACTTTTAATTCATAGTCTAGAGATGGAAGTAGTAACATTGAAATTGTGACCAGCCTTGTGACAATGCAGGTGGCAAGAGACAAGCACAACCAGAGGTGTCAACAAAAGATCATTTATTTTACAAGAATTAAGGAAAAGTAAGAAATAACAATATTAATGGCAACAACAATAATATAGATAATTGCAACAAATAAAGAAACGAAATACACAAAAGGGTTAAGTAAATTATATACAATATTTACATAAGTCAAAACAAAATAAACCCCCACAGGAGAAAAGGACGCAAGTGGCGCTAAAGAAAAGAAAAGAACAAAACCAAAACCAATCTAACTCAATTTCAACCTCTAACCTAACTAAAGGAAAACAAAGCAATGAAAGCAAATCTTCGGCGTTTACACGCCCTTACTTTCCTACCCTATACTGACCAAACAGAAGAATACATAAGCAGCGCTCACTTCTAATCTGGTGTGTCTATACATTGGAATCACTAGGTGTTTGTAGCGTGTACGTCACGTGACATATTACCTGCCCAAAGCTCCTGTGGCAAAGCGAAGGTTGTCATCAGCTAACAACAAAGCAAGCTGAAAGAAAGGTAATCACAAATGTAAACCAGATGACAGTTTAAATTATAACAAGAAAATGACAAGACCAAAACGAGAGGGAGAGGCAAATTAACAATCGCTAGAACAGAGCAGAAAACCAAAATCGCCTCTGCTTAGCGTTCGTCTAGACGTCTCTTTTAAAAGACTGGCGATGGCCCGGATTGGCAGCAAAGGCCATGACGACACTCGAGTTAATAAAGATCGACAGCCTCCTAAGCCAATAGCAGTCCCGAGGGGTTGATCCTAAGAAAATGACAGGGAGGGAGAGAAAAGCGAGAGAGAAAGAGACGAAGGCACACCTGCCGGGACGTAACACAAGTGTATGCACTACTTGCTTTATGCAAGCACAATATAGGATAAATCACTATACAGGGTTTACCCTCTATTATACTTTATCGACACGAATTGATAGGTGAAACAACAAACAGCCACCCACAAATAGTCTATTAGCTTCAGGCTGTCAATCAAGAGTCACGCAGACCTATAACAACCCAGCCACAACACATAATTGCGAATAACATGCCTTACCTTAACACAGGATGCCTTGTGTTCTTTTTGCCATGGTGGCTATATGAAGCTATATGATGCTAACTGCAGAATGGATTTCAAGGACTTTGCGCGTAGATCAACGGCCTCCAACGTTTATATTTTTTCTACGAATCTTCGAGCAAAGTCCCTTTAGTCTTTGCTTTGAGTTAACGTACTAAACATGAGTGGAATTTGCACCGCAGCGCCCCCACACCTTGATGCTCATGACAAGAATAGCATGTATAGTTATCTTTATTGAAGTGAATTAGGTTTAAATCGCCGTCATGCATTGAATGATATTTTTGCAATTTTACACATAATAATCCACGATGATCACATTACACAAAACTGAAATTGCACGTCAAAATAGCACATTGTCAATATTTTTTGAGACCCCCAAAAATTTCACAAATCACTTTTTCAGGGGAGCCCATGTCTTATTAAGGGGAGCCGAGCTCCCCCTAGCTCCCCCGTAGTTCGGTACAGTTTGTCAGGAATTTAAGCATTTTTGCCCATTTTTAAGGGTTACATTTATTGAGCGTTACAATTATGCCTGCTTTCTCTAATATCATATAGTATAATGAAAATGAAACATATTGTGCTATGGTCTGTCCTCATGAATTTGGTGGAGTTTGACATTTTTTTTATGGTCAGTCGTGTTGATGCCTTTGAATTGGGATACTTAGAGAAGTCACTTTGGTTGAGTTTCCATTATCTGCAATTCATTTCATATTCAGTTAGTTTTATTTTATTTTAGTTTGAGTTGATGGTATTGAGTGAACATAACTAGATATAACTGCCACTGGGCCGTCAGCAGATCGTACAAAAACAAATAAATCCAATCGTACATATTCATTCGAATTAGCCACCAATTCGTCAAAACATAATACCATTGTTATGGAATAACATTGGTATGCAGCAGTATATTCTTTACATGCTCATATAGTAAGAGCTTCTGTTCATTAATCTGTATTTTCCTGTAAACAGCGTTATGCAGCACCTCACCCTTGCTATGGACACATGCGTTATAATTACAACATGCTGTTTTGACTAGTTCTGCTCCAATGTCACTAACCCAGCAGCTGTCAGATGGAGCAGTCATGCCAAATCAAGTGAAGGGAAGGGGAGGGGAGGGGAGTATGTATCTGTTGCTAGGTAACCGTCTCCCCCCAACCCCAGATCTCCCATGTGTGAAGGTCATTTGTGCTGCCTCCTCTTCACACATCCATGTATGTAGCTCAAAGGAAGTGATG
Organism: Schizothorax lantsangensis; assembly: GCA_027422415.1. Taxonomy (NCBI): domain Eukaryota; kingdom Metazoa; phylum Chordata; class Actinopteri; order Cypriniformes; family Cyprinidae; genus Schizothorax; species Schizothorax lantsangensis. The sequence goes on along the minus strand of CM049846.1, from coordinate 33,562,127 downwards.
AGATGCGCTTCCAGGTCAGTATGAACCAGAAAAATGCAATGCATGATTTGGTTTAGCGGTGGTGGCATATAAATGCCAGAAAACAAAACTAACACTTTTTATAATGTAACAGTGAGATTAATGAATACTTTAGAAGTATTGTTTATTGTTAGTTCATCTTATCTGATGTAGTTAACTAATGGAACTTTAGTGTGACCCAGAAAACATTTATACCGAAATGGTTCTTTAAAAGCAAAATAAATGTATAAAGTAATATTGTGATAATAATGCCTATTTAAAAAAAAAAAAAAAAAGGCTTTTTTTTCTTTACCCAAACACATAAAATGGCATGTTTATCACAGAAGATAATTAAACGGTCTCATTATGTAATTGAGATTTATCTAGCGAACATGTTCCATTAACACCACACAATTACCTGGACTGCTTTGTTTTAAAGCCTGTGGGAAGATTTGTGAATGTGATCTGTATCTCTCTTTACACACTTCTCCTCCATGCTTTCTTTGCTGTCTCTTGTTTTCTTGTCTCTTACAGTATATTGAGCATATACTATATAAATGGGTCAAAAAAACTGTTTTTTGTTGTTTTAGTTGTTGTTGTAGTTTTTTAACATTAGAATGTGTCCTGTTTCATTTGTACTTTTTCTGGTCAAATATTGACTTTCATACATTTTTACCATGAGTTACAGGGAAAAAAAAGTAATTCAGTCTAACAACGGTTTGTGTGTGTATATATACAGGTGCATCTCAATAAATTAGAATGTCGTGGAAAAGTTCATTTATTTCAGTAATTCAACTCAAATTGTGAAACTCGTGTATTAAATAAATTCAATGCACACTAGTGTTGGGCACGTTACTTTAAAAAAGTAATTAGTTATAGTTACTAGTTACTTCTCACAAATAGTAACTGAGTTAGTAACTGAGTTACATCATTATAAAAGTAACTAATTACCAGGGAAAGTAACTATTGCGTTACTTTAAAAAAAAAAAAAATCAAATGTCAAATAACTTGGATGCCCCAATATTAAATATGTTAAATGAATGAAATGGACACTAAATAGAATAAATTATTATTATAAAACATTGTACATTAATCAACACTATTTATCTACTGACACTTAGCATCAATCATTATAATATGATATTATGATAATTTAGCATTATATGATGATAGATCTTTAGTAATTAGAATAACCAAGTATGAATTCATATTTGTCATGTTGACTGAACTTAGGACTGGTGGGGGTGCTTAAGATATTGTTTGTCATTTAGTGTTTCTATAAAAAAAGGAGGGAAAAAATAGATAAGATAACAAAACTACTACGAATTAAACCACTAATAACAATATAAAACGCACTAAGGATTAATGAGCTGCTGGGTTCATGAATATTAATCACGTTGTATGGGTTCGCTCGAATTGATTCGCTGAAATCAAAACAGGGATGATAATAGGTGAGCGCCGGCCAATGAGATTGTAGTTTGCACAGTAGCTCCGCCCACTAGCGGAGTTCTTAAAAGCTGAAGAATTCCAAAGGAACTTCGTTAGTTTGACAGGAAAATACAACAAAGAATATCGTTTACATGTAGCGCGTCAATTCTGCATGTTATGAAAGACTCTCTCGCTCTGTATCTTTCTCTTTCTCTGTGTGTGTGTGTGTGTGTGTGTGTGTGTGTGTGTGTGTGTGTGTGTGTGTGTGTGTGTGTGTGTGTGAGACAAAGCTACGGCGAGCCGTGCGCTTCACACTAGAGTTTACGGTACATCAAATGCAGCTACACTGCTCATCCAAAAATAAAATGATAATAATATTATAATAAATTATAGTAACGCCGCATTTTATTGTCAGTAACGGTAACGGCGTTGTAACGGGGGAAACAGTAATTAGTTTGATTACTCGTTACTGAAAACAATAACGCTGTTAGTAACGCCGTTTATTTATAACGCCGTTATTCCCATCACTGATGCACACAGACTGAAGTAGTTTAAGTCTTTGGTTCTTTTAATTGTGATGATTTAGGCTCACATTTAACACAAACCCACCAATTCACTATCTCAACAAATTAGAATACTTCATAAGACCAATAAAAACATTTTTAGTGAATTGTTGGCCTTCTGGAAAATATGTTCATTTACTGTATATGTACTCAATACTTGGTAGGGGCTCCTTTTGCTTTAATTACTGCCTCAATTCGGCGTGGCATGGAGGTGATCAGTTTGTGGCACTGCTGAGGTGGTATGGAAGCCCAGGTTTCTTTGACAGTGGCCTTCAGCTCATCTGCATTGTTGGGTCTGGTGTCTCTCATCTTCCTCTTGACAATACCGGTTCAGGTCAGGCGAGTTTGCTGGCCAATCAAGCACAGTAACACCATGGTCATTGAACCAGCTTTTGGTACCTTTGGCAGTGTGGGCAGGTGCCAAGTCCTGCTGGAAAATGAAATCAGCATCTCCATAAAGCTTGTCAGCAGAAGGAAGCATGAAGTGCTCTAAGATTTCCTGGTAGATGGCTGTGTTTACTGTGGACTTCAGAAAACACAGTGGACCAACACCAGCAGATGACATGGCAGCCCAAATCATCACTGACTGTGGAAACTTCACACTGGACTTCAAGCAACATGGATTCTGTGCCTCTCCACTCTTCCTCCAGACTCTGGGACCTTGATTTCCAAATTAAATGCAAAATTTACTTTCATCTGAAAAGAGGACTTTGGACCACTGAGCAACAGTCCAGTTCTTTTTCTCCACAGCCCAGGTAAGATGTTTCTGACGTTGTCTCTGGTTCAGAAGTGGCTTGGTAGCCCTTTTCCTGAAGACGTCTGAGCGTGGTGACTCTTGATGCACTGACTCCAGCTTCAGTCCACTCCTTGTGAAGCTCTCCCAAGTGTTTGAATCAGCTTTGCTTGACTGTATTCTCAAGCTTGCGGTCTTCCCTGTTGCTTGTGCACCTTTCCCTACCCAAATTCTTCCTTCCAGTCAACTTTGCATTCAATATGCTTTGATACAGCACTCTGTAAACAGCCACACCTTTCAGTAATGACCTTCTGTGACTTACCCTCTTTGTGTAGGGCGTCAATGTTCGTCTTCTGGATCATTGCCAAGTCAGCAGTCTTCCCCATTATTGTGGTTTCAAAGAACAAGAGATACCCAGAACTTATACTGTATGGATGGTCATTAATTGAAACTCAAATGTAAATATTCTAATATTTTGAGATACTGATTTTTGACTTTCATGAGCTGTAAGTTCTAATCATCAAAATTAAAACAAAAAAACTTTTGAAATATTTTACTTTACATGTAATGAATCTAAATGAAAGTTTCACTTTTTGAAATAACTTACAAGAAAAAATTTTACTTTTTCACGACATTCAAATTTATTGAGATGCACCTGTATATAAATCCTGTTATAACTAGAATCATTACACATTAATAGACGTTGTTTAAGGATCAGTGCAGCCCCCAGAAAGTAATTAATTGTCATTTTAAATCTTAGGTTTTACCCATTTGTCAGCAAGAAGTTTATAATAATTTAAAATATAATAAAATTTAGCATGATCACTTAGTCTCAATAAAAATATATCTGTTACACTGAATGACAATGGAACATTTTTTGAAACATTAAAGTAGAACACTATACACTGAAAAAAATTATTCATTGAATTTACTAAAAAAAATTAAAGTAAGTGGTTACAATCAATGTATTTTAGCTACATAAACAAATTTAGTTGACTAACTTTCAAAAAATTTTTTTTATTTATTTAAATGTAGCTAAAATAAATTGTTTGCAACCACTTACCTTAAAAAAATGTAGTATCATTTTCAGTGTACTTGCATTTAGTATGATTTCTGTGTATATAAAATAACTTTTGTCAATTTAATTTGATGTGGTCATCAAAATGGGACGTCTCGTCTTTGACCCATATATTTCCAGAAATTACCTCTGTTTGACCTTTTCAGGGACAATATTTGGATATGATTGTCATGGACATTTTTGACATTCGTGACAGCACTCTTTTTTGTTTGTTTGTTTTATAATATAAACATGCATACCAATATATGTTGTTGTCCTTCTATGTCAAATACTTCCATGTGAGTAACTTACAAAGACAAATTGTCAATATGAATTGATAAATTATTTCCTCTTACAGCACCCAAAAAATCTATAAATAAAATAATGTACACATTTTTATGTGCTAGTATTTATAACTAGAGCTAAAGCAGCAAAAAATACTATAATTGAAAATTGTATCTATCAGAAGCTACAAATTAAAAGCGTTACTTTTTTTTTTTTTTACTGTCCAATTTTGGTAACACTTTAAGATAAACTTGTTATAGTGTAATTTTACAAATAGGTACTGAGTAATAATAATTAGTAAGGCACTTACTATAAGGTTAGGATTAGAGTTTGGTGTAGGATTAGTTGCTTGTAATTATGCATAAATTAATGTTACTAGTAAGTGCATGTAATGTGTAACTACATCACCTTAAAATAAAGTGTTATCCAAAGAGTTTTTCTTGGCTCCTCATAAGTTTTTAATCCATCTTCAATTAATCCTTCTCCATTTCTTACAATTGTCCTTAAATTATTGTTTTCATCCTTAAAGGACTTTTTGATATTAGCATAATATCTCCTGCCAAAACAATGTTTCCTGGAGGGTATTTATTATGTTTTGCGTCTTTGGGAATCGTGCTAACAGCTGAGCCTGGGGAAACTAATTCCCAGAGCAATATGGTACCTCACCAGTTCAATATTGTGTGTCATTGGTTTCTTGTGTGTTCACATGCATGTGATCTCCTGCATATTAATTACCGACATTTCAATAATCTGATTTTAGTTTGCCGCCATCTTGAAAGGACATGCAAAATCACAGAGACAATATCGCTTTGATGAAACTTCAAGAGTCCTTCATTGTGACTCATTATACACTCAGACACAGATTATCCGTCTTATTCCTCCCACACCCACTCTTCTCTCAAGTGTACACTCTCTAGTGTTTTGTCACCGCCACAGCACGGCGACGCTGAAGTCAACGATGTGACTGTGAGCGCACGCGGTGCATGTTGGGAGCTCAGGCCAGATTCCTGAGGAGACAAAGAGAACGAGAGGCTGTCATCGAGAGATAGAGATGTTACGTAAAGCCTCTTGCAGCACCATGTTTAGCCCAGTTCTGCTGCGTGAAGCTGCTCTAAGCTTCCAAAGCAGGGTTTTCACAGCGATGTCATGTGGAAGAACCATTTGTCTTAATGTGAAGAACATTTTCAAAATCTAAAGAACCTTTTTGTGCTATAAAGAAGCTTTTGATCAGTGGAAAGATTGCATGGTTGCTAAAGGTTCTTCATTGAACCACAGATGCCAGTATGAACCTTTATTTTTAAGAGTGCAGGTGCAGCGCTGCTTTCCCAAAACCATTAGTACTCGATACAGGTACTGATATTGGTATTAACTTTGGTAAGTAGTTTCATTGAAGTAGTTTTTTTCTTTAAAAAAAAGAAAAGAAATCTGCAATGAAATCAATCAATCAATCACAGTAATTTGAAAAAAAAAAAGATATATATTTTTAGGTATTCATTTTTCATGCTAGTATATGCTGTACTGGCATTATTTTTAAAAATGATTTTTAACACTTTTTTTAGGTATTACTGTATTAAAGTAATGAGAACCCTTTAGGGATAATATAAATTAATGGTGATCAAGTGAAACATTTTGAATAATGAGAATTCTTAATTCTCATGAAATTAAAGTCAAAATGTGACCCTGGACCACAAAACCAGTCATAAGGGTCAATTTTTTGAAATTGAGATTTCTACATCATCTGAAAGCTGAATAAATAAGCTTTCCATTGATGTATGGTTTATGATAGGACAATATTTGGCCAAGACAGGGTGCAAGAAAATCTAAACATTGAGAAAATCACTTTTAAAGTTGTCCAAATGAAGTTCTTAGCAATGCATATTACTAATCAAAAATTAACCTTTGATATATTTACAGTAGGAAATTTCCAAAATATCTTCATGGAACATGATCTTTACTTAATATTCTAATGATTTTGGTCATAATAGAAAAATGGATAATTCTGACTCATACAATGTATTTTTGGCTATTTCTACACATATACCCAAGTGACTTAAGACTGGTTTTGTGGTCCAGGGTCACAAATGCTATCTAATTTTTATGGATTCTGTCTATTTTTTTCTATGGATTTTGGGGTGAAATGTGACTGGGCATGTGATTCACCCATACAGCATATGTCTTTGGGAACATTTAAATAACAATAATGTACTAAAAATAGTATTGTATTTAAAAAATGTGCACTTTGAAAACCTGTTTGTGTTTTCAGGCTCCCAAAACGGTGTTGTCATGTAAACGAACGGTCAAGACGCATGAAAAGATTTTCACTTTTAGTTGAAAACGGTGTCGTGTAAACACCCCTTTTCTCAGCCTCTGTGGTCTTATCTCATCTTCAGGCATATTCAGAGCAATAAATATCCATTTATAATACACAGCTAATGTAACCTTTAGAGATCACTTGTCCTATTTCCCAGCTTTCTTCTCACATCAAAAAAAAAAAGACTTGGCAGCAGCTGTTGCAATGTGACATGCACGACTGGGACAGACTCCCATCAGATTGCACATATGCAACATCACAGAGAGACGCTAATAATGTGGAAACTGCCGTCACATGCCTCCATTCAGTATTCAAATCACATATGTTTTTGGCTCTGACTCAAAAGGTTTCATGTTGACAAGTAGTAATAAAATAAATAATTAGTTTTAATGCCATACTAATAATTTATTTTCATTATGTACGTCAGTGTGGGCTAAATCATGTGTTTGGCCATTATAGTCATCATTCTGGGTTAACCTCACATTTACATATTTAAAAAGCATGAATATTTAATTAAATAAGCATCATTTAGTTTAGCACTGCAACTCGAGCAGAACTCATAAATGTGAAACATTGCTTATTCCAGTGTTTAAACTGTATTAACCCAGAGTTTAAAAAAGGGTTAATTTTTCAATATTTTGTAATTAAGCTTTAATTGGATAACATATGCTGTGCATGCACTGCAAAAAAAAAAAAGATTTATCCAAATTGTAAATAAAACAAAGAAAATTGTGCTGCATTCACATTCTACAACTTCAAACTTCAAAATTTCATGTTTAATTCAATATACTACTTGCTGTTCCTTTGTAATTATTTGAAATTTACCACAAAATCCTACACTTTTTTTCACTTCATAGTTACATGCATCTAGCATTGTTTTTTCACTTACGTTAGATAGCCTGTGATGTCACTGATTGGCTGTCGGTGTGTGTGTGTGTGTGTGTGTGTGTGTGTGTGTGTGTGTGTGTGTGTGTGAGAGTGTGTGGGAAGCAGCCGGTCTGATTCCTGTGCTCATGGGCATCATTTCCATGGTCACTGCTGTATCGCTGTACCAACCCCCTTCCCTTCAGCCAGTCCTGACAGAGAGAATGAATTATAATGTTTGGCTGTGTTGGGGGTGGGACGCTGCATGCGTGTGTATGTGCATGTGTGTTTTAGGACCCCGTGTTCTGTGTGGAGATCAGGTGGGGGGAGGGGCAGTGTGTGTGTGTGTGTGTGTGTGTGAGGTGTACCAGTTTAGTCTGCGCTCTAAATGTTTTTTAGTTTTTTTAAAACTAAATGTTTGCCAAAAACATCTTTTGCACAAGAGTTTTTGGTGAACGAACAATGAAACAAAACAGAAACAATGAAATATAAATAGATTTGTACATTTTCCACAGAACATTTGAGTGGTTGTTGACCTTTTCCATGCAAAAATTTGTGTCCACTGCGTTAGGGTGTTTGCAGGTCTTTGCTATGTGGTTGATAAGATGTTTTGAGTTGTTGTTTTTTAATGTTGCTATGCAATTGCTAGCACATTCTGATTGGTTACAAGGTGGGAGTTACATGCCAACTCTAAATATTTAGGATCAAACCCCTAACACTTTGAGCACTACCCTTGTGAAAAAGAAGTACACTTTAGCACATTTAGAGTACTTATTACGGAAATAATATACTGTTAAAATAAATACAGTACTTAAAGGGTTAGTTCACCCAAAAATAAAAATTCTGTCATTAATTACTCACCCTCATGTCGTCCAAACCCGTAAGACCTTCGTTCATCTTTGGAACACAAATTAAGATATTTTTGATGAAATCTGACAGCTTTCTGACCCTCCATAGACAGCAATGCAACTGAAATGTTTGATGCATACGTGTGCAGTCCTCTGCTCATAAACAAGCCCTGCAGCTGATGATGCACACTGGATAAGAATTGTTGAATAAAGTCGTTAGTTTTGTTTTCTTTGCGCACAAAAAGTATTCTCATAGCCTCGTAAAATTACAGTTGAACCACTGCTGTCACATGGACTATTTTAGCAAAGTCCTTACTACATTCCTGGTCTGGCAACATTTCTGTTGCATTGCTGTCAGGGTCAGAAAGCTCTCAGATTTCATCAAAAATATCTTAATTTGGTTTCTGAAGATGAACGAAGGTATTACGTGTTTGGAACGACATGAGGGTGAGGGGTAAATAATGACAGAATTTTCATTTTTGTTTGAACTATCCCTTTAAGTATGAAAATATGAAACATTGCTAATGATAAATTTAAATATCTATTAATTTCTATTGAAACTTGTATGTCAAGTTTTTAAATATTTTTGCAATTAAGCATTTGTAATGAGGAATTATTACATTGAAAATATATTAACTTCAAATGTAATATTGAATAACAAACTACATTTAATCAAGCATTTTACAAGTGCTTTAGTATATTAGTCAACACATCAAAATAAGTGTACAGTACTTTAAAGAATGACAAAAGATTAAAACATTGATTTAAATGTACTTTACAACTTTTCATTTGACTTCATTACAAAGTGCACTTTTTAAGTGTACTTAAGTGTGTACTTAAGTGTACTCTTTAAGTATTTTATTTAATTAATATTATATTATCAGCAAGTAGAGTTCTTTAAAAAATATACCTAAAAGATCTGAAGTACACCACAAGTCCACAATCAATACAATTAAGCGCACTTTTTTCACAAGTGTAGTAATAGTGAAAGTAGCTAATAGCTTTAAAACTATGCACTGTTTATATAATTCTAACTGTTTGATCTAAATGCGGAGGCACAGATGAGTGTCTGAGGAACAAATAGACTTCAGTAGTTCTATAATCTGTGTGTGTCTGTGATGAAGCATCTGCTCTCATCGTTAGATCAGCTTTCTCTGTCCTGAGCTGATCTGAAGTGACGCAGGTGCAGTTTTCTTTTAGGTAGGCTGGAGTCCAGACGCGGCCAACTGTACTCGTGTGAATCATAGTCCTCAGCACTCTGTTACACCGAGCTATGATCACTGTGAGCTGATAATGACTAGTTCATCAGATTTGGCCAGTGTATTTTTTTGTGCTTTTAGTGCTAAAAGGGAGATGGAGGATGTTGGCGTCACGACTGCTAATGCTATTGTTGTTTCCATATTGGAACACATTGGCTTTTATGAGCATGTTTAGTGTTGGGAAGTCTGATACGTTTAAGTGATTCCAGTCATTCAGTTTAATTGAACTGGCTAAAAAAAGATTCATTGATTCAGTTCGAGTCATGACTCAACCAGTTTACTGCATAAGTTCATTTTACAGTCAAATTTTTAAATGTGTGTGTGTGTATATATACACACATATATATATATATATAAATTATATTATAAATGTGTGTATATATATATATATATAATACTACACCCTTGTGAAAAAGAAATGCACTTAATTGCATTGAATGTGCACTTGTAGTGTACTTCAAATCGTAAAAGCATATTTAAAAAAAAAGTTAAATAAAAGGTTAAATAAATATTCTTTAATACATATATGGGGTGTGCGATATTGAAAAAAAATTATATCTCTATTTATTTTTATTTTTTCGATAACGATAATTAGACGATATTTTGCTGAGTATGTTATTGTGCTGATATCTGACTACCGTGGACAGCTGCAGTTTTTGATATTCTTCATATTCTGTGTGGTGGTCAGTTCACATCATTGATAGAAATTTCTCTTTTCATACAAGTTTAAATTGATTTTTACCTTTTATGGGCAATTTTACTTTTAATAAAGCAATTTTTTTTTCCTAAAAGTGTGCATCTTTTGAATCAAATTGTTACATTTAATCAGTCAGTTAGCATTATAAGACATTTAGGCTGTTACCAAACAAATGAATCCAGTATCAACAAAATGAATCTTTGCAGAAGTTGCATGTGAAGTGGCATTTAGATACATTTACACACTGTTTAATGCAGCTCAGAGGGACATGGAGTGCTTTATCCTGCAGTTACAAATACATAATGTTTGAATATTGATATTTGAAATTATTTTAAAATGAAAAGATACTTTGAATGTGAAATTAAAATCGTCAGTAGGGGGCAGTAAGTCACTGTTAACAAGTGAGTCATTGTGACTGAACCGAATCATTTAAACTGTTGATTCATTCAGGAACGAAACAACATCGTCATGTTCCTCAGAGACACAAAACAGTGCTGTTGGAAATTATTTTTTGTTGGCGAAATGGAGCAAAAGCAGAAAATATGGTGTCTAAAACGTAAGTTTCTTAATAGTAACTTATTGTTTATTGAAGTGTTGTATAAAATCAACATCACATTTTTTAATCAATGCTTATTTTTGAAAAAAAAATAACGGCACTCTTCATGTGATTTTAACCATATGAAATGATATATCTACACATTTTCTGCCCCCATATCTTAAATTTTGTGATCATTCTTAATGCATTTTATTAGACTGCATCATGCAGTGAAAGAACACACTCTAAATGCGCACGCGCCCCAGTCTAGACTTCATCACGTAATGTAGCGTGCACTCCGTATGTGTTCTGTTTGCTTTTTGCAAAATACTCCATAATGTCAAATTGCACATCGTTAAAACAACAATTACGATATTATCGCAGACGATATAATATATATCGCACACCCCTACATATATAGATAGATAGATATAGATATATACACTTATTTTGTGTTGAACAACATAGTAAAGCATATGTAAAGTAATTTTAAGTGTCAATATTACATTTAAAGATAATATATTTAAAATGTCCTAAATTGCAACTTTATCATTAGAAATGTGTAATTACAAATATGTTTAAATACATGCCATACAAGTTTTATCATTACTTCAACTATGAAATTACATATAAAGTTGTAATATTTAGGTAAAAAAGCACTGTTAGGTTCAACTAATTACATTTAATATACATTTAAACTATAATTAAAATAATTTAATTATAAATGACATCCAAATAAGAATCTGAAAACATATTCAGCTAATAATTCAACTAACAGTGAATGTATTCATTTCTTTTTTTAACAAGGGCAGCAGTGTTTGGGAATCCTATCTGGAAGCTATCATTTATTTTTGCAGTTCCATTTTGTGCCACTAGAGGAACAGAAATGACAGTTTTCACCTTTGAGTACTGATGGTTTTCTCTCTGTGTTACTGGTTTTCTCAGGAGGGCCAGCGGTTAATGCAGGAGAAGCCGGAGCTGAGCGCGCTGGTGAAGAAGAAGCTGGAGGAGATCCGTGAGTGCTGGCAGGATCTGGAGAGCACCACACAAGCCAAAGCCCGGCAGCTGTTCGAGGCCAACCGGGCCGACCTGCTGGTACAGAGCTACTCCAACCTGGACCAGCGACTCGTGCAACTTGAGGGACAACTGGCACACGTGGACTACGGCCAGGACCTGACCACCGTCAACAAGCAGCTGAAGAAACTACAGGTCTTTACTCTTCCTTTACAGACACATGTATCAGCAGCTTTCAGTTTAGAAACGCTTTGTGCATCAAGATGACGTTTCCTCCAGATCTTGCTTTTATTTTTGATCTGTCAGATTGCTGGTTTCCAACATGCCTTTAATTTGCTCTTTATTTCTTTCCTGTGCTGAAGACATTTATTTTCTTTTCCACTGCTGCATTTACTGGTAATATGAGCCTCATCACTGTCCACCGTATGAGTGTAATTCATGTCGCTGGTGTGGCTCTCCTCTCTGACAGCATGCCATGGCTCTCAGTTTCAGCTCTGTCCCCACGTCACTCCACCCTCATCACCATCAGCGGTAGTGTAGAATCTTCATTTCGCTTTCTTGATTTGCACATGCCCTCTCTCTTTCTTCAATTTGCTTTTACTTTCTTTGAATTCCCATCAGTCTTCACCAGAATATATTTCATATGTGCATCATAGGTAGCGGTCAATGCCAATGACCAGTCCTATGAAGCGCCTGTGTGTGTGTGTGTATGGGAGTGTGTGGTTTATATTGTGTTATATTTCCTGTCCTTTTATACATCAGCATATTTCAAACATTTTGTCTTCAGTAGCATTTACTGTAATTAAAAATGTAGGCTCTCTAAAATATATATTTTTAAAATGTTAGCTCTCTGTATCTCCATTTAGATATGCCAGTCAAAATGAAACATTTCAAGTAGTAATTCTGATTCTAGATTCTATTTAAGGTTAATTTGCATATTTTGTAATAGTAGTAATAATATGCAGTTATTAATAATGCAGTATATGAAGTCTCTTCTAGTTTGACGTTAACTGTGTTTAAGTCAGTGAATTGCTGCGTCTCATTTCAGAATGAAAATAGCAATGGTGTGTTTGTAATAATAGGTCACAGGTTTGAATTCCATTACTGTAATCACTGTAGCCCTTGATATATGAGTTTGGATTGGTCATTTACTCTGGTTCACTTCACTGTCTTAATTTATGTAACATCTGACCCCGATGGGTCACGGCATGTGGCTCTTTCTTTACACTAACCATTCAAAAGTTTGGTATTTAGGCTGCATTTATTTGATACAAAATATTATTACAATTTAAAATAGCTGTTTTCTATTTTAATATATTTTAAAATGTATAATTTTACTAACTTTAAAATGTTATTTATTTTTTATATAATTTCCTGCGATCAAAGCTGAATTTTGAGCATCATTAGTCTTCAGCCTTCAGTCTCACATGATCAGAAATCATTAATAATATGGCGATTTGCTGATAAAGAAACATTTATTATTATTATCAATGTTGAAATAGTTGTGCTGTTTAATATTTTTCAAACCGTGATACTTTATTCTCAAGATTATTTGATGAATGGAACGTTCAATAGAACAGCATTTATTTGAAATATAAATATTTTTTAAATTATGTCTTTATAAATGTCTTTACTGTCACTTTTAATAAATGTAATGCATCCTTGCTGAAGTATTAATTTCTTTCTAAAAATCTTGCTGACACCAAACTTTTGAATGTTTAGTGTATGTCTTTGCTATCATACCTAGTGTAATTTGCCATTTTTAAGGAATTAAGCTTTTTACAAGCACATTTTAACATTAATGAGCGTTTTCTTTGGAAGTTTGAAAAGTTTATGATGATGTCATAACTCACTTCTTGTCTCATTTGGTCTTTCTGGTGTTCTTCCTCTCCTCTTTCCCACTATCTATACTGTCAACATTTTTAACTGTGCTCCACTGTGTTGAATTTCTCCAACCTTCTCTCTTTGACATCCACCTCGTTCTCCTGTCCGTCTTTCCTGTTCTACACTTCAAACAATCTCTTCATTGATGTTCTTTTGCTCATTCGTCATGTTCACTCCACCTTCACCTCTAACAGACGATGGAGTGTCATATGGAGGAGTGGTATAAAGAGGTTGGAGAGCTGCAGGCGCAGGCGGCCTCCATCCCTCAGCAGGGGCAGGTGATGGAAAAGGTGTGCGAGAGACAAGCCGGGGTGGAAACGCGAATTGTACGACTGATTGAGCCTCTGAAAGAGAGACGTCGTATCCTGCTGGCCTCTAAAGAAGTGCACCAAGTGGGCCGTGACCTTGAGGATGAAATTGTGAGTCTAGCAACCTCATTATAACTATTAGCTTCAAAACATTTTGAAATGTGCAACATGTTGTGAATGTGTTTGTCCGCAGTTGTGGATGCAAGAGTGTCTTCCAATGGCCACTTCTCAGGAACATGGCACAAGTTTACAAGCTGTACAGCAACTCATGAAGAAGAATCAAGTAAGACAGCATCAAAAAACTCTACTGAACAGAAACATGAAATATGGATTTCACTGACTCTGTTTCTCATGGTCATCTCCTCTCAGAGTCTGCAGAGAGAGCTTCAAGGTCATCGTGGACGTGTGGAGGATGTTCTGGAGAGAGCAGGTGTGATCGCGTCCATCCGCAGTCCGGAGGCAGACAGCATCAGGGCCGGTATGGAGCAGCTCCATCAGCTGTGGGAGGTGCTGTGGACCGAGACCGAGCACCGGCAGCTCCGGCTGGATGTCATGTACCAGGCGCAGCAGTACTACTTTGATGCGGGAGAGGTGGAGGCCTGGCTCAGTGAGCAGGAACTGCACATGATGAATGAGGAGAAGGGAAAGGTAGGAGAAGAGAACAGACAGAAACACCAAACAGCCATACTGGGGTGATAGGTCTTGGGTAAAATATTGTTTAAATAAAACAGTATCAAATAAACAATAAATAACTCTAATCGACAAAATGTTAGCTTTCTGGCTCGTATATAAACACACACATACATTATGTACATTATATATGGTATATACAGTACATACATCTCAAAAATGTTAACATTTACGTTTATGCATTTAGCAGATGCTGTTATCCAAAGTGACTTACAATAGAGGAACATAAGCAATTCATCACAACAATATTCTCATAATAAACAGTGCTAGTTTTATTAGAAAGCTAGGAAACAAGTTACAGCAAGGAAAATGAGCAAAAAAATGTGCAAAAATAAAATTTGTGAATAAAAAAAGTGTTGCAAAAATAATTCATTGTAATAATGGTCATAATGTAATTAAATCATTAATAATGTAATTGTAATAATATTTCATTATAAATATACTATATTTGTAGAATACAATGCTAGGTTTATTGAAAGCTAGACTAGGAAACACAGAAATGCATTTAAAATATGTAAAATGTTGTAACAATAATTATAATTAATTATAATAATTCATATTTTATTATAAATATTTCTTATAAATAAATAATAAATCTTTTTTCTTTGCTTTTTTCTTTTTTTGCTGGGGCCAGGGAAACTGTTGAACCATTTTGGACCAAAAATCTTAATTGTTTGAGACCTGTGTATACAACATGTTTTTAAGGACTTTAGTTTCAGGCAATGATACCTAGGAAGTTTTCTGGGATGCTGCGATGTTATAGATAGATGATGACATTGGAGCAAAGTGTATCTGATCTGTGTCCTCTCTTGCTTAAGGATGAAGCCAGTACTCTGCAGCTGCTGAAGAAACAGCTGGCGCTAGAGCAAACCATAGAGGACTATGCCGAGACCATCGGGATGCTTTCTCAGCAGTGCAGACAGCTGCTGGAGCTCGGACATCCAGACTGGTAAATGTGCAGCAGTACTCACTGATTCAGTCAAACATACAAACACACAACAATCTTTTGCTTATCTAGTTTCACTTTTGTGCAATCACAGATGCCATTCTTTGTACTCCAGTGACAACACCTTTCAAGAGTAACAGATTTTACTGATTTTTTTCCTTTGAATGAAATCTAAGTATGTGTGTGTGTGCTTGTGCCTCAGTGAGCAGATCAGTAAGCATCAGTCTCAGATCGACAGGCTGTACGTGTCTCTGAAGGACCTGTCGGAGGAGAGGAAGTCTCGTCTGGAGCAGCAGTACTGGCTCTATCAGCTCAACAGAGAGGTGGATGAACTTGAGCAGTGGATAGCAGAGAGGGAGGTCATCGCCAGCTCCACTGAACTCGGACAGGACTTCGAGCATGTCACGGTCAGTTGCTTCAGCTATTTCATATTTATCTGCTCCTAAACATGATCAAATGTAGCTCTTGTAATTCCTCCATGGTTTCTTAACAGTCAAATCCTGATCCTCAGATTCTGCAGGAGAAATTTACAGAGTTTGCATCGGAGACTGGGAGCCTGGGGCAGGAGAGGGTCACAGCTGTCAACCAGATGGTTGATGAGCTCATAGATTACGGTCATGCGGATGCAGCCACCATCGCTGAATGGAAGGATGGGGTGAACGAGGCCTGGGCGGATCTGCTGGAGCTGATGGAGACGCGAGGACAGATGCTCGCTGCTTCACACCAGTTACACAAGTTCTTCTCTGACTGCCGAGAGGTATGAAGAAAGAAGAATTCTTTCATCTGATTAAGTCATCTAAATTGAGTGGTTTGCTAAGGCCATCATTATTATGACTAGTACTTATACTTAACTATCACTGTTACTATTGCTCATGGGGTTATCTTCAAATGCTTGTTTTATTTATTGATTTATCTGTTTTATTGACATGCATCCATCCAAGCAACCATATAGCAATGCATTAAGCCAGCGTTTTTCAAAAAAAGTTGCCACCCTGTTGAAAAATCCAGCATATGCTGGTTAGGTATGTTTTGAAGCATGGCTGCTGGTTTGAGCTGGTTTAAGCTGGTCCTTAGCTGGTCATGAGCTCGTTTAAGCTGGCCATGTGCTGGTTCTAAGCTGGTCCTGAGCAGGAGCCAGTTGCTTAGGACCAGCACATGACCAGCTTAAACCAGCTCAAACCAGCAGCCATGCTTCTAACCAGTATATGCTGTTTTTTTTCAACAGGGCAGCCAATGCCAGCATTTTTTATTATCTTCACAAAATTGTTATGGCCTCCAGAATATTTTGTTTTATGAATATCTGAATGTGCAATTATATGTCAGAAGAAAGAACAGAGCCTCTGCTTTTAAATTAAATGTTTTATTCTAGCTTCATGCATTTTCTCTTTATCAACACTTAAATGTGGGCAAGTTTCCTAAAAAAGCATTTTGAACAAAAAGCTGAGAAATTAGCATTTTTGTCGAAGACTACATCAGAACGATGATCAAAATGTAGATGGAGTAGATCTCTTTTCTGGAGTAGATCTCAACTTTTCCAAGAATGTTGCATGGGCAGTGTACTTGATATTATTGGTTGCATAAGAGCCCTAGTTTTCCATAATGCCCTGGGAAGCTTTTTGTGTATATATTTTGTTTTATTTCTGTGATATTTGTGGGATAATGCTGAGGCATGTTTTTTCTTCTGCTGCAGGTGTTGAGGAGACTGAGTCTAAGCTCTGTTTGTGTTTTTACTGTGTGTACATGATAAATAGGAGCAGTGCTCCTGCAGTATGAAAGCTTAGACCACAGTGGTCTCATGTGTCTGCAGGTGTGGAATAGCATGAGTCTGTGTGTGTTTCAGGTTTTAGCACAGATCGAGGATAAGCAGCGGAGGTTACCTGAGGTTCGCGCATGTCAAGGAGGCACTTCAAATACCAGCACTCTGCAGAGACTTATGCAGACTTTTGAACATGATATTCAGCTACTTGTTACACAGGTGAACTGATGCAACACATCCTTATGCAAGGAGTGAAAAAATAAATATGTAAAGTTTGTAGATAGATCTCTAAAATACTTGATGATAAAATACAGTTCATGACAGTGGCAGCATTTGTATAAAGAGGGTTGTTTTCCTCAGGTAAGACAGTTGCAGGAGAGTGCAGCCCAGCTCCGAACGGTTTATGCCGGGGAGAAAGCAGAAGCCATCGCCATACAGGAACATGAAGTGATGCAGACATGGAAAGAGCTGCTCATTTCCTGTGACGACTGCCGAATGCAGATCACCACAGCGACAGACAAGTTACGCTTCTTTGGGATGGTGCGTGATCAGTTGATGTGGATGGACAGCATCATCTGTCAGATAGGAACTGGGGAGAAACCAAGGTAGGACACATGCTGGGACACTTGCACCCTGCTTATAGGAGCTCATTAAGGTGCTTTAACATTGTAATACATGAAGGTTTGCATCAGGTCAGCTGAAGAGCAGCCACTGTGGCCGCTGGAGTGTACTATAGGTATCATACCACAAGCACAAATAAGTGATAAGGTGGTAAGTGCATGAACCACAATAGTATTTATACATCATATTACGATTAAGCGTACTAGTACCCATTAGGAGCCAGGGCTCCAGACTGCGACTAAAACGGTTGCATTTGCGACCAAAAATATTAATTTGCGAGTGAAGATTTTGCTGAAGTCGCCACTGGCGACTATACTGTATATTTATATACACATGCTATGACTTAAAAAGTTGCATGTAATGCCTTTTTCCTAATTGTTTTGCGATCACATCTTTTGATATGTTCACGTATTAAACTGAGACGATGCGCATCAAAGTTTTAGTGGAAAAAAGAGTTTCAAACAGTCCTCGTCTCTGCAGCACAGCAGCATTGACGGCACACCTGCTAAACGCTGCTCAGTTGTGCAGCGGGAGAGAGATGTGCAAGTAAAAGAAACACAAAAGCAGTGTCTATTTCGTGCACAACTTGAAAAACTACAACAGGTAAATTGTAGAGACTTATGCAGACTTTTGAACATGATATTCAGCTACTTGTTACACAGGTGAACTGATGCAACACATCCTTATGCAAGGAGTGAAAAAATAAATATGTAAAGTTTGTAGATAGATCTCTAAAATACTTGATGATAAAATACAGTTCATGACAGTGGCAGCATTTGTATAAAGAGGGTTGTTTTCCTCAGGTAAGACAGTTGCAGGAGAGTGCAGCCCAGCTCCGAACGGTGTCAGCTGTGTGGATATTGGCAATTATAATAATTACTAATATGACTTTTTCTTATCAAGATCTTAGTCTATATGCTGTGTTCTGTTAATGTGTGAACTTCATATTATTTTTAGCGCACTTGCCGTCCAGTAATCGCAAAAATCTTTGTGCTTTGTTACTTTTTAATAAACAAAGTATCACCTTTAAAATTATGCCAAATTCATAACGAAATTCAAACAATAAATACGGTTTTGGCGCTCTTTAATTCGGCAGGCGCGATCGCTTTAGCGCCTCAGTTCAAGCAACAAGTGAATCCATTATATCTTTCTCTTTACTACTATAGTACATAATGAACATGAATTAACATCAAAAGGTAGGCTATTTTATAAGAGTGCCTATAGTACAACTTAATGAAATGTCTCATGTAAAAGCTCCTTCAGTGTTTCAAACTGCAGAAAACGTGTAAAGCGTGTAAACATTGCAACTAATAATACATTTACCTCAGAATAACCATTCGGCGTCCATAAGCTCATCAGTCAGCTAGAATAATAACTATAAAGAGGAGCATTTTGCTATATTTATGCGCTATTGCATATTAATATTTTTACTTAACCTGTTGTCTACATGATTCAACTCCTCCTATAAAATTGCATTTTACTAATGAAGAAAAACAGACTGAATGTGTGAAAGACATATCAAAGTCCCTTTCAGTCTTTGGACATATGACAACATTTATAGGATGCATTGAGGAGGAGCCCGAATTACACTCAGTGGCCAAGTGATGCTTATGGTCCATGATATTGGTACAGATTCTGTGTAATGAACAATTCTTTGTGACTGTATATTTCAAGTTGGAAAAGACATTTAGTTCCCACTTTAAGTGAACCTTAGTTCCCAGGTCATCTACAAGATTGATTAAAATGCTGATAAAGTCAAGAAAAGGTGAGACATAAACACATGATTGAAATGTTAAAATGTAAAAAAATATATATATATAAAAATAAAATAAATAAAACATGTTTATTCTGTGGCACCTAAAAAAATAATTTGGCGCCTAAGTTTTTTTTCTTATAGGAGCCAATGGCTCCTTACTCAATTTTTTTTTGTCTGGAGCCCTGGGAGCACTGTATGGGAACACAATATATCTGTTACAAAACTTACTGAGCTGCTGTGTTGTCCAGTACCTACATAGACATCTGCCTTCTTGAAACACTAATTTATGTGAAATGAACAGAGGACTTAATGAATAAATTTATTCCAATGGTCAATATTTGATTCCAATGGAGTTATTGTACATGCAAGTATGCAAGGTGCTGGAGTAAAGGGTACATGCAAGGTATTTTGCCAAAAGATGTTATCATAGTATAATATTTCTGGCATAAGGAGCACACCTTAAATGCCTTAAAATGCTTAGGTCTAGGTTGGCAGCTTACTAGGTTTTGGAACAGAGCTATAGCGCATATATATGTTTTGGCATATTTTGAAAATCTTAACGAAGAACCAGTAATACTGCAAAAGGTCAGGAGCCATTATGGACACTCTTCATGGTGCCAAAATGGCCTTCTGTTGCTGTTGCTGTTGCTTTCTGTGGGCAGACTTGGCCCATATATTCTGGCCCGAATAACTCTCTCTCCTCTCACTGTCAGCTCTTTCCTCAGAGCTTTAATGGGATATGGGGTCTCTGGTGCTTGCAGGGACGTGTCATCTGTGGAGGTCCTGATGAACTATCACCAGAGCCTCAAGAGTGAAGTGGAGGCCAGAAACAAGAGCGTCCTACAGTGTATCGAGATGGGCAAGACTTTACTGACCACCCGTAACCCTGCATCAGAAGAGGTGACACAAAACAGCAAGCACAACTTGTTCATAAACTATTGGAAATTTGAAATCATTGCAAGGCCCAAAACATACTCTATGCATGTTTAATTTCATGCATTGTTGCAGTACAAAATTCTTGTAAGAATTTACCTTTCTTCTACAATCAATATTCTCTTTCAAAAAGTTGCTTGAAGTTGGCATGTTTTTAAGTAGTGACCCGAATAATAATAATCCCCCCTGAATACAGTGGTTTGTTACTGCCACAGCAATGCAAGAAAGCACAATAAGTATGTACGATGTAACTGCCCGCATTTCTGTCTCTGTTGGTGTACTTGTGTAAAGTATGTTTCTGGCCTAAGAGATGATGACTAAAAAGATATTCCAAGCTGTCTTCTGTCTGTACCTGACTACAAAGTATTGACTGTTTCAGATTAAAGAAAAGCTGGAGAAGGTTTTGGCCAAGCAGCAAGAGCTCACGGAGAAATGGGACAAACACTGGGAAGAGTTGCAGCAGAGTGGGTGAAATGAAGCTAATGGAGAACAAACATTATGCATAAATTATGTAATCGGTGTCATGTGCTTCCCAACGTATCATTCTCTTTCTGTACCTTCGCAGTGTTGGAGGTGCATCAGTTTGCTCAGGAAGCAGTGGTAGCGGAGGCCTGGCTCACTGCTCAGGAACCCTTCATAAGTAGTAATGAACTGGGCGGCAGCGTGGATGAGGTTGAACAGCTGATTCGCAGACATGAAGCCTTTCGCAAAGCTGCGACCACATGGGAAGAACGCTTCAGCTCTTTACGTCGTCTTACCACAGTAAGAGAGACCAGCCAACCAAACCCAAGGGTCAGGGGTATCCAGTCCTGCTCCTGGAGGGCCAGTGTCTTGCAGAGTTTAGTTCCAACCTGGCCAAACACATTTGCTTGGAAGTTTTGAGTTATTCTGAAGACTCTGATTAGCTGGTTCAGTTTTTTTTTTATTAGGATTGGAGCTGAACTCTGCAGGATAGTGGCCCGGGAGGAGCATGATTCAAACACCCCTGAGAAACATTGAAAACAGCAAAACAGATCCACACTGATGTCACTGTCATAACATTCTACTTGCAACTTGTGCTGTTTTTACTAAACTTTTCTTTAATTTTACCATAGTTTGAACTTCAGTCAAGAGACTACCTATTGAAATTAAAAAATGTTACTAAAAGGACAAAATTGTGTATAGAATAATGTATTTTTTATAAATGTTACAGAATAGAATTGTGGGTGTATAAATAATAACACATTCTCTTGTTTAACGATTTAGGTAGAAAAGATAAAAGCAGAGCAAAGTAAGCTTCCTCCAACTCCCTTGCTGGGACGTAAGGTTTTCTTGGACCCTCAGGACTCTTCTCCTGCGCGCAGTAGCCCTTCCTCCATCATAAGACAGACCATATACGAGCAGGGCGAGCCCCGGCTGGAGCACATCACCCCTCAGCCCTCTCCCTCTTCTGTGGCCCGTAGACTGGGTTCTACTGTGGCCAACTACACTCCCATCATGAATGGAGCTGCTACTTATCGCCTTCAGGAAGCCAGGAATGCTGGGATAGTTGGAGTGGCTGCAGGACTGGGCACTGCTATGGAGCACAAGGTCACACACTTGCGAACGGAATTCAAGGTCCAAGTCCCAAAGCAGAAGATCGAACAAATCCATGAGGCAGTCCACCCCCTGCTGGAGAGAGAGAGGGAACGGGAGCAGTATCATGAGAACGTAATGGCAGAGGTGGTGCTCCAGGAGCCAGGCGGAGGAAGGGAACGCCTAAACAGCATGGTGGGAGGGAGCGGGAGCAGTCGCTCAGAGCTTCTGGTAGAGCAGCATCCCCCACCGAGGGAGTCGCGGATGGAGAGACAACCATCTACTGAGCAGCTGATTCAGGCACGCAGGGACGAGCTGCCTCAGGAGGTGTGGAGAGAACGAGCTGAGAGGGCAGAGAGGAGGCTGGAGAGACAGACATCTAGTGAACATGAAGGCCATGAGGTGCGGCGTAGGGACAGACACCGACCAGAGAGACAGGACAGCAGCGAGCAGGAGGCCAGAGAGCAGTCGGACAGACGCTCTGCTGGCGGGTGAGTAACTGTATTTGTGACCTCAAATGAACCACATTACAAAAGTTATAGCATTGCTGATATATACTGAAATGTTGAGATTCTCTTGAAGGTGAACATCACCATTAAACTTCCACATGCTGGTCACGTAGTCAGTTCACAGCAGGCAGAGGTTCAAATAAATACGGACAGAAAAGAAAGAAAACTTCTTGACTGCAGTTTACATTCACTTTTCATGATCCAGTCGATTCCTGATGTATAAATTCTTCTCGTACATTGCCTGTTTAACTTGTCACTTGAA
The DNA here is from genome assembly GCA_027422415.1 of Schizothorax lantsangensis. Classification (NCBI taxonomy): domain Eukaryota; kingdom Metazoa; phylum Chordata; class Actinopteri; order Cypriniformes; family Cyprinidae; genus Schizothorax; species Schizothorax lantsangensis. Next base: position 33,539,317 of record CM049846.1, on the reverse strand, counting down.
GGAAGTAAAAGGATTGTAAATACTTTTCCATATTAGGGGCTTTCGCACCGGTGGAATCTATTCAGATTCCTATTATTAGTATTTCGTATTATTTCCTATTATCTATTAGTTCCTAGAACTGTAAGTTTGCGCTTTTTGCTGTGTTTGCACCACAGGAAGTAGGAACGGTTTTAGTTCTAGGAACTCCCCATTTGGGGGAACTAATTTGGCTCCTATTTCAGAGTAGGGTCTAAAACAATTCTATAGGAAATATCAGTGATGCAAGTGTGTGCTGATTGGCCAAACTCACACAAATCACTGGCTACCAGGCATTTTTAAAAAGCCATGTAAAAAAATGTACTCCACGAACATGGAAAACAGCGATAACGGCATTTAGGTACCTGTTGTATGCAGTGATGTGTTCTTTTCTCAGCCTCGATGAAATGTAACACTGTAAGTTGTCATAGAAGTTTTAATCAGAATTTCATGCTCTTTCAGTAACGTAAATAATGTATTTACATTTCATCTCCGTTATCATGAAACAACAAAAACAGCTCCGATCACGGCGTCGTCTATTCACCAGTTGTTGATGTTTGTAAATGCCGCGAGTAAAGGCCTTTCCACACTGAGCGCGATGCCAAAAAGCAAGAATTGCCGACGAACGGTGCTTTCACACCGAGCGCAAAACGATTGTTCGCCTTCTGCTAATTCATGCCTGCACGCTAGGAGGCGCCGACCAACAATGCAATTTCCTCAGATATGCATCTCGTATATGGATTTAACATCTTCTGCTGCTCAATATACAGCATTAAATTAAGATAAACAAAGTTTGGTTCTACACCAGAAACACATACTATCTATGATGCTTACAAGAATAGGCTACATCCTAAAATATAATTAAAAGTACAATTAGCATCAAGCTACACTTGAAAATGCATGTAATTATTAATGGATTTGCTTAACCACTTTAAACCATCATCGAATGCTTGTAATAACTTCCGATTGTGATCTATAGTTGATTTTGATTCTATAATAAGCAGACACATGCACTCTTTGTATGTTTAATAACGCTACACTGCTAACATTTTGTGCAACAGCAGCTGCTCCGGTCACGTGATCCTAGCTCAAATCTTATTGGACGGCCCGTGTTTCCGCTTTGCGAAACTGAAAAGAAGGGTCTATAACTGCAGAACCGCAGAACCCTAGAACCCTATGACGTCACAGCAGTCTGAGGACAGCAGCGCCAGGCCAGCAGTCTGAGACGCATTGCTCCAATTTGGAGTGTTTCAAAGACTAAAACCATGATATTGTGAAGTATTTTAAATAAAACGATCTATTTGAAATTAGTACTGGTGATTACCAAAATTATGTTTTGTGTTTCTGTAATACTTAATCCACCAGTAGGCTGTGTGAGCTCTTCAGTCACAGTAGTAACTAATGCTAAAATATAATTATTATTATCTATGAATTTTCGAATTTACTGTTTTACAAGTCAGAAAAAATAAAGCTTACGATTATTTATTAAGGCATATTATTATCGGTATATTATCGTTACACCCCTAATAGATATGTAACGGAGGCCAGCGAGTAGGTGCTGGGCAGTGTTGGGCTAGTTACTCAAAGAATGTAATACATTACTCATTACTAGTTACTCCTTTCAAAAGTAATATTGTTACTTTACTTATTACTTTCTGGCAACAGTACTTAGTTACACTACTAGTTACATTACTTTTTCTTCACACCCCACAGAAGTTTTAACTGTGTATCTTCCACATAACATTCTTCTAGAATGTTACTAAAAACATATTTCTGCCTCATCATTTGACCAAAATCCACATTGGATCGCAGTCAGAAGTTATTATAAACACTCAATAGTGATTGATAGTGACATTCAAGTAGAAGTGTTGTATTAATCTCATTAATTGTCATGTGTAGCTTGAAGCTAATTGTAATTTCTCCGTTTCCCAAATATGATTATATTTCATTATGTATTTTATGACATCACATAAGTTTGTAAGAAAGTTTTTAATTTTCCAAAAATATTTTTAATTATAGTAATATAATGTACCACGTGCTGATCAGAGGTATGTGGGTGGGATGTAATGCCAGAGTAAAGTAAAGCCACAACTTACACAACAGATCATGTGTTCAGATCATCTTTTTTCCTGACAAAATCAATATAATGCAATATTTCTATCTGCTAAATGTAAGCTTTTCCATATTCCAAGCTTGCCTGCTGCACTGGGGACATCACATGCATGTGCGAGTCGTGAAAATTATGAAAATAAATCTAGGAATTATTTGATTGTTGAATTTTAAATCAGCGGGGTTGAGGCATCAAAAGTAACTAAGTAACTAAGCTGTTTTACGGATGGTAACTGTAATACTATTACTGAAATTACACTACTAGTTACTGCAAAAAGTAATATTACAGTAACTAAGTTACAGTAACTAGTTACTGTCCAACACTGGTGCTGTGCAGGTAAACCTCACTCCCCTGATCTCAAGAATCACTAGCGAGTGATGCTAGTCGCTGCAGCCTTTAGCCTCCTTGTTAGTGGGACCCGTTACATGATATATATATATATATATGTACTGTATATATACTGTATATATATATATATATATATATAGAGAGAGAGAGAGAGAGTCATGGCCAAAAATATCGGCACCCTTGGTAAATATGATCAAAGAAGGCTGTGAAAATTAATCTGCATTGTTAATCCTTTTGATCTTTTATTAAAAAAATTCCCAAAAATCTAACCTTTCATTGGATAATAAGAATTTAAAATGGGGGGAAATATCATTATGACATAAATGTTTTTCTCTAATACACATTGGCCACAATTAACGGCACCCTTTTATTCAATACTTTTTGAAACCTCCTTTAGCCAGTTTAACAGCTCTACATTTTCTCCTATAATGCCTGATGAGGTTAGAGAACACCTGACAAGAGATCAGAGACCATTCCTTCATCCAGAATCTCTCCAGATCCTTCAGATTCACAGCTCCATGACGGTGCTTCTTCTCTTCAGTTCACCTCACTCATTTTCTACAGGGTTCAGGTCAGAGGACTGGAATGGCCATAGCAGAAGCTTGGTTTTGTGCTCAGTGACCTATTTTTGTGTTGTTTTTGAGGTTTGTGTTTGGATTATTGTACGGTTGGAAGATCCAAACATGGCCCATTATAAGATTTCTAACAGAGTCAGTCACTTGTTGATTTTTTGTCTTTTGGTATTTGATAGAATCCATGATGCCATGTGTCTAAACAAGATGTCCAGGACCTCCAGCAGAAATATAGGCCCACAACATCAAAAATACAGCAGTATATTTCATTGTACACATGGGGTACTTGTTTATCCCTGTGTGCACCAAACCCATCTTGAGTGTTTACTGCCAAAAAGCTCATTTTTTAGTTTCATTAATTAAAAAATTATTAAATACCATTTCTTGCCACTGTATATTAACAAATAACTTACAAAGTTCATACCTCTATGGATATCTGCCTTTCTGAAGTGAATTGGAAGTTGTGCATTCAATCTGTGCCATCTGGTCCTTTTTTAAAACACTGGGCAGTGGAAATTGTTGCAACAACTTTTTCCAAGTAAAGCTGAGCGTCTCTGAATCATAATATGCTTGTATAAATTAAAAAATCTGCATAAAAAATTGGTCAGCATCAGAAAATGTAACCACTGAAATAAAATACAGTGCCAAGTTAACAATCCATAACAAAGTGAGACGATCAAGTTTTAAAATATCAACAGATGCGATAACGCACTTCATCACACAGCACATTTACAAAAAAATAGACTAGAGACATATTCTGTATAAATTGCTTATCAAACAACAAACGAGTAAAGGTATAAAATAAAATAATTTTTTTTTTTGTTATCAACAGTTTTTTATTTATTTTTACACACAACATCACAAACACAACATCCACTCACTCAAACAAACAAAACAAAACAACAGACACATACTCAATATTTCAAAAGTCCAGTCAAAAGGAATAAAGAGAGGGAGAGAGAAAGAAAAACCAAACAAGTCATTCCAGAAGATGGCGCAATCCAATCCCGCATATTAAATATGTCTCTTGTATCAGGGCACAGGAAATAGATCCACGGTGCAAACATTCCAGCACACAAGTTCAACGGCAGAATCTAAACCATTCACATTCAGTTACAAAATATCTAGAGTATGCATTGGATATTCACAAACCCAAAATTGTATTCAATAAATGAAGAAAAGCAAAAGCACTCCTATTCTGTAAATGACATGTAAACGTTAGTGTGCGTTCTAGATATCAAAACACCTAGATGAAAAATCCTTTTAGAAATAAGGTAAAGTAAATAAAAGTATGAATATCTGTTGTAAAAAATAAAAGTAACACAGACAGAAATAACCAACAACTATAGACAAAAAAAACAACTCAGACCGCACGTTACCGAGAACATAGGTCTGATTGAGCAACAAAAAATTGTGATGATCCGTGACCGATCCACTTCAGTGCAAAACGAGCCTCCCAAAAGGCTCACATAACCAAAAAAATATTTTAATTAAACCTACTCTCCATTAGTCCCCTCCAGAAAAAAAAGAAAGAAAAAAATGGGGGGTTAGTCTTACCAGCAAAAAGACAGTTGTATCGAATAAATATGAACACTATCCCAGTAGAAGAGAGGAAAGAAGAAAGGAAAAATGAGATCTAGCAAGCATCCATATCCCTCCTGCCACCATCTTCTTCCGGGCAGCCGGCATCTCCTCTATCCCGGCCACCAAGCCCCTCCCGCCGGGCCGAAGAGAAGGCGGCCGCCTTCTGTGACAGGGAGCTGACGAAATCCTCCGCCTTCCGAAGAGAGTCGAAGCATCTCTGCTCACCCCCGTGCCTTAGCTTAATTACCGCCGGATAAGCGAAGAAGGGCTGGAGACCAAGCGCCGTCATCGTCCTCAAAACCGGAACCAAGCTTTTTCTCTTGACGGCTGTGACTGGACTAAAGTCAGGAAAAAACAGTAGCGTGACATTGTCCTGCGTGCATTTCACCGGATAAGCCCGCCGAGCACCCTTCAGGATCTCTGTCGTACGTTATTTCTTCTGCTTCTATCCTCAATATCTGTCATCTTCTCGGTGAGTCGCTCCAGCTGATTTCTTAGGTCCGTGACTGTCCTCCTATCCTCACGTGCATCTGCCTGAACAGAATCAACACGGTCACGTGTCTGCTTCGCCGTGGTAGCTATCGCCTCAAGCTCCTCTCTCAGCTCTTTAACAGACTTGTTGGTCGCTTGTATGTCCTCACGCAGTTCGTGCAATGCTGGAATCAGCACAGAGTCCACCGCATCTCTTACTGCCGAAGTCACAACCGAATCCAAAGTGCTTTGCTGTTCTTTAAATGCTAGCTTGATACCGTTAGCGATAGCATCGTCGATATTCTCTCTGGAGATGGTGGAATCTTTGAATTTTTTCTTTATTGGCGATTGCCCAATCTCTCTTTTCCGATCGCCTTTGACTGCTGAAGTACTCATGATGGGTCTGATGCAAAGTGGTTCGAAATTTACTGACAGGAATAATAAAAAATTTCACCATGTTCTTATCCGCCATTATTGTTTCTGTTGTAAACTCCACCTACTTCCGACATGAGACTGTTACTCCGCCCACTTCCGGCGTCAGACTGCTGGCCTGGCACTGTGGCCTTAGACTGTTGTGACGTAATGGTTCTGTGGTTCTGCAGTTGGTTATTATTGGATTCGTCAGACTGGTTCGGAAAAAAAATAACATTTGCATTTTCGGTGCGCGAATGTTCGCAGTCTATGTGGAAGCATCCATAGAAATCTATTGTTTTATTCCAACGCGTCATCGCGTCCGATATTCGTTTTGCTTTTTCACGCTCAGTGTGGAAAGGCCTTAAAAAGGTTTAGAGTTCCTGCTGCTGGAGCAACCAGGAAAATGGCCCGAGGGGGAAACTGGTTCTCTAGAAACCACCATGCTGGCTAGTTCCTAGAACTGAGTTCCTAGGACTACGCGGTATGAAAGCCCCTATTGACTTTGAAGTAGCCCAGCAACTTTTTTCTGTTCTGTTCAAGCAAAATTGCATTTCCAGGTCTCAGATTTCCCCTTTATGTTGGCAGGGACAAAAGGTCGACGCTAGCTGAGATTGTGGAGCAGCTTCAGGAAAGAGAAGCAGCACTGGTGTGTGGACAATCTAATGTTTGTGTATCTTGTTTTAAACTACATTTTATCACATGTACATTACTGTTTATTTCCAACTCAGGCCCGAGGAGATATTCCACGTCTACCCAACGGTTTTCCTGAAAAGTCTTCTAAACTGGACCGACCACGTGCTCGCGACAGACCCAAACCGAGAAGAAGACCACGACCCAAGGAGCCAACAGCTGGCGAAACACGACGCTCAAGGTCTGCACCAGCCCAGAGCAGCCCACCAGTTCCCCAACCGGCGACTCACATGGCCCAGCGTGAAGGGTTCCTCTTCCGCAAAATAGACATTGAAGGCGAAAAGAAGAGTTCAAACAGGTGGGTCTTTGTGGTCTAAAAATTATGGGCACATGGCATGAATTAGCATGGAAATGGCTAAACCAAATATGCCAATCAGTATGATTGGTTATTCAAAGCTATGCTAATGTTGATATTAGCATTGTTTAGGCTACTGATGCTTAGAGCACTAACATTGGTTATTACAAGGCAGCTCTTATTTTCTTTCACCAAGTTTCAAGTCAAACTGGGATATGCTTGAATGCTTTACGAGCCTAAAATATTTCCTGAAGTTAAACTGAGGAGCAGCTGTTTGGCTGTCATTTCTGATTACAAGTTTCATATCCAGCAATGGCAGAAAATAGCTAGCTGTTAGCACTGCTTGCCACTTGCATGGTAATACTAAAATCAGCCTGGATGGTGGATGTTACTGTGTCAGAAGACCAACAGATGCTGGGTTTCTGAATCCATGGCTAGCAAGGTATGAAGCCTTCACCCTTCACAGTTTTATACAGCCATTTTGTATAAGACCGGATACGCCACCTTTGCAGCCCAAGTCACAAAACAATTCATTGCATTGAAAAGTTTAAAGAACTCAAAAGAATGGCTGTCTGTTCTTTTGTAGCATGATTTGCACATAATCTGCCTGTCCACTAAAGCCATTTTCATACTAGCATTTGCGTTTACATTGCAGTATACCTCATTAACCAAAATCTCTCTTCTTTCTTATGCGCTCTTTGACGCTGACTGTTCTTCTCCCTCTCTACAAAGGTAAGCCATGGTCTGTCCGTGTCTTTCTAAAGGTCTAATGATTTCTGCAGCAGTTTGGTCTTGCTCAGTCTTAAAGGCTGGTCATCCCAGACTCAGTAGGTGAGTAGCTAGTAGGTGCATGGTGTCATCTGGGCTCTGATGGTCAAATCTTCTGCTTTCTCTCCCACACTACAGCAGATCTTGGATGAACTTGTACTGTGTGCTGAATAAAGGTGAGCTGGGCTTCTATAAGGATGCGAAGAACACTTCCACACCTTACAACAACGAGCCGCTTATCAACCTGAGCCGTTGTGCCTGTGATATCAACAATGGTTACAAAAAGAAGAAGAATGTCTTCACTCTCAAGTACTTCATTAGAACTTTCATTAGCTTTTCCAAAAAGATTGGTTACTTGTGTAGTGTTCTCTTTGCATAACATTCATTTTGCTTTATAATTTTAGAACCAAGGATGGAAGTGAGTTTCTGTTCCATGCTAAAGATGAGGTGAGTTGTTTTTTGGTTTTGTTTTTACCCTTTTTTATTTATTTTTTAGTTCTGCACTAATTTTGGGGCGACTTTAATTTAATTAATTTTTTTAACCAGGCCTAGATTAAATCTTTAGACATTTTCAGAAAAGCTGACTTACGTAGCATACTGTAGAAGCTGGTTTATTGCTGTTTTAAGTTGGTTTATCAGCTTGAACTAGCCTGACCAAGCCAGTCCACCAGCTAGTAGTCCAGGCTACACACTTATTGGCAGAAAGCATTAATCAAATAAATTTAAATATTTAAAGGGTTAGTTCACCCAAAAATGAAAATTAGCCCATGATTTACTCACCCTCAAGGCATCCTAGGTGTACATGACTTTCTTCTTTCAGACGAATCCAATCGGAGTTATATCAAAAAATGTCCTGGCTCTTTCAAGCTTTATAATGGCAGTGGGTGGGTGTTTTTTTCAACAGTTCAAAAGAAGTCCAATAAAGCGCATCCATCCATAATAAACAGTGCCACACAGGGCTCCGGGGGTGAATAAAGGCCTCCTGTAGAGAATCGATGTGTTTTTGTAAGAAAAATATAAATATTTAAAACGTTAGAAACAGTTTTCTCTTGCTTGCGCTAACTGTCATAAGCGGAAGCAGTTCCAGGCGGATGTCGTAGGACATATGTGTAGCGCATGCACCGGTGAGAATATGCTAGTTCCGTGAGAACCAACATTTGTTTACAGGAGCAAAGGAAGGAAAGTTTCCTTACTTTAGCAAAGGAAAGCCAGTCTCCTCTGGGCTTATATCGAAATCCTCTGACATTTTTCTTTACAAATCCTTGTTGTGTACTTCTAATTCATGACCGGTGTTTTGTTTTGCTCTCTCTTTCGCGCTTCCGTGTTCATCACTTCTCACCGGCGCATGTGCTACGCCTACGTCCTACATCATCTGCTGGAACTGCTTCCGTGTACGACAGTTAACGCAAGCTAGAGAAAACTGTTTATAACGTTTTAAATATGGATATTTTTCTTACAAAAACGAATCGATTTGCTACAGGAGGCCTTTATTAATCCCCCGGAGCTGTGTGGAGCACTTTTTATTATGGATGGATACGCTTCATTGCACTTCTTTTGGACTGTTGAATGAAAACACCCGCTGCCATTATAAAGCTTGAAAGAGCCAGGACATTTTTTAAAATAACTCCAATTGTATTCATCTGAAAGATGAAAGTCATATATACCTAGGATGCACTGAGGGTGAATAAATCATGGGCTAATTTTCATTTTTGGGTGAACTAACCCTTTAATAAAGAAAAACACAAGGGTTGGGGAATGTGTAGAACTTTGTGAATGACAGGTGGTGCAATTCTGTAGAAATCTCCAAAGCTTTCTATGGGGGTCCTTCTTGCTGATTCTGTGCAGTCCTGGTTATAGCTCATTACATTGATTCAGGTCAAGTTTTTTGCGTGAAGTCTTCAATCTCTCTTTGGTCTGCAGGATGATCTGAAAAGCTGGATCACAAGTATAAACTCCAGTATAAGTGAGCATGAAGAGATTGCCAAAGGTGGGCAGACCAATCCAACTACCTCATCTACTGACGAGGGAACGCGCAGGGATGGCAGCAGGGCAGGCGGTTCGGAAAGAGGGGAAAAGTCAGACCGAGCAGAGGGGGGATCTGTGCGCTCAGACAAGGGTGAAAAGCCTGAGAAAAAGACGGGCAAGAAGAAATGAGGCACACGATAGTAGTGAGACATTAGACAGGACTTCAGAAATCCAGGAAAGTGCTCTGACAGGATCAGGAAACAAAGGCGTCACTGTGAACTCCCTTTATGTCTTGCTGTCCAGTTGAGTATGGAATCAAGCAACATGGAGGAGCACGGAGCTCATGTGTCAGTGAGCGCCCTCTAGTGGCTGCCAAGGACCATGACAATTCAGGAGCTCCATATGGGCCAAAGAGCTGATAGCATAGGCAAATGGAGGATAAACGAGAAAGATGTTATAGTAAAGTAGCTCATGAAGATTATTTTCTAATCCATCTGTGAAAAAGATGACCCATATGTATATGTACCCGTCTCTCTCTTTGTATATTATACGTCTCAACATCAGTTCTATACAATCTCGCGCTGAAGAGAATGGAAGTATGCCAAAATCTTTCTCAAGGTTGGTCTTTTTTCTGAAGAGCATGTTTTGTCTGTTTATTTTGTAAGTTGTTTTGCTCTTTTATACTGTTAAAGTGTTGATTTGTATTCATTGGCTCTTCCACACGATTTTGATTCTCGTCTTGCCACTTTGTAGACCACATGTTTGAACGCCGTATGACATATCAGAGCATGCCTACAAGGTTTAACTTTCAACTGAAGAAATAAATGGTCTGTTTCAAATAAAGGGAAGCAGCTCACCTGCTGTGAGTGCGTATTCTCAGATTTGATTACTAGGGTTTGTTGGTTTCGTACATGAGTTTTCCCAAGTCTCAACCATTAATCTCATATTATGCATTAAATGTCGAGTGTGAGTTAATTTGCTCTTTTAATGACAGATTACCAAATCAGTTGTGTGTATGTGTCTATGCATGTACACATTGTATTCGTCATCAAGCCATTCTGAATGCGAGATCGGGTTTACATCATTTTATTTATACTCAAAAGTCTTCCAAGCACAGAACTGATTGTTTTGTAAAACTCCACAAGTTTTTTTCCTTTTGTCACTTTCTCCCAGCATTATTTCCAAGCATTGCACTGAGGGCTGAATGGATGCAGACGTTTGATTTAACTGGTGATGTTTGTAAGATGGGAGCTGAATGCCATGTAGATGTTATGTGATTGTCTCTCCTGACTGGCAGAAACTGGGATAAATATGTCTTTGAATTGTGTAGTTCCGCAGGTAATAGAATAGAAAGCCCATAGCTAGCAAAAATGCAAAGTATATTGCAAGAAAAGCGGTACATGCTTTAGACAGCTCTGCAAATGTTGACACAAATCCAATTTGGTTCTTTTGAGATCCATACATATACATGCACACAAATGAGCTGACTACATTGTGACTACATAATGACATGCGATTTTTCATGCAACATACAGGGTTGAAATTAAATGTCAAAGTGTGTGTGTTAAACAGAAACGTAATGGTTTCAGGTATTATATTTGTGCCTCATTGTCCTAAAGTCTGTCAACTGTAGTCCTTAACACATCGTCTTTAAATGTAAAAAAAAAAAAAAGAAGCTAAAAAACGTTAGAAGCAATGGTCCTCTTTCTGTAAAGAGAAATGTAAACCAATCATTGAGAGGGAGGAGATGATGTTCATGTACCATTTTTTCAATCAACAAGTCAGTCGTTTTCTCTTTGCAAGCTCATGTTTGTTCCTTTATCTGAACAGAGCATCATGCAAATGCTTTTGTAATGTCCCTGCTTTTAAATATACAATTGTCAGCTCTCATTTCTCTATACAATCTTAAAGCATTGTATATATATCGAAAGAGCTTTCTGTGTCTGGGTCTGAATTTCTCTTCCTTTGATGCCCTTGGTTTTGTCTCCAAGTCTACTTTTTGGTACAAAAAATCCTATTTTTATGCAATAGAAAAACTTATACAGGCAGAGGGTATGCAGTAACAGTATCCAATGTGGTGGCGAACGGAAATAATGTATACACTTGCAAGTAGAAAATTTATGCAACTTTTCCTTTGCACTAAATTACTGCCCCATTGCACAGTGCTATTGTGAGCGGAGGATTGGTGCTTGAGGGTCTGGGACGAGTTGCTTTGTTTTGTGATCAGCTCAGCTAGCAGTATTATAAAACAATGTGTTCATTTAACTACTTATTTTAAAAAATCATGAATGCCACCAACTTACACTCTCATTCATACAAATGCATACACACATTTAATACCTGCTGCTTCCATCACATGCAAGTTGATGGACATGAAACTGTTGAGACGTACAAGTTGTTGTGTGTAACCGGAAGCATTTGGAAACATTTATAAAATGTTATTAAATCCAAGATGGATCTGATCCATTGAATCAACAGAAAGCACAACCCCAACAGTAAATACATTGTTTTATGCTACAACTCTAACGTTTTTCGAGTGACTTGTGATGTCTATATTCTTAAAAGTTGTTTAATTACTTTCATATATACAGTATCACACGTTAAGCAGGTTTTATGGCAGATGAACCCTCATAGTAATATTTTTATCTTCTTTAAATGTTTGGGTACGTCTGAAACTCGCTTCCCATGTCACGTCTATAGTGTCAGACCCTTAAGCACCACTGGTTTTAGCTCAGCAGCTCAATGACCTGTACAAATTGTAATTGCTTCTGTACAAACAAAAATGCTTTTTTTTCTGCTGTGAAATAAGAGCATTTTATGGGTTTTAATATCAGTTTTGAATATCCGTGGGGTTATTTCTCCAAAGCTCAAAGGAAAGAAATCGAAAGCAAACTGGGCAATTCAGGTTGCATGAATAACATTGTCCCTGTTATGGTACTGCTGTGCATGATGAAACCACTCTCATTCTCACTCACAGCCACTGTTCAAGGGTGACACTAATACACATGGAAACAGTAATGAATGAATGCTGTATGATTCAGATCCTGACTGACTCTGTACAGTTAATTCCTTGATAAAAATACAGCTTGTGATATGTCAAATGTCTCCGTTTTCATTTGTTTTGTAATTAGCACCTTCATGTCCTTGTAAAGGCCTAACTACAAGTAGACTACTATGTGTGTAAATTATCTTTAATTTGATAAACCATGTATAACTGTAAAATTGTTCTAGAAAACAGAACATACATTTTTTCACATATTAGCTTTGATAAAGGAACATGGCTAATTGTTGGCAATATTTCCAGCTACATTGTTTATTTTTGCAACTTCAAGAATCAACTTTTGTTTCTCCAAATCAACACAGTAGTAGCTGGCTGTGTTCTTGAATGAATCAAATGTTCTGAACAAATCGTTTGACTAAATGATTCAATTTGTCTCTTATTTCGATCCACAGGTCCATCCACTGTTTTCTAATTTCTGAAGTAACCTGTATAAAATCGACAGAATTCGAAATGAGAAACAAACGACTCCCTCATAATACGCAAAAAGACAGCACTTATCGCCACCTTTGAGGGAAATTTCTAAGCATTTGCGCTTGTCCTATTATATAGTGTTGCATTATATTAGCCTATATTATATTAAAGTACCCCTATTATGGATTTTTGAAAATGACCTGTCATGCAGTGTGTAACACAGCTCTAAGTGAATGAAAACCTCCTGCAAAGTTTTAAATCTGCTCCGTGTATAAAGTTATTGTCTCTCAAAAGAAAGAGTCGACTCTGAATCATTTAAACGAGTCGTTTTTAAAACGAATCCCAAGCCGTCTCATGTTGACCTCAACATGAAACATTTGCATATTGCCCGCCCACTTGTTGCGCCGCAGACCTGGGGCACGTTCAGGCTCACACCGGTGCCCAACGTTTTGCTACGATTTTCGGGTTGAACGACATGTTTCCTGGAAACGGTGTGCAACGGGGTTTGAGATGAGTTTTCTCTTGTTTGGTGGGTGTGTCAGAAATGTCAGCCCAATCAGCAGCAACATGTATAGAAACCACACGGTATTAAAGAGACAGCAAGTGAAGTCGTTTACAAATGTGTCCGCTGCAGCTCCTTATACGCAACAATTGAAGATATTAGAAGACATGTTTGTCTTAAGAGTTTTATAGTAACATAGCATATCAACATGATGATGATGAATTTGTAAGTAAATGTAATTAACATAAAAATAAATTCACAAGAGCAAGTATATTGTTTGCACATGTTTATTTTCGTTAAAGGCAAAATAACTGAAATAATAAGAGCACAAGTATAGATCTGGAACTTCTTTAAATAAGTCTGTCTAAATATCATGTAGTGATTGCAATGTCTTCTGATCCATATCCTTTCCTTAGGAAGGTGTGCTAGACACTGATTAATGTAACATAAAAATACTATACATATTTATATATTTTGCTATTGTATTGTGGAGTGACACGTTCATAAAGTTTTCTATGCTCCTCTGATTATATAGCTAATGGCAAATATTACAATATCATAGCACAACAACAGTGATCAGCAATAATAAGTCTAATACTCACAATAAAAATAATAAGGTCATATAGATAATAACAGTCTCGGAGGTAAGAAGTGGATTATCCTTCATCTGAAATGTTTGTCTTTTCATCCTGAAATGTGAGGCAAATGTTGGATCACAATAATTAGGAACCAGTTTCCACAAATCCCTTCACTCGATTGGGATGTTCTCTTTTGTTCTGGACGGCAAGGGCAGTGACTGTAACATCGAGCGTATTTTGCAGTATTAAACACATATTTATACCGATTTCATCAGGCTCCGAACATTCTTCAAAAAGAACACAAAGAATGGCCTTCTCAGCTTCCATAGTTGCAACACTTGCGTCCAGGGCCGTTGCTAGTGGGGTGAAAGGTGGTGACAATTCTAGGGGCCCCCACCGCCCAGGGGGCCCCACAAAATCCAGGAATTATACTATATAGGCCCATGTTCTGTGAATTTTAATATTTTATTAGTTGTATAACTGAGATATTATGAAAACCACAAAAAAGCATGCAATTTGGTTCTATGCTTGTATATTGTACAGTATATGATATGTGTAGGGGGGGGGGCACATCAATATTTTTTTCAGGGGGCCCCCAATCCTCTAGCTACGGCCCTGCTTGCGTCATCAGAACAGGGTATTCAACGCATCACCATTTCCATTTAATAAACGTTTTGCACCGTTTTGTCGGGGCTGAACTTGGCCCTGGGAAAACTTGCCCTGCGTCCCAATGTTCATACTATCAGTCTTAATTGATTAAAAATTGAAGTTTTTGATTTTTGAAGTGTGGATCTGTGCACACTCTAATGGCTAAAATTGCCCACAATCCATTGCGCTTTGGTGAAGGATTCGGTCCAGAACTACAAACACGAATAAAACGCGTTAGAAAAACTACAAACGTGGCGGATGTGCGCGATCGACCATTAGGTAGAGAGGTTTACAAAATTAAGGGTTTTGAGTTACTAATAATCAACATTTAACCTGGTAAAAAATATTTATTTATTGTTATCCGTGTTATATTTCATCTGCAACAGCAATGTGAACTTTTATAAACATCCATTTGGTCGTTAACTTTTAAATTCATCATTATGCAAAAAATATGAGCAGAGTTCTACGCATGAAAGACCCGCGACTGGCAGATCAACAAGCTACTTCTTTTCTTTCCAATACGGTAGGAAGTTAAATGAAATGAAATGTGGAGGATGTTAACTGTGACAAGATGATTAACAGGACAGTTTACAGTGACGGGGTGCGTGTGACAGGTGCGACAGAGCGGTCCGTTAAAGACACAGTTGTGTGACGTGATAGTATGTCCCAAAGCTTGCCTACTCTTCTACTACACACTCAAAAGTGTGCACTTTTCTTCACCACATACTGCAAGGGCGTAGTATAAGTAGGCACATTGGGAGCAGCATATGTTTTCTCGTTGGTCTGAATGAAAATGCACATTCATTCTTTGCCACTAGGTGTTAAAAGCTCACAAACACTTCTTTAAATGAAATCGACCAATCACCGCAGATTAGCGTCACGCACAGGAATGTTGAGCAAGTAAGGTAAAAATAAATGCATATTATTAGGAAATGAAAGTGTTTTTTGACCTTGCATGCATGTCAACCTGATGTTGGAGTCTCCCAAAATCAAAATATGAACCTTTCATAACCCATATAGGGGCACTTTACTGCAGAAGTGCACTCTTGTAGTTTTATTAGCGGCCGCTAGATGGGAGGATTTGAAAGCGGAAGTGTGGCATATGAGCGGATGTGTGCGTGTTGTTACTGAGCAGTGATGATGATGTAGTACTGAGAAGGGAGAGCTGTCATATCAGCAGCAGATGGAGGATCAGCACTATAAAGTTTTTAAAACAGAAATGGGTTGTTCTGGAGCTCAAAAGCCAAGCGCGGTCTTCAGCTTATGATACGGAGAAAGACGCGTTCGAGGAGGAAACCAGCTTCTGAATCAAGGTTAGTACTTATATGTTATCATATTTCAAAATAAAATGCCCCATCTTACTTAGAGAAATACTTTCAATTTAGTCGCTAAGTTACTCTAAATTGTTTGGTCTTCTCTGCATTGAGGAAAAAGTCATTTTCATCGGCGTTACTTCTGTGCAGTAACTGTTTAAATTGTTATTTTGGTGCCTCTGCTGTGTATCTTTATGTTTGTTGTTTTTATTTAAATAAAATAATTATATAATAGTTTGCTGAACATCAAAGTTCAAATAGTTCAAATACTTTTTTTTTAAAATAGCTAGAGAAGGCTATAAATAATATATGATATATTATTTATAGCCTTCTGTCACATGCAAAATAAATGTAAAATACAGTGTTACCTTATTCTGTAACATTAAAAAACACTTTACAAAGTACAAAAAAAAATCATTAAGATAAATATTGGCATCATCATAGATTTTGAACTTGATACTGAAACAGATAATAAATGAACAAAACTAAAAAGTCATGCAAATGACTGGCTATAGTTATGCTCAGTTCTATGCTGTTTAGGGTTCCAGTCACTTTTAAATGATTTTTTGAAAGGCTTCATTTTTAAAAACTATAGTCGTGGTCCACATATGGCTGGACAGTGGATTGGTCAGACGTGTGGGAAGCCTGGAGGTCTGTCTGCTTTCATGTCTGAGGTTTATAGCTGAACATATTGAGGACATTTAAGTGAACACTGAGCATCTCCACAGCGAACAATAGAGCAGTTTAGAAGCAAGAAAAGGGGTTGAAAACATTGATTGTTTTCCGCTCTAGTGGCCCTCTCTTGTAAACTGTCACATCTCTGCCTGTCCTACATCTTCATCATGTTGAAATGATGTAGGTCAGCATTGAACCAGTGTTCCTGGTGGAGATCTGTTGACAGCATCTGTGACATACTGTACTGCTGATTACCACAGAAATGATAACTTGTTTCTCAAGTTATACAATTGTGCACATAAGTTTACTTGCCCCTTACAGGATGTGCAAAATGTTAATAATTGAAACAAAATAAGAGTGATCATGAAAATTGCATGTTGTTTTTTTATTTCGTACTGTCCTGAATAAGCTATTTCACATAACAGATGTTTACATATACTCCACAAGACAAAATAACTGAATTTATAAAAATGACCCCATTCAAAAGTTTACATACCCTTGAATCTTAATACTATGTGTCATTTCTTGGATGATCCACTACTGTTTTTATATTTTGTGATAGTTGTTCATGAGTCCCTTGTTTGTCCTCAGCAGTTCAACTGCCTGCTGTTCTTCAGAAAAATCCTCCAGCTCCTGCACATTCTTTGGTTTTCCAGCATCTTCTGCATATTTGAACCCTTTCCAACAATGACTGTATGATTTTGAAATCCATCTTTTTAAGACAGAGGACAATTGAGGGACTTTTATTTAATTCACGCTGTACAGATATATCATGGGAACAACTTAAAAATCGCTGCAGTTTCCATGTAAGCACTGTGATTTTTACTGTCCACTGAAAAGAAATTAAAAGTAGCTGGGAAGGAGTTCAGTTATTAACGACTTGAATTTGTCTGTTACACAAAGCTGTTGTATGAAGAACACATGAGTAGTATGGAGAAGTATAACAGTGTATTTGCTGTTCGCCAATCTGTACTGCAGCTAGATGGAGAGCTTCTGGGACACAGTTACTAAATGAAAAAATATGATCGCTAAACGAGCACGGTTCAAAAGTTTACATCCCCTGGCTCTTAATGTATTTTGTGGCCTTCTTGAGCATCAGGATTTTCTTAACGTTGAACGAATTGTGAGATCTGTGTCAAGTAATGGAGTATTTAAGCTTATATTATCATTATAAATACTAAAGTAGAATGTACAATATCACAATTTATTAGTAAAATTCATCTATTTATTTATGTATGCTCATATGTATTTAATAATAACTATTTTATTTAATTCACGCTGTACAGATATATCATGGGAACAACTTAAAAATCGCTGCAGTTTCCATGTAAGCACTGTGATTTTTACTGTCCACTGAAAAGAAATTAAAAGTAGCTGGGAAGGAGTTCAGTTATTAATGACTTGAATTTGTCTGTTACACAAAGCTGTTGTATGAAGAACTGCAGCACATGAGTAGTATGGAGAAGTATAACAGTGTATTTGTTTTCTATGCAGAGATGGAGGCACACAGTTCAGGCCTCGGCAGGAAGAGGAAGAGAAAGGAGTTGAACGGTGAGATGAAGGAGGCTGAGTGTTTCCGAAAACGTCCACGGAGGACTCTGGTGAGTATCGGGAAGATTGCTGTCAGTCAGCACTCAAATGACATTTCCTGTGCACGTGATAGACTCATCTTATGTGTGTCTTTAGGGCCTGACTGAACCTGCGCCGTTCGCTGATGAGCTGGTGGCTGCAAAAACCCCATACGTTCGTGTTAGCATGGAAGAAGCCTGCCGTGGCACTCCAGGTGTGTAAATGCTGACTTTAGCCACTCTTACCCTCATTGTATACACATTCTCTGCATGACCGGTATGTATTCTCATTAGAGGACCGACCAGTTCGCGTCTATGCTGACGGGATCTTTGACATGTTTCATTCCGGACACGCTCGTGCTTTGATGCAGGCCAAGTGCCTTTTCCCCAACACGCATCTCATTGTGGGTGGTGAGTTTGAACATCTTGCCTAGTGTAAGACATCAGATTTAACCAGTAAATCAGCTTTTCATTTCAATTATGTGTCACTAGTGTCACCAAACTGATTTGAAAAAGCAATGTCCCATTAGTTAACATTATTTAATACATTAACTAACAATGAGCAATAGATTTGTTAGTGTTAAAGATTAATGTTGGTTAATGAAAAAACAACTGTTCATTCATTGTTAGTTCATGTTAGCTCAGGTCCATTAAATATTATTAACAAATACAACTTATGAATTTAATGATGAATTAGTAAATGTTTCAATTAACATTAACTAAGAATAATAAGTGCTTTAGAAGTGTTTTTCATTGTTGGTTCATGTTAACTACTGCAGTTCAATGAAACCGTATTGGTTTTTCAGTGTGCAGCGATGATTTGACGCATACATTTAAGGGTTTCACTGTCATGAACGAGGATGAACGTTACGACGCAGTGAGTCACTGTCGTTATGTTGATGAGGTGGTCCGCAACGCTCCATGGACACTGACGCCTGCATTTCTGTCCGAGCACAGAGTGAGTATCCAGATCAACATCATATTTCCGTTCCTGTGGTTCAAACAGTAGAGCATAGTGGTAGCAACACCAAGATCATGGGTTTGATTGGCAGGGAATGTATGAACCGATCAAACGTACACCATGAATGCTTTGGATAAAAGCATATTTCCCAGGGTTACCACTGGACTTTGTGTAGTGTATAGCCATAAACACATTTCAATTGTAGGGATAGATCTCTCAAAAGTGAAAATGTCATTATTTACTTGCCTTTTTGTCATTCTTAACCATATAAAGGATTTTTATGCCGTTCCTATCAATTCAACAACAATTTATAGTAACCAAAACTTCTATACAAATCATTCAAATCTTGACTTTCACAGAAAAATAATAGTTAATAGCAATAAATAATAGCATGCTAGTTTGGAATGACTTGAGAGTAAATAATTACATCATTTTCATTATTTGGATGAACTATTATTATTGGTTGCACTTTATTTTAAGGTGTCTTTGTTCCTGTGTAATTACACAAATATGAACTGAGTAATATTAACTAATATAGGGTAATTATAGTTAAACTAAAACCATTCTAACAGCGTATAGTTTAATTACTAAAAGATCTAAACCTAAATTGTAAATTACTAAATAACTTAACCATTTAAAACACTAAAACTAATAAATAAAAAAGAATATCTGTATAGACATAATTAAAAATAACTTAAAAGCACAACAAAATTACTAAAACTTTAAGTAATATAAAATATAAAAAGAAAATATAATTCAAAATATTAACAAAAACAATAATAGTATATCAATCACACTAAAACAACATTGTTAACAACATGTACTTACTATAGGGGTAGAGTTAGTGCTTGGTTTAGGGTAAGTCCCTTGTTATTATGCATCATTTACTGATATTACTATAGTAAGTGCATGTAATGTGTATCAAGGACACTGTAAAATAAAGTATTACCTTGTTCTTTAACATTAAAAAATAATTTACTGTAAGTACAATAAATCATTAAGATAAATATTGGCATTATTTCAGATTTGACTTGATTTTGAATGTGGTTCTTTAACAACACAGAACTGTGTCACTCAGTGGAACAGAGAAAGTCTTAATCAACACTGATATTATCACAATTTGTCCCCAGATAGACTTTGTCGCCCATGATGACATCCCATACATCTCAGCAGGAAGTGATGACGTTTACAAACACATAAAGGAGGCAGGTATGTATTAGCAAATTACATATACAGTTAAATAGCAGTTAGTAAATACATTTTTATTATGATATACACTCTTCAAATTCTCTTTTTTAAGGTATGTTTGCGCCGACTCAGAGAACAGAGGGCATCTCCACGTCCGACATAATCACACGAATCGTACGCGACTATGATGTTTACGTGCGCCGCAACCTGCAGAGAGGCTACACTGCCAAAGAGCTGAACGTCAGCTTCATCAACGTGAGTGTGATTAAACACCTTCCATCTCTTAAAGGGACAGTTCACCCAAAAATGAAAATTCTGTCATCATTTACTCGCCCTCAGGTTATTCCAAACCTGTATAAGTTTATTTCCTCTGTTGAACACAAAAGAAGATATTTTGAAGAATATGGGTAACCAAACAGTTGATGGACCCCATTGACTTCCATAGTATGGAAAAAAATACTATGGAAGTCAATGGGGGCCATCAACTTTTTTCAAAATATCTTCTTTTGTGTTCAACAGAGGAAATAAACTTATACAGGGTTGAAACAACTTGAGTGTGAGTAAATGATGACAGGATTTTCATTTTTGAGTGAGCTGTTCCTTTAATAAAAACCATTCGAAGAAAATCCCCTCATTTAAGTATTGGATTTGATGTAACATGTCAGCTCTGCTGCCCTCTTTCTCCCAGGAGAAGAAGTACCACCTGCAGGAGCACGTGGATAAGGTGAAGCAGAAGGTCCGAGATGTGGAGGAAAAGAGTAAAGAGTTTGTGCAGAAGGTGGAGGAGAAGGGCATCGACCTCATTCAGAAGTGGGAGGAGAAATCACGCGAGTTCATCGGGAACTTCCTGCAGATGTTCGGGCCGGATGGGGCGTTGGTGAGTCTGGATGCAGCTCTTCCACACATCTTAAGCATTGATGTTTTAATGAGTAAATGAATAGTTAATGAATAAGATTTATTTTTCTGTGGAAGACAATAGAGGTTTTGCAGAATGCCCAAGCTGCTCTTTCTCCTGTAATAAAAGTGTTTGGTGATGTACTATTTACTGCTCCAAACAAGACAAAAAACACCATAAAAATGGTCCATGCACTGTATTAAGCCTTAAACCTTCTGAAGTCATAAGATAGCTGAAATTTGAGTTGTTATCCACTGATCAGCCACAAGAACGAATTATATTTGGCATTGCTGACATCAAATCAGGTGCAACATTCATATTAGAATATTTCTGAAGGATCACGTGACACTGAAGACTGGAGTAATGATGCTGAAAATTCAGCTTTGATCACAGAAATAAATTACATTTTAGGAAACATTTTACATTTATTCAGTTAGGAAACAGATCTTTTAAATTGTGATAATATGTCACGGTATTAGTTTTTACTGTTTTTTTATCAAATAAATGCAGCTTTTATAAGCATAAAAAATCTTAATTATTAGAAACTTTTGACTAGTAGAGTATGGAAATAAAATTCAAGCGCTACTATGGTGGAGGGAAAGATTTTCAGTGAATAGGAGTAATTGTTTTTTTTTTATATAATGTAATTCACTAATAGGATGTATTGTGTGTCTAACAGAAGCACATGTTGAAAGAGGGAAAAGGACGGATGTTACAGGCCATCAGTCCCAGACAGAGCCCCAGCAGCAGTCCCGTCCGCGAGGAGCGCTCGCCGTCCCCCACCTTCCGTCTTCCCTTCTTCACCGCCTCACCATTCTTTTCTCCTCCTCCTCATCACAGCGGCTCACTCTACACGGGCAAAGATGAGGACGACTAGGACCCATCCGTTCTAGAAATCACGCTCACAAGCAGCTCTTCGTGTTTTATACACTTTCTTTAAGCCATTTTGAGTAGCCAAGAATATAAATGAAGGATGGACTAGCTCAAGATTTATTTGAATACGAAAAATGTATTGAAATGCACAATAGTGACCAAATTATTCCACCCGTACTTTCTAAAGGGTTTGATCCCACGTCTCCCTCTCGCTTCAGAGAGATTTGCCACACACCACTAAACCAAAAGGCTCATATTGTTGGCCTATTCCTTGGATCGTATTCGGCCTGGAACTTGCATAATTATGCATTTTTAGCGCCTCTTATTTTTTTGTTTTGCAACAGAGCGTCTGCTTGCACGTAATCTCATTCTCGGTTGTGCATAAAACTCACCCTCACCTGCCTTCACTGTCCAGAACTTTTCATACTTGAACAGGGGCCAAATTTGAGACTAATTCCAGGATGGGGGAGGGATCCCGGGACAGAAAACTTCAGGATCGGTCGTCTTTGTATAGTTCTGGAATGTTTCTCCTCTTTTTACGCTGGTTACCATATTGAAAGTCTGTTTTTACTTTCAGTCATTCATTTTGAATATTCACGTGTCTTTCTGACCTTTTTATGTTTCTGCTAAAGTTCATTAGGTGTTTTTCCTCATATGAACTCTCTCTCTCTCTCAGACTCTGATGTGAAGTAATAATTTCGGGGCTTGGCAGTGACGGCGTCTAGCACCTCCATTTAAACCCTGTGCTAGTCTGTGGCATGGGTCCCAGTCTTTTTGGAAAGGCTTTGCTTGCTGAATGTTTACATTACCCAAGCCCGCTGAGGGACAGTGTTAACACGAAAGAGTACCAGGACCTGTTTGTTTACATGTTTACGTAGAACAGGAGGAGATGACTGTTGGATTATGTGTTTGCCAGCAGACCAAAAGACAACTTTGGCATTCTTGTGATCAGAAATGTTAAGATTTAATTGGATTTAGATGATCTTTGGGAATCAAAAGGACTGTGAATAATGCCAGTGAATCACTAAACCATCTTGAAAGAAAAACAACACATTTTCTTGTATTGTCTTGTGGCTTGTTACTTATTCATGGGGATCAAAAAACACACAGTATAATACAGTACCTTTAATGTCCAATAACGTATGATTTTAGAAAAAGATGATTTAAAAAAACTAGCATTAACCTATCACTTCTGAATAGTTAAATGGGCGTAACATCAGCTACAGATTTTTGATATTTCAGGTTACATTTCCGCTTTCCAAATTCTATTACTAGTTCTAGCAGCTGCATTCTTAAAAATAACGTTCCAAAATGGGGAAGGGTTCAGAGTGATGTCATAGAAGAACCACTTTTGGTTCCCCAAAGAACCTTTCATTTTTCTTAGTGTGAAGAACATTTTAATAATCTAAAGCACTTTTTTCCACTGGGAAGAACCTTTTGTGTAATGTAAAGGTTTATCGGATGTTAAAGGTTCTTCACAGATGCCAATAAAGGACCTTTATTTTTAAGAGAGTCGATCATTCAGTAGCCCTGTGTGTCCTGAAGCACCAGCACATGTAAACAAGGCTATATTTCCCACCATAAATGACATCCCAGGTGAAAAACAAGTGCACTTCCATAATGTACTTAAAGTGCTCTATTTTCACACACTAATTTTGTACTTAATATACTAAAAATGATTCTTTAGTACTTAAGATAAACTTAACTTAAGATCATCTAAGTGTACTCAACTGTGCTATTTTGAGACACCATGAATATGAACTAAAATGCACTTTTAACATATTATCTCTGTATTAAAATGTTTTATTTAGTTACTACTTGTAGTACACAAACCATCTTTCATAAACTAGTACACTCGTGTAATACAAGTAGTAACTAAATTAAAAAAAATTAATACAGAGATAGTATGTTAAAAGTGCATTTTAGTTCATATTCATGGTGTCTCAAAATAGCACAGTTGAGTACACTTAGATGATCTTAAGTTTATCTTAAGAAGTACTAAAGAATCATTTTTAGTATATTAAGTACAAAATTAGTGCGCGGAAATAGAGCACTTTAAGTACATTATGGAAGTGCACTTGTTTTTCACCTGGGATGCCCTGCATGATACATGCCTGAACTCATATCTGAGAGTCACAGATCCACACCTGCCTCTAAGTGCTTCTCAACGTGGGGACTTAAGGCCATTCGAGGCCTTCAGTAAACTTCAACAAGGGCCGCAAAACCAACTTAATTTTGTTTAAACTCAGTTAAACTAAAATAATTTTACAGTTAACAAGCTAAAGGCCCATTCACACCAAAAGTGATAACTATAATGATAACTATATTAGTGTCCACTGTGACAGGGTTTCTAACGTTCTGTTTATAAGCGCGTCTGCCACTTTAGCCCCCGGTTTCACAGACAAGGCTTAAGCCTAGTCCTAGACTAAAATGTAAGTCTGAGCTGTTTCAACTGAAATAAACTTGCTCTGACTGATCTTAAAATATATCAGTGCCTTTGTTTTGTCTCAAGATGCACTCCAGTAATGTTTTTTTTCTAAGCATGTTTATAAAAATTACTTAAATGTCCTAATTGAACTATGGCCTAATCCTGGCTTAGTCTAAGACCTGTCTGTGAAACCGGGCCTAAGTGCTTAAGCTGTGAGTGGTTGGATTCTGACTGGCTTTCAATGTTTTTATCATTCATCAGCTGTAAAAAATTCTGTTCTGAAAATTATTCCAATGATATTGTTCCTGTGTATGAAGTCATAAATTGTCATGTCCAACTTTATCCACATACATACGTAAAAATATCAAGCAGTTGAGATTTGCTTTATAGTATATCTCTATATATACTATATAGCTAATCTCAACTGCTTGATATTCTTCTTTCACTGTAAAATGTCACTATATTATCGCCCAGCTGTAATCTGCTGAATGCAACTATAAGGCCTGAATATAAGATGTTGAAAACATTAACATCGCAATTTTTCTGTAAAGCTGCTTTAAAACAATCTGTATTTTTAAAAAGCTCTAAACAAACAAAACTTGAATTTTTTACCTCAGTTGTTATTGTTATAGTTGTGGTGTGGACTTCTCTAAAGAATTAGAATGATTATTAACACTTTATAGTTATTGTTATAGTCCATGGTGTGAATGGCCCAAACACTAAAATCAAGGCTACTGAAAAACTGGGGACTTCACATGCACTGCTGAGTATGAAACTACCTTTGCAAACAAATTTGAAGATTTTTTTTTTCCTTCTCAATTCATCTAAAATGTTTGCAATGGCAAATTCCTTTTTTTTTTACCTTTAGAGATTTTAAGCATCTTTGAAACTAAATATTATGCCTCAGAAGTGGCGTTTACCTTATAATAAAAAAGCACCTTTGTCATCACTGCAGCAGAAGTACAAAAGAATATCTGATTGGTGGTCCTTCCAAATATTGTTTTGGATCTCAGCGTTATGAAGGTTGGAAACCGCTGCTTGTTCAGGTCGTCCATCATGACTCTGAGCAGCAAGCAGCGGAGGAGAGCCGGGCTGAGGGCTCTGGAGCTCTGGAGGTAGAGCATGTGATCAGTACATCAGCATCGCTCCATCAGCTGTTGTTGGACGACTGCTCTGGCTTCAGCCGGATGGCCCATGAGTTGGCAGAGACGACGTTACCGCGCCGATGGATGCGGCAGGTGTACGTGCCTTCGTTGAATTCGTTGGCCACGAGCCGCAGGTCCCGATCTTTAATTACAATATAGCCAGGAATGGATGTCAGCAACTGCTCGCCGTCCTTATACCAGCTGATGAAAGATGAAACATGAGATACAGTCAGGTCCATAAATATTGGGACATCGACACAATTCTAACATTTTTGGCTCTATACACCACCACTATGGATTTCAAATGAAACGAATGTGCTTTAACTGCAGACTGTCAGCTTTAATTTGAGGGTATTTACTGGCAGCCATACATGCCCACGCTACCACCACCATGCTTCACTGATGAGGTGGTATGCTTAGGATCATGAGCAGTTCCTTTCCTTCTCCATACTCTTCTCTTCCCATCACTCTGGTACAAGTTGATCTTGGTCTCATCTGTCCATAGGATGCTGTTCCAGAACTGTGAAGGCAAGGTACTGCTCATGATCCTAAGCATACCACCTCATCAGTGAAGCATGGTGGTGGTAGCGTGGGCATGTATGGCTGCCAGTGGAACTGGTTCTCTTGTATTTATTGATGATGTGACTACTGACAAAAGCAGCAGGATGAATTCTGAAGTGTTTCGGGCAATATTATTTGCTCATATTCAGCCAAATGCTTCAGAACTCATTGGACGGCGCTTCACAGTGCAGATGGACAATGACCCAAAGCATACTGCAAAAGCAACCAAAGAGTTTTTGAAGGGAAAGAAGTGGACTGTTATGCAATGGCCAAGTCAATCACCTGACCTGAATCCGATTGAGCATGCATTTCACTTGCTGAAGACAAAACTGAAGGGAAAATGCCCCAAGAACAAGCAGGAACTGAAGACGGTTGCAGTAGAGGCCTGGCAGAGCATCACCAGGGATGAAACCCAGCGTCTGGTGATGTCTATGCGTTCCAGACTTCAGGCTGTAATTGACTGCAAAGGATTTGCAACCAAGTATTAAAAAGTGAAAGTTTGATTTATGATTATTATTCTGTCCCATTACTTTTGGTCCCTTAACAAGTGGGGGGCACATATGCAAACTGTTGTAATTCCTACACCGTTCACCTGATTTGGATGTAAATACCCTCAAATTAAAGCTGACAGTCTGCAGTTAAAGCACATCTTGTTCGTTTCATTTGAAATCCATAGTGGTGGTGTATAGAGCCAAAAATGTTAGAATTGTGTCGATGTCCCAATATTTATGGACCTGACTGTACACTGGACAGAAACCTAAGCTTCAAAAATGATGCATTCCATAACTGTTACATTAAAAAGATGAATGCACCAACATAAGACCACGACTGCATATGAATGATGCCTATTGGAAACTCATAAATGGACATGAAAAACAAAAAATAAAAATTTGAATACTTCACTAACATTATAAAAGGGAAAAAAAATGTTCAGCTAAAATACAAATAATATCATATGACCTTTAACAACTTAATCTCTTGATCTTTATGTTAAGATTTCAAAACCTTTAGACAAAATATAAGAATTTGCATGTGTTTTTCTTTAGTATCATATTTGATATATCAGGCTTTTATGGCTCATATGGTGTGGAACTCATACTCGAGGAAAAAAACACCTCAGTTTTATTCAGAGGCCAAAACGATGCAATTTGGTTGATGCTGATATTTATATGGTCAAAAAGAAAGATTAATTTCTGATAGCTTGTAATGTAAATCTTTATGACAGTATAGCATACTATTCAAATAAAATGATACAAATATTATTTGTAACTATATATTTCCAATAACGTCTCAGTAAGATGATATTTAAATGCTTAGTTTTATGATCAAAGCTCTGTAGTTTTATTGTGGGCAAAACATATAATGTGATGCAATACAATAATGATTGACAGATCAACAAATAAATGTTCCTCAAAAGCCTGATGATCATATTTGATACTCAGATTTTAGCATTTAACTTTTTTTTTTTTACAATGTATGGATAAACAAGTACAACCCCAAATCAGAAAAAGTTGGGACAGTATGGAAAACGCAAATAAAAAAAGAAAGTAGTGATTTCTAAATTTACTTTGACTTGTATTTCATTGCAGACAATATGAACACAAAATATTTCATGTTTTGTCTGGTCAACTTCATGTCATTTGTAAATATACATCCTTTCCTGTCATTCAGACCTGCAACACATTCCAAAAAAAGTTGGGACAGTAAAGCATTTACCACTTTGTAATGTTGCCATTCCTTTTCACAACACTTAAAAGACGTTTAGGGACTGAAGACACCAAGTGATGAAGTGTTTCAGGTGTAATTTTGTCCCATTCTTCCTGCAAACAAGTCTTAAGGTGGGCAACAGTACGGGGTCTTCGTTGTCGCATTTTGCGCTTCAAAATGCGCCACACATTCTCTATTGGAGACAGGTCGGGACTGCAGGCAGGCCAGTCAAGTACCCGTACCCTCTTCCTCCGCAGCCAGGACTTTGTAATGTGTGCAGAATGTGGTTTTGCATTGTCTTGTTGAAATATGCATGGACGTCCCTGGAAAAGATGTCTTCTTGAAGGCAGCATATTGTGCTCCAAAATCTCTATGTACTTTTCAGCATTAATGGTGCCATCACAGAAGTGCAAGTTACCTTTGCCAAGGGCACTGACACAACCCCATACCATGACAGACCCTGGCTTTTGGACTTGTTGCTGGTAACAGTCTGGATGATCCTTTTCTTCTTTGGTCCGGAGCACACGGCGTCCATTCCTCCCAAAAAATACCTGAAATACTGATTCATCTGACCACAGTACACGTTTCCACTGTGTGATGGTCCATCCCAGATGCCTCCGAGCCCAGAGAAGTCGACGGCGCTTCTGGACACTGTTAACATAGGGCTTCCTTTTGGCACAGTACAGTTTTAACTGGCATTTGTGGATGTAACTACGTATTGTGGTACTTGACAAAGGTTTGCCAAAGTAGTCCTGAGCCCATGTGGTGATATCGCTTATAGATGAATGACGATTCTTGATGCAGTGCCGCCTGAGGGATCGGAGATCACGGTTGTTCAGCTTAGGCTTGCGCCCTTGTCCTTTACGCACTGAAATTCCTCCAGATTCCTTGAATCTTTTAATTATGTTATGCACTGTTGAAGGTGAAATATCCAAATCTCTTCCTATCTTTCTTTGAGGAACATTGTTTTTAAACATTTCAATAATTTTCTCACGTATTTGTTGGCAAACTGGCGATCCTCGGCCCATCTTTGCTCCTAAAGGACTAGACCTTTCTTGGATGCTGCTTTTGTACCAAATCATAATTACAATCACCTGTTGACATCAACTGTTTCAAATCACATCATTATTTAACCAATTTACCTCATTACTAGCCCTAAATTGCTCCTGTCCCAACTTTTTTTGGAATGTGTTGCAGGTCTGAATGACAGGAAAGGATGTATATTTACAAATGACATGAAGTTGACCAGACAAAACATGAAATATTTTGTGTTCATATTGTCTGCAATGAAATACAAGTCAAAGTAAATTTATAAATCACTACTTTCTTTTTTTATTTGTGTTTTCCATACTGTCCCAACTTTTTCTGATTTGGGGTTGTAAATCTAAGTTACTTCAGTCCAGTAAGTGTTCATCTCGAAGTATTACCAGTAATAGAAAAGTTATTCTTATGTTTGCTTCATACAAATCATTAAAGATTTTACAACAAAAAGACACATGAACCACAACCTGTTTTTTCAATTTTAAACTCAATCAGATGACACAAAGTATGTAGTAGATTGCATACAACAGTTTTTTCATCAAGTTTTGATCATGTTAACAAATTAAAGGCCTTAGAAATGTGTGTATCAAATATAATACATCAGGCTTCATAGGGTTAAGGATGCTCTACCTGACTTTTGGAGGCACTCTGGTATTTTTTGTCCCACAGCGGAAGCCCACAACTTTTCCACGAGGCACAATTTTGATCTTCACATTTTCAGGAGGAGGTGTCGGAGTAGACACTGCATCCAGAGGCTCTGAGGAGCAAACCAGCATGTTAAAGAGTCAGCTGTGTTCGTCTATAATATCACAATATTTCAAGTAATGGACGATGCACCATGAACAATACTGTGTGGAAGTGAAAGGCTTTTGGACGGGAAGCCAGCGCTGCAGGAGATGTTGGAGGAGGATGTTTTCAGTGTCTCACCGTAGCACAGGTCGCAGCGCTGCGGGCAGTTTTTCTTCATGAAGCTCCGCCTCCTCTCACAGAAACCCAAGCGGGCCCAAGGATCACACACACGCTTCTTGTCCATGCATCCTGAAGCAAACGCACACACAGATGATAGAAACAAGCATGAGCTTTAAAACACTGGAGAGATGTGAACATGTTCAAAATCACTTATTTTTGCACTTATTTTTAAGGTTCATACAATAAAAATTCAATCTATCTATTTTCTAAATGCATGTTATAGAGCTTACTGTTAACAATTCATCCGTGCATGTTTCATTTTTGACCTCATAATGTTTAATCAACATGTAATAACTGGAACTTCGGGTGAAAACGACAGACTTCTGCAGGCCTTCTCCAATCATTTTGGTCACTGAAACTCCGCCTCCACTTTTAAATGCCACGCCCACACCTCAACATCCAATTAACTGATTCATAGAACCAAGTCCTGCCCTACAGTTTATGAATGTCACAATATGGAAGAAAAGTTCCAATTTTCTATGTGACTTTACACATTTTGCTTACCGTAAAGGCGCTGGATGCCCCAGATATCATCTTGAGCGATGTTCCTCTGACCCGTGTACGTTGCATTGGGGTGCATTAATGCATTAGGGTCCCGTGAATGCCAGAGGCCTAAAGCGTGACCGATTTCATGAGCAGCTACCTGAACCAGGTCATTCAGCCACACACCTGTGCAGAGACAACACACCATCCAATCAAAGAAGAATATGGAGGAATCTCCTTACAGTATGTTCCTTCTATGTGATTTTTGAGTTCAAACATTTAAAATTCAAAGTGAACTAGCGATGAACACTTTAAAACACTGCTTCATGAACATTTATGAATCTTTTTTTCAAATCGGTGATTCAGAGCTTGTTTCAAACTCCCCAAGTTACATGATTTCAGTAAACAAATCTTCATTATATCATAGTGTTTCAAACCTTACTTCCAAAATGTGTGAAAAATCCAATGGTCTGCCAATAAATGACATTGCTCTGGTGAACCCATGAA
Organism: Schizothorax lantsangensis; assembly: GCA_027422415.1. Classification (NCBI taxonomy): domain Eukaryota; kingdom Metazoa; phylum Chordata; class Actinopteri; order Cypriniformes; family Cyprinidae; genus Schizothorax; species Schizothorax lantsangensis. Next base: position 33,508,571 of record CM049846.1, on the reverse strand, counting down.
CGAGTGTCTAATGGTTTTCTAATGGACAAATACAGATGTCATGATTTACAAAAAGTCACAATGTTTTGTCTAGTCAGGTCTTCATCAAGCACAATGTTAATAAACTCTGGAGGTGTAATTTCAGTGTGCAGATATCAGTCTTTTCCATTTATTGTTGTTTTGTTTTCCTGCACCTGAACCCAATTCAGGTTTTGGATGTTCTGTGCATACCTTTTTTTTAACTGATCTCAGGTCAGTTTTATAATGTAGGTTTATTTTTAACTATTTTATTGAATTTTAGTACTTATACATATATAATTCAAAAAAGATAATGATACTTAATTTCAGTAACACTTTATATTAAGAACCAATTCTCACTATTAACTATGCATATTACTAACATATTGGCTGTTTATTAAAGGGGTCATATGATGTTGCTAAAAAGAGCATTATTTTGTGTATTTGGTGTAATGCAATGTGTTTATGCGGTTTAAGGTTAAAAAAAAACATTATTTTCCACATACTGTACATTATTGTTGCTCCTCTATGCTCCGCCTTTCTGAAACGTGTAGATTTTTACAAAGCTCATCGTTCTGAGAAGCGAGGTGTGCTCTGATTGGCCAGCTATCCAGTGCGTTGTGATTGGCCGAATACCTCAAGCGTGAGACAGTGTTTTGCAAATCTTCCCACACAGTGACGTAGACATGTGGGGGCGTGTTTAAACGAGGCGTTTTAGGAGGGTGTGGTCGAGTCTTAAACGGGTCATATGATGCGATTTTCCTTTCTCTTTGGAGTGTTACAAGCTGTTCGTGCATAGATAAGATCCCTGAAGTTGCAAAGACTAAAGTCTCAAAACCAGAGATATTCTTTATCAAAGTTAAGTCTCGTCCACGCCCTCCTAAAACGGCTCATTCAAACACGCCCCTACATGTCTACGTCACGATGTGGGAAGATTTGCAAAACACCACCCAAATGTTTATGCAAAGAAAGAAGGCGGAACTATTATTCTCGCTGTAGTATTGTTGCTGCCGCCGGCGCCATGTCCTGGAGATGCTGTGTTTCGTTGTGAAAGTGAAAGTACTTTGTTTGGGCTTCCAAAAGAGGACACAACTAGAAATCAGTGGTTAAGTTGTATTTACAACACTGTTCCAGAACAGTTCAACCCAAATATTAGAGTGTGCAGCACATTTTACGGAGGACTATTTCCTGAACCTGGAAGAGTAACCTACAATGCTGGCTTGCACAAAGGCTGTTTCTATAAAGTGGAGCAATTCCAACTTTGCAAGGACAGTCTGACGCTTCTGACTCTCAGCCTGTAAGTATGTTTTCATATTTAAAGAATTTGCCATTGACGATTCAAACGCGAGTTTTGAGCAGTGTAGTGAAGTGCTTGTTGTTTGTCGTTTCTCCGATCACAAATGCAGACATGGTAATGTTTACGCGGCACGATGCAACGCGACGCATAAAAAGACCGTATAAGTCATTATAATCAGTAATTATGTCCCCACTGGATGCAACAAATGCCTCATTTATAATGGGTTTTATTGTTTTTGTGTCGTTGCGCTGGGACACGGCATCACAATATGGTAAGGGGCGTAACATTTCTGTCACACGCTTGAGGCCAATCAGAGCACGCCTCGCTTCTCAGAGCGATGAGCTTTGTAAAAATCGACACGGCGGAGCATAAAGGAGCAACAATAATGTACAGTATGTGGAAAATAATGTGTTTTTTTAACCTTAAACCGCATAAACACATTGCATTACACCAAATACACAAAATAATGTTCTTTTTAGCAACATCATATGACCCCTTATCTCTTTGGTTTTGAGACTTTAGTCTTTGCAACTTCAGGGATCTTATCTATGCACAAACAGCTTATAACACTCCAAAGAGAAAGGAAAATCACATCATATGACCACTTTAATACTTATAAAGCACATATTAATGCCTTATTCTGCATGACCATACTTTAGATCCCTACCCCATTTAGATACTGTAGATAATCCTTCCCCATACCTAAACTTAACAACTACCTTACTAACTATTAATAAGCAGCAAATTAGGTGTTTATCACCTAATAAAAAGTCAAAAGTCATAGTTAATAGTTAACAGTGAGAATTGGACCTTAAAATAAAGTGTGACTTTAATTTCTTTTAATTGACTTGCCAAGCCCACATAAAACAAGCACTAGATTAATGCAAGAACACAAATTTTACAGAACCTTCGTATTTAATGGTTTATTTGTAGATTACATTTAAAAGATTACACTTCCATTAGAACATCTGCAATTAGTTTAAAGTGTAAAAAGTGTCATTATACACGTTTGGGCTGAGTTGAATGTTTTGACCAGCCTGTGGCATTTTGAGCACTTAGAAACAGTGAATCATTTTGTGAAGCAATAGTGGCAAAACACTTCTTATTACTAAAGAGAACACACTTAAAAAATGGCATCAGTGGGTCTGTCCCAATACTTACATTTGCAGTCTTTGCACTTGATCACCTGTCTACTTACATGATGTATTCCCTGTATTCAGCCTTCACATTTTACAAAATACATCTATTTATCTCTATATAGTGTACAACACTTTACTCTAGTGCCACCATCAGTTCAAATTTAATGTAAAGTTTTAGCAAATAAATTTTGAAGCAAAACAAATGATCTAGAAACTAAAAAAACACCTGGTGATTTCCATTTCCACTCTAGAAATAGATTTTCCACAATCTCGAATTTTGTCTGAAACATACTTTTTAAACTTTTAATTAGTTAAACAGCAACACGTTTGCATATTTACACTAACTTATTTTATCATTCCCACAATGCAGACAATGCCACTTAAATTTGGTTAAAGCACCACCAGTCTGTTAAAAAATCTAAGCTTTCAATATTGGAATCAATGAGCAGATATGTTATATTTGTATTCTGACAAGCACATCCCCCCATTTTAATAAAAATGCATTAAATCAGTACCTTGTTTCCAGCTGAAGCGAGATTTGCCCAGAATCCAGAATTCATGGTTGTCAAAGTGAATCTCTCCACGAGGGGGAAGGAAGGCGTGGGCCAGCTCACCGTTCAGCCCGTCAAAACACGGGTGCAATGGAGACCACCAACAATCTGTGTGATTGTACGTGTAGAAGCCTGACTCAGAAAAAGGAGCTGTTAGTGTTTCATGCAAAAAAAGCTGATTAAAAAACTGCATAGAGTACTCTGTCAGCCTGCCAAAGTGCACATGCCTGATGTTTTGGCTCTTTTCCTGCACATTAATTTACCTATAGTGATATCAGCACTTTTGTTGGGGTTGATGATTTCAGTGAAAGTCAGAGGAGAAACATCACTCCATTTCGTGAAGGCGATGCTGATAGCTTTGCGGGTATCATCTTTATTCAGTGTGTTGGGGAACTTTGTGATTCTTGAAGAGGGAGAAATGTAAATTACTTCCAGCCAAAACTGAATGACATGCTTTCAAAGAGTCTCTGTGTCTGCTATCAATCAGAATGCACATTTACAAAAACCCAACACTCCCAAAATCAGTCTGCTCTTCCTAAAATATCCTTCATCATCTGAACCCCAGATCATCTCATGCACTTTAGGCATTTAACAATCATGCACAGCAATAGAAAGGCCTTCTTCCAGAAAGTCAACATATTTTTATATATCCTATGTCTCTCTCACTTGTAGGTGACGTTGAAATGCGCCCACTTGTATCCCAGTGGGTTGATGGCATAGCGCTTGGATCGTGCCGGACCGCGGAGAGATCTCGCTTCCACAGGTGCCGCCGTCTGCACACACGGTTTATTCAAATAAATACTAGCCACCTAAGAGGAAGACAGAAGAAGGTATGCTGAAAGAGTGGCAGATATTATGATGTTGAATGTAATATCATCATTACATTCAGGAGATCTACCTTCCTGTAGATCCGAGACTTATAACCTGCTCAAGAAGTGATTACAAAGACCTTGATTACACAGTTCAGGTGTGTTTGAGTTCTAAACTATGCAGGAAGCTAGATCTCCATGTGCTGAGCAACCATGATATCTATGAAGTTCCATAATGATTACCAGGAACCTGACATACCTACAGTATGTCAAGATAGATGTACAGTGGAAATCAACAAGTTTTAGGATTCTGAAACATCATGATGTAAAATTAATAAGAAATGTCTCACAAATCAAATAAGCAGAATTGTAACATTGGTCATGTGAACTCTGATATACTAGCTTCCACTTTTGATCATCTCAAACCGTGCTGGAGAATACGATTATCAAGTTTTATACAAAACTGTGGAGTTCATGCAGCTCCAATCCTGCTGCCAGTAAAGCAAAAGAAGGAAAGTACAAATGTTAAGACATTCTGAACTTCATCATTTTCCAACTCAAGCTTATTCCTAGTGAAAAACAAGTGCACTTAATTGTACTAAATGTGCTCAAATCTTACAAGTGTTTTCAATAAACTGTACTGAATAATGAAATAAAAGGCCACTTTCATGACTGTTTCTTAACCTAATCTGTAGGCTCATTAAATACAAATTTAAATGCATGACATACAAGTTTCAAAGAAATGACATTAATGTATTTTAGTATTTAGTTTACCATAAGTGTTTGTCAGTACATTAAGCGGTACATTTTAACCATATTTCAAAGACAATTTAAGTAATTATGAAATGACATAAGATGTCCCTAAGTCCTATTTAAATGGGTCAAACAACATTCCTACTAATTCAACTAATCGCACTTAACATAATTTAAACTATAAATAGCTACTCTCATTTAATTGCAATTAACATGCACTTAAGCTTCCAAAACATTACATTCAGTTCACACTTTTATCCTTTTAAAGTACTTTTTTTCTGTACTCTTTTTTAAAAGTAATCTATTTTATTTGCATTAGGCTACATCACAAAAAAAAAGCAAAACAGAAGTGCTATCAGATTGGTTAACTTTTAGAGGAGCAAATAATTAACTAAATCAGTAGAGTTAATGACAGATTCTGTCTCATATTAAAATTCCACATATATGACCCTGGACCACAAAACCAGTCATAAGTAGCACAGGTATATTTGTAGCAATAGCCAACAATACATTGTATGGGTCAAAATTATTGATTTTTCCTTTATTGCCAAAAATGCACCCTCAGATTCCAGATTTTCAAATAGTTGTATCTCGGCCAAATATTCTCCTATCCTAACAAATCATGCATCAATGGAAAACTTACTTATTCAGCTTTCAGATGATACAATCTCAATTTCAAAAAATGACCCTTATGACTGTTTTTGTGGTCCAGGGTCACACATATGAGTTGTGCTGCTGTTGTGGTACAGCAGCTGAAGCTCTGGAAGATCTGTCACCCATATGTGAATGCGCCCGCCCAGAGACCCGTGACCTTCAACACTCTTCCTCTCTCTCTTCCTCCTCCTTCTGATCTTTGCAAAGATTTTACAACTCTTTCCAGAAAAAAAGCACGTGAACCGCCAGTGAATGTCTCAGTCTGACAAATGAGTAAGTAAAGTTTTTACAAAGATAAAGATTACTGGAGTAGGTTTTTACAGGAGAATACTATTAAGTCTTTGCATTTCAAAATTGCACGTTTAATGCAATGCAATTTTTTTTTTGTAAACTCTACACCAATTTATTTTTTTTCAACGTAAATATTTGCTTCAAGATACCACCTTTTAGCGGTGTAAAAGTAAACACATTCTAGGCTTATGCTTAAAAATGCATGTATGAAAATAATAAAATAATTCGTTTGAAACAGTTTAAATGACGCGCAGGCACCTCAGATGTCAGTGCTAAACTTATACTGAAGGGTCCTGAACCCCAGTGCATGTGATTTCAGTTCTTTTACGAGAACAGTATGAAGTTGAGATGATACCGAGCGCTTACCGTGGGTTTTCTCCACGCAGGCACGGCCACGGCATTATCCAGCACCATCAGCAGCAGCACCCAGCGCATCTTTAAATCACACAACTTTCCTCAAGGATTACCTTCCACTTCGTGCTTCATCCATATATTCTTGAGTAAGAAAGTATTTCCACAGAACTAACCGCATCCAGACGCGCGCTGCAGACAGATGTGTCCGCGCCTCAGGACAGATTCCTGCGAATGTTTCTGCTGAATGTGTTTAACACTCGCAGTAGAGTTTATTTAGTGCACTTCTGCTTCTTGCCCTGAACTTTCGCTCTCTCTAGATCCCGCAGGAGCACAAAGCGCCGCCCTGCTCCAATCTAATGTCCTCCTCCTCCTCATCTCCTCCCTTTACTCTCCAATCCATGCATGTGCAGCCTCTGTTTATCAACTCAGAGCAGCAGAATAATCCAAAATGCTGTCAATATTTATGTTCCTTTTATTTATTTATCTATTCAAAAATCTAAAATAAAAATCATAAATATGAAATAAAATAATTTTAGCAGGCTATTTGTTTGGCGAAATTCAGCTGTAGGAAAAAGAATGTATTTGGGGCAAAAAAACTACTGCGAATTCCTCATTTTCCCAACAGATATGAATGTTTATCTGGATTTCACCGCAGGCTTAACACCTCCAGTACATCACAACAGATACCTGCAAAAAAAACCTTGGTTACACTCTTCAAAACATTAGAAAAACATTGAAAGTTTAAAAGCTTACCTCACTTTCAACTCCAAAAGGAGTCCTCGTTTCTGCAGTTTCAGTGATATCTCACTCGAATCGCATGTCAACATGCAAGGGAGCATTTTGAAAGGGCCACAAATTAAGCATGCATAAACTGCGCTCATTAAAAATCCATTGTGAAGAATTGCAGATTTTGGCATAACACATGGCATTCATGGCCAAACGGCCCTCAGTTTCTAGCCCTAACCTCATTAGTCTGGTTGACCTTCGGAGGGCTCAGGAACAGCCAGGGCTTTTCACAGTGCTTTAACTCTCACATCACTATGGAGAGAAGTCAGTTTCTCTGAGAGGAAGAAGTCACTTATGATGGATATCTTCTTTGACCTGCAGGGTCAATGTACAGGGTGTTCAATGCTGTTGGCTTCACATTCATGAGGCATTTTTTTTTTTGTTGACGTCTAAAACAATACATTTATTAAAAAGTTAGTCTTGTACTCCAAACAAAGACTGGGCACCCATTCAGTAGCAAATGGCTAATCTAATATTTTAAAATCAAATTACGACCGCTTACACATATACATAAGCACAATGCCATTGAAGGTCAAGTCATTAATTTATACAGCGCTTTACACAATACAGATTGTTTTAAAAGCAGCTACACATTAATAAAACAGGAAAATTAGTGTCAATGGTGTAAACAAACTCAATTTGAGCTGTAAAGCAGCTCTGTGGAAGATAATAGTGTCATTATTCATCTCAGTGTTGTTATAGTATCAATGTTGCAAAGTTCTACAGAAGGCAATCGAGCCGACGGTCGGTTGTCAGTCAGTGTCATTCGAATAGCAATAACACCGCTGCATTAACACAAAGTATGGAATTCCTGAAGCAGAGAGAAACATGGATTTGGAGAAGGGCACCTGAAAGGCAGCCTCATATCTTTTGCGAGTGGTTTTGAATTTGGCTGGAGGCCCAGGCTTTGGCTGCACTCCAGGTGACTGCGGAACCGGGGGCTGCTTGACCCTTCCCTGTCACTCACTCTGGGAAAGAGCAAAAAAAGAAAGGGAGAGGGAGACGGAAGGACGGAGGAGAAAAAGACTAGCGGGACAGGAGATTCTCTTTCAGGGGCCCTGAGAGATGAGAGTTTAATTGGCCATCGATCCATCAGTAGGTCCTCTGGCTCCTGCACCCACTTAATGATTGGCCATGACATCAGCCTAAATACTCGCGCTAATGAGTGACTTCCCACACAAACACCCCCTGCCCATCCCTGCCGCAGGAAAATAGCTCAAAACTTTTCCCAACCAGCTATAACGGTGGTGCAAAATCAGACCACCAACAACCAACCGAACCCACAAACAGTGCTTGTATGCATTCCTAATTGTCTCGTTTACTGAATTTTTCTTCTGTGTTGCTTATGTCAAAGCAATAAAACTCAAAAACAGTTATGTAAATGTATATTAAATATAAAGAGACTTTGTATTTAGATTGTATTTTGTAGAGCCATTCTATGCAGCAATGACAAGAGCACATGATCTTCTCAATTGCCAACCAATGAATAAAAGGAATAGTTCATCCAAAAGGGAAAACTCACAGAATTCCAAACCTGCATGCATTTTTTTCTTCTGTGAAACACAAAAGAAGATATTTTGAAGAATGTTGGTAACCAAACAGTTTTGACCTCCAAAAAACGTTTTTTTTTTTTTTTCTTTAAGTATCTTCTTTAGTGTTCCACAGAAGAAAATGTCATACAGGTTTGGAACGCTATATACGTAATCAGATTACTTTTTTCAAGTAACAAGTAAAGTAACATTACGAGAGTTACTCTTTCAAATAATGTTTTTCCCATTTATTGACTGACAGCTCTCCTGTCCCCATGTTGAGAGAAATTGGGAGTAAATGAAGAGGCGTTGTGTGCGCTGTGTGAACATGATACTGTAGTTCTTCGCTAAATGTGAACATGTATTTACTCTTTTAAGTTGCACAAAAACAGATTCAGTATTTCTCAGAATGAGGAACTCAAACCTGCAATATGTTAAATAACACAAATATCCTTTATGTATTTAATCCCATTTTATTAACTGTCTTTGCTGCTGACCTCGGATGATCCAATTCTAATACTATTAAACAAAAGATAAACATAAGATTTGTTTCTTTTTTTTTTTTTGCTCTAGTGTTGAACTTTTTTTTCCCATCCCGTTGAAAGGTTTGAGCTACTATAAAGACATGAATTTGCATTTCCTTCAGCCTGAGGCCTATTTGTTTCACATTTGGTGTGAAAATGCTTTTACATTTACAAAAAATAGAACTTTTTTATATTAAAAACAAACAAAAAAGCAAGCCCAGCCTAGATGAGAAAAAGGAACATGCAACATTATGTAGTAATGCAACATTACTTTCCATAAAAAGTAACGCAGCTACTTTTTAGGGAGTAACACAATAGTGTAATGCATTACTTTTAAAATTTACTTTGCCCAAGACTGGTAACATAATTTTCATTTTTGGGAGTTTTTTGTCAAACTTTACTGCTTCACATGGTTCATTTTTAAGTAATAGTTTGTTCTGTGCCACCCATTGGTGTTACGCAGAGCTCTTGATATGTTTGACTGAAGCTCTCTTACTTTTTGTGCTAAACAAAGCCATTGAACAATGAAGCAAAAAGGCTTTTCAGTTAGAAGTCTCACTCATGCAGAGGGTTCGGGGTGGTTTGACGTAGTATCCACGTCATTTCTTTTTTCTCCACAGATGAACACCCATAATTCACTAGGTTCTACACATTCTTGTGTTCGTGTATCCAGTATGTTGGCCAGTTTGATTAAATGCTTCCATCTAGAGGATTACAGTACACTGCAGCCAATATAAACCCATCCAGAAAAATTCCACAAAATTCAAAAAGAGCTCTGCTCATAGTAAACGAAGAGTCCAGATAAAACCTCCAAACGCTTGTTTGGAATGGTTAGTTTTAAGTCTTTTTCCTTAATTTTCAGTTATCCAATAGCTTTAGATCCTTAAAGACACAAACCTAAAATATACAAACTTTAAAATGGCACACAATATTTATATAATATGAAACAAAAACACCAACTGCATTAAGAGTAACTGATCACACATTTTATTAGGATTAAGACGACAGTCACAAAGTTACCAAATGAAGACGATACACAGCAAAAGGAGCCTCATCATCTCTCAGAGCTGTAACACACTGAGGTCAGACGGTGTAAGTGTAATGAATGACAAGTGTTCAAGAACATGCACACGTAACTCTGCAGGGTCGAGTTTGTAGTGTTGCCTGAAACGTAACGTAGATAGCACGAGCGTAGTAGTCGACAGTGAGCTCATCACTAAACTGTGCTTCCATCTCGGTGCTGTTCAACCAAAATGCCTTCGCATTAAGATAAATCCTCCGGCACCTTCCGTAGAGTGGAGAGTTTATATGCACATGAAAGGAGCGAGCATGGTGTTCAAGACCTTAAAGGCAGACATGGCTTATATGTTTTGACATCTCCAAAATCTCCTGCCTTGGATCGGGACTAAGGAAATTGGTTTAGAAATGGGACTCCCTAATATTCTAGCCCCTCTCTTATGTGTTTAGTGAAATGCGTCTTTTTGAAGTTGTCTTTGCCTTCAAACTAATCCCAGGAGAAATGCTGAAATGCTGGGAGAGATTTCGCTGATGCAAAGACCGACTTTGCACTTGACAAACTCAACCGGTAAACTTCAGTCAAGTAAACAAAGTGGTGAATGATGATGAAAGTTAAAGTGTGACATGGAAAGAAGGTTAAGCGCATAAATGTAAAGTCCCTGAGAGATGTTGGGGACCCCTGACTCACACACATACGCACCAGTCACTATATGACACCAAATGAAAGCTGAAACTCGCCTGTATCGGTGTGGTGGTTTTGTTACAGTGTATACAGTAGCATATATGCACACAGACAGCTGGACTTAAGCATTAGTACAATTTGTTGCTTTAATTCAAACATCCTCGCACCTCATTTTGGTCACATTGAGAAATTCTTTTACACTGAGACAACCAAAAAATTAAGACAAAATCCAAATGGTAACATCAGCGTACATAAAACTTTGGATGGACACTGAAAAGTTACGCTCAAGAACATTGTGGGGCCATTGGCTTAACGTTTACACTAATTCACTGAGAACAAGAATGTGGACGATACCTAACTAATACTCTTAGGAGGGACCACTACAAAAACGAAGCATGAAGGGGTATGTTTTCAGGGTCCAGGTTAGCAGATAGGGATTTAGGAGCTGGAAATGGCCACACTGATACCGCCTGTGAGCAAGAACACAGGTTCAGCGCTGATCACCGGATTGAAAAGGGGCCCGAGCCTCAAAATAGCTGGGATTCAATGGGGACTGGGGGTCTGGAATGCATGTTGTGGAAGAATTAGAAAGGAGAAACGAGTGGGGGTTTACATCTCATCATCTCATAGCAAGTGAAATTCTAGAGGGTGTTCATGAGGATAAACAATTTCCATCATTGCAGATAAACTATGCGTTTTATTCTGAAGGGCACATTTGCTTGAATTCATGATGTTTTGGATGTTCTTTTTGGGTTTCCCTTTGTTGATGTTTTCAGTGTGAACAGAGCCCCATATAAAAAGTTGAGGAAGGGAGGGGAGAGCGAGACAATGAATAACTCCATTCTCTTCGTCCTCTGTTCATCCCACCCATTTATTCGTCTGCGTCTCTCCCCCCTCCTCACAGAAGGGCTGCTGTTAGCAGCGGGTCTCATAGATACCACTGCGACCGATGTAACGCACCCATTTGATGACATCGTGATCGCTGTAATTGAGCTTTGGCTCGAAGACCTTCAGGTAGCGCACTTTCAGTCCTGATGGAGCAAATGGTACCTGGAAAACAAAAGAAAAATTACCCTTAGCTTCAATAAACAGAGATTGCATTAGAAAACCAAGCAACTAAAGAAAATCTCAAAACAACCTGGTATACTACTGTATCAGCATAAATGGCATGCCACTTAAAAGAACATAAAAAATATCTGTCCAGTTTTAGAGACCATGCTGAAAAAAAACAACTGCAGAACATCCTAAAGAAGTCATCTATGTCTACATGTGTGAAAGAGGTTGGGGGGCTTCAGGCTGACCTCAAAGTTCATGGAGATGGGTGGGCGAGCCCACTTCTTTTTGTCATTAGTGGGTAGCAGCTCAATCTCGGCACTGATCTGAGATTCCTTCATACCAGCCATTCGCTTAATCCTACAAAAAAAAAGGCAAAAATTAGCACAATATGTAAAAAATACTACTTCCGTTTCATCTCAACTTTAAAGAGTTCTGAGAAAGATTTTTATTTGTATGTTAAGTTCCAATCCTTGGAATTTACAGTTTTGAGTGAATATTTATTATTGTAAAATTGTCTCCAAAAAGGCAAAAACATCCTCATATTTAAATGTTCCAGTGAGTATTTGGACGGACAGACGGACAAGTATTTGGATGGATGAATGGATGGATGGAGTATTTGGATGGATTGATGGATGGATGAATTGGATGGATGGTATTTGTATTGATGGGTGGAGTATTTGGATGAATGGATGATGAATGGATGAACGGATAAAGTATTTGGATGGATAGATGGATGGATGGGATGGATGAGGTATTTGTATTGATGGGTGGAGTATTTGGATGGGTGGATGAAGTATTTGTATGGATAGATAGATGGATGGAGGTATTTGTATTGATGGGTGGAGTATTTGGATGGTTGGATGGATGGATGGATGGAGTATTTGGATGCATGGGTAGACAAAATAAAATAAAATCTTTCAGTAGTTTTAAACAAACGGTCCTTGAAATTACAAACGTAAACCCCGCTATTCCCAGGTTTTCCGTGACAGCGGGAGCATCTTGAAAAAGAATGAAGCACATTTTTTTCTATGAAATCCTCATTCCCTAGTAGAAGGGTAAAATCCTGAACAGTGCGATTTGAAACTGAACATTTTAAGGGAAATGTGTGAATGGCCAAAACATGAAACCTCAAATGAAGATAATGAGTAAAATCAAGCCGTACTTCCAAACAATAGCGTTCTCACTGGCTTTGTACTTGGCTTTTCCCTTCATACAGATGACCTGAACCCCACTGGTGTTGAGTGGAGTGGGAATGTGCACCTGTAGAGAAACACACAATTTACACTTCAATATATACAACCAATAAGGCACTTTGAGAATAATAAATGCTATTTCTGCTGTCAATCTCACCTCTATCTTCTGTGCCAGCAGGGAGGGCTTGAAGTTGGACTTGATCACCACCTTTACCTCCAGCTTGGTGCGGCCCACCTCACGGACCAATGGGATGACGCGGAAGGGGAGGATGATGTCTTTAGTGGTGCGGTACCTGGGACAAGGACACTGTCATTCTGCTGTGTGACACTCATATGCAGTCACACACACGCGCGCACACACATGCTCTTCACTGACCTCATGAGCTCATAATCTCCATCGGGAGGGATGAAGCTAATACTGCGCTCTGAATCAAACTTGCTGAGACGGACACACTGGTGGAACGTGCAGTCATCGATCGCAATGGACTGTTTCCCACTGCAGCAGGGGACACAGAGGAGAGAAACGATGAGGAAACAATGAAGCATGAACAGAGACTGCAGAGAGACCAAACACACATTACTCATCAGGGGTGGGCGGCATGACGATAAATGTGAAGGTAGAAAACGGTCAACTGGTAAAGATTGTGATATATAACGCAGGACGTATTTAGATTGCTAGATTGGTGGGAAGGGCTGTTTATGCATTTACACATGAGAGTGATGAAGAAACATGAATTGATGCGAAAATACAAAGCTTGATGTGTCCCGAACGAGGAAAGGCTGTTGTTTGGCACAACACAAAGCAGGCTTTACATGGTTTACAATTGTAAAGCAACCTTGCAACTTGGCGCATTAAGATTTTAACATATGTGACGTTTAACAGCTATTTTACAGCAGCTGTGAATGTTGCTTATTCACTTACAATTTAGTCAAATTTCTACTTGTGTTGCATAATAATGTGACATACTCCTCTGTTACAAAAATGTTTTTGACTAGATGTCCAAGTTCCAAGTAACAAGAAAATAAATCAGATTTTGTAACTTTCATTCAGTCAATTATCCAAAACATCTCATTTAATATCTAAACCATTTTTTATTTCATTTCCATCAACAATAACTGCACATCTGTTAAAAAGTTGTCAGTAATTTTTTTAATTGTTTCGCAAGAAGTCCCGTGTTCACCAAGGCTGTATTTGACGAAAAATGCAGTAATATTGTGAAATATTATTACAGTTTACAGTATCTAATTTTTTTTTTTATATATATATTATAAAATGTAATTCATTCCTGTGATGCAAAACTGAATTTTCAGTATCATTACTTTAGTCTTCAGTGTCACATTACCCTTCGGAAATCATTCTAATATGTTGTTTTGCTGCAAAAGTAACTTTTCTTATTATTAAACAGAAATCTTTTGAAACATTATAAATGCCTTTATTGCCACGTTTTGATCAAATTGATGCATCCTTGATCAATAAAAATATTAATTTATTTTCAAATCACACTGTCTCCAAACTTTTGAATGGTAGAGCATATTGCAATAAATACAATTATTATATTATGCAAGATTGTGGTCATACCGCCTACCTCTGTTACCCACGATGCACAATAACATTCTGCTTATACTGTCATTATATTGGAAAGGATGTTAGTTTCTAGCACTGTGACCACAACAAAACTGCATGGGAAGGTCTGTAAGAGGGCTGTGATTTGCTGATACTAGATTAAAATAAATAGCATTATGTTGTGGTCAGAGTCGAGGGGGACAGGCGTTTGAGGGGTCACAAGGAAAAACTTTAACACAGACTCTAATGAGAATGGCAGGTAAGAGGCTTTTGAGTAAAACAAGACAGGGGAAAGACTTTGTATGAGATGAGACAAATGAACTAAAAAAAATGCTACGCTCTTTGCCTAGAGCTGCTAAACACTTCACACATCAGGAGGCAATGGCAGTGTCATCCCATGCAAAAAGATCATCTTTATTGAGACGTTTGATGGCATGACACGAAGACAGCTGACAAAAGGCTAAGACAGGATGAAATGAAGGTGATAGATCAGGTGATGTCAGGAGTGAGAGTTACGCTACCTGCCCCCCAACTCACTGAAGTCCAGCGGGAGAGAGGAGAAAGGCACACAAATCAACAGAAAAAAATGGAAAAAATAAAGGGCTAAACCAACACCACCTCAGAATCAAACATTCCTCTGTAAAGATACATATACCTACTAGCACAAAAGGCAACAGGGGAAGAGTGAGACTGCAAGACGGGATGTTACAGAACACAAGAAAAGCCAGGAGGAATGAATTCGCTCCATGTGAGACTTCCTGTAATATTGTGTCCAACTGTTCTGCTCGTAAGGCCTTACATTCTAAGCTGAGGGGGATGTTATACAAATCAAAACTATTTAGTTTTTAAAGTCACTGTGAACTGGCATTTATAACCCATTTTACTTTAACAATGTGATGGATTTTCTAAGTAAATCAGAACATTCAACAGGATTTAATTCATCAGGAATCGATTGGATTGTGAGAAGTTCTTATATGACGGGGTTGTTCAAAAATATGATCAACTGTGTCACTAATATGTGACCCTGGACCACAAAACCAGTCTTAAGTGTCAATTTTTTCAGCTTTTTCATCTGAAAGCTGAATAAATAAGCTTTCCATTGATGTATGGTTTGTTAGGATCTGACAATATTTGGCCGAGATACAACTATTTGAAAATCTGCAAAAAAAATCTAAATATTGAGAAAATCGCTTTTAAAGTTGTCCAAATGAAGTTCTTAATGCATATTACTAATCACAAATGAAGTTTAGATATATTTATTGTAAGAAATGTACAAAATATCTTCATATTCTAGGGATGCATCGATCCGATACTCAGGATCGGTATCGGCTCCGATCCGGTCATTTTCTGCGGATCGGGTATCGGTTAGACGAGTCCGATCCAAATCCGATATTGTGCGTATACTGTTCTGTGTTATTGTTAAGCCCCACGAAAGCACAGAAGCATTATAAAGCACCATAAAGTCCAAGTCCAAGTGTTCTGAAGCCGTTCCATAGTTTAATGTGAGGTACAGATGAATATTTAAGTCGTTAAATTCAAGTTCAGGTAAACTCTTCTCTCTGCTGCGTCTGTCTCATCCTCCATTCAGCATTCAAACTGTGTTGCGTTCGGTTACTACAGTCAAAACAATTAAACTCTCTTCAAGAGCGCTCAATAACTGAGATTTAAAACTGTTAAAAGAAAAGGCTCAATAAACTATCGCGCAGATTTAATAAGCTACGCATCAATATCTCTTTCCTCTGTGCTTTGAACTTCTCTATCCGGAGCTGAGCATGCTGTGACTCCGTGCTGCTTCAAGAGCATCATTCTGCGCACGGGAAGCGCATAAGCGCTTTGTACCGCTCTCTATTTGAGCTTTTCGCATTATAATACTTTTGCGCAATGAAATATTATTTATAGCGTTTCTTGTACTGTCCTATCAAGGCTATTAATAATCTAATGTATAGCACAGTAATGGAGGCAGGACTCCTCTATATCATATGTTGCTGCCTTCATTACTGTGCTATACATTTAAAAGAAATGTCTTTTAATTTTGTAGTTTATATTTATAAATAAATACATTTACTTGTTTTCATGAATGTATTTTACAACAATGCAAAGAGCAATGTGTAACATTTTACCAGATTTAGTCCTTCACATTCACTTTTATTTGTTCCCCACTAAATAATGTTATTTCACTAAATGTTTAGATTTTATAAAATTGTGCACTCATGATTTTTCTAGAATAACTTTTGCTGCTAAATTATCCACTAACCTAGTTTATAACAGTATTTTTGTCAAAGATTATGAATGGGTCTGTTTATACCAGGTCATTTCATGTGTTTTCTCTGATCGGATATCTATCTGATTTGTTAAAATGTTTCCATTTACTCTTGGCCACATAAATGTGTCTTCACAAAACGGACATAAATCCGATCTTCAATTCCCGCGCTATATTTCAATTTAACGAAGTTCACGTCAACGAAATCAAAAGCGCTGCATTTTATTAATTATCAGCTCATTTCAAGATCAAAGACCGCAATAGGAGAGCGCGCGGCATCAGCACTGGAGAGATAAGCTTGTCTTATACTTTTAATGAAGATGATTGTATTGAGCGTCTGTGACTTACTTTCAGTTTCATTCGTGGCAGTTTGCGCGTCTGCTTGCTGAAGAGATCCTCAGCTACTCGTTCGCGGCGATGCGTGTTGCATTAGCGCAGTCATATCTGACTAAAATGTCATATAGCCTATAACACGGTCTCACACGTTTATTATTTTTACATTTTGGAATGAGTAAAATTCACATATGTGGTTTCAACAACCAGATGCATTTACACATGTCCAGTTTCGTCAGGAATGTGGCCCAGACCACCTCCTGAAGTGTTTTGAGCGATCGGATTTATATTACAAAGCGCATGAAGTGACCAGGTGTTAACAGCCCCTATATATTATTTCATGTTATTTTTCATTAAAATGAAGTTGTCTAGTAGATTGTGTTTAACACACAAAAGAGTGACAAAGAAGTATAGAAACTCTATATTGATAAAAAAAAAAAAAAAAAACTGCACTGGTATCGGATCGGAATTGGCCGATACTCAGAATTTTCTGGATCGGATCTGAAAAAATGGTATCGTTGCATCCCTAAAATATACCCGTGCGACTTCAGACTGGTTTTGTGGTCCAGGGTCACATATGTGACTCCTCAACTCAAATTCTTAAAAATACAGGTTTCAACCATGGGTTTGTGAATCTCTAGGGGTTTGTGATGGAACTGCAGGGGGTTTGTGAGATTTAAAGGGGTCATAAAATGCATTTTCAGATCTTTATATTATGTTTCTGGAAATTAGCTTATGCAGTTATCAAATTTTTTGCTTTAAAAAAAAAGTTAAAATATTTGTAAAAAATTATAATATTCCATACAATCTTTCACTGTCACAAACACATAATTTCAAGTGGAGTTACCTCTTTCAAAAACACAAGTAAACAGCTACTGCTCTGACTGGCAAACATCATTGCACTGTATCTACGCACAGCATGTGTGACGTGTATTTTGATGCTCAGCGCTAAAATACAGTGATATATGTTTGAACCAGAGTCAGACTGTAATGAACCAGTGATTAAAGCACAGACATGATTTACCAAGAGCAAACCTCCTTGATTTGCATATACATGTTAGAGGGCATGTAGAGGAAAATCATGACATCACAAACAGAGTGATTTCAAATCCTGCAGTTTCAGAAAACTCATTTTAAACTGGAGTTTGCTTGGAGCTATTAAACTTGCATTATTTTTTATTGTAGAGTAACATCTTATGTGTGTAAATAGCAACGGCATTTTGATTTTCCATTTCATAACTCCTTTAATTAAAACAAATTCAATTTGTAAAAGCATTAAGTTAAATACAACACTTTAGTTTGGCCTTGAGTCATTAAATGTCAATTAGTAAATTAGTAACAAGCATAAACAATGTTCAATGGTTTACTCACCACAGTGGCTCTCATTTCCATTCGAGTGTCATCCAACTCACCTTTTGCCTGAGTCATCAGTCGTGCCACCTTTGCCCTGCTTGTCGATGACAATCTTGTCGTTCATGCCAAACTTGCACTCTGGCATTCCGCTTAGGTAGCTCTTCATCACCACACGCCCTGAGACATGTGCACTCAACACCTGACCTGCACACACACAGATGCACAGAAAACACTACTACATTAAGTTTCAATACAAATAAATGAATGCAGGTAAAATCCACCATGTAGTACTGTAACTCTCAGCCAGTAGAGGGCAGTAAGGCTCACCCTGCGGTGACATCAGCAAGTTCACACTTTCCAGTACATCCAAGAAGAGTTCGTTGCGGCGATATTTGATGCCCTCGCGTCTCCAGCCGATCTGTCCGGTGACCTGACTGGTAATCTGAGACTGCTCCTCTTTCGTCTGAGAGGAAGGAATGCAAAGTGTAGTGTGAGAGAAACATGAGCACCGCCAAACAAGCCAGATATTTTGTATTGCAAGTTGTCATGTAAAGCTTTGTGAAAATATAAAAGTGAAGTATAGAGAGCTTTAGGGATGCTGTATTTGTAGGCCAACGAGTTAAAGGGGTTATATAACGTTGTTAAAAATAATTATTTTTTGTGTATTTGGTGTAATGCAATGTGTTTACGCGGTTTAAGGTTAAAAAAACACATTATTTTCCACAAAAACAAAGCTCATCATTCTGAAAAGCACGGCGTGCTCTGATTGGCCAGCTATCCAGTGCATTGTGATTGGCCGAATACCTCAAGCGTGTGACAAATGTTACGCCCCTTGCCATATTTGGAAACACACAGCGTCTCCACAACATGGCGGCGGCGGCAACAATACTACAGCGAGAATAAAAGTTACGCCTTCTTTCTTTGCGTATACATTTGGGCAGTGTTATGCAAATCTTCCCACACAGTGACGTAGATTTGTGGGGGGGGGGTGTTTGAAGGAGGGATTTTAGGAAGGCGTGGATGAGTCTTAACTTAAGAAAGAATATCTCTTTTGCTTTGAGACTTTAATCTTTGCGACATTATGGATCTTATATATGCATGGAGAGCTTGTAACACTCCAAAGACAAAGGAAAACATGAAATCGCATCATATGACCCCTGAGCACGTCCGATTAGAATTGGATTTTTGGTTAAATTCCTGAAATGAGGTCTTTGAAGACTATCATAAAGATTATCATAATGAACAAAACATGTAAGAATCATAAATCCATTTTGGTCAGCTAATTTTCTGCAACGAGTCCAAAACATCAAAAGTCAATGGGAAAATCCTATTGAGTCTTTGTCGAGGGATGATAACTTCCAGACTGGCCTACAAAAATACATCATCTCTGCAGCACTCTATGACTGTATAAGTACAGCGGTGCTTACATGATGCTGGAAGCAGTGAGTTACAGGTCATCAGGCACGTGGTGAGCAGTGATGTGAAGATGAAGGTGTCAGAAACATTAACACACAGTTCAGTTTCCACATGCTTCAACAAAGGCTGTGCTCCATAAAATCAGATTTAAACACTTCTGTTACAGGTACATTAAGTGTCCATTTTCATAAAGCATTCACATATTAGAAAACCTAATGGACCAAATGCTGTTTCATTCAGAACGCACCTGGCTCTTAATACCCTGTTGAGTAATGAATGTCTTCAATGCTCCGGTCTCAGAGTTCTGGGGGTACCCAAAATCCAGGATCTCTACAGTAAGGGCAAAGAGAAAAACTATGACTATGTGTTGAACTAATACAGCAGTGCTACAGAATCCATAACGTCAAAATTGGAGTTTGGTTTTGAACTTTTGGATCATGTCTGTTAGTGTTGAGGTCATACTGGTGTACTCTTAAACATGTTGACAAAACAAACTTTTAGATAAATGCATTAAAAATGAATACCCTTTTTTTAACCAGAAAAAACAACCCCCTAAAAATTCCCCCCCCCCCCACACTTTTATAAATAAATATTTTTCATATATAATATGATGGAACACATAATATAAAACTATATAATAAACAAGTATACATTTTAAATGTATATAATTTAGAGAGTTAAATTATAGACATTTTACAATTTTAATATTTTTAATAATATTTTTAATTAAAGTTATTATTTAGTTTTAATTAAATGTAATATTATTATAATTATATATATGATTTAATATACAAGTATGTGTGTGTATATGATTTAAATGAAATGTAATTGTTAAGTATTTAAATTAAATTATAAATAATGTTGTTCAAGTAAAAAACAGTGTCCATTGTACACTGTCTGTAAAGTGAGATTGTATACGGAAGGGATGTAAACTACAGCTTAAAAAAAATGTAGTCAGCATCTTCAATAAAGAAAATTGTGCTCATCAATCCATGTCATTGAGTCTTAAATGTCAGGTATCACAAGGGATTCTACATTTATGGAACATCATAATCATTCATGGCAGTTCTGTAGAGCTGCTTTATAGCAGAAAGTAAATTTGTTTCATAACTGATTAACTGTGCAACAGTGAAGGTGTTATTTTCCAGTTTATTACTGTGAGACTGCTTTGAAAAAGTCTGTATTAAATGCTATACAAATAAATGTGACTTCACTTGTATATTAACAGCATCCATCTCAGAGAGCAGAGGAGATGTCTGTCTGTCTGTGCAGTATTTTCTTTAGGTTTTGATTTTCTCATCGACATTTCATAAAAATCAAAACCTAAAAAAACAACAGCACAACAGTTGTGGGAGAGTTCATGGCTGGAACTGGAGGGAAAAGAAAACTCAACTGCAGTATAATCAATGTTACGTCAAGCAACAGACAGGAAAATATCTTTTTATTTCAGTAATAATTTAAGGATAATTAAAGAAAGAGAAGTCCTCATACCATCAAGAAGCTCGTAGATCAACACAAAGTTGTTCTTGATGTTCTCCTCGCTGATCTTGCCGAAATAGGCAGTCATGACGTCACACATCTTATAGAGGAACTCAAACACCATGGCTGCGTTGACATTCTGCTTGGTAACAGCAGCCAGCCAGATGTTGGAGCGCTTGACGTGGAAGAAGCTGGTGCGGGCGATGTTGGAGACGGGTGAGCGTACCTGCTGACGGGCGTGGATCACGTTCACACGGAACGCATCCACCGCATTCCTCCTGCAGAAAGATCATCAAGATCGTGTGAGATTGGAGTAGATTTATCCGAAACATAATTGTTAAATTAACCAACTAAACAGAAAAATAATAAATGGATTATTTGACAGAAAAAAAATAAGAGTTATGTGCAGCCTTATCAAACAACTGGGCTGGCAACCAAAAAGCTGTTAGTTCCAAAGCAAGCTGGAATCCACCTAAAATCGCTTATAGTTCTGGTATCAAAAACTCAACACCTCTACTAAACTGAGACCTTGTACATGACTGATTGGATTGCTCTACTTAAATGTGTAATATTAATTGTAATGTGAAGCGCACAAGAGATTTTTTAAATATGTTTCTAATAGTTTAACATTAGCATGTTGCCAAGCTAACCACATGATAAGCACTAAAAAACATTCTTAAGAAAAAATATATATATCATCCAAAACTTGAGTAAAAGAAAAAGTCTAATGTCTCAAAAGTCTCAGTTTAATTTAATTTCTGAGGGTTCATGTGCCAGCCAAGCAACTACCATTGAGCTGGGAATGCTAACGGATAGCTCTCTCCAGGAATTACTGGTCTTTTTACTTAATTACTTGCAACTTACAGTGCTGCCCTAAACAGTGTCCTAACCAGGTGCAACGAGATTCCAGTAGCAAATTTTAGATTGAAAGCAAAATGCAGCGTGAAACAAAATCTAAATCAGAAAAGCATGTTCTCTCTCATACTGCACAGCACAAAATGCATAGGGTACTACTGTAAGAAACCATCCTTTAAGAAACCGACAAAATGCAACTTTTTTGAGGCTGGTTAGGACAGAAACTTGGATTAACCTGGAAGAGATCTTGAGCAACACCTACAATTCCTTAAAGTGGCAAAAAATCTGAAATAGCGACAAATCTTTTCTTCCATACTGTGACGTACATCCATACAGTCAGTGTAACAGATTATCAAAAAGAAACAATGTAGAGCAAGACTTGGATCTGTGCATTGATTGTTGATTGGATGTTGAGATGTGGGCGTGGCACTCAAAAGTGGAGGCAGATGAACGTGAGCTTCCAGGGGCGGCGTTTAAGTTACTAAATGATTGGAAAAGACCTGTATACGTCACCAGAGAGGCGTTTTTCCCAGAAGATTCAACTATGACATTCTGATTTAACATCACAAGGTCAAATAATGTTAAAGATATACACAAATGAACTGTTCAGAATATGATCTATAACATGCAATTAGAAAATAGACAGGGAGAGCTTTAATTTCATAATGACTTTAAATGCTGTCAAGGTAGGTACCTCAGTAGGTTTTGGAACCAAGCTTACATTTCCATTATCACTGGGTTTATAAAATCATCATCACTTAATTTCAGCTGTCTGTTTTTACCCTACATACACTGTTTCAGCCCATCTCGTCTTCTTCCCAGAGTTCCCTTTCCTCCAGCCACACTCGACATGCACACGCACTGCGACTTCCTCTAATGATCTCTCTTTCTCATACAGCCCTGCATGCGTGCGTGAACACACACACACTGCGACAGTATGAGTTGGCAGCGATGTACAGACCCACTGTATCCATAGCAACCCGTCTCTGAACAGACCATCTCTGTGGTTTTAAAGGATGCCTGGATCTTCCAGAAAGGAACTTCCACGCAATCAGAGGCCTAAAATTCATTCTAAAATTCTAACAGTGATCTAAAATTGATCTTCATTGTATTCCACACTCCCTTTTCTCTTTAAATCCCGGCTGAAGATGAAGATGGAACTGAGTCACACATAAAAAACAGGTGGGTCACAACATTTGACTGCTTTTATTCCTACAGAATCAAATGAAACAAACAGATCTGACAGGGTGAATAAGGAAGGAAAAAAATGTGGAAAAGGAAGCACATCGACACATCAGGAAAACTTGATATGCATGAACATGAAGGACACACATACCCTTGATGTTACAACCTAGCTCTACCTCATGTTGAAGCAATCAAAGCCCAACTTCTCTACACCTGAAACACAACCTCACGTTTCACACGTTACGATGACTTACCCGATGTCATCACGGTAGACACGGGAGATCAGCACCTCGCCCTTGTGGTTGTAGATGAAAAGTCCTCCGATCATGGTGGTGGTCTCACTCAGTGTTCACGAGCCATGCTGGAAAACTGAATAAAGAGGCGGAGCCAAGCTGTAAGTCACTGGATGGGGAACTCATTACAAAATAAGGACATAGACTTTAAATTGTGTGTACACTAGTGTTGGGCGTTATGATCAATTGTCATATCGTCCTATCATCAGTCTGTGAGATCGCCGATACACAATATTATAGTGCTAATTTATTTAATTATTTACTTAGTTTCATTGCCAGAAAGTGAACCAACTCCAGCATAAGGCTAAAAGCAGCCTAATGTTTTTAATGACAGAATTTGTATTTAACATGATAACAATTTCATAGAAACATTGTAAGTTACTAATTATAATGCTTACAATTCCTCGGTTATTCATAAAGCAGCTACATTAAACAAGCAAAGAACATTTACATTACCAAAGAACATCATTACTGACTTCTGTCTAGCGCAAGTATATGCTCTTTAAAAAAACACTCCTGTTATAATCAGTGTTATATAGCCTGATACTACTACTACTACTAGGGCTGGGCGATTTGACTTAAAATCAAAACCTCGATTAATTGAACACTTTACCTCGATTACGATTATTATAATTTCTTTGGCCTCATAGTTCATTAAAGGGTTGTAGTGTAAAAATACTCCACTATTAAATATGGGAATTTTTTTTCTTATGAAAGAGTGCATTTCTTACCTTTGTGATTTTTATTGTCAAAAGCAAGTTTCCTAAAAAAGCAAAAATAACCTAATTTTTTTGCAAAAACATTAATAGGATTAAAAAACAAAAATAACCGACATGGGAAAATTACGTCGGTTAGAAGTTCTGAATTTCGGTTTCAAGTTCTTTTCGATTAATCGTCCAACCCTTACTATTACTACTACTACTACTAGTCTTGCTATCGTCAAAGGCATCAGCCACAGGCGACATCTTACTATACTCAATACATGATACTATCGTCTATTGGCACAACCCTAATGTACACACCATGATAATATTTGTTGCATTGAATTTAAATATTCTAATTTTATTTTTTAAATTGCTATATTACAATCAACAGCTTTGACTTTTAAAAACTTATTTTCAAGGTTATTTGTTAAAAATTTACAAGAAAAAAAAAAACCTGCCTTAGAAGCTTAACAAGAGATTAAAATGCACAACCTCGAAGCTGCTGAAAACACGTGGATCTTCCAGATCTGAAAACACGTGGAGATCCACTAATACCCTGCTCCTGTAATCCTCTCGGTTCACACCTCAGAAAGATCTATAAATACACCCTACAGAAATCAAGCTAAAAAAACTCAACGCACAATTTAAATGTGCAGACCGCACCAATGGACATTCAAATATTCTTTCATTAAGTGTAAATGATCTGTGACAGACACATTAGGACAAATTATTCGCACATAATATTTGTGTTCACTTTAAAATATGTATTTATTTGAATTGGATAATAAGGAAAAGTAAACAATGACAGAACTTTTATTAGCTTTTGAGTGAACTATCCGTATAAAGCTTCAAGACTGCAGAAAAACACACTAATGAACCAATCCTGCCTTCAGACTCATTTCAGTCTATTCTGATGAATGAAAGCTTAACTGTCTAATGCTTAACCCTATAAAGTCTACTGCATTATATTTGATACATGAATTTCTAATCCTTCTAAATAGCCATCACGATCAAAACTTGGATGACAACTGTTGTACACAATTTACTACCAGCCTTCTGTCATCTGAGTGATAGTTTATACTTTTTTAGCAAGTAAAATGCCTTTTATTATAGGCTAAATTGTAAAAATGTCCACCTTCAGGTCATGGTTCACATGTCTTTTTGCTGTGAAATCTTCACTGATATTTAAAAGCAAGAATAGCTTTATATTGTTGGTAATATTTCAAGATAAACACTAACTAGACTGAAGCAATTTAGGTTTACTTGATTATCCGTGATTTTTTTTTATATATATAAAAAAATAATGTTAAAATGCAATCAAATATGATCATCAGGCTTTTGAGGAAAGTTTATTTGTTCATCTCTCAATCATTGCATTGCACTGTTTTGCCTCCACAATAAATAAAACAGATTTAATTATAAAATTAAGCATTTAAATATTCTCTTACTAAGACACAGACTATTATTGGGACACAGAGTGACAAGTGTTATCTACAAGCCGTATTAATATCAGCACCCAGTTTTGCCCCCTGAATAATATTGATAGGTTTTTCCTCCTTAAATATGAGCTCCATAATATTCCCCCGATATCATACTATATGAGCCATAAAAGCCTGATGTATCAAACATGATACAAAAAAATAAAACACATATGCAAACATTTATATTTTGTCTAAAGGTTCTCTTCCATTTATTTTTTTAATGATTATTTCATGTCAGGTTTTACATTCCCCGTGACCGACACACACCTCTCTGAATGACAAGAACAGAACATCTTATGCAGGTGTAACCTCTGCAATGAATTATTATTAATATACGGTCAGTCTACATAGCCTGCACACAATATTACAGCCCACTCGACAACACAAAAATAAACCTGTCACAACAGTTCCAGTGCCTTATATCTGAATATTCATAAGAACATGATGAATATTTTGATGATGATGTCATTTCTCAGCTCTACAGCATCCATCATGGCTGCTGATGGAAAAGCAGAAGAGTTCACATGGCAATTCTGTCACGGATTTTATAATATTTCTATTAGCGAAATATTCCGATAATGATTATTAATGAACAAGTCATTTTTCGTGATTCTCTGCCGCATCCGTCATGTCTGCGGACCAGCCCACTGCGACTGTCTGTCTCGCCTCAAAATCACTAGATACATGTTGTTTGCTTTCTGTATCGTAGCATCAATAAAAACAGATTTGATTATTTAATTCAAAATATTTTTTCCGAGATGGACCGAAATTGTTGACAGTAAAGGTATGTGGCGCTAGCCGCAGCTCTTTCCATTCAAACGCACAGACATCACGACTTTAAGCGTATTAAATGATGTTTTCTTTAATTATCGGATCCCAAATACGTTATTCATTTAACACATTTCCATCAGTGTATCTAACGTAAAACGCCCGCGTCCGGCTAGTTAGCTGGTTAAGCTAACTAACTAGCCCAGCTCGGTTGTGTCACGACTGACCCGACGGTGGATTCCCTCAGTCCCTCACTCACCTCTGTGTGTCAGTCTCTGTGTGTCCCTCCGGCTCGGCTCGGCTCAGCAGAGGCAGCTGTGTCCGGTTCTGACCGAGGCTCCGTGTTATTCCGCGTATTCGGTGTTTTAGGCTGCGGTCACCGTTCACTCATGAATCCAAGATGTCGCCGCTGCTCCCTCCCTCTGCAGCCGTCAGCTGACACGCACGCGCACGCACACGTTCAAGTAGTGCGTCCCATAGACACGATCAGCGGAGGTGATGTTATTTGCTAAACTCAACCTCCGCAGAAGAGAATAAGGTCATTTAGAATAGATAAAAGGGACACTTTACATGTGTCATTTTGAGATGTAGGTAGGCCTTTAGTAGCAGATAACAAAAAAAACAAATGCTACAGTCACAGTGCTTTTATATAGGCTACATGTTTAATTAAAGAATAAATAGCTTTGTGTAAAATATGTTTGCTGACTTGTTTTGAATGTGCACAAATCTTAAAAGTATATTACAAAAGAAACTGTACTTGCAGATAATCTAGTATTAATGAAATAAAATGGCACTTAAAGAGAGTACATTACATATTTCGTAACAATTGAGTACACTTTAAAGCTGGTTTCGAACTGGTTTTCTTTAAAATACAAATCTTGTGTAATCCCAGGCTATCTGTAATTAGAAGCACGTTTAAAACTGGAATATCATTTAATTTCATTCACATGTGTTTCATAAACACATAATCCTTTCTGGATTACAATCCGCCATCAAAATGATAAATTTAATTATTCCATCTGCTGTGAGAAAAGGCTATATGATCCGTCACCTGCAGGATCCTCACGTGTGATAGCCTACTAGCCGGGACAACTTCTTTATGTTTACAGACGTGACGTAATGACAGTGCCATGCTCGAATTTCCCGCGAAAACCTACCCGTACCTCTCAAATTAGAAAACATTATTATAAGATAACCTTTGTGAATTGGGCTAAAGTAAGGTGATAGTTTTGAACACTGGCTGGTTATGTAGTTGCTCAAATATTAATTTCGGATCATTTTTAACCCAAAAAAGTTACGGACTGCAGCCTTAAAAAGTGTATCTTAATAATGTCAAATTTTCACATTTTTACATTTAAAATTGTTGTTTTAATAATCTTTTGTCATGCTTTTATGAAGTAGGCCTGATGTGTTGAATAACATTAAAGAACACTTAGTACTTGGTTATAATTGAAACTGTAGATTCTTATCAGTATTACATTTTTTACTTTACATTAATTACATTTTAAATGTACTAAATTCCAATGTAGAAATATATATTACACAAAGATGCACTTATAGAAAAGCACTGTACAGTTCAACTATGTACATTTTAATATACATTTAAACTGTAATACATTTTCATGTAGTTGTAAATAACATGCAATTACAGTAAGTGTGTAAAAACTTTACATTCAGGGTATTATTTTAAAGTATTTTTCTATAATAAATTACCTTTTTAAAAGTATGCTTCTTTTTCACATGGGTTTGAGATGCAATCATCCGATTTTTGACTGTCATAACTTCATTGTCTCTGTTGTAAAAATGCATAACATGTTCATGTCATAGTAAAGTGTCACACACCGTTACACATATAGCTCAAACAAACATGTTGTTTTTTTCAGTTTGTTTTCCAATCCCTAAAGTTTTAACAAATGTAATGCAGCAGCATCAGTGTTCACTCTTCAGAGTCAGCCTACGGATGGCTTTCTTATAGTTGACTGAACATTAAAATGAAAGGAGAAAGTATTTTAACAAGTTACACACACTAGCATTAAAACAGATCTCACTGTATAATGAGAACAGAGCTATTACTGGATCTGACAAAATTCTTCTGTTCTAAATATGGCATCATGTGTTTAATGAATATTAAAATGTTGTGTGAATAAACTTGAAGACTGTTGGAGTGGATTTGACTCCAGATGTGTTCGTTTAGAGGCCAAGAAATGAAGTTTTTCACTGCGATTGATGATGCTTCCTCTTGTCAAATGATGCTGTAAATATTTTTCTTAAACAGTAGGTTTTCATCATTTGTGCTGGCATTTGCTCTTCCTCTATGAGTGTTTTCTGGAATACAGGACATTTTTAAAAACAAAATGAATACCAGGCCTCACAGATCATTACAGTAACATCACTAGCTTACATTTCAGTAAATCACACCGGTGGAGGACTGGAGAAGCCGGTGCTTTAGTGTTAGTTGACAAAAAACAAAAAAAGCCCTATAATGGAAGTTTATGGGATTTTTCATCAATTTTATTGTTGAATGATGATGTAGTCGCAATAGTCTCCTCAACCAGCTGCATGATTTATGTCTGCAGCACAAAGGATGCAGACTGAGAGTACAGGACAGGTTACGTAGTTTCTTTTTTAGGGTTATGGTTTGTTTATAAAGTGTGAAGCGTGTTCATCATGTGTTCAGTCTGAGTTGGATAAATTATGGCTACGACTCTTTCTTTGATACGTGGAAATATAAATCATAGAACAGCTCTTCTGAGAGCCAAAGAGAATGAAATATATTCTTCTCCCTTAAACGCTGGCAGACTGTCAGAATCAGTGTGGGAAAACTTTCTTTATGAGAATAAAACTGAAAGAAAATCCACCCATCACTTTCTCCCAACTTAAATGGAGCATGAGTGGAAATTAGCTGTGACTTCCCCCAAACACATATACATACTGATTAAAAAATGTATAGCCTGAATAAGTAAGTCTGAGTAAGTCGC
Source organism: Schizothorax lantsangensis (assembly GCA_027422415.1). NCBI lineage: Eukaryota > Metazoa > Chordata > Actinopteri > Cypriniformes > Cyprinidae > Schizothorax > Schizothorax lantsangensis. Next base: position 33,479,270 of record CM049846.1, on the reverse strand, counting down.
TTTGGATAAAAGCGTCTGCTAAATGCATAAAAATGTAAAAAATATATATATATATATATAAAGAATTTCCCTTGTGTTTCTTGTGAAAAAGAAGTGCTTAATTGTATTGAATTTGCACTTGTACTTCATACTAAAACTCCACTTAAGTGCATTTAAAGAGAGCAGGGGCGGACTTACCCATTAGGCAAAGGTAGGCGACTGCCTTGGGCCCCCAAAAGCCAAGGGCCCCCTAAAATGATTTTCATATACGAGATGCGCATTAAGCGAGAACACGCAAACGGTTGCTGTTTACGATGTTTATTACCACGACAACCGTCTGCGTGTCCGAGTTGAACGTGCTTGTGTATCCTGCTTGTAGCAAATGAAAATATAATGCATCTGAAGCTGACTGCCGCGCGAGCGCGAGGTCTCTCTTTCCCAGCGCGCGCACACCTCTCTCTCTCTCTCTCTGTGTGCGTCTGCTCTGTTCGGCGCGCGGTTAAAACAGATATGTCTTCTCTAAATTTTACATGGAAGTATAGCCGAGATCACAGCACGGCTATTGTCTTTATCTTATGTGTAGGCGTGTAGCCTTTTGATTTCATCAGACGACGGCTGGATTATAAATCAGGATTTTGTGCAGATTAAAATCTTGGAAGGGAGAGCTGGTTATGTGGTCTTAATGGGTCGCGTTTCAGTCACAATTTCATATTCATCCCATTGTCTGACAACAGAAACAGATTACCAATGAAAACAGTTTTGAGAATTTAGCTGCATCAAAATGCAGTATGTGGCACAGAGAGGGAAACAAATGTAATAATAAATAATAAATGTAATTTTTTCATGTTCAGAAGAAGTTAGCTGCCCTGTCCTGCAAAAATGTAAACAAGTTTGTGTCAGTAAATTGCTCAGTGCAAAGAAAGAGAAGTAATGGGAACCTGGTATTTCTTTTTTTCATGTGTCTAATAGATATAACAGGTTTTTGATGAGCTATGAAACATGTATACTATTCATGCTCTATGTTTATGTGGTTTAACAACTAATAATAAACATATATTGCATAAAGCATCCATATTTGTCCATGCCCATGATTGATTAGAGTGTTAAAAACTTGAAAAGCATTAATTTAAGTACATTTACAACAGATAAAAATTGCGATTAAGTTGTGATTATTCGTGATTAACGCATGACAATAATGTGATTAATCGCAATTAAATATTTTAAAATTAAATGTAGGCTAATGCTGGTAACTCATCAGTGGACTTTCCTCGTCTTTTATAGGCTATTTTGTTCACACTTTTCTCATTCTCATAATTCAAGTTTTTATATAATGAACCTCTGAAGGGAAACGATGTTTCAGAAAAGTTTTGATGGCATTTTCTTTTTACCTGATAAAGTGCATTTAATATAAATTTAAACCAAAAGCACCTCCTATGGCAAAATATTTTCATAATCCAGTCTGCAGTTTTTGTTCAGACCAATGCGAAAATCCACCCACATAAACCCGTTTTAAATAATAATAATTTATACTTCTGATCACTCTTTTCTTAAAAAAATGGTTTAAAGGTTCAATTTAGGTTTATCATTTTATAATTTTTTTAGTTTTTTTGTTAAAACTTGTATCAATGGTAAATCAATTGCTATTTCGTGGTCTACAACATGAAATAATAAAAGTGTCTGCTAAATGAATAAATGTAAATGAAAGAATCATTATAACAGTACATGAAAAATGTAGAAACTTGACACAACTATGGGGCACCATTGTGCAGCAGCAAGCATGACAAAAAAGGAACCTCAAGGTTGATCTAGGTAAATGTGTGCAAATGTATAGGGCCCCGTTCTTATATTTGCCTGGGGCCCCCAATTCACTAAATCCGCCCCTGAAAGAGAGTACACTTTCATGCCTTTCTTAACACACTTGTACACTTTTAAAAAGTGCACTTTGTAATGTCAAATTAAAAAGTACATTTTAAACCCTTGTTTTAATAATCTTTTGTCATGCTTTAAAGAAGTACACTTATTTTGTTGTGTTGACTAACATATTACATACAAGTTTCAATAGAAATGCCATTAAAGTATATTTTAGTTTACTATAAATGCTTGTCAGTAGATTCGGCAGTACACTTTAATCATATTTCAAAGACAACATTATGAAATTACAAATAACGATATACAAAAATGTTCAGCTAATTGCATTTAATATAAATTTAAACTATAAAATATTTTCATTTAATTGTAAATAACATGCATTTAAGTGTCCAAAGACATCACATTCAGTTTGTACTTGAGTATGTTTTTCTCAAATATATTTTCTGTAATTAGTACTCTTTTTAAAAGTGTGCTAAAGTGTACTTCTTTTTTACAAGGGGCTGTTTGCTGAAAACACATTCTTTGGTTGTACATTTTAAGGAATTATTTAAAAAATGGACTTCATTATGTTGTGTAGAAGAGAATGTTTTATGTCTTCATGACTGCAGAAGAAGAAAAGTGATTTTCTTTTCACACAAAAATGAGAAAAGATGCACACTCTTTTAGGCAATAAACTATATTTATAAATAAAACAATTTGTTTTGTTTTGTCATAAAACAGTGTACAGCGAGTATTAAATTGAACCATTCAATACTATCTGTTTCCAATAATTAAAAATGTGATAAATGCATCTGAGAAAAAAAAGGAAGGTTTACAGAGAAACAAAGAAGTAGAGGACTGATGGTTAATGATGACAGACATGAACATATTAAGCTCTGTGTTGTTTGTGGAAGAGTGAGAGAGTGAAGAGAGCTGCTCTCCATCATATAATAAGAATAGTGCATCATCGGGTTGCTTTAGGACTGCTGATAACATTGAAATAACATCACTGTTGCAGGTTCAGTACATGTAATACAGGTGGACTGTTACAAAGAATAACATTACAGGACTGAATATCTCCCAGTTAAGTTCTTTAAATCAACATCAAACCATCATTGACTTGATTTACTTCATAAATGTCCCTGCTCTTATTGTGCACAATTCATCAGTTCAGGTTATTAAAACAACAAAACAGATGAAAAAACATCATGCATCATGTTTAATAAATACATTTTAACCCAAAGTGTACGGCAGACTTTAAAAGTCCTGTCTGTAAACTGAAAAACTCTCTCTTTCTCTCTCACTCTCCACCATTCTTAGCAGAAAATTAAAGCATAAATATAAAATAATTGCCAAAGATTCTATCTTTTGATAGCGTTTGTCTTTTTAAAAATTATTTAAAAATGATTTGTTCATCCTTAAAAAGCAAAAGGTGATTTAGCAGTAAAAGATATCCTCACTTTCTTCTCATATCATGCTTTGCTCTCCTGCTTAATTTAGTTCATCTTTGATTGAAAAACATATCTTGAGGTTAATAAACCAGTCAGAGGACAAAATATAAAAAAATGCAGGTAAAGTACATAAAAAGTACACAAAAACCAGCAAGCATTCACCTTCATCACTGCATCGCACAGAGTCTCCTTAAATCAGAGACCTCGGGTCTGAGGGCATGATGGGAGACGTGAACTGTTCCAGTCTTCTTCACTGAAGAAAGTGCAAGCCACAGGACACAGGAGGGACATTAGGAGGGACACGCAGCCACTAAAAAGTCAATGCATCTCTTTCTTGTCTTCCTCCACATCTTTTTTTCTTGATTTCACAGTGCCTTGATCATGTGAGTCGACCCTCAGGGTCACCTGAAGAGCATCACATGACGTCGACGAAGAACTCACTGGGGTTCCCCATGGCCATGCGGAAAGATTGGCGTGAGGCTGTGAGTTCGGGCGGCACCGAGGCCAGGTCTCGGTCCGGAGGAGAGCCCGGCGCTGCTGTTACGAGTGTCTGTGTCTGTGTCTGTGGCTGTGGAGGGAGGCCGGGCGCTCCACACACCAGGCTCTGGACGCTCCGGATGGTGTGTGAGCTATGCACGCTGTGTTCGCTAGGGGGCGCCACAGAGCACTCGCTGGGAGCCTTCTCTCTTTTCTCGGACTCGCTGCCGCTGCCAGATCGGCCTCCAGACTCTTGTGTTCCAGCCGCTACGTTTGTGTCATTTTTGCTGCCGCTTCGATTCGAGCCACTGCTTCGACTGCCTGTGAGCGAAATGAAAGAAAGGAAAGGAAAAGAAAAGTGAGACTTCCTTTTTAAGTCTAATTCTTCGGTCACTTTTCAATGTATTTGCCTTGTCATTGGATCAGATATAATAAGGGCAGAAGAGTTGACCACAGGATCAGAAAGAGGCATTAAGGGGCAATATTTGCCCCCTGGAAGTGATTTCCTGGGCATTTTTCTTTACCTTTGTGAGTGTGTGTGTGTGTATATATATATATATATATACACTAGAGCTGCCCTCGAATAAGGATTTTTCTGGTCGACTAGTAGTCGTTAATTTTAAGCATAGTAGACTAATCGCACGTTTATTAATAAACCATTTAAATCATATAATGTGCCTTCAATTGCCAACATAGCCTATTAAGCACTCAAGCACACGCATAAAGCTTGCCACAGCGCACCAGCAGAAGTAATGATTGTGAATGTGTCAGGGAAAAACAGTAAGGAGAATGCATTAACATTTTAATAATTTGGTAAACTAGTGCTTTCTTTGTTTTTGGCTTAAGAGATGAAGTCGGAGACACTGACTCGTCATCATCACAGTAGTGGATGTGCCTGTATGCATGTTTCATACAGATTACATAATCTGAGAATATTTGTTTTCCATTTGAATTGGTTCATTTGAATGCAGACATTTCACTCTTTATAGATATCTTTTTACAGATATACACAAAGTTTTGTGCTGAAGTTCACAGAGACCGAGACGGCAGAAAGCGCATCCTGTTTGCTTTCATTATTTTACAAAAGCACGTTTTATTGTTATTGTGAGTGCACACAAATAAACGTAGAGTCTTTACAGATTTGAAAGATGTATTCCTCTTATCTGTATGACCAAAATGAGGGAGTATTTTAAGAAACAGTGAGCGCACCGGCGTCTCCATCTGTCGCGCTACTGAACAGCTTCCAAACTCTGCAGACACTTCAATAGCGCACATTTCTCTAGGTTAACATTAGATTGAGCGGCCATGTAAAGTTGCTAATACTTACATATTTCAGATGATACACCATATTTGAGGTCGGTGAATGATAGGCGAGCGTTTGGATGTATTTCAGTACTGTATACAATGATCCAGACTGCGTGATTTTTACTTTTTTATTTTAAATCGGTGAATGATACCGCTTCTGGTTGACTAACGATTAGTCGACTATTATGTCCTGCTAATATACACACATATCTACAGTATAAGGACCGCAAGGACTATAGCCTTGTGCCAGTAATTAATGATCTTGTCAAACATCATGGAAAGTGAAACTGTTGTGCATTTTATCATGAGTGATTTGATTGCAACTTTTTTTATTTTTTCTTCAATGTTACAAGCTGATCTGTGTATTCTAATCCTGTTTTACCAGCTTGTATCTTAAGCTCTGGCTGTCTGCCTTGACTCTCATTCACACAGCATTAGTCGACAGCTCCAGATTAGGCCAAACTGCGGCAAATATCGCGTCTTATAATACACACAATATATATATCCAGCGGCCATCTTGCAAGGGCTGACATGCCAAAGTTGTGCTCAATACCACAAGTCGGCCTTGTGCCTAGGTCCCAGGTTTCTTTTGGCCTTCGCATATCATCCTCTTGACAATAGCCCGCTATGGATTTTGCTAATCAAGGGGTCATTGAATTTTCCTTTACCTTTGGCAGTGTGGGCAGGTGCCAAGTTGCTCATCTCCATAAAGCTTGTCAGCAAAGGAAGCATGAAGTGCTGGCTGTGTTTGTTTCAGCACACCAATTGATATGGCAGCCCAAATCATGACTGTGGAAATGCTTTCGAGGGACCTCCAAATGAAATGCAAAATTTACTTTCAAAATTTGGACTGAGCAACAGTTTCTTTAAGTTGGTAGAAGACAACTGATGCACTGCCAGTTCACTCCTCTCTAAAACCCAAGTCAGAATCAGCACTGGAAGTCAACTTTGCAAATATGTTTGATACAGCACTCAAACAGTTTCAGTAATGTGTGAGTGGAGAAATCATTGCCAAGTCAGCAGAATTATCAAAGAACAAGAATACCCAAAATACTGTGGAATTTATTGAAACTTGTCTTAAGAATACTGATTTTTGACTTTCATGAGCTGTAAGCGCTAATCATCAAAATTAAAGCAAAATGTGAAAAAATCTGAACTTTACATGTGAATCTATATATGCAAGTTTCACTTTTTGCCTTGACATTCTGTGCTGTACATTCATGTACAATATGAAATGATTGTTTAACATTTCAAATGAATATTGATTTTTATTTTTTTTTTTTTTTTTGTTTATTTTGTTTCTGGTTGACTGATTTCTATCTAATATACTATATATATATATCCATCGCCATCGCAAGGGCTGTGCCAAGTGTGCGACCGCACAAGGCCTTGTGCCAAAATAAAGTGTTTTTGTCCTACAAAAGACTATAATAGCTAAAAATCATCTATAATAGTGAGACTATGTGTATCATGATACTGTATTGTAATGTTTCTTAAAGGGGTCATATGATGCAATTTCAAGTTTTCCTTTCTCTTTGGAGTGTTACAAGCTGATTGTGCATAGATAAGTTCCCTGAAGTTGCAAAGACTAAAGTCTCAAAACAAAGAGATATTCTTTATCAAAGTTAAGATTCTGCCACGCCCCCCTAAAACGGCTCATTCAAACACGCCCCCATATGTCTACGTCACGATGTGGAAATATTTGCATAAGGCGTGGTTTCAGTAAGTGCAGTAGAGTTGAAGCAGCTGTCAGGGAGAAGCTGTGAACAGCAACACATTTTATGGACGACCGTTTTGTGAACCTAGGAGAGGAGGTAATTCTGACTTTGCTGTGACAATCTGGCGCTTCTGAATTAGCAACTATATGTTTTGTTATTAGTTTAAGTATTTGCTATTGACTGTTGCGCGTGTGTGTGTGTGAGAGAGAGAGAGAGAGAGAGAGAGAGAGAGAGAGAGAGAGAGAGAGAGAGAGAGAGAGAGACAGGGTCACATCTCAGCACATCAGCACATCTTAATCGCGGCTTGTGTGTGTGTGTGTGTGAGTGTGAGAGAGAGAGAGAGAGAGAGAGAGAGACAGGGTCACATCACAGCGGAGTGTCTTAATCGTGGCTTGTTTGCAAATACATACGGGCATCATGTGTCTGTCACGTGACTCTATTCCTCTCTCGGGCTTGAACTGATGGTAAAACTAAGGACATTATTAACTGTCTTTACATTCATTTTGAAAGCTGAAGCTTGCGATTATGGAAAGGGGCGTTACATTTCTGACGCGGCTTGTGGTGTTCGGCCAATCACAATGCACTGTGCCAGTTGGCCAATCATAGCAGACTGCGCTTGTCTGAAGGAGGGACTTTGTAGAAAACGTTTGAGAGAGGCGGGGCATAGAGGACCTACAATAATGTACAGTATTTGAAAAATAATGTGTTTTTTGAACATTAAAGCATGTCAACATATTCTGTTACACCAAATACACAAAATAATTCTTAAAAAAGCATCATATGACCCCTTTAAAAATGTTGTAGAACTTACAATTTGTCGATGTTGTGCGGAAACCTTGTATGTTCAAAACCTTTCAGGAAATGTAAAAAAACTCTATTTTTTTAAATAATTGCATTGTCAAAGATAAACATTTTACCAAAATCAAGCTTGAGTGGAGTTACAAGGTTTTTAACCACCGAACGTGATTTGCCCATCATTAGAAGGGCATTAGAAGTGCATCGCATTACGTTTTCATCAATTTACACATTTAGTGGAGCTATGTCAGCACTCTGACATTTGGCCAAAATGTCATGTTATTAAAGATGAAGTTCTACGCACAGGCTATTTCAGACAATTTAGTTTTTGCTATGATTGATGGCAAAAAAATTGTGAAATTCTATAACAATTTAAATTTTTAGTATCTTTTAAAAGGTTATTTTAAAATGTATTCCATTGATGCAAAGCTGAATTTTCAGCATCATTACTCCAGTCTTCAGTGTCACATGATCTTGCAGAAATCATTCTAATATGCTGATGCTGAGCAGAACTAAATGTAATGCCATACGTCTTAATTGCGATGTAATCATAATAGTTTTACTTTAGTTGGACAAGTGCAGTTTTTGCCCCCATATCCTGAATTTGGAGGGCATTATTGCTCATTGTGGTGGCATTTTTGCCCCAAGCCCCTGGTTACTTTCCGCCCCAGTCTCACCTTCGCTGTGCGGGCTGCCAGCGCTGCCGCCCCCTGCAGTGAAGCTGTTGCTGGGGTCGTGCACAGGGTGGGGATTGTACGGGTGAGGGATTGGGTACTGATAAGGGTACGTGAGCGGCCAGGGAGCTACACCAGGGTGAGGCAACGGAGCCAGAGTGTCCTGGTCAGACGCCCCACTAGAACCATCATGTTCATGCAAGGTGAGACTGGCCATATCTGAGACAGAAGAGGAACAAACAGGAGGGAATAGAGTTTACTCCAAATGAATAAATAAAAGATGCTTCGATGTGAAAGGGTGGGGACAAATCGAAGAACTAAAGATCAGGAACTCACTGCCGCACAGGTCTCCAAAGATGTAATAGCACTGTTCAGAGAAGGTGATCTTGTTGACAGTGTGCCGGATGTAGCCAGCTTTTAGCAGGTTGCTGGCGTATTTGCGTGCCTCCCGTCTGTCAGTGAAGCCCTCGACGTGATGATAGAGCCAATCCACCACATCTGAACCTGAGAGGAAAACAAATATTTTACTTCTGAAGACACTAGCGGAATATCCACATCCAACTTCAATTTAATGAATTCTCTGAAATTAATTATTATTTAAAACAATTATGATTGTTACCAATAAAATCAAATTCAAAAGTGGTTGTAAATTCACCCTTGTGAAAAATAAGTAGACTTTAGAAAAGAGTACTTATTATGGAAATAATGCTTTTGAATTTTACTTGATCAGAATATACTTGAGTGAACTGAGTATAATACATTTGCATGCTATTTACATTTAAATTAAAATGTATTAAATAGTTTTATTAATTTATATTAAATGCAGTTTTTTAACTAAAGAGGGCTTTTTAGCCCACTAAAGTAGGACTTCACATATTTTTATATGTAATTTCATAATTACTTCTATTGTCTTTGAAATGTACTGACAAGCATTTATGGTAAACTAAAATAAAAAAACTTCTCAATGTTATTTTTATTGAAACTTCTAAGTAATATATTTAAATATATTCACAATTACACATTTGTAATGATGAAGTTGAACTTAAGTACATTTAAAATATATTAACTTTTAACTGTAATATCTAATATCACACTACAGTACAATTATGATCAAATACATGTGTTTTAGTATGTTAGTCAACACATCAAAATAAGTGTACTTCTTTAAAGCCGACAAAAGATTATTAAACATACTTAACACATGGTAATTAACATAGTAGTTAAAGTGGGACAACATAAGGATTCCAACAATAAAGTAAACATTTACATGACAGTATTACAAAGTCCACTTAAGTGTGTTGGAGAAACATAGACATGAAAGTGTCTCTCTTTAAGTGCACATAAGTGGCCTTTTATTCAATTATTATTATATTATCTATTACAGTTTTTACAAAAAATATACTTTCAAGATTTGAAACACACTACAAGTGCACATTCAATACAGTTAAGCACACTTTTTTCACACAGGCATAACTGGATAGATACAGACAATGATGAAACATCAAACATGAGATCATAGATAAAAAAGAGGAATTCATTATGAGGACCTGTTTATCCCTTTTTGTGGCATTTTCACTCCATGCCAAAGTTAAATTTTAAGAGTGAGGCTGCAAGTTTACCTATGAAGGCGTTGGGGATGGTGATCTTTAGCCACATTCTGTCCCGCACCTCCAGGCCTGACTCTGGAGATGCCATTGCTTTGGCTACTGCTGCCATGTCGCTATGGATGGACAGATGGAAATCCTCGAACCCTGCAGAGTAAAGCACAATGAGACGGTGCACAGCAGTCTACAGATGCAAGTGAAGTACAAAGACGTGCTCTGAACATCAAGATGTTGTAGCCGTTATCAACTGATCTAGGAGGAGTTTATGATTTCTCAAACATCACAAATCAATCTAATTTCCCCTGTGAAAAAATGGTGTGCTTAATTGTATTTAATGTGCACTTGTAGTGTACTTTAAATCTTAAAAGTACACTTTCATGACTGTCTCTTACACACTTAAGTGCTCTTTGTAATAATGTCAAATTAAAAGTTTTACTTTAAAGTGCATTTAAATAATTGATTTAATAATCTTTTGTCATGCTTGTGTTGACTAACATACTAAAGCATACTAATACAAATTTAAACTATAAAAAAAAAAAAATTGTAAATAACATGCAATTATGTGTAAACATTACATTCAGTTCATAGTAATATATTCTCTTATTTTTAGTATTTTATTTACAAGTACTGTATGTAAAAGTATTCTAAAGGGTACTTCTTTTTCACAAGGGCTGTATAGCCTAATTTTCAGTGTATCATTTACTGTATGTATTTTTTCAAGACTACTCAAAAATCTTTAATTTTCATTTGACACACACAGTTGGTAAGAGCTACGGTCACAACACAGTAAGCAGTGGGTTGGCAGATGAAGTCATCCTCTGGCGACAGACAGCGGGCACAGCAGAGGTGGATTATGGGAAGGATGGGTGGATAAACACTTACGCTCAGTCTCTGGAATGGAGCTTGTGATGGAGGAGCTGGTGGAGGTGATTGTGCTCATGGAAGGGCTCATACCGTACACTGGGTACGCCCCCGTCATAGCGGCAGTGTGAGACACCCAGGCAGCAGGGTCTATGGGACGGATCGGCTCACCTGAACAAACACAGGGGGAATAAATAGATGCCTGGTCACTTAAGATGCTACCAAAGAGGTCAAAAGCAGTAAAAGAAAACAATTTAATTTGAACTGTGAAAGAGAAATGGTTACGAACAGCACTTCATGTTTAAAAAAATTGTTCTTTAAAAGATTTTAAAAGAATAGTTTACCCAGAAATTAAAATTTACTCACCCTCAGGCCTTCCAAGATGTTGATGAGTTTGTTTCTTCATCTGAGAAATTCAGCATTACATCACTTGCTCAGCAATGGATCCTCTGCAGTGAATGGGTGCCGTCAGAATGAGAGTCCAAACAGTTGATAAAAACATCACAATAATCCACAAGTAATCCACACCTCTCCAGTCCATCAATTAACGTCTTGTGAAGTTAAAAGCTGTGTGTTTGTAAGAAACAAATTCATCATTGAGACATTTTAACTTTAAACCATCACTGCTTGCCAAAATACAAGTCCATAATCCATAATAACACATCCTCCAGTGAAAAAGTCTATTCGCTCTCACATCAAAACCCACTAACATATTTGTTTAGAACCTTTTTGGACTGTTTTTAGAGCTTCTATATTGCACAGATATTTCTCTCTTGATTCAACAATACTTTTTCACTGGAGAAAGCAATATTATGGATAGAAGAGCGATGGTCTGAAATTAAAACTGTCTTAAATATAGATTTGTTTCTTACAAACATGCAGCTTTTCACTTCACAGTATATAAATTGATGAACTGGAGTGGTGTGGATTACTGTGATGTTTTTATCAGCTGTTTGGACTCTCATTCTGACGGCACCCATTCACTGCAGAGGATCCACTGGTGAGCAGGTGAGGTAATGCTACACTTCTCGAAATCTGTTCTGATAAAGAAACAAACTCATCTACATCTTAGAAGGCTTCAGGGTGATTACGTTTTCATATGGGTGAACAATTTCTTTAATAGCACTGTAACGCAGTAGCTCTCTTACTTCGTGGGAGGGTGAAACAGCTACGAGGGTTTGGATCCCAACATTTGGCCACAGTCAGTGTGATGGGTCTGTAAATGTGAACATACACAAAAAAAAAACATCAGTGCTGATATAAATCTCATTTAGTCCATAATGAGAGCACGGGACATCACAACGTCCACATCTTACCCAGGTTTATGGACAATCTCTCGTAGCACCCTCACTGCATCATCATTAGTCATGTTCTCAAAGTTGATATCGTTCACCTACAACAAAACAAGCAACTCTTAGAAATCACAAACAACCACCATGATCAGGAATATCTTACAGTATAAATCAAACAGTCAAAACAGACCTGCAGGAGCATGTCACCAGGTTCAATGCGTCCGTCAGCAGCCACTGCACCACCCTTCATGATGGAGCCGATGTAGATTCCTCCATCGCCCTTCTCATTACTCTGCCCGACTATACTAATGCCCAGAAAATTATACTTCTCTATAGTAAGGTGGAGAGAGAAATACAAAATGGAGAGATGAACAGCTATAGATTTAGTAATGTGAGAATGCAACATTTTTATTTTAATCTTTTGTCAAAACGTCAAAATTAAACATAGTTTCTGGTAAAGATTTTGTGCTATTGGATCTTGGATTTCAAGCAGTCAATACTTTTATTCAGCAAGGATGCATTAAACTGATCAAAAGTGACAGTAAAGACCTTTATAATGCTACAAAAGTGTATATTTCAAATAAATGCTTCAGTTTAATTTAGCAGCAAATCAGCAAATTAGAATGATTTCTGAAGAATCATGTGACACTGAAGACTGGAGTAATGATGCTGCAAATTCAGCTTTGCATCACAAGAATAAATTACATTTTAAAATATATTAAAATAAAAAACTTTAGTTTACTTTACTTTAGTTATTTTAAATTGTAATAATATTTCACAATATTACTGTTTTTACTCTATTTTTGACTTATTTCAATAGCATAAAAAAAATCTTAATTATTCCAAATGTTTAACCGGCAGTGTATTTAAAACCGTTTCTTGTTTGAAAAAACGTACACTACAACTCGATTTGTGATGGTTCAAATCGACTTACACATCAAAGTTTAATACTTACAATACGTTTAATAATATAACTTTTCACAATCTAATTAAATCCAGACGGAAAGCTGAAATCCTGCTCTACATTTCTGTTCCACTCAGAAACGTGTCTCATTACTAAATGTCGTTAGTGAATGTCATTCATGTTGTCTTTAACAGAGCGGTGCATGTTCAATGGCAGACACACAGATATATGCACATACTCACCCATGTTTAATGTGACAGTTATGATGTTCAGAGACATGGTGGAGTCAGTTATGCTGCTGAACGATGAGGACTGGAGAGATCGAGAGAAAGAGAGCGATAGATGAGGACACACTTAAAGAGACAAAACTTCAACACTGATAGCCATGAGGTTTATCTGGAGTCTCACCCTCTCCATTCTGGGTGCTTTGGGTTTCCGTCTGCGGCGGCGATGGCGTCTCATGAGACGTGACGATGTGCCCTGCTCCGTAGAGCTGCTGAACCTGTAGCAGCATCACAGATGACATACAATCTTCAAAACATCATATTCAGCCTGAACATGTCTTTTGTGCACATTACAGTCCTCTCAGCTCTGATTGGTCCTGAGAGTCACGTGCAGCATACCAGCCAATTGTCTGCATTAGTGTAGTAGTGTATCAGACCATGGAAAACCTTGCTTTGTGTTGGCTTTCCAGAGCATGTGATTTGAGTGTACATTAAGTCATCTTCATGAGGAGACGATATGAGGAGCCATAAGCTACACTTAACATGTATAGTTCAAACATATCGCTGACTCTTACAATTATACTACATCTTTTTGTATATATAACTTTATAATGTCCATATTCAGATGACCTCTGTTAAGATTGGCCTCTTTACCTGTGAAAAAATATCAGCATAGTTCACACTGTCATTGATCAGGAAGGGGCAGAAAGGGTCCTTGTCATAGATTTTATTATCTTTATGCAAAAATACTTTGGACCCTTAAAAACTATTAGGACCCTTAAGATTTTTTTGGCATTTGGAAAAAAAATTCAGGACCATCGAGGTCATTTTGCCCTTTAATTATCGTTAGGGTAATGCAAACTACAGAGTGTCATTCTTATTATTTTAACATGGAAAATAAAAATTAACATATTTTTATTACTATTATTATTATGCATACATCAGCTTTTGTTGTATAGCCTTTAAAGGTCCCATATTGTACACCTTTCTGGAGTTTTATTTTAGGTTTTGATGTCCTTAAGAATATATATTCACGGTATAAGTACCAAAAAACATCTCAATATATTTTTACAGCTCTTCTCTCAGGAGCTCTGGTAAAAACAGGTCGATTTGTCCTGTCTAATTAATATTCATGAGCCTCTCTTCTGATTGGCCTGTTGTTTTCTGAGTGACACACGGCTAGGCCAACCACAGGTAACTAGGGTCATGTAGGGCCGACGTCACAGCCAAGCGGCAACCTCCCTCTCTCTCTCTTGAAACCAACACGGAAGTGACTAAAACTGCAATTCAGCGACTGGCCGCTGGAGGCTGGCTGCAAAAGGGAGTCAATCCCATAGACTCCCCATGTTAAAATGCCCAACTTTACAGCAGAAAAAAACATGTTTACAGCCTGGTGCAAAAAATGATTTTGGTCTATATAGCTAATTTTGCCCTTCATGACAACTGTGAGGGGGTGAATTTTTTTAGAACTCATCTGTTTAAATTATATTGACCCTTAAAGTTCTGCATAATTAAGAGCGTGGCCAGTTGAGTGACAGACGGATTTCCGCTGCTGTCACCACTGGCGAGCTAGGTGGGTGTGGTTTCAGCAACCAGCTCCACACATGTGCCGCCTTTTTGCCCATTTTCGATTATCCGGGAGTGACGCGCGGTGACGCGCTTGCCAAGATGGCAGCGGTCGGCTCCGCCCACTTTAGGCTTCAAAAATGCTTTACAGAAACCTACGGGTGACGTCACGGACACTACGTCCATGTTTTTATACAGTCTATGGTCACAGCGCTAAGCTGGAAGAAAAACAAAGGGAGAACTGCCCATTCAAACCAGCGCAGATTCGGCTACATAAGGAGCTAATATCATCTTGTTGTGATGTTGGGTGCCAGAATCTATGTAATACAGCCTCAAATTAGAAATTTGATCGCATACCTGCTGCCACTGCCAGACAAAAAAACGACGACAGCTGTGGTTAAACGAGATAAAACGAGTGGACTGGACAAAAACGATCGTCAAAAATGCTCGCGTTTGCAGCGCACACTTCTTATAAGAAAAGGTTCAATAAAGTATTGTCTTTTATAGTTATGGCCGTGTCTGAAGATTTCTTGTATCTCACGAATATGTCATGTATGAAATAATGTCTGTGTGCATGTGTGTAAAACAACAAACTGACGATTTATATATAATCATTTGTAATTGTATATACATTGTTGTGATTAATTGTGGCTGGAATAATAATGTAGCTGTAAAAATAGTTGCCTGCTGAAATTGAAATGTATTTACATCATCATGACTAGATAGACACGGTGAGTTTGTCTTTACTATACATGTTAGACATGATCCACCTCCTAGTAACAATCCTGTCAGATCGTCCATCCTTTGAGTGAGAGTGTAACGTTACAGGTCGGCCGATCTGGTTTCGTCCGTTAAAGTTAACCTTTTCAACATGTTTCTGTGTTGTTGTTGCTCAGCAATGGCATGGACGTGATGTTGTCTGGGGGTTTGGCTAAAGGACGGTGGGCGGTGCTTGGGATGGTGACTGAAGGTGGTGACTGAATAGTTCAGACGTCACATTTTTACGGAAGTCACAAGGACTTGTGAAAAAACACAGCAACTTTATGCAGGCTGTGTGCACTTTACTGTGAATTGACTGTTTTGAAACTTATATAAAAGTGAAAGTGACGTGACATGTGGCCAAGTATGGTGACCCATACTCGGAATTTGTGCTCTGCATTTAACCCATCCAAAGTGCACACACACATCAGTGAACACACACACACTGTGAACACACACACATGGTAGTCACATAGCCCCTAGATCTCTGTTATCATGAAAAAAGGCAGGAAATTTCAGTTTTGACAATATGGGACCTTTAATCAATCAACTTAATTTAATCAATCAACTTTTTGTATTTTAATAAGAAATCATTGCAAAACTAGTATTTTGTACTGTAATACAATAAAAATGGACTGTATTACTGTAATGAACATCATTGTTAAAAACAATGAGAAAGATTAATTGTTTTTTTTTTAATCATTGCGAAATTTCTGTATTTCTACAGTAATAAAACAACACTTGGACACTTGGTAAAAAAAATTACCGTATTAACTGTAACAAAAATCAGCTTTAAAAATTAGAAATTTATTTTACTAAAACATATTGTAAAATAGTATTCTTTACTGAAATACAAAAAAATGGAGTGCATTACTATAAAGAAAATCATTAAAAAAAAAATAATGAGAAAGACAATACCAGAAGCACTACAATAATGTGAACTGAGGCAAATTGTCCTGAAATTAATATCACATTGTAAACAATTCTCAGGATGCTAATTGTACAGTAGATTACATTTACTTGCAAAATATGATGTTTTTCTCTCTTTACAGTCTGACTGACATGTAAACTGACTGACCATTGTGTAGTTTAAGACAGGTTCATTAGAAATCATAGATACCACAATAGCAGACTGACAAGGGAAAAATAACTTCATATAAATTACTGCACAAATTGTCTCCACTAATGGCTGGATAACAGAAAAACTGTGTATGGAAAAAATGTGAAATGTAAGGACCTAATTTAATGGCTTTTTAATGAGTTTTCTGTTTAACAGTCTGGTTGGACTGCGAAGGGCGCTTTGCATTGTTAAAGTTCTGTCTACATCAGACTAAGGCTGAGCGATATGGCCAAACATATTATCGTAATATCTTTTTCCATATCAAAAGATATTGATATTTATCACAATATATTAGGAAATGCTTTCCAGATTTTGTTAGACCTTGACTATGAATGTAAACATAACTTTTCAGTTTGTTCACAATTAAACTCCACAGAGTAATTAACTTTTAATTTAGGGCTGCATGAAATCCATTTTATATTCCCATAAATTATTTTATTTTTGTTTTGTTTTGCCCCCCCCATTTTATTTTTTCTGGATTCTGTGTTTAATGATTTATTACAAATGTATCATCAAAACTGAAATACATTTTAAAAGCTTTAGCAATTTAATCAATCCTTTAAAATGTAATCAAATGAAAATACAACAATTAATTTACAACAGAACATTGCATTTTTTCTTTTTTGTCAAATAAGATACTGCATTCAGAAATGTATAAATTAAAATATGAATGAAAAAATATCTTGGTTGCATGAATTTCCCTCAAAAATAATGATATTTTTATTTTGAGAAGTAAAACATACAATAGTAATATTAGTCTGTCATAATTTCTTCAAGTTAAACCAAACTTTTATTTTGGTGGTTTGTCGTGAAGATCTTTGAGTTTCAGTTTGTATTTGATGGTAGTTTTTCTCAAATTAAACTTAAAATTGCAGTGACTCTCGGAGCAGATGAAATTCATGTGTTTATGTCTGCAAATATTGAGACGACAGATGTTAATAAAAACAGTGAGCATCACGTGTGTTCGAGTTTGTGTAGTAGACCAAACAACACAGACTTACTAGCAACATGCACTGACTGGCTGCTGTCGTGTTTATTTCTGCTTTTAGATTAATCTAAATCGAGTAAAAATGTCAAAAGCTTATTATCATTATTGACGTTACTGACATGATCTTGATATGAAATCGTTTATCGCCCAGCCCTACATCAGACATCGGTTTCAAAAGAGTAAGAGAAATGCTTGTTTTCCATGACTGGTTTCTTGAAATAAGTCTGTGAGAGCAGGACTCACCTGCTAGCAGAGTCCTCCTCCTCCGAGTCGAAGAAGCTGGTGGTGTCCAGCTCACTGCTCATCAGCGTGGACGAACTCTCATAGCCGACGATCTCCGGCCTGCGCTCCGGCCGCGAGTGACCGTTCAACCGGCCTCCTGCAGCACACAACTCTCATCAAACAAGCCTGTGTGTTTCCTCACCATTAGCCAGGACTGACTTATGGGTAAACTCACCATGGTCATGTGTATCTTTCCTACGAGGCCTCTCTCTCTCTCGGTCTCGGTCTCTGTCTTTGACTCTCTCTCGCTCTCGGTCTCGGTCTCTTCTCAGCGATGGACCCACCTCAGGCTCGGTATCATTGCCCAGGTCATCCTGACTTCCCACGGCATTCGCACTGGACCAAAGAGGAAGACAGAATGATGAAGGACGAGTGACAGATGGTGACTAACACGTAGCTGAGTGACACGTGCCACACGCACAATTCACACATGAAGGCTTTTTAAAGAGAACTCAGTCAATTAGTGATAGATGATGTGTGAACAAAACCATTTCTAAACAGGTTTTACTTAATGATTAATTCACTAATCAATTCGTAAAGCATTTGTAAATCATTGGACTATGAAGGAGTGTCACGTTAGAGTCATAGACAACTCAACATTCAACCTATTCTATATAATTAAACAAAATCACTGTGATGAACTGCAGTACTGAACATGTAATTCATATTATAGTCAGATAAAACTAAAACCATTAAACTTCAAGTAACATTAGTAACTTGAAATGCCATACAGAAATATATACACACACACACACACACACACACACACATTTATTTATTATTATTATTATTTTCTTGAAAATATATTAAACAAAAAATGGCCCAAATATATTAGTAAAAACATATTTACATAAATACATATTTTTGATACATTTTGAAATATATTGATAAAATATATATATATTTTTTAAAATAAAATAATAAACTAAAACTTTATATATACCATATTTTATTTGAGTTAGCTGCCAAAAATTCTCATTTTTGTAACTCAAAGAACTAAAAAACTAAAACTAAATAAACTAAAACTAATAAATAATAATAAATAGAAACGGACAAAAACCCACAACAAAATTACTAAATTTTTTAACTAAATTTAAAGTGAAAACAGAAAATACAAAAATAAAATAAAATATAAAATATTTTATAATAATAATAAATAAAATTGATAATATATTTTATAGTGTCTTACTATAATAGCATACTACTATTATAGTATATCAATGATACTAAATAACACTGGAAAGAACACATGCACAGACAGTATGTGTTTCATTAGCCAGTCACGCCATAAACAAGCTTAATGAGCAGCGTTTTCTAGCTAGCTCTAAAGCTATTCTTCATCAATAGTACACAAAATGTGTACAGTAAACATTCCCAAAGAAAACCTAATTATGGCTAAAAACAATTTGTAACAGAAAGTTGTGACTCAAAAAAAAAAAAAAATCCCTGAAGTGATTTGAAGGCAGCATAAATGTCAGCTGATCTGTGTGTTGGGTCAAAGTACAGTGTTGAAGTGTTTCTGTATGTGAGGAGATCAGCAGCAGAGGGCGATCACAGGTTGCTGCTGTATTAAACCTAACTGCTTTTGGCCTGTGTTCAGTGTATGAATAATTAACCTGCACGCAAACACACTCACACAGAGGGGAGTCATGCTGCCTGACAGACAGAACAGGAAACACACACACACAGACAGGAAACACCAGCATGACAAACAAGTATGCACACACATGTGGTTACACGCAGATAAAGAGACCCACTGACCAACAATGCCACAAACAGACCTGTGGGAAAACCAGAAACCTGGAGGGCCACACACTGATACGGACAAGAAAATAAAAAACATCAAAAACTATTTAAGGGCTGCACGATTTTGTCAAAATAAATCATTTTGGTATTATTTTGACAAACATTGAGTGCGAAATTTGAACTGTGAAATCATAAACATTTAACGTCCCAATAGAGCGCAACAGTAACGCCCTTGTTCAGAAGCCTTGGTTTCAGACACATTTTTTCCAATTCAGTTTCTCCACAGGGATTTAAATAAAAAAAATCATTAAGTAATACAGCCATGAACCATAATGAATCTTTTAAATCAAACAATACTTTTTTCCTTATGAAAAACAAGGACACTACAGTATACTTTTAAAAAGAGTATTAATTACAGAAATAATAAACTCTAAAATATACACTTAAGTGTGAACAGAATGTAATGTAATACTTAACTGCATGTTAATTTAATTTAAATTCAGTTTATATAAAATGCATATTCAATGCAATTACATGAACTTAAGTGTGCTTTTGTTGACCCACTTAAGTAGGACTTAAGTACATCTTTAATATTTCATAATTACTTCTAATGTATGGTTAAAGTGTGCTGTTGAATGCACTGACAAACGTTTATTGTAAATTAAATATATTTTAATGTCATTTCTATTGAAACTTGTATACTAACTAATATATTTTAAGTTGCAAACTATTTAAAATTGTTTATCTTTAAATGTAATATCAAATAACACTACAGTTAAAATTATAATTAAGTGCTTTACGTGTGGTTTAGTATGTTAGTCAACATCAAAATTAGTGTACTGAATACATTTCTTTAAAGAATGACAAAAGATTATTAAAATGATTTAAAATGAAGTTTAAAGCAAAACTTTTTATCTGACATTAAGTGCACTTTAAAAGTGTACTTAAGTGTATTAAGAAACTTAGTCATGAAAGTGTCTCTTTTCAAGTACACTTAGGTGGCCTTGCATTTCATCTATATTATGTTATCTGCAGGCACAGTTTTTTTTTTTTATTCAGTTTTAAGATTTGAATTCCTATAGTACATGATATGAAATGTATATGATATCATAGCGACAGTATATCATATAAACAACTAAGATTGAATCAAGTGTGAAAACACTGTAAGATTGCATCATAATACACCCCACAGAAAAAAGACAAAACAAAATGCGGCTCATTCACTTTTGAATTTTGAATATTTATTTATTTAACTGAATTGCAGTCTTTCACAATTTAATATAGGCTATATCGCATTTTAATTAGCTGTTCATACCTAATAACGCTTCACCTCTATCAGATCTTTCTTTTTCTTAACCACTTCCACATTCCCATCAAAATGAGCACTTAAAGCAATCAATGCCTTTGTAAGAAAAACATTGATCTAAATTGATGAGCAGGTCTTTCTTTGAGGGCCTGTAGAGTTGATTAGATTTACAAGTAACGGGGTCTCCGGCTTATTGGAAAATTTGAACACGCACAGATCTGAGACTCACACAGCTCCTCTTAACACACTCCTGTGATCAGGCAGATGTCATTAAGGGTATTGACGTGCTAGCGCTCTCGGGGTTAGGGCTCTGATTAGTTCACGTTAGAGGAAACCGGTGCCTTTGAGACCGAAGGGTAATGAGTTCATGTCAACACCGAGCGCTTCCGGTCTCTAACCACCTCCAGAGTGTGTATCTGACAAGATCACACACAGTATTTAGCAAACTGTGTCCTTTCTTGAAGTTTTTATTGTTTAATGTATTGTTTTGTTGTCACACTAAGGTTTATATTGTTTAATTGTTTCATGTTAAAATACTTTTTCCTATACCAGTTTACTATTCAAAGACAACAACAACAAAGCCGTACGGTGTGAAAACTGTGGGTCTGAAACGTCTGGCTCAACCAGTGCTGTGATTTAGAGGTGTGACTACCTGCCTCAACAATGACAGATAGGAACGCATTTGAGTAGAAACATAACTATATCATTAAAAAAGTATGTAAAAACTGCTTTATGTGAAATTTAAATATTTGTAAACAACAAAGTTTTTATTTGAGTGATAATTTTATTAAATAAATTGAATTAGTTAATCAATTATTACATAAAAATAATTTACAGATTTGTTTTTTGGCCAAGTGAAAACTTTAATTTCGGTTTCTGTAAAAAATTAATTTTGGTACATCACTACTACTATCGACTAAATATGCATTATTTTGGTCTGTTGGTGTACAAGTTAATAGACACAATCACTCACTCACACACACACACACACACACACAGAAAGAGACAGTGCGGGACAGCTGTGGGGTTACTGACTGGAAGGAAGGGGGTCTGGAGTCTCCGATGCCTCCTGTCCTCTCCAGCGGGGGCGGCAGATCGGCCTGAGAGTCTGCGCACACTGAACCGCCGTCAGAGCCATGAGAGCCGTCTGCAGACACCAGCTGTACAGACACACACACAGAGAAACAATGGAATTAGCTTATCTACAGCAAAGGAAGTTAAGCTCTATCTACAGCATCTGTGACATGATCGACAATGTATAATGTATCATGCTAACATACCAATATATACAGTACAACCGTTCAAAAGCATCTGTAAGATATTTAAATGTTTTTTGAAAGAAATGTCGCTCAACAAAGCTGAATTAATTTAATTAAAAATACAATAAAAACAGTAATATTGAGAAATATTATTGCAATTAAAAATACTGTAACTGTTTTCTATTTGAATATATTTTAAAATCAAGTGTTAATTTTTTAAATACAATTTTTAAATTCAAAATCTCCTGTGATGCAAAGCTGAATTTTCAGCATCATTACTTCATTCTTCGGTGTCACGTGGTCCTTCAGAAATCATTCTAATATGCTGATTTGCTGCTCAAGAAATATTTCTGTTTATTACTAATGTTAACAACTTGTGTGTTGCTTCAGATTTTGTGATAAATTTTACTTTTCAGGATTCTTTGATGAATAGAAACTTAAAAAGAACAGAATTTATTTGAAATATAAATCTTTTGTAACATTAGAAATGTCTTCACTGTGACTTTTGATCAATTTAATGCATCCTCACTGAATAAAAGTATTAATTCATTTAAAAAGAAATCTGGCATCATTCTTCTAAACAGTAGTGTATGATAGATATATAAGCGTTGTGTCTATAAACAGTTAATGCAATAGATTTCCCGTTGTACAAGTATCACTGTAAATGTATAGAACTGAACTTGTGTTGAATCTTAATCAAAAGCATACTGTTCGCTTAGTTTTCTCCATGTTTTAAAACCAACTGAGATCTGAGGGCACAGGGGGCATGTCATAGTTTAGGAGGGGAATAAATGAATCAGAATGCATGAACCCTATAATAATGATCATTAGGAAAGAGAGCTTTCACATGCCTGCTGGAGAAACAGAGAGCCTCTTATACGACCACATCCGCTCTGATACGTCCTGCGACACAGGCCACAATGTGCTGCATTGGCGTCCCAACACCACCCTAAATCTGTCTGATTGAATCTTCTCATTATGGCCGAGATATTTCAGGAGTGTTTTTCACCCACCCTGTGACTTCACTTAGATAATCCAATCACAGCCAACATGGAAGGAGACAATGTGCTTTAAGAGCACAGCAGCACAGAGAATAAGCAGCCATTTTCACTTATTACACCCCCGGTGATACTTATTACATTTTGGGTAATAGTTTTTTGTTTTTATTTTTTTGAAACATTATTTCCCATATTTTCCACAATAGTTAAGAGAAATAAGCTACATGAACAATCTGAAGGAACAGCTCAAATAAAATAAATAAAAAGAACAAACAGATATCCTAAATATATATAAAATAATAAATACAGAACCGTCTAAATAAATAAAGTTTATTCTTATGATACTCCTTGTTGTCACAGTGCACACAGCAGGGAGGAACAAGGACACGCAGACGAGGACGTAAACTCAAATAATAGTCTTTAATGTTGACAAGGCAAGGCTGACAGACAAGATACACCGGGGAGTCACAAGTAGACCAGACCAAATCAAACTGAACAGGCATGAACTAATATACACAGGTTAATTACAGATAATTAGACAAACACAGCTGGACAAGAGTTAACTCATAATGACATCAAACAAGGACAGGAAACAAACCAAATATGGACACAAGAGGCAGGAACAGATGACACACAACAGAACCCTGACATAACTCCCCCCAGTTCCACCGGGGAGGGGGAGGGGTCGCTCTGGAGGCCCTTCAGGACAAACACGGACAGGACACAGGACGGGGACCTCCAGAGCGGACAGACAGGGGAGCTCAGTAACTCTGGAGGCCATGGTAGATGGTCCACAGACGGGAAGTGACAGGAGCCCTCCGGGGCTAAACAGACAGGGACAGGACAGGACAGCCCTCAAAAGACAGGAACGACAGCCCACAGGAACAGGAAGCCCTCCTGGGCTGGCTTGGAAAGGCTTCCTCTGACACAGGGTAATTAACACATAATGAGACAAACACACATGCAAGACAAGACTGGAACATACAAACACGGCACTTAACTCATAATGCGGCGGCCACATGAGTCAACAAGGACAGGAAAGTCAGCGGCGAACCAAATATGGACACAGGAGGCAGGAACAGATGACACACACAACAGAACCCTGACACTAACCAGGTTTATGTATTTATCATCAATAAATCCAATCTGTTTTACACAGTTATGTTTAATCATGTTCATAACTGAATAAATGTAATTGTTTTCATGATGAACAGATTTAAGCTGATTCTAAACAATTAGAATAAACTGCATTTTAACGAAAATATAAATACTTAAATAAAACCAAATACTTAACTCATAATGATGCAAATAGTGACACACACAACAGAACCCTAATAACCTATGTATTTATCATCATAAATCCAATCTGTTTTACACAGTTATGTTTAATCATGTTCATAACTGAATAAATGTAATTGTTTTCATGATGAACAGATTTAAGCTGATTCTAAACAATTAGAATAAATGCATTTTGAAAATATAAATACTTAAATAAAACCAAATATATGCAAATAGTTAATAACCTATGCCATGATTTTTTGAGTAAATAGTTCTAATCTTATTTATTTATGTATGAGTGATAAATAGTTTATTAGTTTATGTTAAAACGGTGTATATGCAACTCAAATACATAAATCTTACATTTACGTATGTATTTGAGAAAGAAATGAGGCCAAAAAGGTCATCCGTATCTTTTAGAACTTACTTGTTTTGTGTGTGTGTGTGTGTGTGTGTATACACAGAGTGTAAATGCCTTATGCCAGTTTTTAACCTAGGGGGCCTCAATCACTAATCTGCCACAATAAATTGCTTTTCTGGCAGCAAAGGTTAATATATTTTAGAATTTCCTGTTGGCAGACTCAGATGGAATGACACTGGATCTAATTCTAACTGATGGATGCCAGATATTAAATCAAATTTTGTGTTTTACAGTAATAAACAGCTGACTACTTCCAGGTGTTGAAAGCGATGCAGTACTGCTCTGAGCACTAGATGGCCCTCCAGCACACTTGTGTTGCTCTTTCAAAGCCTGCGAGCTCTTTGACGGACAGAGCCAAGTCCCTCCCTGCCCGACAGCTTCCACAGACTCAGCTCTGCATGGGAAAACTGCTGGTGTGAATCTGAAACGGGGGCAGTAAGAGGACGTGCATATTTCCCTAGCCCCAGGTTCCTGCCTCTCCTGGCCGCTGCATTGGAAAAGCGCATCTGAAGATGGCAGGGAGTAAAGCAGCGATAAAGAGCACACCTTGTGCTTCTCTGTGGAACGGGAGATTTGAGAGACAGGAATCTGGCTGCATGTGTGTATGTGTGCTTAAATCCATGTGAAGGAATAGTTTGTTTCTCTTGGCTGAAAAAAACAGGGTGTGTATGTGTGTGTTTGGAAAAGAGTCAGAGGGAGGTGATGTGAGTAGAATAAAAATAATAGGCAATGTGAGAGTGTGTTACTTACATGTGCATTCATCTGTAAATTATACAGTGGAATGTAAGTGCATTGAAATTGTGCAACCAGGTGTGAGCCAGTGCCTCTGATTGAGTGTGTGTGTGTGTGTGTGTGTGTGTGTGTGTGTGTGTGCAGGTGTACATTTCTTGCTTTAAAGATAAAATGAAATGGTGTTTAAAACCTATTTCTGTAATGTGATGTATTTCAGGATGTGAAGAAGTACAGTACATATTAAATGCAGAAGGTCAAAATAAATAGTGCTTTTTCATCCTCTTATGTAGGACTTACAGTAAGTACATCTTTACATGTAATTCCATAATTTCTTCTATTGTCTTTGAAATATTGTAAAAATTGTACTGACAAATGTACTGACAAGCATTTATGATAAACTAAAATATACTATATAATATATATATGTCATGTTTTTAAATACATTTGTAATTACACATTTGCAAAGATGGAGCAGGAGTTTATATACATTAAAATATTAACTTAAATGAATGACATTTGAATTTGTCAAATGTCATATTACAATTTAAATTCTAATCAAGTACTGTACATGTGTTTTAGTATGTTAGTCAACACATCAAAATGACTACTTTTAAAACATGATGAAAGATCATTTAAAATGTACTTTAAAGTAAAACATTAAACATTATTGCCATGTTCACTTTTTAAAAGTGTACAAAAGTGTTAAGAATGAATTCTAAGTACATTTAAGTGGTCTTTTATTTCATTAATATATTATTTGCAAGTGCAGTTTTTAAAAAAAATACACTTTAGATTTTAAGTACACTACAAGTGTTTATTCAATATAATTAAGTGCACTTCTTTTTCATAAGGGTCCTGTAAACAACCGAAATATGTACAGAATGGGATTAAAACTCCTTTAAAAAGAAGTGACAACCATATTTAGCTGCAGTGTGAACACACACAATACAATCAGGAAAGTGTGTTAAGAAAGTAAAGAGGGTCACTTTGATGACATGTTGAGACTGGACTCATCTTTAAAGTATCTGTCACACAGCACAGAAATGAATAGCATATAACCAACACTGACATGAACACAAACACACAGCAGACAAACACCCCACAATGCCAAAAAAGCAAAACAAGAGAGTCAAAACACAATTGCATCCACCTGATATCTACAGTAGAGAAGAGAAACTCCATCTGGCTCAAACACACACTGGACGGATTCCACTCAAAAGTGAGGATCACGCGAGTATTACTGTCTCATACTGTGTGTGAATGAATTTTGGTACAGTATATGAAGACATAAAAACAAAAAACACTCTTACGTTCAACTAGTTGTCTTTAACATAAATTTAAACTACAGTACATTTTCATTTAATTACATTCAGTTCACACTTGAGCATATTTTTTAAAAAATATTTCCATACTCCTTTGAAAAGGATGCTTATGTATGCTTCTTTTTCACAAGGGACAAGATGACATGTCACTCAGAATTCACATGATCATAAATGGTAAACCTAATTTCTATCATGACAAATCTTGGAGGGTTTGGCATGGTAATGTAAATGAAAATGTTAATGTGTTTGGTCTTGGCGGAACAGATCTGCTCCGCTGCTGCATGCAGAGCAAGTACCGAGACTTGCTACTGCCAATCCATCCACAGATGCTGCACATATAACATATGAAATATCCCCCACATATAACTTACATCAATCACCCCATAGCAGATCTATGCAGGTGGAGCTGGGGATGGTGGAGGGTTTCTGAAGCATGCTGCAACTGCTACAGCAAGCACTAGCCAAGTTTTTGAATACTGAGCAGCAAGCTCATTGGCTGCTGATACGAAAAGAACCAATCAGCTGTGCCATGTGATGATGTCATTATGTCAGATTGAGTTAGACCTATCGGACTGCACCATCTAGAGTTTCATGATAGAAATTTGGATTTATTGAAGTGACCATCATAAGAATACACTGCTAACTGCAATGGGGCCCTTTGTAAAAAGATTCTGTCGCTCGTGTTTTTTGGAAATGACCCTCAGAGTAGCATCTCCGTCCCGCAGTGGCCTTCAAGGGTGTTAAAAAAATACCATTAGGAATTTGCACTCTCAATATTCTCTACTGTGTCTCTGAGACAGACGGAGGAGGAGCAGATGTTTGCTAACCGCTAAACACTTGCGCTCAATTTAACGCATCCAAACACACACTCACGCCTGACTGACTGATCTCTGAGCTCCCTCACACCAGGGCCTCCTAATCAAACCTTTACCGGCAACATCGAGACACAGGGCCCTGTTACATTCTGAGGTTAATGAAACACAAGCAGGAGAAATGAGATGAGGGAAGATGTGTAAGTGTGTGTGTGTGTGTGAACGCTAACTCACCCATGACACAACACGTCCATTGAAACACGGTAGCTTGGCGTTGTCATCAGATATCTCCTCCTTCACCACCCTGCAGAGACAACAGGTCTATTAATATGTTTTTTTATTCATAAAAGCAAGCACTATGGTCTGTTGTCACGGATAACAAAATCCTCTTTAATTTGATTTTGCTTAATCACTTAAAACAATTATATGGTTTTGTTTGAGAGCATAATAAGAATCCACAAAGAAACTAGACTAAAGAAAATCTCAGTTCTGCCTTTGCTATGCAGTTGCTACAGAGATCTAGCTGGTTGCTAGGTTGTGTTGTGTTCTGTTGACTGATATGGCATCGCAGGGCTCTAGACTCATTCTTCACACTAACTTTCTCAGTTGGTCGCATGAGCACATCATTTGGTCGCAATTTTAATATTTATTTATTTATTTATTTGATACAACATTTCATTAATCAATGCATGCTGATGAACTTATATCATAGTTTATAGTTATATGGTAACGAAAGTGTTTAACATTCAACCCGTTCTTTTTCATCAGTATTATTTGTGATCTAAATTTTGTGACAGGAATTCCTTTTTTTGCTTTCACTTTCACTTTCAAATCCGCGATCTTGTTGTCATGCTTTACAAGAAAAGATAATTGTCTGTTGTGCTTATATCTATACACCTTTCACTTTTTAAGACTAAAACAAAAGATGGATTCATTGTTATTCTTAATTAAAAAGCACAACAACAATAAAACAGTGGGTTACAATGACAAACTAGCTTACATAACATTTATTAACAAAAACTAATAAGACGAGGCATGGCATAGGACACATCACATGCTGTATTATATACGGACTAATACATAACAGAATGTTTAGCAAACACTGGGGAATCAAATAATAATAATATTAAAAAATTAAGGAAAGCCTCCATAGTGTAACGTGAGGTAAACAGCAAAGATAACGAGCTTTTCAAAACGAAAACAAAAAGAAAAGTAAAACTAAACTGGCTGTCGCTGACAGACCTTGCATGTTTTTTTTCTACAAGAATATCAACGTTCACCACCTCTGGTTTAAGAAGTGGTCTTTTACTTTAGTTTGAAAGCCAAATCCTCCGTTGCGCTCCGTCCGCTGTGCGCACCTTCATGCTCGTGCTGACGCGGCGAGCATAAACCAGGCTCTACCCACGGAAAAAAAAAGCGCCTCTCTTCACGTGATCAGTGAAATCTGATTACTGCTACAATGTGCTGCGGCTGGCAGCGCGCGCTGTATGAAGCAGACGCTTTGGAGCAGCGCAGACCATGCACTCGCACAAGTGCGACCACTTCAAATTTTTACTCGCACACTCTCAAAAAATGGTCGCAAATCTATGGTCGCAGTCTAGAGCCCTGCATTGCTAGGAGGTTGCTAAGGTGTTCTGAGTGGTTGCTAAATGGTTGCTTACTAGCTCATGTCAAAAGAGGCCATAGTAAAAGTGATGCTTGACTTACAAGCACACCTAAATAAGTAAAGCCACAATGATCAGCTCCATTTATAAATGGCCCCTCACGCGCACACAGGTTAATTTAGTCTCCCATAAAATAAACCTCAGAGTCCATCCCCCTTCCCAGCTGCTCCTTAAATAGGTGCTGACCCCTCGGACTCCTGTCGCCATGGAAACCTTTGTCAAAAATGAAGAGGGTGAAAGACAGCTGGCTGGAAAAGCATGTGAAGTTTGCAGAAACAGACCATGTGAGCTATTAATAATAAAAATCTATCAAGTGATCATGACTGCATTCATGCAATATAAATCAAATACCAGACATCTATCTTTAATCACACATCAAAGCAGTGGTGACGAAACAGCGGCTGTGCTATAGAACAACAGCAATAATGCACACAGGACATGCTTATTGTTTCCCATATAGACAAAATATATGTGAACTAGGGATGTGCATCTCCATAACTGAGGCCGATGCGATATGCATCTCGATGCATAGACAACAATACAATACATTAAAGATATATATGAAGCAGCTACTGATGCGATGTGTTATGATTCACCCCTATTACGATGCAGTGTGATCCGATTTCGATTCAATTCAACACAATGCGATTCAATGCAATGGGAAAAAAT
Organism: Schizothorax lantsangensis; assembly: GCA_027422415.1. NCBI lineage: Eukaryota > Metazoa > Chordata > Actinopteri > Cypriniformes > Cyprinidae > Schizothorax > Schizothorax lantsangensis. The sequence goes on along the minus strand of CM049846.1, from coordinate 33,449,216 downwards.
GAAGCTATGCAAGTTCGCTTATATTTCTTCGGTTCAGACAGACAGCCATGTTAATCTATATTCTATGTGACTCTCAGGACATGCCTCCGTCTCCGTAGTGTTGTGATACATCATATTCACGTAGCAGCAGTGATGAGAGAACGCGCTTGAGAAACAGTTTAGAGAGGAGAAATCAATCTACATATAAAATATTGGTCACTAATTATTGGTCACTTTCTAAATAATAAAAGTATAGTGCATCTACTAATAATTATATATAAATAAATCAGTTTTTACCGATGCAATTATGTTAGAAACGATGCATCGTGATACAAACGCCAACTTGTATCCGATGCACACTTTTTACATCGATGCATCGCATTGTTAACTTTTATGCCGATGCGAATCAGTGAATCTTACCATCCCTAATGTAAATGCTTTTTCATTCAAGCCACTCAGCTTTAGATGGCATTTCCATTGGCTTTGTACAGACCATCTGATGCATATTGCACATAAAAATGGCAACATTTGAGAACAATAATATTCAATCTGATCTGACTGGCTTGCTTTACTGTTTCCTCCTCTAGTGTCTAACTAAATTAATATCAAATGAATTCAAACTGATATGATGAAATCAATCTGATGTTTATCTTTTTTACATCCACATTCAGGGATTTATTTGTGTCATGCATCATCTCTCTTTCTCTCTCTCTTCCTGCCAGATGAAGCTGATCTAATGAAACCCTTCAACAGTGACTGTATCTGCTGAATTCACATCTGTTCAAGTGATGAGTCAGAGCCTCTCAGGCTCAAGATCTCCTTCCAACTCTGTGTCCCAATACACTTGTGCCTATATATTTTTCTTGTGCAATACAGCATGGCGATGCTGTTGAGTTTGGTGGACACCTCAGAATGCTTCATGTATTATTACAAAGCCTTCTAAATGTTCTTCTGTGCCAGAGCGATGATGCCAAAAATGATATAGGCAGCATGCTAGCTTATTAAAAGCAGTTGATGAGAGTATTTGTGTATGTGCATATTTTATCCCACAGTATGCAGACTCTGGCATGAGCATGATGATTGACAGCTCTCAGTGAATTCCAATCTCAGCACATTGTTGCTTTTAGTGAGTGGATTTCACATTGTTCCACAGCACAGACTCTAATCCTGCCTGGGCTATGCAATAAAAACTCAGCAGGGATGGTGACATAAGAGGCTCAGAGAGCAGTTCTACTTCTCCTTTCTCATTCTGTTTTTCTCCTCTGCTCTCCTCATTCCTTTGGCAGCATGAGGTCCCAGCTTCATCTGAAATCCTCAGTTTGGATAACGGCAGAAATCCTGCTCAGACATGAGTTATATTTTTTACTTGAATGAACAGTTCAGCCAGAGATAAAAACAATCTGTCATCAATTAGTCACCATGTCGTTCCACACCTGTATGACTTTCTTGCATGGAACACAAAAAGTGAAATAAAATGTTGTACTAAATCATATAGTGACCAGGACAAAAAAAGGACAAAATATAACACAACAAAAAAAAACATTAAAAGTGGTGTGTATAGTTGTTAATCAGATGTTGAGATGTGGGTGTGACACTTAAAATGTGATTTTTACTGGAAAGTGATTTTATTATCAGGGGTGCACATTAGTGGTACGCAGGTGCGCATGCATGACCAAAATAAAAAATGTCCTGGGTAAATAAAAAAATAATTAATTTTTTTTTAAAAAACTTGTCCCTTTTAGACTTGCACTCTACTCATTTACTGCTTGTTTTCTTAAAAAAAAAAAAAAACTAACTAACACTAGCTCTTCTACTCTTTTTGTATTCTATCTATTTGTATCCTTTTTATTTATTATACAATTAACAAAAGCAAAAAAGGCCTCTAACACTAGCTTGCTCTATTCTTTTTCTATTCTGTTTTCTTTTTATTTATTATAATAAATAATAAAACTTGCTATGTGTACTGCGCTAAGCTAACTGAGACTTGTCATAGCACTTGCATATCATGCTCTTTTGATTTTGATTGCTTCCTCATTTGTAAGTCGCTTTGGATAAAAGCGTCTGCTAAATGACAATGTAAATGTAAGTACGTTTTATATATATATTTATATATATATACCTCTTTTTTATGAATTTATTGTAATTTTTATGTAATACTTATTATTTTAAAATATAATAGTATTATCATCACACTTTATTCATTATTTTGTTTTTTATTGTATTTAAAAAATAAATAAATACTAAATAAATAAAGTGCAATAATATTATTATCACTATTATTAATTTATTTTTCTTATAGTTATATTTAATGGGTCACACTATGTGCAGTGTGAGGACCAAACCATATCTCCAGGTGCTCTTATGAGAACCAGGCTGAAAAACTGATGTGCACCCTTTAAACATTACAAGATCAAAAACATAAAAAAAATTAAACACATGCTTGTGAATTGTTCAAAAATAAGATCTATAAAATGCATTTAGAAAATAGATGCATTTTCATTTCATGTCAACTTATAATATATAGGCAGAGGATGGCAGTATGAGCAAAATCATCACATTTCATCATCATTTTATACTATGGTTACGGTATATACTGCACATTACCATAATACAGTATATTACAATAAGATGACTGAATGAGTCCTATTCGAATAACAACTTGTACAGTCGGCTCATGAGTGGATACATTCATGGTAAGTTTTTGTCCTTTCTGAAGCTTTACAGCAGTCAATTTGTACATGATTCTGCTTTATATTAGGTGTCCTACTTTGTACTTGTACTTCTACTTTTACTTAAAAAAAAATGTTTGGTACACTGTATTACAAAACACTTTTGCTGCTATTGAGGTGTGATACGGTTAAGATTAGGAACAGGTTTCGTATGGGTAGGTTTACATGTGCATTAAGGGTAGAGTTAGGTTAACAGTGTAATTACATGTGTAGCAACACAGGTTAGTTTTTTGTTTCACTGAGAGTAATATTAACTACATGGATTAGGGTTCGGATGAGGGTTTGTTTTAGGGTAAGTTGCATGTAATTATGCATAATTTATTGTTACTACTATAGTACATGTAACGTAACAAGGACACCATAAAATAAAGAGTTGCATGTATTTAATTGTAAGTAAGTACAGTGTACAAACATGTACACAATAAGTGCACTGCATGAAAATTATTAACTTAAGTGTTAGTACATAGTAGGGTTGTCACGATACCATAAAAATGTCTTACGATACTATACCAGCTGAAGTATCACGATACCAAGTAGTATCACGATACCATGCAGTATTGTGTTAATTTAAAATTCAATTCTACAAAATGAATCAAAATTTCATAAATAAATAGATGTAAATGAAAACAGACAATATTTTTCTCTAAATACTTAATTAATGTGAATGAATGACTGGCTATTGTTATCCATGAAATGATCTAAACAAAACTCATCTTAGCACTGTACAGAAGCTGCATGATGTGACATTTAGATGTGCATTTATACATTTAGACTGTATTTATAATTGCATAAATAAAGTTATGAGATTAATGTTTTAAATACTAAATTCTGAATATAGAAATATGTTGGAAAATAATGTAATATGCCTACTTTTAGATGGGAAACTTAAAACGGCCAGCAGATGGCAGAAGTTCGTGATTGAATCACTGAGTCATTCAAACGATGCTTTCAAAGCGGCTGAATCCTTCAGAAGCGAATCGAATGACTGTTTTTATGAATGGCTCAGTGAATCAGTGATTCGCCCAAACCAACGCGGATTTGGATTCGAACACAGAAACGAAACAAAAACAGCACTCTTGCTCGTGTCATATTGCCGAACTGTCAGGAGCATTTTTTGCTCGCATATCTTGAAATTTCCAAGTTAGCAGCATGTACATTTAAACATAACATTATAAATGAATAAAAAAATATATATAATGATTGATAAGAACCAAGTGCAAAGCCGCTATGTTGATGAATGGAATTGCGTTCGTGATCGCAAAGATGCTTCCAGAAACGAACTAGTTCACCTGTTCTAGAAGTGGTCAAATGAATAAAACTGCGAGAATACTTTCTTGCAAGATATTATGATGTTGAATAAGTGATGCTTGATCTGCTGTTTTTTAAAATGACATCAGACGGTCTGAATCAGACCCTTTCTTCTGATAAACTGCAGCATGAACAACGACGTGCGAGAGCAACTTCTCATTGCAAACTGAACTGAAGCGTCGGGAAACACTCAATACAATATAAAGAGTATACACAGACTATACTACACAGAGCACAGCAGAAAGACATTTGGCAATCAACTTGTAATGTTTCTGCTGGCATGCATGTTCAAATGAACGTTTTAAACAGTGTTGCTGCCGTGCATACTACATATCTTATGGTACTACCTTATGGACGATACTACCGTTTAAAAAATGCAATGGCACCGCGGGTATTTTTAAGCTTTAGTATCGCGATACTACCGTAGTACCCTACGTGCAACCCTAGTACATAGTAGTTAAAAACAATTCATATATTTTGGAAAAGAGCAGCATGAACATTCTTCAAAATATATTTTTGTTTATAAAGTCATATGGGTTTGGAACAACACATTTTTAGTGAACTAGCAGCCCTTTAAATGATTGAAATAGTCTATGCTGGGTGCATAACAGATGGATGTCCACACCTTTGCAAGGATCTTCAGATAGATTCATGGCTTTCTGCCTTCCTTCTCCACATATGCATCCAAACTGTCCCTTGTGACCGAGTCTGGTGTGACTGACAGGGAATCTTGGTTTTATTACAATTGTGCAGGGGTTTCCAACTGTTTCAGACAAAGATCTTCATTTGTAACAAACACTATAGCTTATCATACCGACATTTATATATTCTCCATCTCTTTTCTGTCTACTTTAGCAATAAAACATAAAAGCGCTCCAATACTTGCACACACAGACCTTCATTAGACTGGCCCAGTGGAATTGGGGCAGTGTGTGCAGATGGCTCATGTGTGTGGACAGGCCCATTGATCTCTAATGAAGAGGCCTTCCTTCTTCATAGCCCAAGATGATTAGATTTAGTCTAGAGAGCAAGCCTTGATTCCCACAGCAGAAGATGTGGAAGAGGAGAGAGAGAGGGAGAAGAAAAGAGAAAAGGCCAATAGATGAGAATAAAAAAGAAAGGAATGTAAGCACTCCCAAAGTGCTCTATCCTGTCTTTGGAGACACAGTCAGTCCAAATCCTGAGACTGCCAGACAATGAGCCAGTGATGCAATGAAATCCACAGAGACCCAAAATACACACAATGCTAATAACCTAGAAATCACACACACGTACAATATGCTAATACTGTCCAACACACTCGAAGAACTGTACACACACGCGCACTAGGGAGAGGACAAGACAGGAAAATAAAGCAGGGGAAAGTAGGTCAGTCTCCTTTACAGAAACATCACTTCCATCAGAGAGAACAAGTCTGCCTCTCTCTGCTGCTTACATTTGCCAGACTGACCACTCACGCACATTTTATTCAAGACTGAAATTGGAAATCTCGACTTCTTTATAAAGGAGGTTAAACACTCTGTGTAACTTCACAAACTATGGTCTTGATCTATCCACCACAAATCACCAAAACAAACATTTAATAATCAGATGGAGAATGCTGAGAGACCGTATGTGTGTACGTGTGCAGCTGTGCTGTACAAGAATCAACAGAATAGTTCAATACCACTGGAGAAATGATCTATGAAATTGAATTCCAACAGTGACAAAATAATCAACTTCATAATTTTACAATTTATGGGCAATTTCCCCCAGCGCACAAATAAACATAGTCTTTGCTTCCACAATGATGAACAAGACTAATGATTCCTAGCACATTCAAAATGTTTTCAAAATGCCTGTCGTGATTATTGATTGATTGTTTGAGCATGGTTATTTGATCCAATCACAATTATAGTTCAAAATTTGAATCACATTTTGGCATAAATTTAAGCACTTAAAGAAACACCGTCAAATGAGTCTCTTTTTCCAGCATGCGGGAGAGCAGGAGAGTCATAATCAGGGTTAGTTAATTACAACTAACAGAAAAAATGTAAATAAAAAAATGAATAAATCATTGAAATTAATCATTTTATTATATAAAAGTTAATAACAATGTTTGCATGGAAATTCATCATCAGCACAAAATTCATGATTGTGAAAGGCCTTGGGGTTATTCTGTTGAATATAGTTATATCCTACATTTTCGTAGCATTTAATTTTGTCTTTCTATAATTCTTTTAAGATTTAATAAGTCTTAGGATAAATCAAATAAAAATAATTACAATCAAAAATATATGTTTTTCCCCAACCGAGTTTAACTGCTACAATGCATCGTGGAAAATACTGTGACATAGCCGATATTTTAAGGCTTGGGCACTGTAATACTACTGTGTCTCTGATATACAATGCAACCATAATTTCATATACTGTTCCAAATAAAAATGAAATATTGAATGACCTTCCTTAGAGGCAGAACATATTTTGTCCTGATTGATGCATGCCATGAAATATACCTCAAATCCTCTGAATCTCCATTTATTACTGTTTCACCAGTGAGAGGCTTTTCTTTAGTAGGATCCTCCATCTGTCTGTGAAACCTGTGTGTGTGTGTGTGTGTACTATAATGATGATCATGGTGCTAATGGCCTTACTGGCCCTGCAGCTGTTATGAGAGAGACCCAAGAGAGAGGCTGACACACACACACACACACAGTCGTTCAGACTACCACCACTAAATGTACACAAGGTCTATCTGAACAAAAACTTAGTGACCCATTTAATAAAGTACTCCACCTGACAAGATCTCTGTTCTCAATGGCATCGTCTTAAAGAGCAGTAATTCATACATTAGAACAAGTACATGAAACTGAATCTGATCACTTCCCTGAAACTGATGACACATCTGCAATGAGCTCAGCTTCATCATCCTCTCATGCTACATCACAATGCCACATTCCTGTCACTGGATGAAGTCAGAGCATAGAGATCCTATAATGTTGTTAATGATGAGTGTGTATACATATGGGTGTTTATACGAAGGGTTAAAAAGTAGATTTACAGCTGGCTTCAAATGACCTCTCACTGAAGCAGGAAGCTGAGTGTGTGTGTGTGTGTGTGTGTGTGTGTGTGTGTGTGTGTGTGTGTGTGTGTGTGTGTGTGAAAGACAGACACCATTAAAAAAAGAAATCAGACTCACTGATAAAGACATATAACCTTATCATTACACCTCAAATAATGTCTTCCAGTCAACATGACAAATTATCAAGTCATACAACAAGTCACACAACAATTCTTATTATTATGATACCTACAGGTTTATAATGAAGTAATATTTATGTACAGCTTCTTTTTGAACTATCAACACGGCCAGTTTTAAAATAATTCAGTGCCTTAATTTTTCAGATATGTTGAGTCCAGCACATTATAAATTGTGATATTCTAAACTAAATCAGCATGGCTCATGAATATTATTTAGGTAACATGTCTGGCCAGTAGTCATTTTACTCACTTACTGAGAAAAGTGAGTGCTATAGTAGGACTAATGGTGTCTTCAAGTCATGAAGTTCATATTTACGAGATGGAAAGTCATAATTACGAGGCGCATTAAGTCACTTTGGTCGGTGCAAGATGGCAATGTAGCTTTTCTACAAAAAAACAAGATTTTTGAACTCTACATCAAATCGCACATTTTTATGTTTCTATTCTATTCATAAAGGTGCTGTAAATTGAATCATTATATATTCTATCATAATTGTACAGAACTATTTTGTACATGTGACTTAGCTAAATTCATTGTAAATGAAAAAAAAATAATTTCAACAAATTTATAGTCAATACAAACACTACATTTAAGGAGTCCGCCATGTTTTCTCACTGACACGCCCCTATTATGAATTTGTGGTGACGTTCATTTGCGTTCAACTCATAAATATGATCCTTTCAACATGCCTTGACACAACGCAACCCTTCTAAAGCCTGAGACTAAATATAGAAACAAGTAAAACATTTTAAATATCCAGATCCTATATATTTTTTCATTGTTTAAATACACACTTGACCACATAAGTAATAATGGTCATATTTTAGTTTGGGGACAAATTCTCACTGTTAACTAACTATAAACTACTACTTTTGTTTTGTAACCTCCTAATTTGCTGCTTATTACTATATTTAGTAAGGTAGTTGTTAGGTATGGGGTAGGATTAAAATATGGTCATGCAGAATAAGGCATTAATATATGCTTTATAAGTACTAATAAACAGCCGATATGGTAGTAATATGCAAGCTAATAAGCAACTAGTTAATAGTAAGAATTGGACCAAGTGTTACCAAAATAATATTTAACATTGATCTGGCCTAACAGTTCTAACTGTTCAGGTCACTTGCTCCAATCAAAATAAATTCAAAAACATATCAGTATTGCATGATTTTTATGAGCTTTTCCTCTGGCAAAAAAAAGCAAGTATACATATGCCTTGGTGCTGGTGAGACTGGGTCCATTTACAGAACAATGTTTTGCGACTTCTGCAAAGACTTTTAGAAGTTGCAAAGATTATTGGAGTATGTTTTACAAGAAAATACTATTTCAGTTTTTCTACTTTAAAAATTTCACATTCAATGCATTTTTACCTGCTTTATGAGTGAAAACTGTTTCTACACCACAATTTTTCAGTGTATTTACAGACTCTAGATCATCAGATCTTGATGCCCTACAATCTGTGAATTATCATAATGTGTCAAATGTGTCAGATTTAAATAGTCTTCTCGTATCCATATGAGACACGTGTGAAACAAACTGCGGGAATCATACGCTGACTTTTTTCAGTCAAAAATAGAACCAGTCGTACCTGCCAATCAGTAGGTTAAAACCTAATCATACAGTACGTGCTGTAATGTACAAACGTTAACCACAACTTATTACTGTCACTCTCACTAATCTTTCACTTAGTTTGCCTGTTGTTCCAGGTCACTGAGATGAATTCAGCTGATGTTTTGATTTGAAATCACATGCAGTGTAATGGGCATGGATCAAGCGGGCCTGTTTTGCATCATGGCATGGCAGTGGAGAGTCTGGAAGTGATTATGCCACAGGGTTCGGAACAATGGCTGGCTATTCACCTTGATGAGCTGGTTTGGACAGTACGCTGATACAAACAAGCAACGTGGACAGAAAAAGTGTGTTAGGAGGGTCCTGTTTTGAAGGTGGTGGACGGGTCTGTGTGAGCGCAAAGAGGTTTGTGTAGCTTGGCGTCTAAAGGAGAACCTTCTGGCATGCCAAGAAAAGCAAACAAAAAGCAGATCGCATGGACTTGAATTTCGCAACATGACACTGTTCTTTGTGGCTTAACAGTGACTGTGGAAATCTGCTCAGAGGATCAGTGAGCATGATTCCCGAGTGGTCCGGTGTTTCCAAGTCAGCATTCCAGACCTCAGCTGCATGCGTTGGGAGGTGCACAACAGCACTAAAGTGCTCTTTACCGCTCATAAACACTGGAATGACTGCTGCACTACTGGGGGTGGTGACAGAGCAAAGTCATTTTTTAACTCCCACATCTAAATACGCAGCCTGCTGCTTTATAAACACAGTAGCATTGAAACAACACCATGTAAATATTGACAGGCAGAATCCCACACTTTTTGACCCATGAATTGCCATTACTTTTATAGTCACCGGTTATTAGATTATAAAGATTTTTAAAATCATTTTATAGAGATTTAACTCACAAAGAACAATTTTGTAGCAATTTTCTTGAGCTGCACATTACTTGACAGCCTAAATGTCTTGATAAATAAATGTTCATGATGTTTATACTTTTATACATAACGTAATTTTCAAGACTTTTCCAGGCCTGGAAATCACAATTTTAAAATTCCCTGATATTTCCAAGACTGTGGGAACCCTGAATGATTAACAGGTCTTGATTTAGGCCAGATATACAGGAATGAATTGGTTTTATTGTTTAGTAGAGCTGTGTGTAAATCATGTGCAAATCAGAAAGTCTGTCAGTAGTTGAATATGATAAGAGTCTGAATCAGAGTCTGATTATTTCAAAACCAAGGTAAGCTCCCATGAGTCAGATTTACTAACTTTCTTAATCACAATTTTAAAATGTCCTGATATTTCCATGACTGTGGGAACACTGCATGGGTAACAGGTCTTGAGTTTGGCCAGATATACATGAATGAATTGGTTTTATTGTTTGCAGTAGAGCTGATTAAAACTGTGTAAATCGGGTGCAAATCAGAAACTGTGTCAGAAGATTTGAGCCATAGTTACAATTATTACTATAGTTACTATCTCTCTCAAAATGTGAAGACCTGATTTCTCACACCATTGACCGATGTCTTCTCCAGTCATTTATGACTACTGGATGATGTTTTTTTGTTTTTTTTGTGTTTAATTTTTTTTTAATCCTTTTTCAATAAACGTTGCACTCCCAAAGAGTGCACATTTCTAGCATGTGAAATATTGAGCTGAACATAACAAAAAAAAATCTTCACAATAGAATTTCCCATGGAAAGCAAAGTTAAAACATATTTCCAAATGTTCCATGTAAGTGGGAGTCCTGATTCACTGGCTAAAGTGATATGCTTCTTCAATCACACTTTACATTGCAGTGTTCATGTCACAGTACAATTACATGAGTAAGTAATGAGTAAGCAATGAGCACCATACAGTATACTGTATAATTACATCTTATTAGTGCTATTGTAAGTCATTATTTTAACATGAAACATGGGCACTGTAATGTTAAGCATTCTCTTATTCAGTCGGGTTTATGGTTTCACACCTGATCTGTCACTAAACTAAAGCAGGTCTTTTCCTTTAAAAAACAAACGAAAAAACATTAGACTTTGAACCTCAAATCACATAAAGCCTCCTCCCATTAACACTGACCACATATCTGAATATCCACTGACCACCTTTTATACAATAGACGCGTAAATCGGGGTTTGTTACCTGTTTGTACATACAGAGTTTACAATGACCTGGAAACAATACTAATACAGACAGCAAAGCTCAGATTTCTGAGGTTGTGTGAGAAACCGACGGGGGTTTGCGAAAAGACAAAGAAAATAAGTAAATACTGACACCGAAATAAAGCCGTTACAAGCGGTCAGTCTGACAGGAACAACGGACGATACAAATAATACAAAGGGTGTTATTGTCTTTTAACATGCATATTGTGCCTTACCCGAAATCATCGTCCATGGATTTGAAGAAAAATTTGTAGTTGGGTTTATTGAGGACATTTTTGAAGTCGGCGAGCGTTACGTTTTCAGCGGGAATGGGTAGTTTGATGAGGTAGGGAGTCTCCTGCTCGTCGAGGTGATAGATGATCTTGGTCTCCGCCATGGCGGGCCGCTGCTGAGGGACAGGCCGCGCGCATCAGCCCCACAGCGGCTCGCGCTCCCCGCTTCCACCGCGCCTCTGTCCAGTCCGCAACCTCTGCGCTCTCTCTTCAGTCAGCGACGATAAAACCCAAGAACAGAGTATCCTTGCGGTCGTATGTAATACAGATCTATCTAATAGTAAAATCTATTAGTATAATAGATGGTCCTCGGCGTTTTCTTTCCAAAAAGAATCGTGCAGGTCAGTCTTCTCCGGGCTCCCTGTGAATACTGTTGCTTTTTCCTCTTCTCTGTCCTTTGGAAACAACTGTCGGCCGATGTGAGATAGCCCCTCCTATCGATTCACCACTGCGCTCCCTCTACAGGACGAGTTATAAAAATATTACGCTGCTCTTTGGCTGCTAGGTTATAAATTTACTTATTTGATTTCATGATAAGGGAAAGAGGCATCTCAATTACGCAAGGATGTTGCATATTAATCACTATAGAACAACTCGACCTTTTTGACTGCATGCAAACTGAATAGATTAATTATTTTGAATTATTTTCAATGTCCTTAAATGTTTTTTGGGTTGTGAGGTAGTGACCCAACAAACTTGCACCTCATTGCTGTAACTTACCTGAGGAGGACGGTCAGAGACCGAGTAATGATTAGTTCCCCGATAACGCCCTCTAGAGGATGAAACGACTCCTACAGTTGTTCAACTCTGGTGACCTCTGGAGGTGCACAAAATAACATTTATCAAAAAAATTTTTTTTACTATATCAAAGTTGGCATACCTTTTACGGGGTAAATCAGGGCCGGAGTGGGATTCATTTTCAGCCTTGGAGTTTCATGCCTTAGACCGGTCCACTTTAGTTCTCGACTGACAATAGGCCTTTTAAAATAGTAATTAAAACCTCAGTATATAGGCCTACGTATGCAATAGTGAACTGTTCCCTACCTAGCCTTGTAATCCATTGTATTTTTGCTCACATATCTTCAACAACTGACTTTTATTTTATTTTTTTAGCAAGGTGCTAAAACACTGTCCTCTGTCAAAAGACTGGAGGAGTCAAAAGATAATTACGTCATCATTAGGGTTGCCAATTAACTTCAGAAATGGAAAATATGGGACAATTGTGATTCTTTATAAGAAAATAAAGGACAGAATAAGGGAAACTCCAAAATATTTTTCTGTACCATAAAGTCTGCTTAAAAAGTTCTCAGAAATAATCACATTTGTTTTGCTTAACCTATTTATGTACAATTATTCTAAATAGAATTTTAATGTCATAAAAAAAATGAATCGGCCTGAGTAAATTGTACCATTCTAGAATTGTGACTGTACAAGTAGTGTAGTAACTCAGGAGAAATTGCTTACATACAAATGGCATGAAATTTGAAAGCATGACAACTGAACGTCTATGAAAAAATCAGTCAATAAAGCATTTTTTTTTTAACAATGGCACTTACATTTTTTAACTAAAATTTTATTGCAACCATATAGCCCATGAATGAATAAAAATGCATATTTTTCAATTAAAGAAAATTTAGAGAGTGTGGGCTACTTCTGGTCCTTGGATTTGTACTTGAATTTGCGGTCCAATCTGAAGAATATGCTAGAAGTTATAAGTTTTTAAAATGTAGCCTATTTTTATTATTATTTTTTAGTATTAATTATTTTAGATATTTGATATATTTTAAAAAAAAATATCATTAAGATGCATTTATATTTTAATGACAAGCCCCTCCCTTGTAAAATACTGTAACGTATTTATAGCCTCCACTGTTAAGTGTAACGGTCCTATAATAGGTTTTTAGGTTTCCGTGAGATCTATAACATATACAAGAATCGTGTTGTTATATCCCCTATACAGCCTAACTAAACGTTTTACGTTATTTCGTTCATTTCTCGCCATCCCAAAACACTTCCGACGCCAAATAGCTCCGCCCATTTTCATAATTGGCGCGAGTTTACAGTTAATTTATTATCTTATGGAAGCTTGCAATCGAGTGACTTTAATTAATTTGACATTTGGCTGAAGACAATGATCCTAAAGAGATTGAGGCATGAGCAAACAAACACTGGAGGATGAGTAAGATTTGACAGTAACGGTTCTTCTTTACTCGGATGAACAAAAACACAGGCCCATCCGTATACTGACAAAAGGTAAGCATCGTTTTTATTGCATAATTGAAACGTGTATATAAATATTTCCTGATACTCAAAGTGAAAGTTGCGTTTGCCTATTATAGTCTATGCCTATATTTTTTGCATATTAACCAAAAACAATGGTTTACTTCTCATTACCGCGGTAATGTCAATGTTACTGTTTTTCCTAAAACAGTGTTGTTTGTAATGATAAAGTAATCGTAACTACAAATAGTTGTTCTTTCCCCAAAAGATTTAGCATCTACAACAATTCTATCTCAGTTCCATAGTTGCTAAGTTGTACCTATAGAAAAACCATGATACAATTCTAACAATGGGCTGAAGGGGTCACGTGTCTGAAACCGCATATCAGAGCACACACAGACAGGATCAGTAACATTTACTCATTAAGGTAGACAGCATTAGATGAGGGTGGAAAACAACCCCTTTTATTGTTGGCTGTGCAGTGTTTAAGCCTCCAATCAACAAAGCTATGATTCTACAAGTTAGAGAAACTTGCTTATGAGTGTCTGCCACATATGCAAGAAAGTAAAATCCAAGGTTGGATCCTCAGACACAACACAAAGTGCTCTCTGATGCCTTTATTACCTGTAAAACTGAACCTGTCTTCCACTGTGCTTGTAGTCAAGGCCACTGATGATCAGCTTGGACCCATCCACCTATAACCCCACCCTGAACACCCATCACGCTCATTGCATTCTCTCAAATCATAATCTGTTACCTTCTCTTTCAATATAAGCTAATTTAAGGGAAATGTGCCTATTATAAAATAAAAAAAAATGGAGTGAAAGAAATGCATTGTAATGCAATAGTTACCAATGTCACCCTAGTATGGCTCAAATAACAAATTCAGGCTGTTCATTTGAACAGAAGTGTTGAAAACACCCACAGTGTTGAAAGGTTTGAAAGGCACTAACATGGCTCCACTTCTTCTGTCTTGATATACCTGAGACTTAATGTTAAGTGGTTAGCACCAGGAAAGAGAAGCTTGAGAAAGACAGATTCCAGTTTAAACAAATAGGAAGCAATCTATTTATCACAGAAAGGCTGAGAGTGTGTTGTTCTGCAGGATCTTCATTAGGCCATGATCAGATTTGCACAATGAGTACAGACTGTGTGCATTCACGCCAGTTTTCAAACACTGTCCAGGAAGGCGATTAGTCAGGGATTGGTCCTCCTCAGAAGACCTCTGTGTAGCTAGCAAAAGGAAAGTCTCTGAAATCTTGTTAAGTCCTCCAATTGATTTCTCAAGAGAACAGATGCAAACACAACATGAGATGATGTGCACAGGCCAGAGGAACATATGCAAAACACCCACAAAAATAAACAAAGACACACACATCCACACACTCAAAAAGGTAATGGCTAACAGATGGCAATCCAGTATCCTTGATACTGACATACCTCTATCCTTATGCGCGCACACGCACACACACACACACACACACACACTGGTGATAGCATAATAACCATCGCAAGCATTTGTCCTCCACTTTGTTCCACAGCCCTGAGCAGCTTTATGTTTAGCTTATGAAAATCGGTGTCTGCCTTTATAAATAGACATCCCAGTGTTGGTGAGAGTGTGTACACCCATCAGCACTGGCCTCCCACAGTGCATTGCTATGGTCCAGTCTGAGCCAAGGAGTTCAATTCCTGTCCTGTTCCTGCCCTTCTGGCTTTCATCTCAAACCTTCTGCTTTTGAACTCATGCGGACACATTGACATCTCGTAGGGCGATGGTCCCGTTGGCAGACGGGTCTGTGGGCGACGAAGGAGCAGAGGGTTGTAATGTGAGTAGAGATGGAGCTGTGCTGGTGTTGAGGGCGCTGCTTTGGAACAGTATCTGCTGAAGTGTCCTGCGTAGATTTGGGTGCAAACGGGCCTGAGTTTGATAAAATACCTCCACAGCAAAACACTTCATCACCCCTCCGCACAGATCCTCATAAAGGGGCACTGTGTACATCCGTGAGGTCTATAAAGGAAAAAGGAAGAGGAAAGTTAATAGACAACCCATTTTTAAAACAGAGCAGATGAAACATTTATTTTCTATAGGCCTACATAAAATGCCTCATTCTTAATTTAAAACAGATCTGAGTAAGGCCAAGTCAAAATGCCTCAGTGAAAGTAGTAACAAAGGTCCAACTGCATGCACTACGCATACTTTAATATAACTCTGACAAGCATCCTTTAAATATCTCTTTCATGTGAAAAGACAATCTTTTTTTTTTTACACCATAAAGTGTGTTTGAGGTGTCATGCAAAGAGGAATGCCTAAACAACTGTAACTGTTTTTTTCTTAAATAGGTTTCCAATATTACAAAAGACACAATGTTCAATAAAAAAAGTTACATTATTAATACCTGTAATAATAAAAATAAACCATAACTGCAAGTAACAATTTAACATTAATTTTCCTGGCATTAAACACATCTCATCTATCAGAAGTTAGTGTTAGAACTAGTGGTTTTTTGACAGCCGATGCCGATGTCTTGGAGAACAGGCCGATATAAATATATTATTTTTATTATAATTTATGATTATAATTTTTATTTAATTAATGTTTAAGAAATTTGTAATAATTTGAAAATGAATTATATTAAAAATAAAGTGTGTAAAATAAAGATACTTTAGATGACAACTTCCAGATTCTGTAATCCTATTACAGTATTTTTCACAAATAAAGAAATATTTAAAAATAGACAAATAAAAAGAAAGTAAACACTGTAACCAACAGGGCACTCTGGGAAGTTTGGGTGTATTGGGAATCATTTTTTCAACTAAATCCATGGTAACACTCATTTTACATACAGCACACAGCAAAAATGACATGAATATGACAGTGGCCAAATGAATAAAGTGCAGCATAATTTGAATGAGTTTAAAATGTGTCGATCACGCATCTCCAGTGAAGCTGAACTCTTCTCCAGTCCGCATTCAATTCGCACGGACCAACTGTTACACAGAGCACACACGATCATGCAGGATACAAATGCACACTTCACAAGATCTCACAATTATTCGACTAAGTCTGCAAGGTCTGTGGAATCAAATGTTTATTAGACATTTGTTTAAATGATATAAATGCATATTTGCTGAACACTGATGGTCAAACAAGATAGTATTATCATGTTTGCCTTTCTGTTACTAATAATATAAAAGCAATGGTTATAATACTTTTTTGTATACCTTTTAATTTATTTGTTCAACAGTTCTATCTGATTATTAGACAGACTTCTTTTCATATAAGGCAGAACTGTTAAACGATGACGACAGCAAACAATGAAGAGGGAGAATGTGAGCGCTGTGTGCGCAGGCGCTGCTGTTCTCAGCACCGGCAAAATAAAAGTCTTGAACATATCGGCAAAACCGAAAACCCTATCGCCCAATGCCGATATTTGAAAGATGCCAAATATCAGCTGAGATATCGGCCTTTGCGATATATCTGTCGACCACTAGTTAGAACTGTGCTTTATATAAACCTCCAAAGTGGATATTTTATACATTTCAAATCATTTGCCATATATGACAGGTTATGGTATCATCAGAATTCACTATGAAGAATTCATAAACTTATTACAGTCTCTTAGGATGAAATATAGCCATGCTTGACACAATACACTTTAGAATATGGTAATCAATACAACATGCTTTCGATGAAGCAAAAGAAACCAGCCAAACTGGTTGTGATTGAGCACATCTCTTTACAGCTCTGAAAAGAGACATGACGTCATAAACAGTCAATAGTCAAAGAGTAGCCGAGGGTGTTTATTAGAAACACTGGAATGTGGATGCCCTTTAAGGAAAACTTTATACTGAGTGGAGGGGTGAGGGAGAAATAGAGAGCGCCAGGCACTAACTCACTGAATTACACGCTTTTATAAACCAGACTGTCCCTAGCTTAATATTGTTTGTGCCCTCTAAACACAGGCAAAATAAGATACTGATTTGCTTTAACTCCTCTTCAGACCACACAAAAGGCTCGTACAATCAATATGGAGATGCTACATTAATATATTATCACAGTTACAGCCCAAAAGGCACTTAATTCACAAAACTCACATGTTTATGCAAGAAGCTGCGAACTCGGGGCAGATCAGGATAAAAGCTGTTTCGCACTACAATCTGTAGCCATCGAATCTGGACTTCAGCGTTCATGCCGTCCAACAACGCAGAGTAGCAGCTTGACAAAAGACTCACCACCTCTGAAAGGCCAATCACATTTCATATTACAAGAGAAGAGATGTCAAACATCAAATCAATGGGGATACTAATGTCGACAAACTGCAAAATGGATTCTTAATACCTTGAGCCAGAGGTGAGCGGTCTAGAAGTCGGTCCAGGAAGAGGACGGTCTGAAAGGTGCTCCAGGAGGAGAGGTCAAATGTAGAGATCACTTGGGGGTCAGGGGCATCCACGCCCCAAAGATCACACAGGTGCTGTACAGGGCCTGTTAGAGCTCTACCCGCCGAGAGATCTGGTTCACATAACGGAGGACCACAGCCATTTAGCCATCGCTCAAATTCCAGACCTGAGAGGGGAAGGAAGAAGGAGGGGAAGAAGTGTCACATTTCTGTTTATTTAGCCTCCATCTCTTGCACTGCTAATGTTGCTCTGACCCCTCACTGGGTGTTATGACTGGCTCAACAGGGAGATTCCTAACTGAGGACAAATGAAGCGCAGTGAGATAAGTAACTATAAGTGTCTCTGTGTGTTAATCATCATCTCTGACAGCTGTCGAAACTCACCCTCTCGTTGAGCAACGCAGCTCTCCTTCAGCTCAGGGAAGAAGCCAAGGAAAAAGTCCAACAGATCCTGAGCGATTACGCTGCTGAATCTGAACTTCTCAATGTAGGCCTACACAGTGCACGGTGGAAAAATTCAGGAACTTCATGTGTGGACCATGCCATATATGTACAGTGGAGCATAAAAATTCACGTATGTGTGGTGAATGTCATGTTTCTTACCCTAAGAAAACTATCAAATCTCTTGTTGTCGCCACACAGCTGTGAGAGATAAGATACAAAGCAGAAGCCTTTCTCATAGGTGAACAGATTCATTAGACTGCTGGGGTTTACACCTTCGGAGAAAGAAGGAAAATGGATAACATGGTACATTGACCCATGAATCATGGGTCTGATGTTATACATATTTAAGCACATTTTCCAGACAAGCTGAACTTTGCAAATGAGGATTTTCCTAGCTTCTGTCTTTCTGAAATCTGAGTAACAAGGAATTTTAGATGCATTTACCACACAGCTATTTCAGGTGTACGGAAAAATCACCAAGTGCCAAACCCAAGGTCTCTTTCAGACTCCTACTCATACAAAAGCTGGTTTATATTGTTAAAAAGGTTGTACCTGGCTCAAATTTGGCCTGCAGCTTACTGACAGGATTGTTGTCTCCAAGAAGACGCATCTGTCTGTGAAGAGCATCTAGACGGAACACAGTCTCAAGACAAGTGAAGGCTTCTCCTGAATTAGAAAAATTTAAAGATAAATGTAAGGAGAGCATTGTGTGATATCAACAAGCCTCTGCACACTGCTGGGGCAAATGCAAACACTCCCATATACACATATATCCAATACACAATAAAGCGCTATATAAATGCATCATTCATTCATTCATTCATATCACTGGCATCATTCTACACAAGTATGAATCTTTGTGAAATGTATGCATAAACTTTTGCAAAGGCCAACATGGTGATGTTTCTATGTTTGGATATGTGTGAGGATGTGTATACCATAGGCCTCTGTGGTAATGCGCCTCTGAGCATAAGTGGCCAGACCCTCACTGAGCCACATCTCTTCCCATGTAGCATTGGTGACCGCATTGCCAAACCAGCCGTGAGCAATCTCATGGATGACATCAATCAGCAGAAACTCTTGACTCTCCAGTATGGAGGAAATTATGAAAGTAAGACAGGGATTCTCCATGGCAACGATGGGGAAGGAAGGAGGAAGGAACACTATGTCATACCTGTAAAGGGAGAGATGGGTTAATGCCTGATTATGAGGCTTGATGTGAACAAGATTATATGACTGGAAAATACGAAACTGACCTTCCCCATACATAAGGCCCAAAAAGGCCCTCTGCCACATTAAGCCAGCGCTCCACACTGCCGCCTAGTTTACTGACCGCACACGTCAGGATGCAGGGCTCTGCCCATACACGACTCCTAAAAGCAGATTGTGGCTGAGTTAAAGCACTAAACACTAATGAAGACATTGCATATATCTTACAACAATGAGCCTGAGATAATTGGCACATAAGCCAGCATTTCCAGGCTGGTTATGCTAGATAGTACTGGTTTGGTTTTGATGCAGCTGATGAACCAGCATAGCCATGCTGTGTGCAAGCAAACTTAGCTGGTCAACCAGCATGATCTTTCTGAGAACTTTGCTGACCAAAGTAGCACATTCATGCTGATAAAGATTGATGTGGTCTTGACAACTGTGGTTAAGCAGCCTATATGAGACAAACCAGCACACTAGCATTCTAGACTGAGCACCAGTATATCACCGTTTAAAACAACATATGCTAGTATCAAACTATTCAGGGCCCATATTCACAAAACATTTTATCTTACCACTAAGAGTTCTCCTAAATAGCAGTAAAAGTTTTTAGCTAAGAGTCTCTTAAAACCTATTCACAAAGCTGCTGAGAAAAACTTTTACTAAGGAATAGTGAGAAGTCTTAAGCTAAGAGTAAGGGCAGGGTTTACCTTGTTGCTATGGATGATGTAAGCATGCTTACTAACTATGCACACAGTGATTGGCTGATAGTCTCTGTCAGAGATTTATTCATAGAAATATTGTTGAGCACAATATTATTTTGCCATATTAAAATAAAGGTTTAAACATAAAAAATGTTAATTGCCACATTCAAATAAAGATTTTAAAATGCAGGATAAGAGTCACTAATTAAACAAGTACAGGTGCATCTCAAATTAGAATGTCGTTGAAAGGTTCATTTATTTCAGTAATTCAACTCAAATTGTTAAACTCGTGTATTAAATAAATTCAATGCACACAGACTGAAGTAGTTCAAGTCTTTGGTTCTTTCAATTGTGATGATTTAGGCTCACATTTAACAAAAACCCACCAATTCACTATCTCAACAAATTAGAATATGGTAACATGTCAATCAGCTAATCAACTCAAGTTCAAGTTCAAGATTTATTTGTCACATACACGATTATACAGAGAGTATATAACCAGCAGTGAAATGTGAGTCAGGTCCGCTCAAAATATAAAATATAAAAGAATGTGCATGACAGTATACTGTAGACTTAAATATTAAGATAAGCAGGACTGTAAAAGAGAGGAATGTGCAAACAGGTTGTACATGGTTGACATGTAGCAGCAATACCAAAAAAAAAAATAAAAAAATAAAGATACCAAAACACAGAAAGTGTTGTGTGCAAATGACACTGTCAGTATGAGGTAGAGAATAATGAATGTGAATATCTTACTGACTGTTAGTGATTATAAAGTGGAGTCATGATGATGTTAAGAGGCTGAGTTTGAGTTTAGGAGCCTGATGAC
Organism: Schizothorax lantsangensis; assembly: GCA_027422415.1. Classification (NCBI taxonomy): domain Eukaryota; kingdom Metazoa; phylum Chordata; class Actinopteri; order Cypriniformes; family Cyprinidae; genus Schizothorax; species Schizothorax lantsangensis. The sequence goes on along the minus strand of CM049846.1, from coordinate 33,428,162 downwards.
CTGGGGGAAGAAACTTCAAAAATGAACAGTTTTTGCCATCAGGCTGTGGAAGCGCTTACCAGATGGCAGCAAAGTGAAAAGACAGTTACCAGGGTGATTTGAGTCCTTGATGATTTTGACAGCTCTGCTTCTGCAGCGTTTGAGGTAGATGTCCTGCAGGGAGGGGAGAGCAGACCCAGAGATGCGCTCAGCTAAGCGCACAACTCTCTGCAAGGCTTTGCAGTCTTGACTGGAGCTGTTTCCATACCACACTGAGATGCACTGAGTCAATACACTTTCTATGGTCCCTGAATAGAAAGTTTTCAGGATTGTTGGTGAGACCCTGAATTTCCTCAGCTGTCGCAGATGGTACAGTCTTTGCCTGGCTTTCTTAGCCTGTGTTTGAATGTGTGTAGTCCAAGTCAGGTCCTCGGAGATGTTTACACCGAGGTACTTGAAGCTGCTCACCCTCTCCACAGGGGTCCCACTGATCATAAGAGGAGTGTAGGGTCGCAGGTGTTTCTTTCTGAAGTCCACAATCAGCTCTTTAGTTTTGCTCACATTCAGAGAGAGACAGTTGTCCTGGCACCATGATGTAAGTCTCTCTACCTCATCCAAGTATGCGATCTCATCATTGTTGGAAATGAGGCCCAGAACCGCAGTATCATCAGCAAATTTGATAATAGATGTGGAGCTGTGAGAGGACACGCAGTCATGTGTGTAGAGAGAGTAGAGCAGGGGACTCAGGACACAACCCTGTGGGGCTCCTACGATCAGGGTGATGGAATTTGAGGTGAACTGGCCGACTTTCACCACTTGAGGTCTGCCGGTGAGGAAATCTTGTATCCAGTCGCAGAGTGAAGAGTTTAGGCCGAGGTCTGTGAGTTTAGAAGCTAGCTTGATGGGGACTATGGTGTTGAAAGCTGAGCTATAGTCAATGAATAGCAGCCTTGCATAGTTCCCATTGCTGCTGTCAATGTGTGTGAGGGAGGAGTGGAGTATGTGAGAGATGGCATCATCAGTAGATCTATTGGGACGATAGGCAAACTGAAGAGGGTCCAAAGTAACAGGGATGGAGAAGCCAATGTGGCTCTTTACAAGTCTCTCAAAAACCTTCATGACTATTGATGTGAGGGCCACTGGACGATAGTCATTCAGGCAAGAGGGTTTATTGTTCTTAGGCACAGGGCTGATGATAGATTTTTTTAAAGGAGGTGGGAACCACAGAGGTAGCAAGGGACTCATTAAAGATTGAAGTGAACAAACCAGCAAGCTGATCAGCGCAGGACCTCAGAACACGGCCAGTAATCCCGTCAGGTCCGGCCGCTTTCCTTACGTTCACTCTCTTTAGGGCCCTGCGAACCTCGTCCTCCGACAAGGTGATCACATGATTATTGCTGCTTCCTGACGCGCTGATCGGCAGAGTCGCGCTGCCGCCATTGCATTCAAAGCGGCCGTAGAAGGTGTTTAACTCGTCGGCCAGCAACGGATCTGCTCTCACCTCCGCGGAGGATTTGTTTCCAAAGGCACAGATGGTCCTTAGTCCCTGCCACATGCGTTGAGAGTCATTGAGCTGAAAATGAGACTCAATTCTCTCCCTGTATCGGAGTTTGGTGGCTCTTACTGCACGTCGGAGAGCATAGCACGATGCTTTGTACTCGCTCATATTCCCAGACAAAAGAGCCTCGTTGTATGCGGCAGTGCGTTTGTTAACCGCAGCACGGATTGTTCTGTCCACCCACGGTTTCTGATTTGGAAAGGTCCTTACAGTCATTGTTTCTGTAGCTTGCTTGGTTAGTGCGTTTATAAAACTTAATGCCACATCCGTGAACTCGCTGACGTCAGATGAACTCGCCCGGAACCTGTCCCAGTCGACGTCATCAAGAGCCGCCTGTAGCATAGCTTCTGAGTGGGAGGACCAGCGCGTCACTTCTCTCTTCACCGGGGGTTCCTGAGCGAGCCTTTGTTTATATTCCGGTGTGAGGAAAATGGCGTCATGGTCCGATTTGCCAAAAGTCGGTAGTGAGCGGGCTTTGTAGGCATTCTTAAACTGAGAGTAGCAATGATCCAGTGTATTCGGTCCTCTAGTTGGACAGGATATATGTTGGTGAAAGTTCGGCATGACCTGCCTGAGGTTGGCTTTGTTAAAGTCCCCCGCGATGATAAAGGCAGCGTCAGGATGTTTGTTAATGTAGCCGCTGAGCACATCGTGAAGCTTAGACAAAGCCAAGCCGGTGTCTGCCTGTGGTGGGATGTAAACAGCAGTAACGATGATCGAAGGAAACTCACGGGGCAGATAGAATGGGCGGCAAATAATGGAAAGATGTTCCAGATGAGGCGAGCAGGAACGCGACAGAGAGGAGATATTCCTGGGGTCACACCATTTCTTGTTAATCATGAAACGCACTCCTCCGCCTTTGGATTTACCGGCCTCGGCTGTTCTGTCCATCCGTAAAACAGAAAAGTTGTCAGATGGTGTTACAGCAGTGTCCGGAACCGAGGGCGTGAGCCATGTTTCAGTCAAACAAATTATGTTACAGTCCCTTATGTCCTATTGGAAACTTATCCTGGCTCTAAGATCGTCCATCTTATTCTCCAAGGATTGGACATTAGCAAGCAGAATGCTCGGTAGTGGAGGACTGTGAGCCCCTTTCCTCAGTCTGTTGCGAATTCCAGCGCTTATTCCACAGTGTTTCTTGTTCCGTCGCCTGTGGCCATTGTTCCCCTCCGTGTTCCGAAAAATCTCGAGTGGCCAGGATGAATTCGGGGATAAAGTGTCCTGAAGCAGGTTAGTGAAGCGGTGTCCAATGTCCAAAAGTGTTCCTTTGTCGTAGGTGATCAGTGCAGACGTTATGTGTGTAAAAAGAGAAAGCAAAAGTAAGTAAAAAAGTAAATAAAAGCACAATCTTAGCGGAGCGACCTGGACGGCATCCGAACAAAACAGCGCCATCTTGTATCCAAAACACCTGCAAAGGTTTCCTGAGCCTTCAAAATGTTCTCTCAGTTTGGTTCACTAGGCTACACAATCATGGGGAAGACTGCTGATCTGACAGTTGTCCAGAAGACAATCATTGACACCCTTCACAAGGAGGGTAAGCCACAAACATTCATTGCCAAAGAAGCTGGCTGTTCACAGACTGCTGTATCCAAGCATGTTAACAGAGAGTTGAGTGGAAGGAAAAAGTGTGGAAGAAAAAGATGCACAACCAACTGAGAGAACCGCAGCCTTATGAGGATTGTCAAGCAAAATCGATTCAAGAATTTGGGTGAACTTCACAAGGAATGGACTGAGGCTGGGGTCAAGGCATCAAGAGCCACCACACACAGGCGTGTCAAGGAATTTGGCTACAGTTGTCGTATTCCTCGTTAAGCCACTCCTGAACCACAGACAATGTCAGAGGCGTCTTACCTGGGCTAAGGAGAAGAAGAACTGGACTGTTGCCCAGTGGTCCAAAGTCCTCTTTACAGATGAGAGCAAGTTTTGTATTTCATTTGGAAACCAAGGTCCTAGAGTCTGGAGAAGGGTGGAGAAGCTCATAGCCCAAGTTGCATGAAGTCCAGTGTTAAGTTTCCACAGTCTGTGATGATTTGGGGTGCAATGTCATCTGCTGGTGTTGGTCCATTGTGTTTTTGAAAACCAACGTCACTGCACCCGTTTACCAAGAAATCTTGGAGCACTTCATGCTTCCTTCTGCTGACCAGCTTTTTAAAGATGCTGATTTCATTTTCCAGCAGGTTTTGGCACCTGCCCACAATGCCAAAAGCACCAAAAGTTGGTTAAATGACCATGGTGTTGGTGTGCTTGACTGGTCAGCAACTCACCAGACCTGAACCCCATAGAGAATCTATGGGGTATTGTCAAGAGGAAAATGAGAAACAAGAGACCAAAAAATGCAGATGAGCTGAAGGCCACTGTCAAAGAAACCTGGGCTTCCATACCACCTCAGCAGTGCCACAAACTGATCACCTCCATGCCACGCCGAATTGAGGCAGTAATTAAAGCAAAAGGAGCCCCTACCAAGTATTGAGTACATATACAGTAAATTAACATATTTTCCAGAAGGCCAACAATTCACTAAAAATGTTTTTTTTTTATTGGTCTTATGACGTATTCTAATTTGTTGAGATAGTGAATTGGTGGGTTTTTGTTAAATGTGAGCCTAAATCATCACAATTAAAAGAACCAAAGACTTAAACTACTTCAGTCTGTGTGCATTGAATTTATTTAATACACGAGTTTCACAATTTGAGTTGAATTACTGAAATAAATGAACTTTTCCACGACATTCTAATTTATTGAGATGCACCTGTATATGTTCAGCTAAATGTAAGCCTCTTACATGTATGCTTCTCATAATTAGTGAATATGCATATAAACAGCCTTTTAATTAACAGAGTAGAATAATCATGGCTGATAGTAATACATGCAAACGTAAAAAAACTAAAGAAAAAACAAACTGGACACAAGAACAGCTGTTACTTCTTGTCCAATTGGTTAATGAAAACAATTATATTATAATCAAATGAAAATCTGGAGTTGGGGTAACCTCCAAAACCAAAGGCGATACCTTTTTAAAAGCTCATTATCATCAAATATTTCTAAAATGCTATGCTCCGAGGCAGATTGCCGGCAACAGCCATTTTAGGATAGTTTGTGGCTTGGTCTTAGTGACTTAGGAGTCCTCTTCACTACTCCAAACGTTTCACAGATTTAAGAGCTAGTTTTAGTGCTAAAACACGTTGTGAAATACTCTTAGAGCAAACATTTTGGAGTCCTAAATTTGGGACTGACATGCCCATTAATTTTAAGATTTTCTCCTAAATCGGCATGTTATGAGCTACTTTTAGCCTTAAGATGTTTTGTGAATACGGCCCCTGTTGTTTTCAGCAGGGATAATCAATTCTTATTTACCTGGGCCCAATGTCTGCATGCTGTAGGTCTCCTGCCACCAGGGCAACCAAGTAGGCTGGGACAGGGTACTCCATGGAGAACTGGAAAACCCTGTCCTGTTTAGAGTATGCACTTCTTGAGGCACTCATCAACACTGTAACACCCTCTGGTACCTGTAATGCAATAAACATGATCTAAAACCAGAAAACAACACTGAATTCCCACAAAGATGTTTTGGTGGATCTGAGCAGCTCAGACTTACCCTGACAGTGGCAGAGTAGGTGCTTTTGATGGCTGGCGTGTCAAAACAGGGAAAAAATGACCGGTTGCAGACCGAGTGACCCTGAGTGAAGACTAATGGACGGGTTTGTCCGCATGTCAGCTCTGCATCCAGCCACCAAATCTGATGAAGGAACCAGGGAACAATAAGGTGAGGGAGTACTTTTGGCAAATAAAAGTTCTAGAAAATAGCTCTTAGCATGCAAATGATTCAATACAGATTTACGTAACAATGTTTAGGTTGCATGGTTAATAGATAGGCACTAAAGCACTGTAATTTCATTTATTTTTTATACAGGTGAAACAGTTGTGAAGCCAAACGTCAAGTTAAGTTCTTGATGAAGTTGCAGAAACAACAGAAAACTACCCATATAGAGGTGAGCAGCTAAAATGCCTGTTTTGTGTGTATATTACGCCCCTAAAATAGCACTGTGTAAGCAGGGCTCAGGAATGACCTTATAGCCCGGGGCCAGTTTTGGACCAGCTTACAGAGCGGTCACTTTGATATGTAATGTTCGTATGCATAAAAGCATGTTTTTATGCATTACAAACTCATATATTTGGCTCTGTGGGATGTTTAATTTGTTATGAATTTTGCTGATGTCAGTGCCAAGGTAATGTTATCTAGCTGGCTATTATAGATGAGGTTTTGATCGAAATTGTGATGATGTTTTGCTTTGCTGGGTTGAAAAAGACTTTTCCAAGAAACACAGTTGTCATACTGATATAGCTGTATCGTTTCTGGCTAATACTGCAAATTATAATTTTTTTGTAATGATGAAAACTAATGACAAATTTAATTTCTGGCACATAATGCTACTAAACACTACTAAAAACAAACAAACAAACAAAAAGCAGTCAAAGGAGCATATAAGGTACATTCAAAATGAAACCCCTCAGTGCAAGTGGGCAATGACATGTACAGGTTACAGTGTAAAACACTAAACAGGTTTGTTTTAGTAATCAACTTATATATCTAGCCATCTGTAATTGATACCTGTTTAACACAGCCCACCTTCCAGTAATTTCCTCGTGCACTCATAATCATGACCTGGTTAACTCTAGTTATCTACTTAAGCAGGGACATGTCACTACACTGAGGTCAGTCTTATCAGTATAGCTCAGACGCTCCAGTACACTCACTGTTTGTTTTCTATCCTTGCGTGTCTAATAAATAAATGGGGTGATACCACAAGCATGTTTACAATCCCGCGTCCCACAGGACTAATCTGGTTTAAAAGCGAACGTGGCATAAAGGAGCAGAGCTGGTTATCAACATTAAGGCTCCGCTGCCGGGATATTTTTAGTGGATATCGACTCTGTACAATAGTCCTGTGCAACAAAGTTATTATTAGCGCGTATTAGTGGCAATTCGTCAGCTGTCACCGTGTTGACCTTACCGCAGGGCCGTCTGTGGTAGTGTAGCGGATGGTGACACGGAAAGCCCGGTGCGGCCGGATCACCGCTGCAGGGAGGCTGATGTTCAGAGAGGATCCGTAATCGGTGAACGGTTCTATTCGGTAGGTGAGCGACAAAAACACGTCGGGAGCACCGGACGCGCCGGGCACCTTGCAGTCCACGGAATGAATTAATAACGAAGGATGTGTGTCCAGAATGAGCGACTGAACGCCGGGCTGGACGGGCGTGAGCTCCAGAACCTGCCATCCCGTCATCCTCTTGACGGTGAAGTTCAGGTGGAGGTCCAGGTGGAAATGTCGGAGTTTAAAGCTGTGGAAGTTGGACGCCGACGCTACGTCCACCAGGCGACAGTGCGCCAGACTCCGGCCGCCCTCGCAGGACTTGTTACCGGGCACGGTCAGCACTTTCCGACAGCAACACAGCGTCGGCCGCTGCAGCTCGGCCATCGTAAAGTTTGGCGAAGAAATACACGATAACGTGACGACAGCGTCAAACTTTAAAAGCGGCGATCGCGCGCGGCGATCTTCGGAGTCGAGCTCGGCGGAAGACAGATGAATAAGCGATCGAGTTAGTTACATTGTTGCTGGAGTTAAAGGGGCGGTCGAGGCTCGGCGAAGGAGGAAACCGAATGAGAATAAAACGACCAGGAAGGCATTAAAACAAATCACAAGTCTACGTAAAATCCATTAGAGCCGTAGAATATGTGTGTGCAAGAATATCCGTGTGGATGTCCCAGTCCCTTCCGAGATCCCTACGGAGAGATCGGTAAAAACTACCGGCAGAAGAAGAAACCCTGATGAGGAGAAACGATCTGAGTTAAGTGACTCCCTTAGAAAACAGGAAGTAAAAACAGGGGAGGAAATCACTTCGAGACGGGAAAGTTTTCGAGCTGCAGGGGGGCGCTGCGGAGCAACCAAAATAACACAATAACACTGTCCAACAGTGGACAAACGACATGAAATCAACAGTACTGGGCTATATTTGTTATGGATTACATTGTAGTTTATATAAAGTGCCCACGTTACTATTGGTAATAGACTAATTAATGTCACTTCCGATGGTGCCTGGGATTAAACGGACTGGACTAGTAATGCACCATATTAAAATTGTCTGTTACTAATAAAACACTTGTTTCATGTTATGGCCAAATACCGATAAATGGCTACTTTTTTTGCATATATGTTAAAAATAAAATACTAAAATCAGCCATTTAAGATGCTACATCATTACAGTAGTAAAAGTAGATTCATTTGTATTCAAGAGATTTACTAAAGATAAGAGACTTTTATTAAAATATGAATGTTTTTAATGATTAACTTTAAGGGAGCATCAGATGAGGCAAATGTAAAATTTGAGAAACAAGCATGCACAATTATATCTCCAATATCAACAACCTACTGTATAAATGTCATAAATATGTAATATAATCTAAAATGGTGCCAATACAATGTTTCTAAACAGCACAGAGGCAGCACTGAATAAGATATTTACTTAAAGAGATAGTTCGCTCCAAAATGAAAATTGTCATTATTTACTCAAGTTGTTCCAACATGAGTTTCTTTCTTCTGCTGAACACACAAAAAAAGTATATTTTGAAGAATATGTGTAACCAAACAGTTGATGGACCCATTGACTTCCATAGTATAGGAAAAGGACCCCATCAACTGTCCATCTTCTTTTATGTTCAAAAGAAGAAATAAACTCAATACAGGTATGCAGGGCCGTTGCTAGTGGGGTGAAAGGCGGGGACAATTCTAGGGGCCCCCACCGCCCAGAGGGCCCCACAAAATCCAGGAATTATACTATATAGGCCCATGTTCTGTGAATAATTCTACAATTTTATTAGTTTTATAACTGAGATATTATGAAAACCACAAAAAAAGCATGCAATTTGGTTCATTGTTTGTAATTTACAGCATTGGGTGACACAATATTTTTTTCAGGGGGCCCCCAATCCTCTAGCTACGGCCCTGCAGGTATGGTACAACTTAAGGGGGAGTAAAAGATGGCAAAATTTTAATTTTGGGGTGAACTGTCCCTTTAAATACTGATTCAGACAAAATGTTTGTTTTAGACTTCAGTGCTGCATTTGATACTGTCGATGACAATGTACTCATTAACAGACTGAAAATGTGGGTAGGACTCTCTGAGACAGTGCTTAGATGGTTCAGGTCATATTTAGCAGGCAGGGCAACTTTGTGAACATTTACTAATCTAACTGGGCTGCCTTGATACATGGAGTTCCTTAAAGGAACACTCCACTTTTTTTTGAAAATAGGCTCATTTTTCACCTCCCCAAGAGTTAAACAGTTGAGTTTTTTTTTTTTTCGAATCCATTCAGCCGATCTCCGGGTCTGGCGGTAGCACTTTTAGCGTAGCTTAGCATAGATCATTGAATCTGATTAGACCATTAGCATCTCGCTCAAAAATGACCAAAGAGTCTCGATATTTTTCCTATTTAAAACTTGACTCTTCTGTAGTTACATCGTGTACTAAGACTGATGGAAAATGAAAAGTTGCGATTTTCTAGGCCGATATGGCTTGGAACTATACTCTCATTCCGGCGTAATAATCAAGGAACTTTGCTGCCGTACCATGGTGCAGCAGGCGCAATGATATTACACAGCGCCTGAAAGTAGTCCCCAGCTAGATATTTTTACCGAAAACGGTAAAACTCAACTGTTTAACTCTTGGGGAGTTGGAGAATGAGCCTATTTTAAAAAAAATGGAGTGTTCCTTTAAGTTTCAATCCTTGAGCCTGAACTATTCAATTTGTTTATGTTCCCGCAGGCCATATAATTGAGAAAAAAAATATTGCTTATCACAGCTGTGCAAATGACACCCAGATCTACCTTGATATATCTCCAAGTGACTTAAGTCCCAGTCTACCTGTGCCAGTGCATAAATAAAATTTACAACATTCCAAGTTGAATAAACTAAAGACAAAGAAGCAGTAATTATATTCGGCAATAAAGATTAAATATCAAAGGTGAACGCATACCTTGACTTCAAAAACTAAAAATGAAGTCAGGAACCTTGGTATCATACTGGAATATTATTTCAAAAACCATATAAAAGCTCCAACTAAATCAGCGAATTATCATCTAAAACAGTGCAAATCAGATTCTTTGTGCACAAATAAGACCTAGAGAAGCTTATTAATGCATTCATGAGCAGCAGGGTAGATTACTGCAATAGATTTCTCACTGACCTTCCCTGGAGGACTATTAGACAGTTACAGCTCATACAAAACACTGCTGCAGGCTCCTGACCAAAACCAGAAAACTGAGCTTATTATCAGTCATTAGGTCATTATATTGGCTTCCCGTTCCATTTCAGAATACTTTTAATTGTATGGAATTCCCATAATGGCCTTGTTACAAAATACCTTGCAGATATGCTGGTGAGAAGGCATTTAGCTAATATTACCACCCGCAGCTGGAAAAAGCTTCCAAAAGTTATCAGGGGTGTCCCGAATTTAGCTATTTATTATTTCTTATGTACCTTTTTATGACTACTATTTTTAAAAAGTAATTTTTATGTAAAGAACTTTGAACTACCGTTGACATGTGGTGTATAAATAAACTTGCCTACAGATTCCAGAATGGATGATTCATGAACAACTACCTTTAACAGGACACATAAAGAATAGTTTACCTGAAATGAAAATGCGGTCATTTATCTACCATCATGTAGCTTGGAACATAAACGAGCTTTCTAGCAAAATGTCTAGTTTGCTCTTTTCATTACAATAAAAAAGTGAAAGAATACCAGCAGTTATCAAGCTCCACTGACAGATGAGTAAATTATAAGTTCTGATAAATAATCTCTTTTGTTTCTCTTTTTTTTAAGCAATATGATGGTGATTAGCTGAATTAATTTTTAGGTTTGGATGAACTATTCCTTTAGGTATCATGCTCAAGGGACAATCATTACAATAGTTACTGAATCACATCATGTATGGTGTCTGAAACTATCCCTTTAACCCCAGGTTTCTCCAGAGGGACTGTTCTTGGGATAAGTGTCAGCTAAATGAATAACTACAGTAATGTTATATATTGGCACAGATAGTCTGTAGGGGAAAGAGCCATCCTGCATAAGCATATGATACTGTATTGGCTGCTCAGGTCCATTTACAAGTGTGCTGTTGTAATCTCTGAAAGTGCTGGTTTCCCTCGTCATCCTGGACACCGTCCTGCTTTCTTTCATTGGGCAGATGTGTTTGTGGACTGGACATGGTTTATAGTTTATGTACTTTCTCCAAAAGTAATTATACACACGTGGTCAGAATTTTTGGTACCCTTGGTAAATATTTCATAATGATATTTCCCCCCATTTTAAATTCTTATTCTCCAATGAAAGGTTAGATTTTTGTGCTTTTTTTTAAAATAATAGATCAAAAGGATTAACAATGCAGATATATTTCCACAGCCTTCTTTGATCATATTTACCAAGGGTACCAACAATTCTGACCACATGTGTATTTCTCATCAACAGAAAGAATGAATGGAATATTTATTAGCCTATATGTGACCCTGGACCACAAAACCAGTCTTAAGTCGCTGGGGTATATTTGTAGCAATAGCCAAAAATATATTGTATGGGTCAAAATGATCTTTTTTTCTTTTATGCCAAAAATCATTAGGATATTAAGTAAAGATATTTTGTAAATTTCCTACCGTAAATATATTAAAACTTAATTTTTGTTTAGTAATATGCATTGCTAAGGACTTCATTTGGACAACTTTAAAGGTAATTTTCTCAATGTTTTGATTTTTTTGCACCCTCAGATTCCATATTTTCAAATACTTGTATCTCGGCCAAATACTGTCCTATCCTAACAAACCATACATCAATGGAAAGCTTATTTATTCAGCTTTCAGATCATGTATAACCCTTCATTTTGAAAAATTGACCCTTATGGCTGGTTTTGTGGTCCAGGGTCACATATACTCAAGTATATCACTTTTTCTTTGGGTCTTTGTCTCCCTCAGAAATTGTAATGTTCTTTTCTTAGCATTGCCATAATTGTGCCACTTAAGGTGAACAGAAGTAAAAATATATTGGAGGTAATTATTATGAGGAAATGGCAGAATAACAGAATTGAATCTGTGAAAAGGCACGTGAATTATAATTTAGCTTCAGTGTATAATGACTAAAATGAACGTCTCATCTTCTTTTATAAGCATATCACTCTGGTATCACATTTTTATTACAGTGAATCCTCTGTCAGTAATCCAGAAACAGACACAGAAAGGGTAAACCTAAAATAAATTTATTGAGACAGCGGAGAGTCTGTACGCTCTCCTACTCTCCTTCCACCCTTTTCACAAGGCAATTAAGAAATCATGCTAAGGCTATGGAAAAAAAATGGAAATGACAGACATATTTGCAGGGTCTGATGAGGGGACTTATTGGAAATCAGATTCCCCTTCATGCAGACCACAAACGACAGTCACAACCTGATTCAGAAAGTCCATTCAGAGCGATCTCTTTGTACCAGTGCTGTGATAGACAACATAACACACAAAAAACAAAAGGCCCGTTCTAGCAAATTTGGCCTGCTAAGATTATGCTCGACGAGCGTCTCTTTTGGGACAAAGTCAAAACAACGTCAGTGACCTCCTACAGAGGTGAATACAAAGTGCAAAAACAAGCCAAAATGAGAAATGCTTTCATACGTAAAAGAGCATAAAAATAATACCACATAAGAGGAAAAATAAAAGGAACAGGCAAAAATGTTAACAGTGGAAATAGGCTATAAATATACAAAGGCCTCTTAGCTAAATAAGACTGAATCCTTGGTGTGCTGAACAAGGAGACAGTAAATAAGCAGCACTGTTTCTCTTAAAGAGTCCCACTTACCCAGTGCTTGTACAACATCCTGTGGACAACGTCACCTGTGCCAAAGTTTAGGGTTCAAGTCACAAGACAACATTTACACATGTACTGAAGACTGTCAAGTTGTCAAAAATATTAAACTGTAATGAAAGATGATACATCTGAATGTATGTATATATTACATACTGTACATAGACCAGCAGAATCAATACAAAAGGACTCTGCAACCACCTTGTAAATATATATACTCATATAAACAGAGATAAGTACTCGGTAAAACATACCAGTTTGCATGAATTGAACTACATGGAAACTGATTTCTCCACTTCGTTACGCAAATGTCATTACAGTATCAGTGTTTCCTGACCTAATCATTTAAGCTCACAAGTAGTACATCTTAACAGGCATGCCCCTAATGACAGCCCATGAGTTTCATGGAAATACAATACTCTCCCTCCCCAGGTCCCTATAGGTTTGCAGGAGGGAGTAACATTGAAGCAGCAATGACTGGAATATTAATGGAGAATGTTCCCTTCGGTCCTCGGGAGTGAAACCTTGGCTTGGACATCCTTTAGCCTCTTACAGAGATTTTGTTCTCCACCGCTGCCAGCATCGCACTGAAGCGTGAGTTTTCGTTCGCCAAGAGCTTGGACGGCTCGTCAAATTCCACCACCTGGGTCAAAAAAAAAGGAAAGAAAAAGGCTGCGAGTCAGTAGCCAGAAGAACCACAGAAAAAAAGGCTTCTTTCATCAAATACGTTTGAAGGAACCATGGGGCACTGGATTACGTCCCTCCAGGGTCAGAAATTAAGCCAGGCTTGGGGCAAAAATGCCACCAAAGTGAGCAAAAATGACATCTAAATTCAAGACAAGCAGGCAAAAAAGGCCCCTGCACAAGTAAACTAAATATGTTATGTCTGCTCACATTGCATCATATTCTCTGTTCAGTTTTTGCAGCATTGAGCATTATAACCAATCACACACATTTCTAATGACCTTACGAATCCAATGGCCAATCAGAGGCATTTAACTTAGTCACCACTAAAAAATGCTGGAGTTTTGTTCTCTGCAGGCATTCCGAATCCACAGTCTGAAGAATTCTCTCATCATAAACAAGAATTTCGAAGCGTAGAGTGTCAGTGATTGTATCTGGGGTTTTTATGAGTGCAGAACTTGCGCTAGACTGAAGTCATGGACTGCTTCAGTGATGGGGAACAACTTTGCTCGCTCTCTGTATATAGCTTATTCCCGTTTGTTTTTCATGCTACCAAAATAAATAACCAATTTGAACTCTTTCATTTCTAATGCTTAAAAAGCAATAGACAAATTCATAAACGATTATTTTTTGTCTTAGCTTGTTTCATCAAACACAAACTTTTTTCCATGTTAATCGACATTAATGATCATTATTACAAAAAGAGCATTTAACAACAATAATGATTTTTCATACTCCGTAATGAGTTCCTATTTTATTGATATATTAAAATGTAGGCTATTTACATTATGCAACTGTAGTGTAAATACATATAAATGCCATGTCAGATGCAGCTTCCGTTCCATTTTTGAAGCGTAAAGATGGCTTTCGGTGATGTTGATAAAACTTGATCGGCCTTTAGCATTCTGATTGATTGATTAATTGGTTAAATTTAAGTATTTAATGTAAGTAATTGACATTTAATACAGGTAATTATAAAGATTGCCCCTACAATGATAAAAAAAAAAAAAAAAAATCCAATGCCCCGGAAATCAATTCCAGGGGGCAAATATTTTGGTAAATAATAAAGTTTTTTTTATCCAAACTAGTCATTAGACCGCTACACCATACCTGGCCCTGATTGAGCACCATGATACGGTCACAGTTGAGCACCGTGTGCAATCTATGTGCAATGGTCAGCGTGGTGCAGTCCTGGAACGCATTACGAATCGTCTCCTGAATCAAACAGTCGGTCTCTGAGTCCATAGCCGCAGTGGCCTCGTCCAGAATCAAGATCTAAAAATCGGGAGAAAACAAATTGGATGACCCGGTTAAATGAGACAAAGTCTGTTCTGCGTTATCAGCTAATCCCAGGCAGCTTTCTCTAACAGACAAGATCAAAGTTGGACTGTTAACTCACCTTGCACTGTCTCAGAAGAACTCGGGCCACACAGAGCAGCTGCCGCTCACCCACAGAGAAATTCTCCCCGTTTTCCACCACCTCGGACTCTAGCTTTAAAGGCAGCTGAGACACCTGAACAACAGAGAGGAGATGCAAGACATTAAGATTCAAAGCCGTGGGAAAACTGAAAGAAACTGTGATAAGATGGAGGCAAGAGCAACAAGAAGTCATCGGAGACAAACTCTGAGATTTCATACGTGCCCTTAGGTGTGACAGACAAACTGAGAAGCTGCTATGTGACAGAGTAGTCAACCTGAAACTACTTCGCCTGTAAATGTTATACATGGTGTGTCACTTTTGAAGGGTTTTCTTTAGCTTACACATTCTTTCATGTGTGTCCTCTCCAGGGCATCCCAGATTTGCTCCTCTGAATACTGGTTAAACGGATCCAAGTTGGATCTGTTTGATAAGAATACAAAATAGAAAGCAGATGTATGAAGAAAATTGACAAAGAAATTCATGTCAATTCAATTCAATGTCAAGTCACATTGATATAGCCCTTTATACAATATAGATTGTTTCAAAGCAGCTTCAAATTACTGAAACAAGATAATTACAGTATTAATTCATCAATTTTGAAACAAATTCAATTTAAGCTGTAAAGCAGGTCTACAGAAGTCAATGATATCATTATTCAGCTTAAGTCAGTTCAGTGCTGATTCAATTCAGTTCAATAACAGTGTCAGTGTTGCAAAGTTAGTGTCATGATCCAGCTTAATTCAGTTTAGATTTTGTTCTTAATGCATGTTAAGTGGCAAGCTATAATGTTACACTCCCAGTGCACTGCGCACAGGTCAAGTATTGTAACACGACGCTTACAGTGCAAGCAATTTCAACTTCAACCCCATTTGCTGCTGACCTTTTGAAGTGAAGCCTATGGTTACTGGACTGGATCACTGAACATAGATTGCAAAATGCTTCCTGTTCTATGTTCAAAAACATATATATTTTCTTTTGTTTGTTTTCATTTGCTTTTCAAGCTTGCAGTTTTGGTAAATCGTCCTTCTGGAACATTTTTCATGTGAAAGGTCCTGACCGGGTGTGCCTCACATGTTCTGAAAAGTGAAGCTGCGGGCTTTTTGATCGCCCCCTGGTGGTTGGCTGCAGTACAGGTCATAAACCCCACCCTCTCCATGTAAACAAATGGGACTTGAGTCAAAATAAAAAAAATAATTACACTTCCAATACAATTTTCCGAAATATGGTTTTGGTCATTTAAGGTAGTTGTTATCACGCTGATATATGTTCAATTGTTAATTTTTGTGATAAGTTTCATTTTAGCTAATAATTTGATGCTATAAAAATGGGGCTTGTCGTTATGGTTGATTGGGTCTGAGGGAGTTTGATACCACGGCTCCACCTCACGACACTACTGCGCAGACTCTGGCTCCAAACTAATCTCTACTGCGCAGACTCTGGCTCCAAACGAATCTCTACTGCGCAGACTCTGGCTCCAAACTAATCTCTACTGCGCAGACTCTGGCTCCAAACTAATCTCTACTGCGCAGACTCTGGCTCCAAACTAATCTCTACTGCGCAGACTCTGGCTCCAAACTAATCTCTACTGCGCAGACTCTGGCTCCAAACTAATCTCTACTGCGCAGACTCTGGCTCCAAACTAATCTCTACTGCGCAGACTCTGGCTCCAAACTAATCTCTACTGCGCAGACTCTGGCTCCAAACTAATCTCTACTGCGCAGACTCTGGCTCCAAACTAATCTCTACTGCGCAGACTCTGGCTCCAAACGAATCTCTACTGCGCAGACTCTGGCTCCAAACTAATCTCTACTGCGCAGACTCTGGCTCCAAACTAATCTCTACTGCGCAGACTCTGGCTCCAAACTAATCTCTACTGCGCAGACTCTGGCTCCAAACTAATCTCTACTGCGCAGACTCTGGCTCCAAACTAATCTCTACTGCGCAGACTCTGGCTCCAAACTAATCTCTACTGCGCAGACTCTGGCTCCAAACTAATCTCTACTGCGCAGACTCTGGCTCCAAACTAATCTCTACTGCGCAGACTCTGGCTCCAAACTAATCTCTACTGCGCAGACACTGGCTCCAAACTAATCTCTACTGCGCAGACACTGGCTCCAAACTAATCTCTACTGCGCAGACACTGGCTCCAAACTAATCTCTACTGCGCAGACACTGGCTCCAAACTAATCTCTACTGCGCAGACTCTGGCTCCAAACGAATCTCTACTGCGCAGACTCTGGCTCCAAACTAATCTCTACTGCGCAGACTCTGGCTCCAAACTAATCTCTACTGCGCAGACTCTGGCTCCAAACTAATCTCTACTGCGCAGACTCTGGCTCCAAACTAATCTCTACTGCGCAGACTCTGGCTCCAAACTAATCTCTACTGCGCAGACTCTGGCTCCAAACTAATCTCTACTGCGCAGACTCTGGCTCCAAACTAATCTCTACTGCGCAGACTCTGGCTCCAAACGAATCTCTACTGCGCAGACTCTGGCTCCAAACGAATCTCTACTGCGCAGACTCTGGCTCCAAACTAATCTCTACTGCGCAGACTCTGGCTCCAAACTAATCTCTACTGCGCAGACTCTGGCTCCAAACGAATCTCTACTGTGCAGAATCTGGCTCCAAACGAATCTCTACTGCGCAGACTCTGGCTCCAAATGAATCTCTACTGCGCAGACTCTGGCTCCAAACGAATCTCTACTGCGCAGACACTGGCTCCAAACGAATCTCTACTGCGCAGACTCTGGCCATTAGGGTGGCCATACTGAGATCCTTTGGCTTCACTTTTCTATAGTGGAAGGAAGTGGAGTACAAATTGCTTACACAACAGAAGCTATTGTATTTTATAAAGGAAGCCGATTGTTCCAGGGTTATTTAACTAAAACTATTAAAAAACATTTATGCAACTTAAAAATGTATATTTTTATATCCTTCCTGAACATAGAACAGGAAGCATTTTGCAATCTATGTTCATTGATCCAGTCCAGTAACCATAGGCTTCACTTCAAAAGGTCAGCAGCAAATGGGGTTGAAGTTGAAATTGCTTGCACTGTAAGCGTCGTGTTAGGTATTTAATGTCGTCCATCTTTTTTTACAGTCTATGGTCCTGACGCATGAAGCCCAAACATGCTATGTGTGAAATGGTCTTTGGGAATCAGTTGGGATACAGCATAAGTCAGAGGAATTCCCGCCTACCTGACAGTACCACTGAAAAGCACTGGCTCCTGTGGAATGATTGACAGTTTGCTGCGCAAATCAGCAAGGCCAATGTCGCAAATGTTGACCCCATCAATTTTAATGGAGCCGCCACATGGTTCTACCAGCCGGTAGAGAACCACTCCCAGAGAAGACTTTCCTGAGGACAGATGAGAGGGCAGATTTATTGTTTTTCTCTTTATTACACATTTATATCTGTTTTCACCATGAAAGTCATTTCATAAAAGGCGTAGATTCTAAAAGTTACCTTAAATTGAATATCTGACTTGCACAAGAATTTATTTTAAAAGTTAATGTCTTGATAAACTTTTATTATTACCATCTCTTAATAGACACTTTATACTTTATTAGGTATTTAAGGAATATATTTTTTTAATTATTATTATGTGTGTGTGTGTGTGAATGAGCCAAATGTAAATAACAGACCCTCTTTTAATTTGTATTTTTTATTACTGTATTATTATTTTTATTATTTGGTTATGTGCAGTCGAAACTAGTTCTGTGGGATGGAATTCTTTGTAGGTATTACCAATATTATAATAAAAGGAAAATAAAAATTCAATATCGTAATTAATGAGAAAAGACATAACGAGAAGAGACTGACCTGAGCCTGTTCGTCCCACAATCCCGACCTTCTCTTTTGGTCGAATGGTGCAGGAAACTTTCTTCAGTATCATTGGGAGGTTGTCTCTGTACCTCATCTCTGTTCCATCAAACACGATCTCACCCTCCTGGGGCCAGTCAGATGGAGGAGCCTTGTTTTTCACTCTTGCAGGAGCCTCCAGAGACAGAGACTAAGACAGACAGAGGTGACTAAGCAAAGATTGAACTTCATCCTTTCCGAATTCATCGTAAAAGAGTGACAACAGATGTCAGATCTGGAAGAGAAGCTTTTAATGTCAAGTTGAAATTGTCAGTCAAAAATGATGCAGGACTAGTACCGTGATGTAATGATGGATTCTCTCTACTGAGGTGAACCGAGCTTCCGTCTCAGAGGCCAAGCGAACAGTAAACTGGAATAACCCTGTAAGCTGTGAGAGACGAAAGAGATGTTAAGATGCATGTCAATATAGTTACAATTACTTCTTATTTATTAGTTTTAGTTTATTTTGTTTCAGTTATTTTAGTACTTCAAGTTAGACAAAATGAAATGCAATTAGCCAAGGCAACACGTTTGTTGTGTATATACTGTACATGATTGACAATTTACTGCGCAAATCAGCAAGGCCAATGTCGCAAATGTTTGTTTATATATATATATATATATATATATATATATTTTTAAGTTACATAAATGTTTTTTAATAGTTTTAGTTAAATAACCCTGGTACAATCGGCTTCCTTTATAAAATACAATAGCTTCTGTTGTGTAAGCAATTGTTAACTGACAATTTGATCTTATGCAAATCTCATTTGAAGGAAATGTATGCATACTACACTTGTCAGTCAAGTCTAATGCCGTTTTCACACTTGATTTGTTTGTTTGGTCCAAACCTGAGTTTGATTCCCTCCCTATTTCACCACAGGTTTCTTTTCACATCGTAATATTTTGGCTGTAAACCACAGTGCATTTGCGTCATCAACATGAACACCGCCGTGAGTACCAGTGGCACCTGCTTACCAGTGTAACTAGGTAATGACTCAGGAGGAGAAGCTGCTAAAAATGGAAAGCATTTTTTCTCACTTCACATTTTGGCAGAAAACCAATCAGACAAAAGGCAAAACATGCACAGAATTGCATGTGTATCAGTCTGCCACAGATGCAAAGTATGTGGGATTTTCTAAGCAGTGAAGAGAAATGCATTTGCTGTTCTGCCTGCAGGGCATCAGTCCCGCTTGACATCATCAGTTGTGGTTTACTTCAGGAAAATAGGCTGTGTTGCTTTTATTACTACTGCAAACAGTTACATGAACCATACCCAAGCTTGTTTTCAAGAGTTTCAAAAAAATGTTTTTACACCAAAATGGCCAACACCAAAAGCTTTAGAGTGAAAATACCTGAAAATTCTGGCATTATTTACTCACCCTCATGTCATTACAAACCCATAACACCATGTCTACACCGGTCACGACAGTTTGACAGCAACAGCTAAAGTCTGTCTACACTGTACGCGACAAAGTGACCGTTGCAAATCATTTGAACTTTGTGTCAGTACGTCATAAATAGAACGCAGCATCAGTTTACTGTCTGGGATTTGTCTAAAGTAAACACCATTGCTGATCATAATGGGTTCTATTGTATTTTGTCATGTCGTGCAGTTCGTGTCCGGTGTAGACACGGTGTCAGACTTTGGTTAATCTTTGAAACACAAATTAAGGTATTTTTATTGAAACCTGAGAGATTGCTGTCCCTCCATTGCAAGTCTAGGTAACCAAAACTTAAAAGATTAAAAAAAAAGTCATAAAAGCATCACAAACAAATACATATGTATTGAGCAGTTTAATCTAAGTCTTGTGAAAAGACATGGTTGCTTTATATGATGAACAGATGTGATCGACACACATCCATGCACATATGGTAAAATTAGGAAGCTTTTGTGTATGTGTCACATTAAAACAAACCTCACTGGCTCTTCCATGTTTTCCATATGTGGTTTCATTATTTAACATGAACAATACTTCTATAGCATTTATGAATCTTATGTTTCTTTCTACATTTGCTTATACATATTTTTAATCAAAACTTGTATCTGTTAACATTAGTTAAAGCTGCAGTCTGTAACTTTTTTGTGTTCAAAATTTACAAAATTAGTACACCATGATTTTTCCAAACAGTGTTTTTGGCTTGTCCTGATACTACGAAGTGTTTACATTCAGCTATTTACTCGCTGTCTAGGCTGTAAACAATTCAGAATTTGAATATAAGTTTTGCTTTACGTGCTGCTAGGACCAACGTACACAAACCCTGTATGCAGAAAAGTGTCAGGAGTGACTGAAAAAAAGATGAACGGAGATGGAGGAAAGTCCGTACTGTACTGGTTTAGGTGCTATAACAAGAAAGATATAAACAGAAAAACACAATGTTACTTGATCCTTATGTTATAAAGAGAAGCGATTTTTGAACTAAATTGAAATACTTGCATATCATTGAAGCGGTGGATATAGGCTAAGCAACTTACCCTGACTGCAAACAAGCTATGTCGAAAGTGAATCCCGTATTTATATGAGGGATGTGGGATATATGTCAACTCCTGAAACTTTGCTGCATGTACAGGGTCTGTGGCCGTGGGTCCTGTTAGCAGCACGAAAATAACTTTTATTTAAATTCTGATTTGATTATAGCCTAGAAAACGAGCAAATAGCGCTTCCATGTAATCACTAATGCCGTTTATCGCAATCTCACGGTTCCGTTATAATCAGTGAAGCTCTCTGAACTGCAAATAATATCTTATTTACATCGTGTCTAAGTGTGGCGTTTAGCATTGAGTGAATTCGGACTGGGTCACCTTGTATCTATTTATATATGTCTTTATTAATATAATATTATATCTTATATTAACCATTTAAACACACGAGCATTATCCGATCGCTCCTCCCGACCGCAGACGCAGGTTTACAAGACACTTTTTCCTGCGTTTTTCAGTCAATTTCTTGACTTTTCCCCCCTTATGAACAACACATGTTCGTACACGATAAAAGGTCCTTGTGTTTTCTCCATTTGACCGATTTGAGCATTCATAAACAACGCAAAACACAGGCATCTTGAGATTCTGCTGCTGATTCCTATGGAGAAAAATCACTTCCTGCCCTCCAGCTGCATTTCGCGTGTCATCAGAATCACGTGTTTGCAAACAATGTATTAGTTACTTTTTTAGGGAGTAACGCACTATTGTAATGCATTACTTTTAAAAGTAACTTTCCCCAACACTGCTCATAGTTCGTATTAGCTAATAATGGATTAAATAATGTTAACAAATGAGACCTTATTGTAAAGTGTTACCAATTAAATCTGTTCATCATACAAAGTGATCATATCTATTCACAAGACTGCTGGATTCATGTAGATTACTTTTACAATGCCTTTATAACCTTTTTGGATCTTGTAAATTTCAGTTACCTGTAATTTCAATGGTGAGACAAAAACCTCTCAGGTTTAATCTTAATTTGTGTTTCAAAGATACAAAGACAACCAAAGTCTTATGGGGTTGAACGACACTAGGGTGAGGAAATGATGACAGAATGATCATTTTTGGGTGAACTAGGCCTATCCATTTAAAAGAGAAAAAACAACATTTACACAATTTCCCCTTACCTGCACGGCATAGGAAATGGCCAAGCCTGCGTATGCAGGAGGAATCTGGCCATGCATGAGGACGATCATCAAAGCCGTGATGCTAATGAGAGCCACGCTAATCACATCCAGACGCACAGCCAGCCAGCGCATGGCGCAGCTGAACAAATAGAAGGGAGCCTGGTTCTGATCCAGCAACTCCTGATACCTGGGAGAAAACACACAGACAAAGTCCATCAACCGTGCTCATTGGAAGTCTTATCGTTTAAGGAGAAACGCAACAAAGTGAGGCAGAATGATATCCCAGTGTTTACCTGTGAAGGAATTCGTCCTCTTTCCCATAAGCATGCACTGTGGTCAGGCCCTGAATGCTGGAGGCAATGTGGGACAGGAAAGGTGACTGTGTGATGTTGTCTAATCGTTTGATTTCTCGAATGAAGACTCGAGAAACCACGTGCAGCACCATAAAGAGGATGACCAGCGGCCCTACTGCCACCAGGAACCACGGGAAGATGCTGCCAATCACACCCAGGCAGAAGAGCACCAGAATCACGTTCTGAATGAACATCTCCACCTGGAACGGCAGACGTGTGTCCACTGAGGGAAGACAGGGAAACGTTTAGAAATGTGAGACAGGTAAGAGAGTTTGCCTAATAACAGAGGTGTGTGATATGTATCGATCTATGATAATATCATAATTGTTGTTTTAATGAAAGAACAAACGATTGCATATGTGATATTGATCTTGTACAACAGTTCAAGAAACAAGATTATAGTCTGCTTTTGCGCTATTTCGTCAACAAAAATAGAACAAATCAATGATTCATTGATTCATTCACAAAGACAGTCACCTGCTTCATTCCTGAATGATTCATTTGAATGAATTGGTTGAGCAGATGACTCAATGACTTACTCAGACTTGCAGCCACCGAAGGTGGTTTTAATTTCATATTTAAATAACCATTTCATTAAAATATTATTTCAATATTCATAATATTTATGCAATCATAATTGCAGTGTAAACACATCTAAATGCCACTTCAGATGCAGCTTCTGTGCCACTTCTGCAGTGCAAAAGTGGAAATTGTGGATTTCATTTGACTGGTAACAAACTATAGTGTCTTATTATTCTAATTACATTTTTGATAAAATGTAAGAGTTTAACACAGGATGACGCATACATCTAATAAAGGTTGGAAAAAATGCTTTATAAAAGGCAAATATTGTCTCTATGAAATATGAAAAGCTGTGTCAACTGTCCACAACAGATGTATACTAGTCAAGATATCAGTACAAAAACAATCGCTACAAATTATCATTATCAACAAAATCCCAGAAAATATCCTTATACTGTACGTTAATATCTCACACCCCTATCTGATGATAATGCTACAATCTAACCCTCCATCAGGTCCCACCTTCATCCATGTCTTTGGAGAATCTGTTCAGGATGCGAGCTGTTGGCGTTGTGTCAAAAAATTTCATGGGACTACGAAGAATCTTCTGGAAAAGATCCTCATGGAGCCTCGAGGAGGCACGCAGAGTACCCTTGAAAAAACAAAAGATCACCCGCTGAAACATGGAACTCATTCTCTGACACAGCAAGTCCATCATGCAAAACTGCAATCATTATAAAAGTAGCTATATGATGTAAAATCTCACCTTAACAAACACAATGCCTCTCAGTAGTTTGAGAAGGAGCATGATTCCCATAGACATAGTGTAGACAGCAGCATAGTGTTGCATCAGAGGGTTATCACGCATACTCTCACTCAGTACTGAACTGTTCCCCACCTGCACCGTCATGTTCTGTTGAGCAGGACATCACGGATACATTGCATTATGCAATAAAACATGATAATGAATCAACATTGTGTGTGTGTGTGTGTGTGTGTGTGTGTGTGTGTGTGTGTGTGTGTGTGTGTGTATATATATATATATATATATATATATATATATATATATATATATATATATATATATATATATATATATATATATATATAGAATCAGCTTTATTCGCCAAGTGGTTTTTAAGAAGCTCTTGGTACATACAAGCATACATACATACATATAAACATACATATCTGACATGAGAACAGAACATTTAAATAAGCCTTAACAATAATAATAATAATAATAATAATAATGTGTCTGAATCTGGAACAGAAGATTTATGTACAGATTTGTGCCTTATTTACTCTATATATACAGCTGTATAGAAAATGATGCATACATATTTACATAGTACTAGAGAGAGTAAATAATTAGAGATGGGGGATTAGATTCTTAGGCAAGAATTAGGGTTAGAGAATTACAGAACACAGGTAATAATTCCTGTGTTAGTTGTTTAGGCTGGAGATGGCATAGGGGAAAAAAATGTTTTTATGCCTAGATGTTCTAGTGCACAGAGATCTGTAGCGTCTGCCTGAAGGGAGAAGCGCAAACAGGTCGTGTCCAGGGTGGGAGGGGTCTGTGATGATGTTACCTGCC
Organism: Schizothorax lantsangensis; assembly: GCA_027422415.1. Classification (NCBI taxonomy): domain Eukaryota; kingdom Metazoa; phylum Chordata; class Actinopteri; order Cypriniformes; family Cyprinidae; genus Schizothorax; species Schizothorax lantsangensis. Next base: position 33,403,674 of record CM049846.1, on the reverse strand, counting down.
CGTTTCTTCACTTCATCTTCACAAGTCCTGAAGGCTGGGCAGGTGCACACCAATGATCCTTTCTGCTGTCCTAACAGTCCGCTGCAGTCTTCTTATATCTGATTTGCTGGCTGACCCAAACCATACAGTTATAGAAGAGCACAGAACCGACTCAATAACAGCAGAGTAAAACTGTGTCATGTGCGCCTGTGGCAGGTTGAACAGGTTGAGTTGACGAAGAAAGTACATTCTCTGCTGGGCGATGCGAGTGTCCCACTTCAGGTCCTGAGAGATGGTGGTTCCCAGGAACCTGAATGACTCCACTGCATTCACAGAGTTGTTCATGATAGTGAGTGGGGGGAAAGCTGGGGGGTTTCTCCTGAAGTCCACGATCATCTCCACAGTTTTAAGCGTGTTGAGCTCCAGGTTGTTTAGACTGCACCAGACAGCCAGCTCCTTAACCTCCTGTCTGTAAGCAGACTCGTCACCGTCCTGGATGAGGCCGATGAGTGTGGTATCGTCTGCAAACTTCAGGAGTTTGACAGAGGGGTCTTTAGAGGTGCAGTCGTTGGTGTAGAGGGAGAAGAGCAGTGGGGAGAGAACGCAGCCCTGAGGAGCTCCAGTGCTGATGGTGCAGGTGTTGGATGAGAATTTTCCCAGCCTCACTAGCTGCTGCCTGTCTGTCAGGAAGCTGGTGATCCACTGACAGATGGAGGTGGGGACAGAGAGCTGTGTCAGTTTATTCTGAAGGGTGTCCGGGATGATGGTGTTGAAAGCGGAGCTGAAGTCCACAAACAGGATCCTTGCATAAGTCCCTGGTTTGTCTAGATGTTGGAGGATGTAGTGCAATCCCATGTTGCATCCACAGACCTGTTTGCTCGGTAAGCAAACTGCAGGGGGTCCAGCAAGGGTCCAGTAATGTCCTTCAGGTGAGCCAACACGAGCCTCTCAAATGACTTCACCACAGACGTTAAAGCAACAGGTCTGTAGTCGTTAAGTCCTGTGATTTTTGGTTTCTTGGGTACAGGGATGATGGTGGAGCGTTTGAAGCAGGAAGGGACTTCACACAGCTCCAGTGATCTATTGAAGATCAATGTGAAGATGGATGATAGCTGAACAGCACAGGCTTTGAGGCAGGCTGGAGAGACACCGTCTGGGCCTTTGGCTTTCCTTATCTTCTGTCTCCTGAAGACTTTGCTTACATCTTCTTCACAGATCTTGATTACAGGCTGAGAAACAGTAGGGGGGAGGGAGGGGGAGGGTGTTGTTGGCTGTGTTGTGGGATGGTCAGAGTGGGTGTGGGGTGTCAGACCAGGCTTTTGTTTTTGAAACCTACAGTAAAAACTGTTCAGGTCTTCAGTCTGTTGTTGATTGGCCTCAGTGCTGGGGGGAGGGGTCTTGTAGCTGGTGATGGCTTTCAGGCCTTTCCACACTGATGTAGGGTTGTTGCTTGAAAGCCTTGAAAGCTGTTTTTTTAGCTTTCCAGCGTAGTTCTTCTTTGCCACTCTTATCTCCCTATTCAGTGTGTATTTGGCCTGTTTGTACAAGGCTTTTTCCCCACTCCTTATATATATATATATATATATATATATATATATATATATATATATATAGGGATGCAACAATACAGTTAGCCGTGGATGTCGTACCGAACATATCAAATATTATATTGAGAATTGTTATTGGAAAGTTAATGTTTTTGGTTAAAGACTGAGGGCATTATTTAAAAAGAAAATGTGCACAGATAGATCATTTATTATAAATACTTAAATCTGCAGTCCGTAAGTTTTGCCTCTTTGTCGCCATCTCTGTTTGAAAACCTGGAATTGCAGCTGTTTGCAGAATTATCTTCCTTGCGTGGGTTGTGTGCTCCGGCACGGCTCGCGGATGAATCTAATGTTTTGAGGAGTATGTGTGGCAGTCAGTCACACACCTGTGTGGATGTTTACTGTGCTTCGCAATCACATATTCTAGCCTACGTCTTGGACTATATGACCCAAATAATAATTTTCACCGTATATTGTCATCTGAACAAGTAAGTGACAAGACTGCCACATTTGTTCTGACCAACTGAGGAAAAAGAGCATTACAATAAAATCGCGCTACCAATGGTGATTAAAACTAACGATCAGTTAGCTCACATCACATCAAACCATGCAATTTATTATTATTGTTATACTTCATTCTCAAATTATTAATGTTAACAACATCAGCATTGCGTGACTATGAGTATAGTGTATATTAACGTGTAGATTTCAATTTATGTACAGTGTAATCTCTAATAGTCATGCCATTCGAATGTCATTAAGAAATTATTTTAACCCAAAAAGCAAATTATGCTCCCGTCGAATTGGTTTTCTTTAAAATACAAATCTTGTGTAATCCCAGACTATCTGTAATCAGAAGCACATTTAAAACTGGAATATAATTTAATTTCATTCATTTGTGTTTCATAAACACAATCCTTTCTGGATTACAATCCGCCATCAAAATGATGCATTTAATTATTCTAGCTGCTGTGAGAAAAGGCTATAAACTAGGGATGTGCAACAGCGATCGAGTACTCGGCCGTGACAGTGATGATCGATCATGAAAACGATGATCATGGAAAAATACATTTCTGATTGGTTATAGCAGCACTTTGCAAGCACTTATAGCCTAGTAGCTGGGACACCTTCTTTATGTTTACAGACGTTACGTAATGATGCAGTGCCATGCTCGAATTTCCCACGAAAACCTACCCGTACCACTCAAATTAGAAAACAAGACCAAGATGAAGAATTTCATAAGAATTTTTTTACATATTGATACTTAAGTGCATGAATTCTGTGGACAAAAATTATATAATTTGCTATCATTTGTGATTTGAAGACACACTAACAGTAACAGCTCTAGAAAGAAAAAAAAAAAAAAAAAAAACACTGGTAAAGGTCAGAAGCACATGAAATATTTAAACACTTCTACTCTGGTCTCACGGAATTGAAGCCTTTCCGCCTTTCCTTTGCTCCAAACTGCTCATGGTCTCTTACCCCGCTGCCCTGTTTGATCCAGTAGCTGAGCCACCAGTTGCTGAAGGCTGTGCTGCCCACATTGAGAACAAAGAGGGCCAGGATGAAGAGGAAGACGGACCACCCTCCTAAAGCCTGGATGTACACTTTGTACACCGCCCAGGGCACTGAGCCTTTCCCACTCTCTTCCACCTGCATCAGCTGACCTAAAAGAAAACAGAGCAGTGAGGTAAATCAGTAGGTAAAACATGACTCAATGTGAGTCAAGTAGAGCAGAGTGTATTTTGCTGTGTTTAGCATACTCGTACTTACCATCACCCTGGTTGGCTGATTTTTCTTTTTTGACAGATCCTGCCTTGTTGATCTCCAATGGTTTCTTCAGGGAAGTCCCAGATTTCTTATTCGGAACCTGAGATGACACAAAACGACAGATTTGAAAGCTTCACCATGGCTTCAATCTCATTTGTGCATATCCAAGAAACACGCAATGACGTGCAAGAACCGATGGTGCTGTTAAAAAAAAGAGCTGTGTAGACATTCAAAACTTCTCCTTTTGTATTTTGTGGAAGCAATAAAGTCATGCGGGTTTGGAACAACAAGAGGAAAATGATGATGATAGTTTTTGGGTGAACTGTCTCTGAACTGTTTCACCATCTTCCCTATTTCATCTGTTTAGAAACAAAACACATGAACTTAAGGGATAATTCACCCATTTACAAACCCTTGTGTAACTCAAAACCTTACTTTATTTTGTAGACCACAAAAAAAAAGATATTCTGAAGAATGTTTTAGATGTTTTGTCCATATTATAAAATTTAAAACTCCAAAAAAAGTGAAATTAATTAATCCAAACTGTATAATCCAAGTCTACTCAAGCAACACGATCGGTTTGGATGAACAGATTTAAAATTGAAGTCTTTATTCCTTGAACCTTATATGTCAACTATAGTCAAACCCCATTGGTTCTGGACCAAACGCAATGATGTTTGAAGTTCATCCTGACATGGGGGTGAGAAAAAACCTCAGGGTGTTCTGACCTCAGTGATGTGTGTTTCTCCCAGCTGAAGGTTATTAAACATGGCGGCGTAGTCTCCATTCAGATTCATCAGGTCCTCATGGCTGCCCTGCTCTGTGATGCTGCCGTCACGCATGAAGATCACGTCATCACAGTCCACCAGATACTAATAACAGAAATAGGACAGGGATTTTGGAAGCTGAATAAAAAAATTCATATACAGTACTTTTCACATGACCGGTCATGACATTATAATACCTGGAGCTGGTGAGTGACAAAGATGACGGTCTTGCCACGCAGATGTTTTCTAATGGCGTTGTTGAAGATGTGATTTCCGACATGGGCATCCAGAGCACTTAAAGGGTCATCGAAAATGTAAATATCCCTGTTGCTGTATAAAGCTCGAGCCAGGCTTATCCGCTGACGCTGCCCTCCGCTCAGGTTGGCACCTCGTTCTCCAATCTGACAAAAGGAATCACACCATGTATTAAAGACATACGTACCTTCATTTTAAGGGGAATTTATTGTTTGACCAAAGAATTATTATTGTAGTAGTAGCTCAGGTCTGCAGCCCAGTGCACTCTGTACAATTTTGGCCATGATTTTGCCATCTAAAACTAATTTCTGTGATCCTAAAGGATTTCTGTCATAGAATAAAACTATGTTCAATCGTCTACAGCAGGGGTCGGCAACCTTTTCGGCATGACGTGCCATTTTGAATTTTTCGGGTTAACCACTGTGCCAATCCCACCTCCGAACCTCCCATCTTGTCAGCGCTACCACATGACTTATTAAATGATACTGAATCGCTACATTATATTTCTCAGCAACAAGGGGGTAAAATCGCTGTTTTTTAAGTAACTAAACTCAGCTTCATTGTTTGTAGAGAGAGACACAAACACAGACAATTCTCACATCTCTCTCACTCTCAAAATGGCCATATTTGAGAAAAAAAAAATCAAGTAGTTTGCATCACTGGATATTTAAGTCAAAGTCAAAGTCTGCTTTATTGTCCATTCTGCCACATGTACCACATATACATACAGAGAATTTAAATTGCGTTACTCTCAGACCCTTGGTGCATACAGATAACACTAACAGTAGAACGTAAAAATACAGATAAATACAAAATCAAATATAGCTGCAAGCAGCGATGGCGGGCCCAAGCCGTCAGTGCAACCGCCATCCCGGTGGCATCCCGAAAAAGGGGCACAGCGGGCACATGCATTTACAGTAACCCTCTGGCAGTCTGGTTTTTAGGGATACAGCAACTAAAGGGTTAACTAAACACTGCGCTTTTGCCAGTGTCTATCTATCATTAATACTGATATGTGAAGTGGTGGACTGGCCATCTGGAGTACCGGGAGTTTTCCCGGTGGGCCGCTGTACAATGTGGGCCGGCCCTTTGCGTAATATAGGCTATATAAAAATGGATTGTAGTAAATGTACGTATCATTATTATTATTATTATTATGGATTATTATATATTATTATTATGGATTGTAGTAAATGTACGTATCATTATTATTATTATTATTATATTAAGTCCAAAATGTATTAATACATTATTAAAATGTAAAGTTGTATCTTTTGAACATGACTATTTTTCTAACAATAAAAAGATTAATAAATGCTGTTAAAAAATATTTTGTTCATTCTTACTTCATGTTAGTTTATGCATTAAATAATGTTAACCAAAGAGCCCTTAAACCTGTAAATTGTTGGCAACAATTTTATGATCTATAACCATTTTAAAATTTCAATTATCTATAAGCATTTGTGAAACAATAATATAAAACTATATTAGCAGTAAAATACATATTAACTTATTTTATGTGCATGTTTCTTATTCATTGTTTCTTGTTTAACTGAACTGAGCAGTAAAGGGTCAGACTTAAAAGATTTATTATCCTATCAGTGAAACAAGTTAGAATATATAAATGTTTTAATTATTTTTCCTTTAAAGATAAAAAAAAAAAGATTTTAATGCACTATAGTCTCTACAATAATTATGTGAAAGTATATTGATAGTACAGAACATTTCAACTGATTCTATGCATTATTTTTCATTCTGATACACAGAGAAACAGATCATGTAGCTCATCAGGATTAAGGTTATGACTCCATCTGCTGTTCATCCTTGGTATTACAGTCTTCACCTTTCACCAATTTATCAGTGATAGTTAAAAAAAAAAAAAAGGCCCCTGAGCATGATACATTTTTGAAAGTAAGCATGTTTCCTCAGAATGACTCTTTCTCTGTAAGAAAAAAGTTTTGAAGAGTTTGGATAATGCACTTTAAAAATATAAGACAAATACGGTTTCCTTTTACTGTTACTTTAAAAAATCGCCACGGAAATACCGATCAAACTATCCAAAATCTTCCACAATTTAAGTTCATCAATGTTTTGGCATCATGTAGACAAAGTTTGGTGTATGTAGTATAATTCTCCTCTGAGGAGTATGCATTAATTCAGAGCCATATTTTGGCATTATTCCACATAAAAATTTAATTAGCCGACTTCCTGTTGGTCGTAGCTAATGACTGTAAATTAGAAAGTTGTCTGGCTTGATTAGAGCAATTTATGTACCGAGTTTGGTGTCTGTAGCTAAAACTAACCCCCCCATTTTTGACAAAAGGTGGCGCTACAGAGTGCCTCTTCCACGCCCGTTTATGAGCTTTTTTCAGTGTCTAACTATCATTAATACTGATATGTGTGTTGAGTTTCATGGAATTCTAATCATGTTATCTGCCTCAAAATCACCGGAAAAGAATATTGAGGTTTGACACGTTGCCATGGCAACAGTATTCTAGATATCAATATTCCCTTCACAGTTTTACATCGGCCTTGTTTTTACATTATTCTGATGAAGTTTGAAGCAAATTGAGTAAAAATAAGATGCTGAATTCAAAGCATTTTGAAAATGACACTTCCTGCTGCCAGTTGGTGGCGCTATAACTTTGACTCCTAATAGTCACATATATAAGATCGGCATCATACAACGAACAAAACCCTGAAGTTTGATCAAAATCAGACAATGTATGTGGCTGTTACTAGACGCTTCCTGTCTCTCATTTCTCGCCATAACTTCATCGCCTCGCCACGGGCAAACCGTTCGAGATATCAAAAATATCTTCTCAATTTAGCATCCCCAATATCTTGAGATCATGTTCACAGAGTTTGGTGGCAATCGGGTGGTAATCCTCAGAGGAGTATATCAAATTCCAGAGCATGCACTTTTTAAACAGCCCTAAATAGCCGACTTCCTGTTGGGCAGAGCCAATGACATGCAGTGTGAAAGTTGTTCAGCTCAATGAGATCTATATGTGTACCGAGTTTCATATGAATATGTGCAAGTATGTGTGAGATATACATCTGTTTTCTGACTGTCTTCCAGGGGGCGCCGTAGAGCCCCTGTGCCACGCCCGGGTCCCAGCCTCTGTGGCGTCCTAATGGCCGCAGATTCCAACATGTGTGCCAATTTTCAAGAGTTTTTGTGTATGTTAAGGGCCCCAAAACCCCCCAAAACCTTGAAAGAAAAATAATAATAATAATAATAATAATAATAATCCTTAGAAAAACAAGAGGGCCCTGCGCCTTACTGGCTTGGGCCCTAAATATATAAGTGCAAACCAGTGAAATAAACAACAGTGCAGATATAAATGGTGTAGTGCAAAAGAGCTTATCAATCTATTTAAAGTGACAAAAAGCTCAGAGAGCAGTCTTTATTCAAAGTGTCAGAAGAGGTAGTTGAATGAGGTGGGGGGGTCGGGAGGGAGTAGACTGGCAGCAGACTGAAGAAGCTGTGTCGGGTGGGTGGGATCACCTGCAATGCAGAGGGCTTTGCGGGTGAGACAGGTGCTGTAGATGTCCTGGAGGGAGGGGAGAGAGACACCAACAATCTTCTCAGCTGCTCTCACTATCCGTTGGAGGGTCTTGCGGCAGGACGCGTTGCAGGCGCCATACCACACAGTGATGCAGCTAGTCAGGATGCTCTCGATGGTGCCTCTGTAGAAGGTGCACATGATGGAGGCTGGGGCTCTGGCTCTTCTGAGTTTGCGGAGGAAGTAGAGACGCTGCTGTGCTTTCTTGGCCAGTGCTGCAGTGTTGTTAGTCCAGGAGAGGTCCTCTGTGATGTGTACACCCAGGAACTTGGTGCTGCTCACTCTCTCCACAGTCGCACCATTGATGGTCAGAGGAGCATGCTGAGTATGCACTCTCCTGAAGTCAACAACAATCTCCTTCGTCTTCTCCACATTCAGAGAGAGATTGTTGTCACTGCACCACCCGGCCAGGCGGCTCACCTCGCTCCTGTAGTTCGTCTCATCTCTGTTGCTGATGAGACCCACCACAGTCGTGTCATCCGCAAATCTAATGAAGAGGTTGGACTTGTTTGACGGTGTGCAGTCATGGGTCAGCAGAGTGAAGAGGAGGGGGCTCAGCACACATCCTTGGGGGGCCCCTGTGTTCAATGTGATGGTGCTGGATGTGTTACTGCCGACCCGTACTGCCTGAGGTCTCCCGGTCAGAAAGTCCAACAGCCAGTTGCACAGCGACGTATTGAGCCCCAGCTGGACCAATTTATGAATGAGCTGTTGAGGGATGATTGTGTTGAATGCTGAACTGAAGTCTATGAACAGCATTCTGACATATGAGTCTTTTTTGTCCAGATGTGTGAGGGCTGGGTGGAGGGCAGTGGTGATGGCATCATCGGTCAAGCGGTTGGACCTATATGCAAACTGGAAGGGGTCCAGGGAGGGGGGGAGGACAGACTTGATGTGGTGCATGACTAGCCGTTCAAAGCACTTCATGAGAATAGGAGTGAGTGCTACTGGACGGTAGTCATTGAAGCAGGATGGAGATGACTTCTTTGGGACTGGAATGATGGTGGTAGCTTTGAAGCATGTGGGGACAACAGCCTGACTTAGCGAGATGTTGAAAATGTCTGTGAAGACATCAGTGAGTTCCACTGCACAGTCTCTCAGTACACGCCCAGGAATGTTGTCAGGACCCGGAGCTTTTCGTGCATTGATCCTGCTGAGGGATCTCCTCTCCAGCTTTAACATTTCTATTGTAGAACAGTTGACTAATATTAAATTATTTGCTGCTTCATCTTACCTTGCTCTCTTTCAACGTTAAACTGACGCTTCGCGCTCAGCATCTGTGAATGGTAAACCCCGCCTACTTTGATTTGATTGGCTATCTCAGTCATTTTGACATTGACGAGCGCTGAGACCACAGAGGATTTGATCTGAAGCGCCTAGTATGTGCAGCAGTCGCGCGCGCACCCGTAGACTAGCGCAAGTTAATTCTTACACTTTAATAGTATTTATAGCTCCTAACAGGCTGTGTGACTATGCAAAGTCATTACATCAAAATGTATGTCAGTATGCAGTTTTCCCTATTGCTTGCGTGCCAGTGATTATCCCTCTCGTGCCATAGGTTGCCGACCCCTGGTCTACAGTGTGAAAGTTTACCATTACATAATATTTTTTTCCATTATATTACATAATATTTGTCCAAAATTGTTGTTAATGTACATCACTTCACTTGTGAAACTGTATTTTTGTGGTCTGAATAAACTCTATATTTCATATAGAGAAAACGATAATATAGATTGCACTCTTTCTTTCCTTTTGTTCAGTTTTTTTTAAACTAATTTATGCCATAGTGTTAATTCTTGAAGTGAACATTTGCCAGTATACTAGTGATTAGATTCACTGTTTTGGACTGCTGTCGGAAACAGAATGTCGTGTTCAGTGTGTGTAAATCGTGCAGTGCATAACAGGCTTGTGAGTATCTGCTGATTTTTGTGTAGGATGTGTTACCTCGGTCAGGTCAGCATTAGGGAGGATGGCCAAGTCTAGTCTCAAGCAGCAAGCACTCAGCATTGCCTGATACCTGCATGATACATAAAAAATACAGGAGAATAAAATGGCCTGCATTAAAAACCAAAAATGCTTACTTAATGTTAAAATATCAAGGTGTCATTACAGTTATAAATATATCAAGAGGTGGAGGCTATTCAATGACAAAACACAAGTGTTCAAGGTCATGTGAGCTCATTTTATCTTTGTGCTGAGTCACATTCACCAATCTGCTTGCAGCCCTGTTTCACTTGCTCCTTCACACATACTCAAACACATTTCTCATTACACTGATGTAATGCAGCCATTTGGCAAACCAAAAAAGTACTGACGTGTCTAGTATTAAGGCCCCAGATACTCGTCATTTTGAAGAATGTTTGTTCATAATTTGAACATAATCAGGCCAAAATGAAGACAGCTGGAGTTTGTTTCGGAAGCTCGAAACAGCTTGCCAAAACAAACTTTCCAGAAAAGTTTGCTCCAGCTTGTAAATGCCTTCGAACTACTGTTGGTCTGTGATGATTATGTAATAGGTGGATGTGTTCTGAAGAGCTGCTTTATAGTTGAATTTGAAGTTGTAATTTTAATTGAAAGTGACTCGGACACAGTTTTTCATGTTTAACTCTTTCCCATCCAATGACAGAATTTTCTGTCTTTCCGTGTTTTCACTGGTGTACAGTAGGAGGCGCTATTACACATCTTCTGAAAGAGTATTGAACGTCTGGATCAAAACATGGCAAAGAAGAAGCAGAAACAAGAAATCATGCATGTAAGCAGATGCATATGTAAAATAACGCATCATCAAGCCTTAAACAGAATATAAATCAAAACTGCCTAACATTACCAAATGAAATGCCGATCCAGAAAATGGTATAGAACTGTGCAAGCTTTGGATGTGTTGATGGAAGCGATTTATTCCATTATGTTTTGATCATCGTTCTGAATCTAAACATGACAACAACAAAATAAACGCGATTTTCTCAGCTTTTTTGTTCAAAATGTTTTTTTCATGAAACATACCCACATTCAACTGTTGATAAAAATTAGTGCTGTCAATCGATTAAAAAATTGAATCGCGTTAATCACAGTCCTGGACTGTGATTAATCATGATTAATCACAAATTTAAAATACAAGGATTTACCTGTAAATGTGTTGAAATAAACAAATGCATGACAAACTAGTTTAAAAAAACACAACCTTTCACACCTCCGCCAGGTATGAGACATAATCCTTATTATTCTTTTATCATTATTCTTGTTTTTATTCAGCCATTATCAGCCTTTATACTGGCAATAAAACGTTTACCAAACCACAACACTTCAATCCCAGTATACATTTACCCAACTATTATCAAAAGTATTTCTAAATAAATACAACAAAACATTTCTTGTGACCTTATGTGAAGTATTATGACAAAATGCATTATGAAGAAGAATTTGACCTGTTCTGGTGCATTAGAGCTAACATTAGCATCATAAGACAATTTATGAGATTAATAGTACACTTTTACTCAGAACTCACTTCAAACCACCATCGAGTGTTTGTAATAACTTCGTCTTGTGATCACATGTGGAATTTGGTTGTTTACTGTTGTTAAAATATGCTCTTTATAGCCTTTTATATCGCTGCAAAAATGAGCATTTCAGATGTAAGTTACGCATTCATCTCAAGAAAATCACATAGAAACCATATCCTATCATAATCGTGTGTTTATTATTTTATATAATCTATAGTGGCTGTTGTCATGTTTATTTCTGCTGTGTTGTATGCGGTGGCTGAAACTCACGTTGTTTGTGATGATACAAGCGCCTCTCCGTTCTGAAGTTGCCAGGTATGCATTCCAAGTATGATACACATTAGTAAAAGGATCTATTTTCATTTTTATTTGTCTATATACACTTTGGGCGGCCGCGGTAGATTATAAAAGTAGCCCGAAAACCCGCAACCCACAGCTCTGTAATTTTTCCCGCGACTGTATTTTCAAAATAGCCCACGAACACTTGTGCCTGTGTGTGTGTGCCACAGCCGCTACCCTGGCAACACTGGTTCACTCTACGCTCATCACACACTGATAGATGAAATACTGAAACACACACTGAAATATTAACGCGTTAATTTTTTTAGATTAATCACATGCGTTAACGCGTTAAAGTTGACACCCCTAATAAAAATAGATTGCATGAAGCTAAAATAAAACAGTTTTTTTTTTTGTTTATAAGCAGAGGCTCTGTTCTTTGTTTTGGCATATTGCATGTTCAATATTCATACAAAAAAATATTCTAGGGGCCATCAACTTTTGTGAAAATGATCAAAAATGCTGCCGGTGGCTGGCAACTTTTTTTTTTAATTGCTGGCGGGGAAAAAAATTAATACTGCAGGGGTGCAAACTCGTCAGGAGTGAAAAAGGTGACAAACTAAACTCCACCCCCTCCCCCACATATGTATGTGTGTATATATATATATATATATATATATATATATATATATATACATACTGTATACATTGGGGTGGGAATTGCAGGGTACCTCACGATACGATATAATCACGATACAGCGATTCTGCGATAATCGATTGTGACGAGTGGGGCGGGGCCGAGAGCCGTGGGAACGGAGCGAGGCCGGTGGAGTTAATGGTAATGAGCGACACCTGCGCCACTCACCGGACTCGAGTCCCACGGAGGAGCTCCGGAAGGATAAAAGGAGGAGCGACGACAGTGGAAGACGAGAGAGGACCAGGCCTGGATTTTAATTTGTGTTTTGTGTGCGGCAGTCGTCCGTGAGGGGCTGCCGCTTTACTTTTGTGTTTATTTATGTTATTAAAGTATTTTGAATGTTCGCCGGTTCCCGCCTCCTTCTTCCCGATCTACGAACTTTGTTACATTGGTGCCGAAACCCGGGAGGAAGGAGGGACACGCTGTCAGAGAGCCCTCGCTGCTGAGGGGGATCGCGGTGCTGAGCAGGTCGGGCAGCAGGAAGAAGCGGAGACCGCCAGTGGCTGCCCGAGGCGGTGGTGCTGGAGCAATGGAAGAGCAGGTGGGGCGGAAGGCTCGCTGCCGTGCTCCTGGGTCGAGGAGGGGTGGCTGCCGTCCAAGAGGGAGCGGAGGAGTCGGCGCCGTTCGCCAGGAGGCCGCCAGGAGGCTGTTGCCATCCGCCATGTCTGGGGAGGAGCAGGGAACGTGGGACTCGAGACCGGTGAGTGGCGCAGGTGTTGCTCATTATCATTAACTCCACCGGCCTCGCTCCGTTCCCACGGCTCTCGGCCCCGCCCCACTCGTCACATAGATATATTGCTAGACAATCATATAATGATACATCACGATATCTGTCCAACTACGAAAACAAAATGCCTGTGAAAAGGTTAAGTGCAAGTTTTCTTTATTCAAGTCCAAACTGTTAGAAAACAGCAAAAAAAAGTACTGTAAATAAATTAACATGTTAAGTAAATTAAACATTTTATTGATTCATTTATATATTTTTTGTGTGTAGTTTATTTAGAATATATTTAGCTATCACACAAAATAACTTGAGATTCACTTGCGAGGGCAGTTAAACAGTTTATTAGGAACAATCAAAGCTGTCTTTCAAAGCTTTTTTTGATGAATAGAAAGTTCAGAAGAACAGCATAGTTTGTAACATGATAAATGTCTTTATCATTACTTGTGTGCTAAATAAAAGTTTTCATTTCTATATGCTGACTACAAGCTTTTGAATGGTATAGTGTATATTGTTACACTTGGAGTAAGACTGAAGTAATGAAGAAGAGAATTCTTTACAAAAACATTACTAAACCTGGCATTTTCATAGTGTATTGTTTATGTGCTCTGAAGGAAAAAAAACAAACAAACACATTTTGAAATTCTGGGTTATTTCTCTCAGCAGATCTTCTTCCAGAAACAGAAAGTAGCCAGGATGAACTTGTTTGTTTACGCGCAGGCGATGTGGGCGTTTACATTCGCGCGCCTCACGTGGATGTTTGAATATGAAAGGCACGATCGGCGCGTGGGCGTGACCGTATTAGATATAATGAGTTGAGACGGGAAAACTGGACATCGTGTCGGTTTCATACGGATTACTTTAACATAGAATATTTGTTTTGGACGTGACTTACTTCATTTAAAAGTAGACATTTTAAGCTTTCTATACATATATGTCTCATGTATTTGAGGCGAGTATTCGCGGAGATTCAGTGAAGAAAGGTGACAGAGACAGAGCCCCGGCAGAGAACGCACCCTGTTTATTTTATTAATTTTAGAAAAGCACATTATTTCGTTGTTATTATGACTATACAGAAATAAAAGTAGACCCTTTGCAGATTCAAATGATACCTTATTCTTATCTGTACGATCAAAACAGACAGAGTATTTATAGTTCTTTTCGCGGGCATAAAGAAAAGGGCTTCGACCCCAAGGTAAGCCAATCAGAGACAGAGTAGGGCGGGTCCATGCCTGCCATTGCCAACAGGGGAAAAAAAACGCTGCAGGTGACGTGACACAGATGACTCGCAGATCCGACGACGACACCCCCCACCCCCCACCCCCCTCCCTCAATTTTTTTTTACAGATCTACACGATTCATGTGAATGACATATTTCAAGGTGAAAACGGCGAATTTCGCCGAAAGGTGACAAGTTTGCACCCCTGTACTGTAAAACTGCTTTAAAGCGATCTATTGTATAAAATGCTACATAAACAAACGTGACGTGACTTTACTTGACTGGAGTGCTGAATTGCAGAGCTGGTGCAAACATATCCACAGCACTATGATCAGATGCTTTCTTAACTGCTGTTTTCTCACTGCTGTCATTTTTGTTGTGTGCTTATTTTGTCATCACGAGGAAAACGTGCAGCACATATTTACATATTCATATATTTACATATTCAACGTGCAGCACATATTTACATATTCATCTAAATGCCGCTCTCAGGAGAACAGACAGAATTTGATGTTCATTAACAGTAAACCATTGCTTAAGTATTTTGAACTTCTTTTTATTTTTTAGCGAATAACGAAAAATAACTTTGCTGTGAGTATATCAGGGCCTATACACTTTCCTTTTATTTGGTGCTCACCTCTCTTCCTCCATTTCCTTGCCAAACAGGATATTGTCACGGAAGGAAGCATTGAGAATCCAGGCCTGTTGTGCCACATATGCGAAATCTCCATTTACAGCAACAGTCCCTTCTAAAAGAGTCATCTGGGATACACACAGAACAGGCGTTAAAACAGTTAAGACGATTTCTGAACACATCTAATTGATGTAGCCTTCAGCATGGACAAAGATGCTCTGTTTTATGCTTCAAATCAGACAATCGCTCACCTGGCCAAGAATGGCAGAAATGAGAGACGTTTTGCCACTTCCCACGCTGCCACAGACACCAACCAGCTTCCCCTGAAGATTCAAACACAGAAATGATTATTAGCATGATTTTTCTTTGTTATCTCTACCATTACCAAATTAGCATTGAGAAAGGCGAAGACCTTCTGTATGGAGAGATCGATGCAATGAAGAGTTCTCTGCAGCCGTTGGCTGATGGTCGGCACTTGAAGGGTTTGATCTTCAGGACTGGATGCCATGTCTACAGACACATCATTCAACAGCTGGCCATGCGTTTCCTCTTCCAGCATCCCGTGATGTTTTGGGTCGTCACGCTGCCGGTGCTTCTTGCGACAGCCTCTCATGCCTAGGCCTACATAGGGTGTACCGCGGGGCGAAGGCTGGGCGCTGTGACCACCCGTCTCCCAAGCCAAACTGGCACCGGTCATCTCTATTGCAACTGAAGGATTCCTCGGCAGCTCATGGATCATCTTGACCTCGGCCATCAGTAACAAACTCTGGAGGAAAATGAAGAAACAGAAAACAGATTAAAAGGAACTCGTCTCACAGAACAATCATTTCATTTACAGGTGTTAAATTTAACAGAGTACACAGAGGCTGTTTGTCTTTTTTCTAGCTATTAAATTATTTCATTTGTCTTAGGATGTCTGCATGTTCATTTTATGCATGACTTGGAGTGCTGCAGAAATAATGTATTTTTGTAGGCCAAATCCTGGAGATGAGTGAGCATTTTAGCACTTCTGGTTCAATTGTCTTAAAGTCAATGGGTTTTTGCTTAAATGCCTGAAATGAGGTCTGTGATTAACAAGCACAAGTTATTTTTACATGTGATTCTACAACATACTAATTAGTATTTTTGTAAAGCTTTTACTCGTCTTAATAAAGGCCGCTGCTAAAAGTGGATAAATATGACTACAGAGGTTGTCTGGGGCATCAAACGTCCTAAAAGCTAAACTCATCTACTCGCTAGTTGCTTTCACAGCCTCATTGTGTTTGTAATCACACTCTTGCAAACTATTCTTAAACTTTCAGGGAAAATGTTTTTAAATAGACTAAAAGTCACCAATGTCATTCCCGTTGAAGTCATGCATCTGTGGCGTAGTTCGTTTTTAGTCTACGTTTAGCTTTTTACTCCTGGCGATTGTATTTAATTTAATTCAAGTTGCATTAATTTGTGAAGGTTATCATGCTGAACAGAACATTTAAGAATCATAAAACTTCTGTTGGTCAGCTTATTTTATGAAACAATCCGAAAGCCAATGGAAAAATCCTATTGTTTTTTTTTTTTCAAGGATTTATAGGAGAAAAGTAGAAAAGTCATTTTTATGCAGCACTCTACAGTAACATGTGTGATGCTGGCACAAAAATCACTCATAGCACTCAGCAGGCCTTTTCTTCAGCTTCTAAGCACAAATAAAACTATTTTTCTCTTGCATTTACCATGTTTTACTCCTTGTCAGGTCCACTTCCATTTTCTTATTCTAACATCTTCCTAAAATTGCCCTTTTATGATGGTATCTCCAACACTTTTGGTGCGCAATTTCATTGAAGTGTGATGCAAGTCATGTAAAAGGACATTATGCGATAAATATATCAGTGGCAGATATATTTAATCTGCCACTGAAGTCAGAAACGAAGATATAATCTGCTGGATTAGGTGAAGGATAGAAGTAAACTGGATGGCAACTGGAGCTTTTCAATATGGCACCAAGAACAGCTCTATTCCCATTTTATTCAGTCAATTCCCCAAGATCATCCATCTGGACCATATCAAACACACCTCAATGATAACACTTGCTCCAATACCTGGATTTACAGGAATAGGGTCCCTATGAGAACAGCATGCAAAATACACACTGCCAGACTTGACAAAGGTAGAAGTAAATATCTGGAGAAAGAAGGAGAGAAAGCTCACCTTAAACCTATCAATGGCGACAGATGCCTCTGACAGAGATTTGACAGAAAACGGGGTGACCTTTAAGGCAAAGGTCATGGCATTGAAAACAGTGACGACAGTGAATGCCTGGAAAAAATAAATGAAGTAAAGAGTCAGTGCATGAGTACATTAATACTGTGGTAATGCCTACACCTCCCAACAAGCAATGTAACCCTACCTGTGCGGCTGTAAGGTCATAGCCTAGCAACATGTGGGTGGAGAATGTGGCCACACTGGCAATCACCACGACGATAGGTGCCACGCCGACTGTAATGCTCTGAAAATATCCGGTTTGCTCCAGAATCTGACGCTCCTCATCTCTAATTCCTGTTAGATGGAATGCAATGATAAGCCAAAACATTTGCATAGAAATAGACCAAAGCAGGCTAATATCATTAACTAAAACCTTAAAAAAAACATTTATTACTTTAAATAAAAATTAAATATTTAAGAAAAATTATTTCAGCTAGTCGCCAAACAACATTTCTCATTTTCATTTAGTTTGAGTTGAATTCTAGTATTAAAACAACTAAAACTGAACCAAAATTAAAGCTAAAACTTTATAAATACTATATATATATATATATTATATACACACATTTAAAAAATAAAGAAATTAAATAAAAATGAAAAATGCATACAACAAAATTTCTAAGCTTAACATCAAACGCCATTAGTACATTAGTTCATCAATCCTATAAAAAAAAAAAAAAAAAAACTCACAGCCAAACACACATGCTAAAAAAACAACTTACTTCGCACAGCTTGAGAGAAGGCCTTAACCCAGGCATACATCTTAATGAACTTGATGTAGTTCAAAATCTCATTCATCTTTTGAACGCGCTGGTCAGTCACGGCTACTCCCTTCCTCCTGAAGTACGCCGTCAGCCTGGAGCTAAACATCTACAGGAAAAACACTGCTATTACAACAGGAACTCCCATTGGAAATGCAACACAGAGCCTGAACGAAAAGCTCACCATAGTGGGGTAGAAGAGGATGAATACAGCAGAGCCCAGCAGAGACGTCGGCCCCAATACAGATAAGTTGTACGCCATTCCCAGCACGGCCACCAGGGGGCCTCCGGCCAACAGGCTGCCCATGGCAGCGGCTTCAAACATGCGCAGCCCGTCACTCGAACACATATTGATCAGCTAAAGAGAAAAGCGACACGTAGGTCGGCAAGATGCGCGAGATATACCGTAGACTACCATAAAATATATGCGGACATCACCTTTAGATATTTTCCTTCACTCTTCATCTCTTCACCATTCAACACCCTAGGATATCTGCTCCTAACCTTCCTAAATGTCCAATTCATTAATCCAAAACTCCTCACCCGCCCAATCTCAACACCGTACCTCTCCCATGCTCTTCTCCCGAAGGCTGCGCAGACGCAGTATCTTGTGGAAGGCCATGGTCAGGATGGCTCCACGCAGACGGGTGCCGGTGCGGTAGTTGAGCGCCCAGGTGAGGGCGAGGGACCAGGAGCGAATCAGCTCGGTGGCCAAGAGGCCCAGCACCAGCAGCAGGCCGTAGGGCAGGTCGGGTTCGCTCATCTGCGTATACTCCAGCAACCGCCCCACCACAAACGCCTGCGGAGAGGGAGGACGAGCAAGGGGGCGACAGGACACAGCAGGCATGACTGAGGATACAAACATAGCCGTGCACCAGCACTGCGACATTTACACTTCATGACCTTCCTCATCATAAAACATCTGATTACAGCGTTGGGCAGAGAAAGGTAAAGGGATGCAGATCATTGTATGCTACGTGTGGGGCTTCATCATAAAATGCACGGCTTCTAATCATTGGAGACAGTGAGGGAGCGGCAATGTCTACTTAGAGATAATGTCAGCCTGTGTTCTAATAGTTCGTTACCTTATGCGTCCCTTTTCTCTAGCCTTCGGAAAAGAACAAGAGAGACAATGAAACAGTACCGACAGTACCATCTGTGCGGGAGACAAAGCAATGTGACATAATCATGGACATAATGCCCCTTGTTTTTTTTTTACCTACAGTCACACCAGGTTGGGGTACAGGATGGAGACGTACTTTTGTTTTAACACCTGAAAATTAATATCAGTTAAATTAGTTGCACAGTGTGCAGAAGCACAAAACACAGAAAACTTTAATAGCCGACAGTTCAAGAAAGTCATCCAAGCACACACATTCACGCACACACTCACGCACGCCGTTCTCAAATATCATGCACATACGCAGTCAAGGATATGTAGACATAAACTGGGAACAAGGGCAAACCCATGTGGTTGAACACAGCTGCTAGATTTTATTAAGGAAACCTTGAATATTTAACCTTGAAACTTGAAACATCAGCAGTTTGTGGAAAAAAATGTACAAAGACGTTGCATGAAAAAAAACATGGATCAGGCAAATCAATACTTTGTTGTGAGAGGAAAAAAAACAAAAAGACATTGTTGCACAAAATAAGGTCTTTCAGAGTCCATTTGCCAGTTGTCATCACTTAAAAGCTGTCCCAATTACTTTTAATCGAGGTTAGTGGGGCAGCCATCACCCTCCCTGAATGACGCACATCTTACAAGACCTATTTACACTGCACAGTTGCCCAAAAAGGTGTCCATGAAATTGGTCAAAAATCCAGCAACATATTGAGGACAAGAGGTGCGGGTCTGAAAATGACCTGTACGCTCATGAATCTCTCAAAACTCATTTCAGTCCAAAACCCCGGCAATATAAAACCCCCGCAAGTCCGTTTTCCGTTCGCAAAGGAGCCGTTTTTATCTGGAGAAGTCTGAATCAATTGTCCATCAGCATAAAATCTTGCCCACATCCGTCATCGGACATACATTGCACAATCATTTGCCAACCAGTTACCCAACCTTTCAGACATTTCTTGCTGGATCATTTCAATACACATGAGATGTGAATAATTACAGAGATCAAATAAGAGAAGGGAAACAGAAAGGAGAGAGAAGGCAAGATAGAGAGAGAGAGAGAGAGAGAGAGAGAGAGAAACGGGCAGCAAACAGCATTAACTCTTGATCCAGCCCTGCATAAGAAACATGCCCTTACCTCCCAGGAATCCTCACCGGCTCTGCCTGCCGTGCTCTCCCCGCAGGTTAAACGGACACCCTGTGGAATCTGAAGAATAGCCTCTGTCACATGTCACACACATAGGGACCCAGCGACCTCTAACCCCTAACTCCAATCTGAACCCTCCCCCCCGTCACCCACCTTCCTTTACAAACCACCCCCGACCTCAGTCATCAGAGCAAGGACAGGTATCTCTTCAAGGAGATGTTCTACAGGGAGTTGCTAAATATAGACAACAGGGAGAGAAAGGCAGTTGATGATTAAACAGAATCTTTTGATAAGCCCGATTTTCTCCAATCGGTTGAAGGAGACAGAGCCTTGCTGTGTCGCCCATGGTGGGACAGTGACAGAAGCTCTCCTTGAAGAAAGTGTTAGCCTATCCTCCTGATCTAAGGAGACTTCTCTTTAGACTACGCTTGTGCTACATGCAATGCCCCTAAACTTAAGTTGTACCCCAAATCTAGCATTTCATAGTGGACCGTAAGAACAGAATACTTTCCTTATTATCTACCCGATAATACCACCACAGATATAAAACACCTGGTACCTGGAAAGCAAGAGACAAACAGAAACTTGCACAATCATAGAGCAGCAGTTTTTTGGACAGGTGTAATAAATTTGTTTCTGTTTTTGGAACTGAAACTCTTGGAACTGAAAATGATGACTAAGTTTTGAGTCATTTATCTTTAGCTTCATTAAAACTACAGGATGTTTATGATTAATAACATTTGGCCATAGCTGACAGACATGCTTTAAAGTAAAGTGTGTCATATCTACACAACTGGCAGCACCAAACAGAACCGATTCCCACCCCAAACTGACAGCAATAGTGAGCAATCAGGTTGCGGAAGTAAAACTCCATTCATTTTCTCCAGAGGGGAATTGATTTTTGTCGATAACTTATAAACCTTTAAGGACAGTCCTACTGTGAGCTACAAGGTTGTTAATCGATGGTAAATGAACTTACCAGTTATGGAAGTTTATGAATATCAGGTGCAGCGGTCACATAATTTCTGCTGAGTTTTTGAATAGTTGTATACGTGCAAATTCTTCCAATTCTTCCAACGTGCAAATTATGGTCATTTTCGTCAGTTAAGGCTTGTTAGCTTTCGGCCTGCTTTAAATTAGACACAGAGATGTAGTGCGGTACGATCGCATTTATTTGAATTACTTAATTATATAATTTATTTGAATTAGCGAGAGAGAGAGAGAGAGAGAGAGAGGGATGAAAGTGGGTGTGTGAATATAAATATAAAGTTACGAGTCAGCCTATCAAAGCTATTTAAGTTTCCGTGCTGTGTGTTCGCTGTGCAATCTCTGATATCTGTGTGCAATAATGTGTACGTGCGTGCATCTATGAAAGCAGCGTAGCCTACTGCATATAGTTTTAGTTTAGCTACAAACCCGAGACCAACCCAAGCCCGAAGCTATTCATTAAACATTAACACGAACCCGACCCGAAACCCGAAAGTATTTCGGGACCCCTCGGGCTCGGGTCGGGTAGCAGACCTCTAATATATACTGTAACTTACCATATATTGTTTCTTTAGATAAAATTAATTGTGTTATAATTATTTGATATATTATTATTTTTTGCAATGCTTCGTGGGATTGTAGTTCCTTCCCCCACTAATACACAGTTTTGTACTTTTGTATGATTTTCAAATAATTGTTGCTTCACTCAAAAAGTTTGCAATGTTGTGATTCACCTCATAGCTTGTTGTTTTGGTTTGTGGCTTATAACGCTTTAACAAAGACTTTTTTTAAAATCCCTATGGCAAAATTTTATGGAAAAAATACTTCTGGAACCAACACTTCTGAAAAAAGTTGCCTGACCCTAATGCACTCTATGTTTGAATTAATGTTGTTACATTCAATACAATTGGGCAGCTCAAATGGCTTGCCATTCCATTTGGTGCCGTTAGTGGCGCAGATATGACATACTTCAATAACATCTAAATTAATAAAGTTCCCCCTATTTTATATAGTCAGACTATTCGGCAAAAAGCAGCAGACAAACTGTAATACTCTTTTGGTGTTGGCACAAGTCATCATTAAGGCACTTTATAAATAGCACTAAATGGTTAAATGAATTGATAAAATGGTTTTGGGAGCCACACTGGAAACACCACAGAGGTAATGCAGATCACTTCTGAGGCCCAGTGACTAATGTAACACACTGTTCATTCCCCATCTGAACACTCACCTGAGCATTTGAGGGGGGCAGGATTTGATAGGTGGGTCTATAAAGCTAATAATACACAGAGAGAGCAAGAGCGAGAGAGAGAGATAGATCGAGGGAAAAGACACCAGAAAGACACAACAGACCTGAGATGGTGTTACTTACTGGGCCACTGAAGCCTGCGAGTTGAGTAACCATAAGGCAGAGGATGGACAGCAGCAGACGTGTGCGGCAAAAACGCCAGACCACACGACGAAGAGACGCCACGTCCCCTCGTGACCTGACTTCTTCCTCCCACAGCCCGGCCAGCCTGTGGAAATTATGTTTTGTTAACATGCAATCCATCTACCAATTACATCAGGCCTAGCTCTAGGTCCAAGAGGTTCCACTGTAACCCTACTTGATTTGGACATGAGCCATGCAAGTGCAATTGTATTCTTTGAAGTACTTTGGAGCACTATGAAACTACCATGGTTCATCAATCATTCAGTATAGTATTTATGGTATTGGTGCCATTTGACACCATTTGGTATCACCATAGTTTTGTATGAGAAAGTTACATCTGCCAGGCCTGAATTACATATATTTTAGATGGATGAGTGCTTGATCTGTGATAAGAAGTCATATATCAGTACTGACCGGCGACGATTGGCCTCACAACTCTCAAACTGCGACACGGCCCATATATCCTCCAGAAAAAGCTGACCCTTCTTATGGGCCAACACCACCAGTGAGGTCAACCAGTTAAATGTCATAAAGGAGAAGAGGCCAGCGTTGTCGACTGGATGCTGATACCTGTGACGACACAATGAAACAGGAAAGGAGAAGAGAAGAGACAAGAGATGTGGATTCGTCTCTAAGCTGCAGTATTTTAATTCAGTGCAATTTGGTTTATTTTATTAGGGCCACCCAGCCCGAGTCCCATGTGCCCTTCTCAGGGACACAGTGTATGTCTCGTAAAACTGTGTCATTTGAGCTTAATCACTGCACTGTGACATTTTTATAGGGTTGGAATTTTACTGAAATGTGGCTTTTGTTAAAATTCAACAAAGATATTTGTACTAGGCCTGGGTTGACAAAAGTGATTTCTCAATTTGAATCGACACATTTTGATGAACTGATCCTTAAATAAGAATCTATATTTTAGTCTAGGCTGTTTTCAATTGATGCATGAACAACACTTATAAAACATTATTTATAGCATGTCTCCCATCTAATAATTGTAAAAATTGGAAGCTTGTGAATTGAAATCAAATCGAATCTGAAATTGGTATCAGTAACCAGACCTAGTTTATACCGCATGTTCTTGTCTCCTGTGTTGTCTTATTTTGGTGTCTGAATCCAAAATTCTTTCATCATTTACTCGCCTCCTGTCATTCCAAACCCATAAGACTTTCATTCGTCTTTGGAAAACAAATGAAGATATTTTTAATGAAATCTGAGAGATTTCTGTCTCTCCATTGACAGTCTATGCAACTAACACTTTGAGGCTTCAAAAAGTTCATAAAGAGATTGTAAAACTAATGTGAAATGAATTCAGCAGTTTAGTCCAAATTTTCTGACGAGACTCAATTGCTTTATATGATGAACAGATTTTAATTTAGGCTTTTATTTACATATTTACACTGATTGATATTTGAGAAAGTAATTTATTTTAATCATTTTGAGCACATGGTTCAAACCATATTTAATTTCATTGGCAATAGTTTATGTTTGCCCTTATATTGGCCTCATCTAAACTCCATATTTAATCTCCCTTGGGATGAAATATTGAGACATTTTAATAAAAAAATCATTGCTTCTGGCCAAAATACCTGTCCATAATCCATAATAATGCTTCTTCCAGTAAAAAAGTCCATCTCCTGTTGTCCTCTCACATCAAAATCTACCCACATATTTGTTTAGATATAAATGCCTCATTTATTCATTCATTCATATTTCTCTCCTGATTCAGATGAGACAAATTTTTCTCTGGAGAAAGCGATATTATGGATAGAGGACTCTTTTTATTTCAACTTGACGCAAAGGCTTGAAGTTAAAAAAGCCTTAAGTATAGATTTGTTTCTTACAAAAGCAGCTTTTCACTTCATAATACATTAATTGATAGACTGGAGTGGTGTGGATTACTTGTGGATTATTATGATGTTTTTATCAGCTGTTTGGACTCTCATTCTGACGGCACCCATTCACTGCAGAGGATCCATTGGTGAGCAAGTGTTAAAAGCTAAAAGCTAAATCCGACTACATTTTCAGCAAATGTTCATTTTTTGAGTGAACTTATTAATAACCACTTATCAGCTGACACTGTTATCTATTCAAATAGTTCAGTTTGTCATCAGTTGTTTCAGAAAATGCTTCTATTGGCATCTCAGGTCTACTGACCCATTGACATTTGAGAGAATGACCTTCAAAAGCATGTAGACATCTGAAAATGGACACAGAGTTACCCTTCACGGTTTGCTTACTGAAATGAAAGGCACACTGACCAGTAACTTTAGTACATACTTGCTGGTGGAGCGGATGGGCTTGAGTACACAGACACTGTGGTGGTATTTGCTTCTCCCGACTTCGTCCTCCAACTCTTTTGCGTCAGCGGCATTGCCCCCATCCAATGAGAGGCCACCCTCAGCTCTCGCTGCCGTTTCAAAAGCATCCTGGGAGAAACATCAGCAGATCAGGTGTTCAGCTGCCAAGTTTGTTTTTGAGCGTGGCATATCAGCACTTTTCAATGGAAAAATGTGACTATGCAAAAAAAATGTTTTGACAGGAAATGAAAGAAGACAGCATGTTTAGGCAAGGACAAATATCATCAGCGAAAAAAAACAGAGGAAGGAAACCAGTCAGACTCCTAAAACCGAGCAAACTATACTGCCTAATAATGCCTTGGGGAAAAACCACCACATCATGAGAGGGAACATCAAGTCTTGTGCTGCGCGTGCCTTAAACACAGACAGCTGATGAAGCTGTAATTGTAAATTACGCACACATGTTTAAGTCATGTGTTTTGGCTTAACAAATAACAGGCAAAAGTTTAGAAGACCGTTTAAGGCAAGACGCTACAAGTGAGGCCTTGTCCACTCCACACTCAGGGCTTGCAAAATCGCTAGCCCGACGTCCCGGGGCTATTGTGTTTTCCAGTCGGGCTACCAAAATGTATCACCGCCCTGCCCGACGGTCTATCTTAAATACAGGGCTCCCGCAGGTCTTTAAAAACTCTTCAATTTAGTTGTATCAAACTTAAGGTCATAAAATGTTTTAAATACGTTAAATGGTATAAGAAATGTCGGTTGGGGGTGGAAAGACAAGAATGGCGATACGGCTAGATTAAACTTCAAAAGGCAATGATGTAATTGAATAAATATGAGCGCTGCACGTTTCAAGTCAAAACACGGCACGGATGTCTTTATGTGATTGTATCTGAAGGGAACCGTCTGTCCTCAGAAACATGTCGTTGCCATTTTTATTTCATCTTACCTATAATGCCTAATAAAGCAGCATTTATGAGCACGGACGGTGCTGCTTTGTGTACAGTCTCTAACGGGGAAAAAACGCTATATTAAACCTCTCCTAAAGCGCCAACTCGTGGCAGAGAATGAATTTGCTTTTCCAATAAGCCTTTCTTGCTGTTGATGGTCAGATCATGCAAATATCGACCCATGTTTTAAACAGCAAACACAGAGTTGTAAATGAGAAAGAGGTTAATGTGCCTTCTAAAAATCTAAACAATTAGACAGTAATATTTATTCGTTTTAATTTAATATAATCAGTTTTTAATATAATCAGTTATATGCTTGATTTATCCCTTTTCATAAAAATGGTCCAAAGGCTGAAATGGTGTTCTGTTGTATAAGATTTGTTTTTGTGAAAACCTGTATCTGAACTGTAAATCATGTGATTTTATGGCTTAATACTGTATGTTACCATAGACATTGTCCAACCCCGCTCACACTGTGTTCATTTTACTTGTGCAGCTCTTAAAATGGGTCATAAATTGCTTTACATTTATTAAAAAAAATTATGCAGTAAACAGTGAAATAAAGTTCCTTCCTTCATATTTACATATATTTGTGTATTGAAAATATTTGTGTATTGAAAATATTTTTGATTGACAATTAGACTCCTATCTGATTTTCTATATTTAAAAAAAAAAAAAAAAAAAAAAAATTATTATATATATTTCTTTTTTATTTGGGCTAGTTAAATTAATTTTCAGGCTACCAAATCTTAAGAGTACCTACCCAAATGGCTACCAGGGATTTGGAAATTTTGCATGCCCTGACACTAATACGTTTTCGTTTGAAAATGAATCTTTTTCTCTCCATATTGGCCTTCTGTTCACACTAAGCCTGCATTGTTGTCACTAAACACAAAGCTTTCCAAAAAGCTCTCCAAAGTGGATACATTTTAAAACACCGTTTTTGCAATTGTAGTGAACTGTAAAAACAATGACGCACATTTAGTCCTGACACATATTGTACTGACAGTTATCTATGTTTATATCGGTATTGTGCCGTTATGTGGTATTCAGTTTCACACTGTTGCTAAAAATACGGTACTTTGTACACTCTTCATATCAGTCCTTCAAAGATGACAGAAAACTGCAGCAAAACATGAGGGCAGTTGAAGAAGTGTGAGAACTTCATGTCTGTTCCATCTGTATCATCTCAGTGAGCTTTAATGAGGTTTTACGCAGGTGCAGTAAGGTGAAAACTGACATTTTTGGAAAACATTTGAAAACGCTAATGTGTTGACAGGAAAGAGTGTTTCAAAATGAAAATGCTGTTTTTCAATGTAACAGATATCACCACACTTTCCCAAGTTAATTAATCACAGTGCAATTGTTTTGATTTACAAGTTTTCTGAAAAGTTGTTTAATTATGGAAATGAGGCATTATCTAATTAAATATGCACTCATTTGCATACAACAATCTGAACACTGGATAAAGCTAGGTTTGATTTTGTTGACACAGAGTTAAAGGTTTTTAAAGTGTCCCTATTATGCCATTTTTAAGGTTTCTAATATTGTTGTGGGAGTCTCCTACAACAGGTTAACATGCATTCAAGGGCAAAAAACACTTCTGTTTTCTCAAAATATGCATTTAATATCATCTAATTTTCCACAGATTCTCAGACGATTCGTTCGAAGCAGATCTAAGATTCATTCTCTAAACCCCTCCTTTCCGTGAGCCTACTCTGCTCTGATTGGTCAGATGGCCCAGTCTGTTGTGATTGGTCTACCATGTACAGTGCGTGTCATAAATGTTACGCCCATTGCCATAGTTTCCGATTTTGAACGCTCAATTGAAAATATAAACATTTATTATTTACCATACTTACAGGTTGTGATTCATTGGAGCCAGCTGGTCCCCCTCATGTTTCAGAAGTGAAAATAAAAAGAGTTTACTTTCACAGCATAGGATAGAGCGTCTTCTCGACATGAATAAGCTATAGTGTTTGCGAACGGCCAACATAGAACATATGCAGGCATTATGCAAATGTGTTACATAGTGACATGTAGCCATGACAGAAGAGGGATTCGAATTACTAACGACTGACTCGTTCAGGCTGTTCAGAGTCAGTTTTCTTTTGGGAGACAATAACTGTATTTATCATGCACTTTTGGCTTTACAACTATGCAAATTGTTTACATTCACATACAGCTACATTACACACTGCAGGACAGGCAATATTCGAAATGGCATAATAGGGGCACTTTAAAATGGCGATTTTCATTCCATAAATCAGAAAATAATGTCAACAGCTAGAAAAATTCATTAGAACCATACTTTTAGGAATAAAATCAAAATCAGGCAAATGATATACAAACAAAACCCTCAGTAAACCCCTAATATAAATCAGGTGAATGATATATGAACAAACCCCTTGGTAAAAACCTTCAGATTATAGGAACAAAACTATAAAGTTGAGTGTCTGTATGTAAGGGCTACTGAAGTGTAGAAAAAATAATTTTGAGAAAACAGCCTTAAAAGATAAGGCATTGTCATTGAAATCCACAGAAGCAAAAACATAAGTGTAATAAAATAAACACTTAAATATGTATTTTGGATGTTTTATTTCCACCAGTCTGAAATAAAGACATGTTATGACAGCAAAATAGGCCAAAAAAATAATAAATTGGTTTTGCCTGGAGTGTCTTGTTTAAGTCAAATGTACTTGTAACACTTAGATTATGGACCAATCCTCACTATTAACTATAGTTGCTTAACATGCATATTACTAGCATATTGGCTGTTTATTAGTACTTATAAAATGCATATTAATGCCTTATTCTGA
This sequence comes from Schizothorax lantsangensis, assembly GCA_027422415.1. Lineage (NCBI taxonomy): Eukaryota > Metazoa > Chordata > Actinopteri > Cypriniformes > Cyprinidae > Schizothorax > Schizothorax lantsangensis. The sequence continues at coordinate 33,374,983 of CM049846.1, read as the reverse complement.
ATGACCATAATTTAGATCCCTTAATCCTACCCCATACCTAAACTTACCTTACTGACAATTAATAAGCAGAAAATTTGGAGTTTGAGGCAAAATTTGTAGTTAATAGCTAGTTAATAGTGAGAATTGGTCCCCAAACTGAAGTCTGGAAAATGTACTTGACCACCACGTGCAGCTATACACTGCGGCATGTGCCAAAGACCACTCTAACAAACAAAATATTTTATTACAGGCCAGACAACAATAAAGTTTGCGCTGCCCGCAGCCAGCTGAGACAACAGCCGCTTATATGGGCCGTTGCCCTGGGTGACGAGCGCTGTGGCGTATTCTGCTGACATCCAGGCTAAGTGCTGTGAGCAGTCAGAGAGTGTGTCTGCATATATGTGTGTGTAAGCAAAGGCACACTCCAAAAGGTTTTAAAACCCAGGGAGGCTGATAAAAGCCAGCCGGATTAGCTCACTAAATGGAACAGCATGTACAGTACTTTATAGCCTCTCAGTTAAAAGGCAGGGTGGGCATCTTCAAACACCACTAGTGATACTATCAAACAAACTACACTCCACTGAAGTCAGCTGCTCATCTACCATCTCCCATCATGAGAAATAAAAGGAATAAACTGAGCAATTCCAAGAGGGTCCCTGCACCATTGGTGCTCAGGCCCTTAATATGGTAACATTTACAATTAGTTAACATTAGTTAATGTACATGAACAACCCTCTACGCACACCTTGGCAATATAATTGCCATTGGCTAGTAATTTTTTTTTTTTGTCGCCAGACTTCTATTGTAATGTCACTTCTGTGTTTTGAGTTGGATTCGAGGACCAGAAAGAACTGTGTTGCGTGTGTATATATATATATATATATATATATATATATATATATATATATATATATATATGTGGTGTGTGTGTGTGTGTGTGTGTGTGTGTGTATGTATGTATGTATTATATATATATATATATATTTTAGGGGTGTAACGATACGTGTATTCGCATTGAACCATTCGGTACGAGGCTTTCGGTTCAGTACGCACTACAAACCGAACGATTCGTTGGACTAATCCTATTACGTTTGAAAAATAAAAGCTTAAAGTGTGTGAAATATCAGTGTCACTACGCTCAACAATGCATCCCCTTGCTGGGGTGCGTTGAAAGACGATGATCTTGCATCAACAATACCCAGAGATATTGTCAAAAACATCAATTATTGGCAATCTTAAGAGGATATGGCATTTCCAATTAATGTAGGCCTGTTACATTCATATTTTTATTAGGTCTATTATTATTATTATGAAGTTACTTTTATTATTAAATTAAAAGTACAATTAATTTGCCCCACAATAATTACCACATAACTGACGCGCTGCGAGGATACGATTAGGCTATTTATTCCTCAATTAAAATGTTTTTAAAAAAGGTCTTTTAAAACAGGTCTATTAGGCTATACAATAAATTATAGTCCTATAATTAAAATATTAACACTGCAGTCATCAATAAACATCAATGAAACAAAAAGCTTTTATTTCAAGCACCGACTTTCAAAAACAACCTGTTTAACACAAAATACGTTTCTTCTAATTTTTTTCAGTATGTACAGTCCACAAGAGAAATAAAAAGGAAATAAATGAAAACAGCTATAGGCTATATCTTTATCAGCATATGTTGAAGTAGATTAGTCTCTCGTCGTCTCTGAGAGAATATGCGGCATCAGATGCCAAAAGCTCCGTCATTACTCCATCATTACGTTTTTACTTTCACTTTCTGCTTATAGTGAATTGACTGAGATTAAGACGTTCACTGGCATAAATCTTGCGCAAAGTTTGCACGTGTGCAAACCCTTGTGTGATATCCATTGGCTCGCCTTCATGGTGCAAACCCTTGTGTGATATCCATTGGCTCGCCTTCATGGTAAACCCCGCCCCCGGGAACACGCAGCAAAGGAGGCGAGGCCATTAAAACAGAAATATTTCCAACATTGCAACGTAACCAATTGCCACGCCCCCCCCGTATCGAAAACGTACCGAACCGTGACACCACTGTGTCGTATCGAACCGAACCGTGAATTTGTGAACCGTTACACCCCTAATAAATATACAGGTGCATCTCAATAAATTAGAATGTCGTGGAAAAGTTCATTTATTTCAGTAATTCAACTCAAATTGTGAAACTCGTGTATTAAATAAATTCAATGCACACAGACTGAAGTAGTTTAAGTCTTTGGTTCTTTTAATTGTGATGATTTAGGCTCACATTTAACAAAAACCCACCAATTCACTATCTCAACAAATTAGAATACTTCATAAGACCAATAAAAAAAACATTTTTAAAACATGTTGGCCTTCTGGAAATTATGTTAATTTACTGTATATGTTCTCAATACCCCAGCATTGGTAGGGGCTCCTTTTGCTTTAATTACTGCCTCAATTCGGCGTGGCATGGAGGACTGATCAGTTTGTGGCACTGCTGGGGTGGTATGGAAGCGCAGCTATCACTGTTTCTTTGATATGTATAATCAGCACAACTGGCCTTCAGCTCATCTGCATTGTTGGGTCTGGTGTCTGTAAATATGTACTGTCATCTTCCTCTTGACAATACCAGCGTATTTAAAAGTATGAGACATAGATTCTCTATCCTCTTCACTAATATCCTCTGGGTCTCAATCGGGCTCAAATTGATAAGCAGACAACGTGTTTACAATTCAACCGGAGCACATGCCACTGTTTGCCAATCACAACACACTGGCCAATCAATCGCGTACAAGTAACACGAGGCGTTTGTCATGGTCGTTTTTATTGAACCACCCCATAAACACAATCAAGCCTTTTGAAATATTTCCAACATTGTACCAATTGCCCTGGCAAAACGTACCGAACCGTGACACCACTGTGTCAGAACCGTGAATTTGTGAACCGTTACACCCCTAATATATATACAGTGCATCTCAATAAATTAGCGTGGAAAATGAAATCAGCATCTCCATAAAGCTTGTCAGCAGAAGGAAGCATGAAGTGCTCTAAAATGTATTGGTAGATGGCTGTGTTGACTGTGGACTTCATAAAGCACAGTGGACCAACCCAGCAGATGACATGGCAGCCCAAATCATCACTGACTGTGGAAACTTCACACTGGACTGACATGGCAGCCCAAATCATCACTGACTGTGGAAACTTCACACTGGACTTCAAGCAACATGGATTATGTGCCTCTCCACTCTTCATCCAGACTCTGGGACCTTGATTTCCAAATGAAATGCAAAATTTTCTGTCATCTGAAAAGAGGACTTTGGACCACTGAGCAACAGTAAAGTTCTTTTTCTCCACAGCCCAGGTAAGATGCTTCTGACGTTGTCTCTGTTTCAGAAGTGGCTTGGTAGCCCTTTTCCTGAAGACATCGGAGTGTGGTGACTCTTGATGCACTGACTCCAGCTTCAGTCCACTCCTTGTGAAGCTCTCCCAAGTGTTTGAATCAGCTTTGCTTGACTGTATTCTCAAGCTTGCGGTCATCTCTGTTGCTTGTGCACTTTTTCCTACCCAAATTCTTCCTTCCAGTCAACTTTGCATTTAATATGCTTTGATACAACACTCTGTAAACAGCCACACCTTTCAGTAATGACCTTCTGTGACTTACCCTCTTTGTGGAGGGTGTCAATGTTCGTCTTCTGGATCATTGCCAAGACAGCAGTCTTCCCCATTATTGTGGTTTCAAAGAACAAGAGATACCCGGAATTTATACTGTATGGATGGTCATTTATTGAAACTCAAATGTAAATATTCTAATATTTTGAGATACTGTTTTTTGACTTTCATGAGCTGTAAGCTCTAATCATCAAAATTAAAACAAAAAAAACCTTTTGAAATGTTTTACTTTACATGTAATGAATCTAAAATATATGAAAGTTTCACTTTTTGAAATAAGTTACAAGAAAAAAAATGAAATTTTTCACGACATTCTAATTTATTGAGATGCACCTGTATATTAGGGGTGTAACGGTTCACAAAATTCACGGTACGGTTCGGTACATTTTCGATACGGGGGGCGGGGCAATTGGTTACGTCACAATGTTGGAAATATTTCTGTTTTAAACCATGAAGGCAAGCCAATGGATATCAAACAAGAACGCGTTTGCACCAGGGTTTGCACACGTGCAAACTTTGTGCAAGATTTATGCCAGTGAACGTCTTTAATCTCAGTCAATTCACTATAAGCAGAAAGTGAAAGTAAAAACAGAATGATGGAGTAATGATGGAGCTTTCGGCATCTGACGCCGCATATTCTCTCAGAGACAAAGAGAGACGAATCTACTTCAACATGCTGATAACGGTATAGCCCAGTGCTTCTCAAAGTCCGGACTCCGGACCGGGAGGGAATTAAATCCAGACCCGCCTCAACTTCATATTTCAAGCGCACTGGTATCACTCAGACCTCCGTGCGTGGCACACACACACGCACGCACACACACACACACAAACACACACACACACACGCACGCAGGCGCATGAACCAGTGTTGCAGTGTTTACCGACTCTTTTGTAAGACAGCGCATAGCAACTAGCGACATTTTGGATAAACCTTAAGCTTTCATTCAGTAGAATAATGTCACTGGTTTTGCCCCGCGAGCGCGAGGTTCCGCCTTCCCGACGCAGTCTTTCTCCACCGGCAGAGTTAGCAGCGCATTCAAAGAACCGAACCGCAACAGACTTGTGAATGAACGCGTACAAAACAGCATTTCCAAAAACCTATCACTGTTGACTGGCTGGGCATATGAACATGAGTGTAGTTTGTCTGTAAATATGCACATAGTTTGTTACACAGACGGACATTTGTGCTCCATATAAAATAATATAATTCACTGCTGTATAACAGTGCATTGCAGTTATAATTAAATATTTTTGCAATTCAGTTGAAGTGAAGATTCTTCAAAGCAAGGGGAGGTTATCACGGGGCAGACAGCACGTTGCCTGTTACGTCGTTTGGGCTGTGTTGTTGAGCGCAGTGGCACTGATTTCACACACACTTTAAGCTCTTTTATTTTCCAAACGTAATAGGATTAGTCCAACGAATCATTCGGTTTGTAATGCGCACCGAACCGAGAGCCTCGTACCGAACGGTTCAATACGAATATGCATATCGTTACACCCCTTATATATACACACACATACATATATATATATATATATATCTGGTCCTCGAATCTGATTGCCTGAGAGCCTTTTCCAGCAGTGCGATATTCTAGTGATAACAGAACCGTTTCACCATTTGTATCACTCCACTTGCAGTATTTCCCAAATCCACTATCCACTATTTTAGAAATACTACTGTTTTTGTGTCAATGACTGTAGTTTTAAGGGTTTTAGGCAAGAATGTACACTGTAAAAAGTGATAAGTTGACGAGGAAACCCGTTGCTGGCAACGGGTTTCCTCAATTTTTTTAAGTTAAGTCAACTTATCACTTTTTACAGTGTGCTCGTTTAGTCTTCAAATATGTGGTTTGTCAATAAAGATAACGTCTATTTGAAAATTAGCTTCAACATTTTCAGAGATGTGAGTTCCAGGGCATCAGCGGACACTCAGCACTCATGAACCCACCGAGAGCGCCTCACCTCGGCCAGATCTTCTGGAATTTGCCGCTGGTTCTGATGTCTCTATAGTGGTTAAGCATGAGATATAATTTGTTTTGGATAAATCTACTGGGCAGTCTTTGGCTTTGTACTTTTGACTGAACTGCCTAGCAACTTTTATGATGGCTGTTGTAGTTGTTTATTATGATAGGTGGTCTGATGGTCTGATTGCTTCTATTGTTCTCCTCATTTGTACGTCGCTTTGGATAAAAGCGTCTGCTAAATGATTAAATGTTAAATGTTATTAAATATTATTATTCAATTAATAGCCTAATATTTTATATAATTAATTGTAGTATTTATTAGGGATGCATCAATCCGATATTCAGTATCGGTATCGGCTCCGATACTGGCATTTTCTGCGGATCGGGTATCGGTCAGACGAGACGGATCCAAATCTGATATTGTGCGTATATTATTGTGTCATTGTTAAGCCTCACAAAAACACAAAATCATTATAAAGCACCATAAAGTCAAAGTCCAAGTGTTCTGAAGCCGTTCCATAGTTTAATGTGAGGTACAGATGAATATTTAAGTCGTTAAATTGGAGTTCAGGTAAACTCTTCTCTCCGCTGCGTCTGTCTCATCCTCCATTCAGCATTCAAACTGCGTGTCACGTTCGGTTACGACAGTCAGGATGATGAAACTCTCTCCAAGATCGCACAATAACTGAGATTTAAAACCGTTAAAAAGAAAAGGCTCAATAAACTAATCGCACAGATTTAATAAATTACACATCAAAATCTCTTTCCTTTGTGCTTTGAACTTCTCTATCAGGAGCTGCATGCTGTGACTCTGTGCTGCTTCAAGCGCATCATTCTGCGCACGGGATGCGCATAAGTGCCTTGTGCCGCTCTGGATTGGAGCTTTTCGTATTATAATACTTTTGCACAATGAAAGATTATTTATAGTAGGGGTGCTCCGATCAGGATTTTTGAGGCCGATCACCGATTGCCGATCACATAAAGCAGTATCTGCCGATCCGATCACCGATACCGATCTTTTTAAAGCCTTCCTTTTATTATGTAGAATTATTTATAGTGATACTCCAATCAGGATTTTTAGACATTTATTCAGGGCCTGAATTTCATTTCTGAGAATGAATTCCTCTTAGGTGACTCTTGTGAGAGGGGATAATCATTTTTAAATGTTTGATCATGCAGTGCATTTTTATTTTTACAATCATGCAATAGCTTACACACAGCACAAGCTTGATTTTGTGAGCTGTATATGAGGTGGCCTTTTATGCCAGGTTCACACATAGGCCTAGTTCGTTTGCAGTGTGTATGCAGTCCATGTGCGGTACATAAGCGGTGCAGAAGCAGCACTGACTGTGCTTTCACACAGGAGTCTGCAACTGATCTGTGGCTGTTTACCACAAACACATCATTTATCCATTATTTTGATTTCAAATCCAAACATTGTCACTGAAAATGCTTTTTCAGCATTGTGATTATTTTTTTTACATCGTACAGTAATACAATCTTTCATAGATGGGTTTAAACAAAATACATATAAGTAAAGCAACACATTATTCAATGCCTTTTACTTGTGCATTTACTTCTAGATCATAAAATATATCAGTGCCGTTGTTTTGTCTCAAGATGCACACCAGTAATGTTTTTTTTTCCTAAGCATGTTTATAAAAATTACTTAAATGTCCTAATTGAACTATGGCCTAATCCTGGCTTAGTCTAAGCCCTGTCCGTGAAACCAAGTTGATTTGAAGCCGTTTGCGCATTTTGAAAGAGAAAGAGAGAGCGCGCGCGGTGATTCACTCACGCTGTTTGTGAAATTATGTCTCACATAAGGTTTTCAAATTACTTTATAAGTTATTTAATGAAGATATATGAATTGTACCTCACCTACAGCATTATAATTATTTCACCCGCGCCGGACAGAGACTGAGACGGTGCGCTGCATGTCGTGCCAAATCTTTCACAGCAGGCGCGTCATCAGCTAGAGATCGGTTTTTTGAGATCGGCCTTTTTAGAGACCGCCGATCAAACACCCCCAAGCGATTATCGGCCGATAATGATCGGTAGCCAATCAATCGGAGCACCCCTAATTTATAGTGTTTTTTTGTTCTGTCCTATAATAGGACAGAACAAGAAAGGTTATTAATAATCTAATGTATAGCACAGTAATGGAGGCAGCCAAATATATTAGATAGGACTCCTATCTATGTTGCTGCCTTCATTAATGTGCTATTCATTTAAAAGAAATGTCTTTTAATTTTATGGTTTATATTTATATATAAATACACATATACTTGTTTTCATTAATGTATTTTACAACAATACAAAGAGCAATGTGTAACATATTACCATATTTAGTCCTATACTTATTCACTTTTATTTGTTCCCAACTAAATAATGTTATTTCACTAAATGTTTAGATTTTATAAAATTGTGCACTCGTGATTTTTCTAGAATAAATTTGCTGCTAAATTACCCACTAACCTAGTTTATAATAGTATTTTTTTTGTCAGATTATGATTATATATTTTTTCATTTGTTATTTTTCATTAAAATTAAGTTGTCTATATTTAGTAGATTGTGTTTAACACACAAAAGAGTGACGATCAGGTCAACACACTACACAAATTCTACATTGATTAAAAGAAAAACTCCACTGGTATCGAATCAGATCGGAATCGGCCGATACTCAGAATTTTCTGGATCGGATCTGAAAAAAAATGGTATCGTTGCATCCCTAGTATTTAATAATAGTATTTAAAAAAAACAGTTTGTGTGTTTGTGATGGTGGTTACTTTCATTTTTCCGCCATCAATGATGACAAGAGACTGTTTTTATGAGTTAGTCAGCAGTAAATACTTTTATATTGAAAAAGACTGAAACAGGGTTGTAAACTAGGAAGTTATTTTTACTTTCAACAACAGCTTCCAAGACGGAGCCAACAAATGCACTGAGCAGCACTGTCATCGGAAATCACCCTTAAAGGGGTCATCGGATGCCCATTTTCCACAAGTTGAAATGTTTCTTTAGGGTCTTAATGAAAAGTTTATAACATACTTTGGTTAAAATTTCTCAACGTAGTGTAAAAAACACCCTTTTTACCCTGTCAAAATCAGCTCTGTTTTCAGCAAGCAGTTTTTTTAGTCCATGTTGCTTTAAATGCTAATGAGCTCTGCTGACCCCGCCCCTCTCTTCCGTGGAGTGACGAGCAGACTGTAAAATTCAGCCGCGAAACTGGCTAACTAGCACATTATTAGGAAAGGTGATTTGCAAAGATTCATAAAAACCCTTATACTCACTTCTGTAGATGAAGCTGGATCACAAATGATTCGCGCGAACAGACGCATTTAGGCAGATTACTTAAGTTCTATCATTAAAAAGTGCTCAATTGTCTGATGTTAAAAGTGTAGTTGTTAGGCTTTCAGATGTACCAATTAGGGGTGGGCGATATGGAAAAAATATCATATCACGATTATTATTTTTTTTGAAATATCACGGTTCATGATTTTATCACGATTCTCTGTCATGTTGGTTTTACTATTTTGCAAGTTGTCTGAGCACAACAGCCAAACTAATTTCCCTATCATAAAGACAAAGCCTTTCAAGGTTAAAAAAAAGGCAGATATTTAGGCCAAAGTGGGTGAAGAATAAAAATCTTTGTCATTATTTTATCTTTGTTATTAAAAAATAAGAACAAAAGATACACATTACAAATACACATAATATACAAATAAAACAAACATTGCTTTATTTTCAGGGACAATAGGTGTATTTAGCGTGAATTAACAAATATAAAAATAAAACACTATATAGACTGATTCCTAAAGCAACTGTATTCAAGTTTTTCAGTCAACAGTAGTGAGTGATTTTTCTCTTTGTTTTTTTGTTGTTTTATTAACGTTAAAGGAATAGTTCACCCAAAAATAAAAATTCTGTCATCGGTCAGTCAATTCTGTCATAGTGTTTTATTTTTATACCATCATTTACTCAAAAGTTGTTTTAAACCTGAGTGAGTTTCTTTCTTCTGCTGAACATAAACGCTATTTTGAGGAATGTGGAAAACCAAACAGTTGCTGGTCCACAGTGACTTCCATAGTATTTTTTCCCTACTGTCAAAGTCAATGTGGATCAGCAACTGTTTGGTTACCCAGATTCTTCAAAATATCATCTTTTGTGGTCAGCACAAGAAAAAAATTAATACAGGTTTGGGACAACATGTGAGTGAGTAAATAATGACAGAAATTAAATTTTAGGGTGAACTATCCCTTTAATTACAGTCGGCAGCATGTTTAGTACTGTCCCTTTAAGACCTGCACGCATCTAATATACAAGCATCCATCCGTTTCTCTCAGCTGTTTACTTTCATTTTAGACATAACCAACGGAGTCTATATGTAAACCCTGTGTGTTTTAACAGTATTAGCACAAAACATAACTTAGTTCAGTAATCAGGCGCTGTTAGACAGGCTTTTTAGCGCACGCGCTTCTGGTGTATGAGCTCAGAAAAAGCGCACGTCAGACCAGCGCATGAATGAAACATTTAACCGGCAAGGCTTGTATGCAAATAATGTACTTTTGCGATCGCAAATAAGTGCAGTGTCCTGTGAGAGTAACTCTACCGCTGAGTGTCATGTTGTACAGTATATAGAGACGGAGGCGCCAGAACTGTAATTGATAAAATGCGCACTGTAGCACGATACTACGATATTTCTTCAAAAGCAGATCGTGGAGACATTTTTATCGTCTACGAACAAAAATCGTCAAATCGAACACCCCTAGTACCAATTTACAAAAATAATATAATTTGTTGGAACTGTTCATGTATGTATGTATGTATGTGTGTGTGTGTGTGTGTGTTTGTGACATATGAGGACACAAATTTGTATAATAACATGGGTATGATAGGTATTACAAGGAGAAGGTGATTTATGAGGACATTTCCCCATGTACCCATATTTCAAAAGGCTTATAAATCATACAGAATGAGTTTTTTGAGAAAGTAAAACTGCACAAAGTTTCTTGTAAGGGGTAGGTTTAGGTGTAGGGTTTGTACAGTATAAAAACTAAAAATAATTATGCCTATGGAATGTCCCCACAATTCACAAAAACAAACGTGTGTGTGTGTGTGTGTGTAAATCTGAAAGCCTAACAACTACACTTTTAACATCAGACAATTGAGCAATTTTTAATGATAGAACTTTAGTAATTAAAAGTAAAACATGGAAGCCATGTATGAATAAAAATGTAGGACTCCATATTTGTCATATTGACAGAAAAATAAAGCAGGTTTTAAGGGATTCTGTCCACAGGATCAGATTCATTTATACATTTGCATGTATTTGTGATGTATTATGTATTGTTTTCTGGATTCTGTTTAATGTTTAAATACAAACATATTATCAACAAAGGCGGTAATCAAATGAATGCATAATACTTTAACACCTTATTTTTTTAATTCAATCAGATTGAAAATCTCAAATGAAAATTGTCATCATTTACTCACCCTCATGTCATTCCAAACCTGTATAATTTTCTTGAAAATTTTCATTTTTAGGTGAACTATTCCCTTAACAGCTCTTTTTCTTTTTGCCAAACAAAGTGCTGCATAACAGATGTTTACTTTTTAAATTCAAACATGGACAAAAAAAATTGACATTGTGTGATATATTTCTTAAAATTATGTTATAAAATATAAAAACGAATTATATTATAAAATTATAAAAACAATAACTTGTATTATTATTACTTTGAGAAGTACACTCTACTGTACAACAGTAAACAGTAATATATTTCTGTCGAGTTTTCTTCAACATTTGCAAAATTCTGTGACATTCCACATTAAACACTAAATTTGATTTTCATGACTGGATTTTGCAATCATAGCGCCCTATATATCTTTTTTGACAGAAAAGATCTGAGGTCATTTCAAACGCACAGAAGTACACAAAGCTAATTTTCTTCTGTCAGCCAGCTGCCCCACGAATCAGCACAGCTTTAGCAACTCTGTCACAAGCTCTCTTGGGAAACAGGCTGCAAAAAAGCCTTATCTGGAACTGATCAGGATGTAGGGAACAGGACAATCTAGAAACCAAAGGCACGCTGAGAACGACAGCTCAGGTTCCAGAAAACAGAAATGAACAGAGAATAAACTGTACAACAACACTTTTGTGTACGTTACTAACACAACAGTGAAATGCATCACATTATTTACGTAACACTCATGTTAAAGCGCCTCGAGGTAAGTAGCGTTGCGCTACAAAAAACGCAAATTTAACATGTCTGGCTGGATTAGATGAATGAGAGAAGCCTGTCGTGAAGCGTTTTGCAATGCTCCTCAGCACGTGCAGGACGTCCCCATCCCTTCTCATGTCTCTCTAACGCACTCACGTTGTACAAACATACAGCTTGCCTGAGCACTGAAGGGGGCATCGGCCTATAAGCAGGCAAGGCTGCTGCACGCATCACCGGAACCCAGGATCGCAATTGGCTATCGTGCCAAATAAGGAGGGACCAGATTATATAAACAGATCCGGCTTCTAAATACAGGCTGAGCAGCCAATCACAAGCACTGCCTGCACACACGGCATCACTAGTGATGAACTGAGTGGCTGAGAGATACAGAGCGAGAGAGAGAGAGAAAGGTAGCGTGATGGAAAAAAGACAAAGAAAATTGTGGGCAGCACAGGACACTCTCTTAACATGCCGACAAAATGCTGATGGCAGGAGTGCGACGAACAATACAAATGACACGACAAAGGGTTTGGCTACCTTTATGAACACAAACAACAGCTGCAGCATTTTAATGATAATGAATTAGTTTACCCAGAAATTAAAATCCTGTCATCATTTACTCAACCTCATGCTGTTCCAAACCTGTATGACTTCATGCAGGTCTCAAGGTGGTTTTCTTGCCCATACAATGAAAGTCAGTGTAGTCCAGTGTTGTTTTGGACCTCTGACTTCCATTGTATGCACAAAAACAGCTAAATCTTCTTTTGTGTTGCACATAAGACAAACAATAGTCATACAGGTTTGGATTGATTAAATGACTGAATTTTAATTTTTCGTTGAACTATCCCATCAAGCGTACAAACTGCACACACTTTGGGAAAACATTACTCAATGGGGCATGTGGTATATTTAGGGCGTATTCAAAATGGCTTTAGTATATATGGAGAGGAAAATATATTGGGATGCAAATTGTAAGGAATTAACATTTAGGATTTATAGCTAACAATCTCAGTTCATTAATTTATCTCATTATTTTAATACTTCTCAATAAGGCAATACATGTAGTACATGAGCAGTACATGTAATAATGTCAAAGTATTGTAGTACAGAGTTTTGTCCACATACACAAAAAATAATGCTGAGGTTCATGAAGCAATAATAAAAACTTCATGAAAACCATTTCAGTTGGCAGCATTTTTGGAAATAGAACAATTTATACAAAAAAAGGCCCATTCACACTAATAATAACTATAACAATAACTACAGTGGGAAAAAAATTATTTGATCCCCTGCTGATTTTGTACGTTTGCCCACTGACAAAAGAAATGATCAGTCTATAATTTTATTGGTAGGTTTATTTGAACAGTGAGAGACAGAATAACAAACGAAATCCAGAAAAACGCATTTCAAAAAAGTTATAAATTGATTTGCATTTTAATGAGTGAAATAAGTATTTGATCCCCTATCAATCAGCAAGATTTCTGTCTCCCATGTGTCTTTAACCTGTTAACCAGCACCCCCCATATTGGGAATCACAGCTGAAAATGACTAACTTAAAATGGTAACAGCTCCTGACTTCAGTGTGTCACACACACAATTGTGGTGTCTTTGGAAAGAAGACCCTTTGGCCTTTACTATCCATCATCCAGAGTTGATAATGCTCAAAAATATAAAAAGTTATAGACACTGAACTGCCTTGATAAAAATTGTACCACACTGAATTTTTTTTTTTATTTCATATAAAAATACATGAAATCAGCCCTGAAGCAATCCAGAAAAGTAATGGGTTGAAAGTCACATGTCTCATGAGTTTATATTTCAAATCTGAAGAAGATACCATGAAAAATGAGATTCATGCAGACATTTTTCTAGACCCCCCCCCCTCTGTTTGAGGAAAAATATTTACCAAATTATTGAAGGGTTCTACTACAAACTATTTAGTCTTTATACATGCCACTGCAGTTTTTCAATTATAAAACAGTAGACAGAATCTTAGTGATGAGTACATACTGATTTCCTGACATACAGATAGATGCTCCTGCTCATACATTAGTAATCACTTGCTGACGATCATTCATACAGATGCTAATCATAAAGATGGCCGCCCATATTGTCAATAATTACATTATAATGGCCTTTTATATAGACTGCATTCACACTGATATCTGTGAACAGTCAGTAATTACATGCTGATTATCAGCCATAGAGATGTTAATCACACAGATACAGGCACATTACCCACAAAACACGCAAACATATATGAAAACTGTTGAAGAAGAAAAAAAAAAAAGTTATTTGTGCTAAAAAGATCGCTAAGTTACGCCCCCATCAGATGACCGGTGCGTCACAGCGTGCGTCACGCACCGTCACGAGGGAGCGCCAGAATTCAAATAAACAATCTTCCGTGTATCTTTGAGGATGATTTCATTCTGTTTGGAACATTGTCTGCTACAAAATCATGCTGTTTTTTTACCACCAAGACGCTGTTTTTGAGCGTAATCTGTTCCATAACGGACACAAACAATAACTCTCCCTGAAGAGATGAGACGTAAACAAATGAATAACGATCCAAATTACAACGTTGTTGTTTCTTTGGACTAAAAGTGCTCGATGGAATGTTGTTCACTGGACCCTTATCTCTCAAACTAAACCAGGATTTACAGCAGAGGATACGTTTGAGTGTCGTTATCAGGATGAACATGGTATGTACTGCGTTTTTTTTATACATGTTTTGATGTGTACTGCTTACACAAATTTAGCAAATACATTCCTTATAAGCTTTCTATCGAGAAACAGCGATCTGTCGTCGATGCTTGAGGCTTAGACCTTCAAAATGATATATAGTTTGTCAAGATTCATTTTGTCCTGTTTTACTTTATCTGTTTGAAAACAATGACGTGTGCAAACAAAGAGCTTTCAGTGCGCTGGCGTCCTGGTGCGGGTTAACAGGTTAATACAGGAAAGGAGCTGAGATTAGAAGCACTCTCTTAAAGGGAGTTACCTGTATAAAAGACACCTGTCCACAGAAGCAATCAATCAATCAGATTCCAAACTCTCCACCATGACCAAGACCAAAGAGCTGTCCAAGGATGTCAGGGACAAGATTGTAGACCTACACAAGGCTGGAATGGGCTACAAGACCATCGCCAAGCAGCTTGGTGAGAAGGTGACAACAGTTGGTGCGATTATTCGCAAATAGAAGAAACACAAAATAAATGTCAATCTCCCTCGGTCTGGGACTCCATGCAAGATCTCACCTCGTGGAGTTTCAATGATCATGAGAACGGTGAGGAATCAGCCCAGAACTACACGGGAGGATCTTGTCAATGATCTCAATGATACCAATTGAAAACAATTGAGCCTCTTTCACACAGCCATTCCGGAAAATACACAGAAAATGTGTCTGGTGATTTGTCCCGGGATGGTCTGATTTTGGTTCATTCACACTGCCAGTGATTTTCCGGAATCTGTGCGTGCGTTAACACAACCCGTAAAGATCCCGTAAAGACACGTGACATTTCATGTGACGTGTATAATGCGCCGTGCACCATTTCACTAAACTGGCGAACGATTTCAGCTTCAGCGCAGATAGTGAGGAGCTCCCTGATCGCTGATCATGTTTCATTGTGTGAACGTTGATCTGCCTTCAAAACAACTGGAAAAACAGTCGCACGATAAAGTGCGTCATCACTACGACACTCCCTTTACAGCATTGATCCGGCTTTTGGTCACACAGCGCTCGTTCCGGGACTGAACCCGGCAATGTTACTAGGTCCCCAACCCGGGATCGATCCCGGAATTAATCCCGGGACATGTTTGCATTCACACAGAATGTACTCCGGCAATTTTCTGGGACCAACGTGCAGTGTGAAAGGGGTTTAAGTAACACACTACGCCGTGAAGGACTGAAATCCTGTAGCGCCCGCAAGGTCCCCCTGCTCAAGAAAGCACATGTACAGGCCCGTCTGAAGTTTGCCAATGATTCAGAGGAGAACTGGGTGAAAGTGTTGTGGTCAGATGAGACCAAAATCCAGCTCTTTGGCATCAACTCAACTCGCCATGTTTGGAGGAGGAGGAATGCTGCCTATGACCCCAAGAACACCATCCCCACCGTCAAACATGGAGGTGAAAACATTATGCTTTGGGGGTGTTTTTCTGCTAAGGGGACAGGACCACTGCACCGCATCAAAGGGACGATGGACGGGGCCATGTACCATCAGGGCCAGGGCATTGAAGCCAGCCAGGGCATTGAAAATGGGTCGTGGATGGGTATTCCAGCATGAGAATGACCCAAAACACACGCCCAAGGCAACAAAGGAGTGGCTCAAGAAGAAGCACATTAAGGTCCTGGAGTGGCCGAGCCAGTCTCCAGACCTTCATCCCATAGAAAATCTGTGGAGAGAGCTGAAGGTTCAAGTTGCCAAACGTCAGCCTCGAAACCTTAATGACTTGGAGAGGATCTGCAAAGAGGAGTGGGACAAAATCCCTCCTGAGATGTGTGCAAACCTGGTGGCCAACTACAAGAAACATCTGGCCTCTGTGATTGACAACAAGGGTTTCTGCACCAAGTACTAAGTCATGTTTTGCAAAGGGGTCAAATACTTATTTCACTCATTAAAATGCAAATCAATTTATAACTTTTTGAAATGCGTTTTTCTGGATTTTTTTGTTGTTATTCTGTCTCTCACTGTTCAAATAAACCTACCATTAAAATTATAGACTGATCATTTCTTTGTCAGTGGGCAAACGTACAAAATCAGCAGGGGATCAAATATTTTCCCCCCACTGTATATTAGCATCCAGAACAATGTATGATAAAGCTCTGTTTATTATAAGCACAGTGCAGTTTTGTTGTCTGCTGCTTTAAATGCTCAAGCTCTTTAAAATCGGTTGGATTCTGATTGGCTCTCAATGTTTTTATTGTTCATCATCTGGAAAAAAAATGTTCTGAAAGTGATTTCAATTATATTGTTTTTCTGTGTTGTTATCGTTATAGCTGTGGTGTGAACTTGCCTATTCTCACAGAATTAGAATGATTATTACAACTTTATCTTTACCACCCTCCTTGGCTTGAATGGGCCATAAGAAATTATTCCCATTTATAAGAGTTAAAGAGTTGTTTGTTGTTGTGGTGTTTTGTAGTATGAGTGGATATTCAAAAAGAAGCAGAACTCAAACATTTGATGTCTAATCACAAATCTGAAAACACTATGAAATGACATGTCGCGTATATGATGGACTAACCTGCACTTTAGACAGCTCGTAATGGTCCGCTTCAGGTCCGGGCAGGGTCTCTCTAGACGATACGGCCCTGTACGCAGAACCAGATGCCAGACAGTCCTTTCCCAAATCATGTCCTTTCATCTTCTTTTACCAACATAGGAGCGCCTTTGTTGCTTCTTCTCTGAGCTTGATCTTGTCAAAGTCTCCAAATCTGAACTGATGAGAGAAGAGATGGGATAACATGAATGGAAATGTTACTCTTATTTAGTCAGTATCGATTGAGCACATTATATGCGCAAATCCCATTTTATCCCATTTAAGCCTACCTTTGAAGTCTGACAAGATTATATTGTTGTAGGTAAATAATGGACATATGGATTGCACGGACAAACTTACAATTTTTAGTAGGCACTTTCAGTTGTCTCAAAACCTAGTGAGCAGCCTACCTAAATAGCATTTATGGCCATCATTTGGCCAGACTAAGTACATTATTGTTCAATTTTACCAAATCAAATGAAAAGGACCATAAAGATGACAACTAACCAAATTTTCACCCAAAATTATCATGACTGTAATGCATCCAAACATTTTGCAATTCTCTTTAGCCATTTTTACAGTGTTTAAGCAAATAAATACATTAAAATAATATAATTTATTTAATTTACATACACATAGATGAACAGCAATACAACAAATACTATCCTTATGTATAAATACTTATACATATTAATTTTTCTAAATTTTCTCCTAAAATGATCATGACTATAATGCACCCAGATGTTTTGCAATTCTTTTTAGCCATTTTTACTCCACTACAGAAACTAAATATATTATAGTAGACAATTTATTTACATATTTATACTTACTTTTAGTCATGAGAATTAGCTTTTATTGCATTACGAAAATGATAGTGAGGGGAAAATGTGCTCAACTGTATGTAATAATGCAAAACATCTCAGTGGTCTTTCATTTACTTACTTACTCCAGTTACAAAATACAGTTTATTATTTCTTTCTTGTATGCTATATGCCCGAACACGTTCTTGGCTTCACGTGATACACGCGTCTGCAATGACCAAAAATGTTGCTACTAATAGTGTACTAATGATGTTGACTATGCTCACTAGCTTTTGACACACTGCCAGTATTTTGACATTACCGGACAGATATGATGCTGTCGTGAATGAATATACACATTAATATATTGATCTGTATAGCGAGAGAGGGGCATTTATCTGGCGAATACTCTATTACGCTTTGACTAATAGCTACATTCTCGGAAGACACAATAAAAACACAATACATTAGATGACATTGGATAGCGCTGGTTAAAGCTTTAAGTCTGTCTCGTGTTTATTTGAGTGTAATAGGCCCTGCATCTCCTCTAACCAGAAGAGAACAACCAGTTCCCAAAAACAAGATTGAAAACAACAAACCACACGGGTTTCATTCAGGGACATCTACAGGCTTTTTAGATAAAACAAACAAAACAAAAAAACACGGGGAGATATATGTTTAACATTACCCAAACGGATCTGCTTTTTATTATGGCAAAGAACACACCTTATATAATCCCATTCTTATTGTAATAATCCCATTAATGCCTTTTTTCGGATAATAATTTCCCACTTAATGCAGTAGCATATATGTATCCTGATTTGGATTATAATTAAACATCACGCATCAACAATAATACCAGCTGCATAAATGCGTTTCAATATAACGTTACCGTCTAAACAGAGTGCATCAGACTTGTACTCAGACAATAGATGTCACCTACATCAGGATATAACACACCGAGAAAGACGATGTCCATCACAGTAGCGCATATTCACATGAAAGATGCGTTTTGATTGTTTGTTTAATCTTCTTAAAAGTCAATATAGTAATTTACCATGACATGTCAAATGATGCTAAAATCAGAAACAGTTTAAAAACATTTTTAAATGGTGTCAGAATTACACATGTGTAGCATGCAAATTATACTGCAATAAATTTTATTTTACATATCAAATAAAAGATAAAAGTGTCCACTGTAGCAGATACCTGTTCGTATGGTTGGTCTGCGGATCTTCAATAGCGGATGGAGCAAAACAACTTCGTTATAAACCAGCTATTTGAAGGACTCAGATAGACGCCGTTATGGGAAATGTAGTGTAACGAGCGTTCGCTACAAGTTCACATAGTGTAAGTGCCGATTTGTTAGAACTACATTACCCACAATTCATTTCCCCGTGAACGCGTCAGAGCTCTGTTAGTGGGCGGGGCTTATTGCGCGACTGAAAGCGACGCGCATCCTCTGCAGTCAAACGCTAGTATTGCAGTGTGGTAATAAGCGTGAGGCTCTGGAGTGGAATTTTACAATTCCTGAAAGTGCAGTGTGATGATGAAACTGCAAAATATGCGGATATTATTTCTTTCGTTTCACTGTTTCATCGGAAACTACACCTGACGCATACTAACCCGTTCAGAGCTCATGTAGAAACACAAAATTATATCCATGCATTTCCTCTCTACATGCAGCCAGAAATGATTTAAAATATCAGTATATATTAAATAAGTTTTATTATCCATATAATTATACATTAGCTATTAAACTTATTTCAACAAAACGTAAATGAACCCCAAAAATTGCAGATTCAAATCATTCAATAAAGCGAATGTGCTGCCTATCAAGAGTTTATTTGCAAAAAACACATAACTGTTTTTTTACATTTTCAAAAATCGTGTTTTTATTGTTAGTTAGCTGTATTTTTTAGTTATTTTTACTTAATCAAAATAACCCAACTGCTGCTTGATCTAATTGATTAATCTAAAACCAGCTGCTAGTCTATTACATATAAATACATACACAAAGAACAGGCAAGTAGCTGGAAGTACAATAACTTCATATTTCATCGGATAAAGGTTACTACACATTTTAATAATGTCACTTACCAGCTTCTCTTTAAATACCAATTATTTTATTTTCAAGACATATTAACTTTAGAATCATGCCACATCTATCTGCCCAACATCACAGGACACTTTTTTTAATATATATATTTAGTGTGGATAGCCTTGACAGTGTCACTAGATTAATTTTACAGTACGCAAATGTCACTGAATGGGGTTTCTTACAAGCTCAGCAGTTGCTATTACTTACCATTAAGTTAAATGCCCTCTCTGTATCCTGATCTACACTAAACCCAGACAAATGTTCTTGTAAGTGCTCCAGTGTTGAGTTAAGGAAGTGTTAATGATGAAACCTGTATTTCCCTTAATTGTGCTCTTTTCAGTTCTTCTACAGATGGTTCAACTGGAGCATCAGTTCCTCTGCTAATCTGGCTCGATACAAACACTACAATTCTCAGACATTGCTCTACGGAAAAAAAAACTGGGCAGAAAATTGCAAAAGCTAGCAAGATTTCAAAGTGGTTGCAGAAACTATACTGTGTATACGGAAGAAAGATCAGACAGGCAACTTTTTGGACCAATTTTTTTTATTGTCTGTACACAAAAGTAGGTTACACACGAGATGGGTACAGCATCTGAAAAGCAAAAAAAAAAAAAAAAATAGTTAATTGTTGAACACTTGCAGCTTTTTTGGGTAATGAAGCATTTCATACATTTTGCCACAAACATACAGCCAGTCAACATGGCTCAATCTATACACAGGAGGAGTGAATTCAAAGTAATACATTTACAGCATCATGCATCAACAATTTTACATTCTCCTTTTTAAAACTTGAAGCAGATTATAAAGTACAAGGGAATGCATTTGTGCCCAAACATCCTACATCAGGGTTGTCCAATCCTGCTCCTGGAGGGACACCGTCCTGCACTTTTAATGTAACACCTGAACCAGCTAATCAAGGTTTTACTAGGCACACCAGAAACTTCCAGGCAGGTGTGCTGAGGCAAGTTGGAGCTAAACTCTGCAGGACAGTGGCCCTCCAGGACCGAGTCTGGACACCCCTGACATCAGACAAGTACGACTGGATCTACCAAAATCTCTTGCTGACACGTGAGAGAACTACAAAACCCCACTGTGACCCTGAGGAAGGTGGCACTGTTCTTGCAATCAGTGAATTCAGAAATGTTCTTTACTCAAGGTTTTTCCTTTCTAGCATAACTTTGGAAGAAATGCAGTTTCTGATAGACATTTTACTGCAGGAATATCAATTAATACACCTTCAATGACAAAACTTCACAATAAAGCTGTTAAACGACTTGTTAAAATGCCAACAGACAAACTTGATTAAAACTTACAAGGTAGCCCTAAAAGCAACATTTTGACCTTTTGCGAAATTGTTAAACCAGCACGGTCTTGAATTTTTGTCACTGCCACATTATAAAAGTATACATATACTGGACAAATGACACACTAGCAAACACAAAGTATATCCAGCCTTACAAGTCTGTTAGACTAGTAAGTACGCATTTCAGGGACAGACATTGATATTTTAAGACCCTTACCACACGAATCCTGTGCCCCATAGCCTTCGCTGGAAGGTTGCTCTTGAACTTGGCACGAACCATTCCACTGTTTCCATGAGCCCGTGTGACTTTACCCCAGATGACACGCGTCTTGTTGGGTTTACCGCCAGGTGTTGCAGTGTTCCTTCAGACAACATACAAAACTCACATTAAATAACACTGCTGACTACAGACAGAAACCAAATAAGATAGAAATGATGAAACATGTCTCTGCATGCAAATGTCAAAATATGTTTCACAATTACATTCAAACTGTCTATTAATGTCAACATGAAAGCCATTCATAACCTATTTTACTTCCAAAATCTGACATTCCATGTGAAACATGACAATCAATGAAGTGAAAGCCAATGATGACCAAAAAAAAAAAAAAAACGGATTGATTATGAAGGCTAAACATATTAGATTAATAAAATGCATCAAGAACTTTTGGAATAATACCGAAGAAACTCAATGTGGTGTCATAACCGTAAAAACATGACACAAACATATCACTGACAGCAGCGCAGACTCAAGTCTTTCCTCACACATACGTCACTCGTCCCATAAAGACTTCACTGTGCATCACTTACTTTTTTGCCTTGTAGACGTAGGCACAGCGTTTGCCCAGGTAGAAGTCGACCTCATCGCGATTGTAGACTCCCTCGAGCTTGAGCAGAGCAGTGTGCTCACGCTGGTTCCTCAGGCCACGCTTGTAGCCAGCAAAGATGGCCTTACTCCACAGCCTAAATGAGACACAAGGTAAAAACGGTTTAATTATCTTCAGCTATATGTATGAGCCAAGCAACATTTAACCCCATAAAGTCTGACACACAAGTCAAACACCTAATTATTATTTTATTTAAAAAGGAACCATTTACTGAATCTTTAGACAAAATATAAAAGAAAAGCGTTAAATACTTGTTTGTTTTAAATCATATTTGATACATCAGCATTTGTGGCTCATAAAGTAAGATATAGTGAGAATATCAAGCACACACTAAAGAATGAGGGAAAAATATAACTATCTAGAACAGGGGTGTCAAACTCAGTTCCTGGAGGGCCGCAGCCCTGCAGAGTTTTGTTCCAACCCTACTCCAACACACATATTATGCAGTTTTCAATTAAGCCTGAAGGACTTGATTAGTTGGATCAGGTGTGTTTAATTAGGGTTGCATCTAAACTCTGCAGGGCTCCGGCCTCCAGGAATTGAGTTTGACACCCTTGATTTAGAGGCACAAGCTAATGGAAAATTAGACATTTCTATAACCAAAAAGTAAGATGCAATTCTAATAGCTAACAAAATGCATGTAGCAAATTGTGTACAGCTGCTTTTTTTTTAGCAAAGTATTGTAGTATTAAATGGTTTTATAGTATTAAATATATTCCTGTTAATCACACCGAACTAACGTTACACATCAATTCAGATTATATTTGTGACAGCTTTTATGTCTTACCTTCCAGGCATGATGATGCTTTGACCAGGTCAAATAAACCTAAAATGACAAAAACATTTAGTCTGAGGAGCAAGAAATATACAGTCCCGTATTATTGCTGGAAGTATTTAACACATATTCATCGTCTACATCTCCACTACATTAGCGTCGCAGCTGCTGCATGTTTATCTTCCTCAACGCTAGGCTGTTGAGTTCTTACACAAAGTTATACCTAGATCATAGTTCTTACTACGTCTTCAAAACAAGCGTATCAGAGTAGAAACCAACAAAAAAGCTAAACAAACATGTATGTTTTGACAGCAATGAGGAGAAATGTGCTCCGGATAACAGTTTAGCCTGAGCCAAGTGGATCCAACAATCCGTTTAAAATCTAAAGCATCTTATTCCGTACGAGGCAGAACTCTGCGGAATATGGACTTCAGGTGTATTTTTATTAATACTGGTAGAAATTGTGCTTTAGTTTACATCACATAAGGCTAAAAATGTCACATTTTAAAAGTCGAGCTCTAAAACGCTCACCTGATTCCGTCTCAAAAATGGAGGAAAAGGCCGCTCGCAAGGTACGCTGGGAAAATGTTAGCAGCGGTGTCTGAAAATGTGCCTGACTAAAATTATACCGCTTTTCCAGTTGCCCCTCAATCATCATCAACAACAACAACATAATAATAAATGTGTTCTTTAATATCACTTTAACTTTAACAACTGTATTACCTTTTCACAAATTATTTATATTATTAATTCTTTATTTCTACATATAGGCCTACCTTAAAACAAAGTGCTAAATGTCAACAAAGTGCAAAAATACATATGCACATAAACCTTAACATAGAGAATGCACGAATTACAAAAACAGAGAGAGAGAGAAAGAGAGCACCAAGGTGTCTGTGTTCAACATACACACACTTTTATTAGACTTCATTTAGAGTTTTATTTGCCTAGTGTTTAGAATTATTATTAGAATTATTTGAAAAGTGTTTAGAAAGCATTCATAAAATGTAGCTCCACTTCTGTAGAGGACTGTTTTATCTGCTTCATAATGGAAGAGAAACTCTTAATGGATAACCAACTAATTATAAATCAAATTCAGATAAGATGAATAACCAGTCATTTGCTGTCTTGGAAAATATTGTATTATTTTTCATAAAGACTTGAAATATTGAAATGATGTATTTTTATTAAAATGTATTGTACTAAGGATTGTATGGAGTATGAAGAAATAGGCTGGTGGTGACTGCTGTGCTTCTTCCTTGTTCTGCTTCTGATAAAATACCCAGAAGTACCAAAATCAACCTGGTGACTGACAGATCACTAAACAGACTGTAGTTCCATCTTTGTATTATTCTGAGATACAAACTCACGATTAATGACAGTCGTTTTGCAGGTCATTTCTGAGCTTCAAAATTACAATCATGTGCTCCGACATTTTTTCTATAGCCTGACTAAAAGGGCGATGCATCTGCTCTGGTGTATCTGGTGTCATGCTCACATTTTCAAGGGACTATTCCTCTTAGAAAAATTACTCTTTTTTTTTTTTTTTTTGCTTGTGAAGTTCTTGTCATTGTTTGGTCTTCTAAGTGTTGCAGATACATGCTGCAGATGTTATGTATATGAACCCAGCCACTTGGCTTTTACATCATTTGCAAATTTCTAAGGACATTAGAGCAGTAATGATCTCTAATGACTCTCAGTGACTATATTTAGGGGCTCCGTTGTTCCTCCCTGAGCAGCCTGTCCTGCTGTTGCAACCTCAAGCAGAAAGGTTTTTATGTTCAAATGTTTCTTTGGGGGCAAAAAAAAATCAGGTAAGATACTTTATTTTCATGGAAAAGGAAACCGTGAACCCTGAAAATGACGACTTCTTTTTGGGTTCTGGAGCTGTTGTATTTCCATCTGCGTTCTCCTCTGTTGTTTCCTCATCGTCATCCTTGTTCTTGCTGTCTTTCTTGGATCTGAAAGGATTCTTAAGCTGCAAACAAATTACACTCATTAGTAAAACAGACTTTGTTTCAATAAGTAAGCACAGATATTAGGTAGCACACGTATACAGAGGAGAAATTACCTTTTTAAGGACGTTTGCTTTCATCATCTTTAACTTCTCTCTGAAGGTCAGTTCTGGTAGATCCCCCTGTATTGACACGTCGTGACTCTTCCGTTCAGTCTTGACAGATTCATTTGATGGAAATCTCTTTGCCAGCCAGTCAAAAACTTGACTGACCAGCAGCTCTGTCAGATGATCCACCATTGTCAGGCCAAAATCCTCTTCTTTGATGATGAAGGGCATCACTGGAGTATTTTCAGGGAGCGTTGCAGGACGGGGGAAAGCCGAGGACACAAAAAGCCGCTGCACGAGTTCCTCCACAAAATAATGGAGAAAGTCTCTAGCTGCCATTCTGACCTCCTTCGAGACACTCGTCTTGCATCGTAAGACACAGTTCATTAAATCTGCAAGCCTTTGATGCAGATGCTCTGAGGCCGCGCAACTGTTGTCCTGCGAGCTGAAGTGACCGCTGCACTTCGACATATTTAGAGCGGTCATCAGCGAATCAAATAAGGTGGTCTTTGGCCTGTCACTGCCTGAGGGATGATTTGACTCCAGCAGGATGAGTGACATTCCTCCCTCAGACGACTCAAAAGTCAGCTGCAGAACTGGGACAGACCCAGTTTCCCAT
Source organism: Schizothorax lantsangensis (assembly GCA_027422415.1). Lineage (NCBI taxonomy): Eukaryota > Metazoa > Chordata > Actinopteri > Cypriniformes > Cyprinidae > Schizothorax > Schizothorax lantsangensis. The sequence continues at coordinate 33,349,353 of CM049846.1, read as the reverse complement.
GTTCTAGACGCTGCAGTGGGATTGTTTGACCAGGCGCTAATGACATCCTCCACAATGTAGTCAATTATATTGCTTGTGACCTCCACCCAATGGCTCGGGCTGAGAGCGCATGGGAGTTTCCCTTCTATTGCTGCAAGAACCGTGCCGATGGCTGTCGTGGCCACTGCGCGGGAGATGTGGCAATGTAAAACACTCAGCTTTCGGATGACACCACTGATCAGTAATTCCCCAATATCAGTGCAGGAATCGTCAGGACGGAAGTAAACGAAGCATGGAGACGAGGCTGCGTTGATCTTCAGGACGCTGTTGTGCATCACCACATTCACCCGGTGAAGAACTTCCTCCACCACAATACCAGCGAGTTCAGAGGAACGCGAGTTGTCTTTACCCAGAGAGTCGCTAAAATCGCAGTCAGCGCTGCTGAGGAGACCATCCACCGTGATCCCAAAAAGGGATTCAAGTGGATACACATATGGAAGTTGTTCCATCTTCAGGATCACTGGTCTTTCTGATGTGTCCTGATGAATATCCTCAGTGGATGAGGATGCTGAAGGCCTGTTTGAGTTTACAACTGCAGACGGAGTCATTCCTACTATCGTAGACAGTTTTGGTATTAAATCAGTTGTAGTTGTGGCAGCTGATGTTACAATGGAAGTCAGCATTTGATAGATTTGCTGTCTGGAGAACTGTGTGGAAAAAAGCAAAATGAGTTTTAGGTCTCATTGTGCAAACTTGGTTTTACCACTTTAAGTTTATGTTAGGTTGCGGTTAGGGTATATTTAGACCATTATATATATATATTATATTTGTATTCATTAATGTGGAAAAGTTGACTTACCGGGTAGCTTAATGCTGCCTGTATCACTTCCAAATTCCTGAAAAATAGACAATTGTTAATATAATATAATATACATAGGAATTGGAGTTTGGAAAATGGATAGATGGATAATATAATTAAAGTATAAGATAATATAATTGAATATCATATAGTACAAACATCATAGAATATACCCTAGATAAATAAGCAGATTGGAAAATTAATCGATGGCTAATAATATAATATAATATAATATACCCTACATAGGACAAGCAATTTACAACCCGAATTCAGGAAATGTTGGGACGTTTTTTAAAGTTGAATAAAATGAAAACTTAAAGACTTTCAAATCACATGAGCCAATATTTTATTCCCAACAGAACATAGATAACATAAATGTTTAAACTGGGAAATTTTACAGTTTTATCCACTAAATGAGCTCATTTCAAATTTGATGCCTGCTACAGGTCTCAAAAAAGTTGGCACGGGGGCAACAAAGGGCTGAAAAAGCAAGAAATCTTGAAAAGATTCAGCTGGGAGAACATCTAGCAACTAGTTAAGTTTATTGACATCAGGTCTGTAACATAAAAGGGATGTCTTAGAGAGGCAGAAGTAAAGATGGGCAGAGGCTCTCCAATCTGTGAAAGAGTGCGTAAAAAATTGTGGAATACTTTAAAAACAATGGGTTCCACTCAATGTCAAATTGCAAAGTTTTGTTCAAATCTCGGCCGCGTGCATTAGTTATTTGCATCACGCCCAAATCATATAAGTTTCCGCATTTAAGTCTCGCCACATCAAACCATTCTCACCAGGTTCAGAGAAACTGGAGAAACAAAACACAACTCTCTGTGCATAAGATTACAATTATTTAGGCCGAAGACCTTTGTTATGGATGCCCGTGGTGGTTTCAGTCCTATTCGGGCGACCTCAGACGACACTGCATCACTCATCGGCATGATTCTGTCATTGACATTACTAAATGGGCCCAGGAATACTTCCAGAAACCACTGTCGGTAAACACAATCCGCCGTGCCATCTGCAGATTCCAACTAAAGCTCTATCATGCAAAAAGGAAGCCATATGTGAACATGTTCCAGAAGCGCCATCGTGTCCTGTGGGCCAAGGCTCATTTAAAATGGACTGTTTCAAAGTGGAAAAGTGTTCTATGGTCAGACGGGAATCACGGACGCCGTGTCCTCCGAGCTAAAGAGGAGGGAGACCTTCCAGTGTGTCATCAGAGTTCAGTTCAAAAGCCAGCATCTCTGATGATATGGGGGTGCATAAGTGCATACGGTGTGGGCAGCTTGCATGTTTTGGAAGGCACTATGAATGCTGAAAGGTATATAAAGGTTTTAGAGCAACATATGCTTCCCTCCAGACGACGTGTATTTCAGCAGGACAATGCAAAACCACATACTGCAGATATTACAACAGCATGGCTTCATAGTAGAAGAGTCTGGGTGCTGAATTGGCCTGCCTGCAGTCCACATCTTTCACCTATAGAGAACATTTGGCGCATCATTAAACGAAAAATACGTTAAAACAAAATACCACAAACTCTTCAGCAGCTGGAAACATATATCAGGCAAGAACGGGACCAAATTCCAACACCAAAACTCCAGAAACTCATAACCTCGATGCCCAGACATCTTCAAACTGTTTTAAAAAGAAGAGGAGATGCTACACCATGGTAAACATGCCCCCGTCCCAACTATTTTGAGACCTGTAGCAGGCATCAAATTTGAAATGAGCTCATTTTGTGCATAAAATTGTTAAATTTCTCAGTTTAAACATTTGTTGTTATCTATGTTCTATAGTGAATAAAATATTGGATCATGTGATTTGAAAGTCTTTTAGTTTTTTTTTTTATTCAAATTTAAAAAACGTCCCAACACTTCCGGAATTCGGGTTGTAGAATAGAATAGAATAGACCCTACATTGGAAAATGGATGGATGGATGGATAATATAATTATATTAAAAGAGAATAGTATAGAACATAATAGAATATAATAGAATTACACTAATATAAAGACATACTGCTCTGTCAAATTCCACATAAAGTTGCAGATGACTGACTGAAAAGTGACATCCTTCAGCTGTGGTACAGCAAGTTGTGCGGCTAAACGGGCCACAAAAGCCAGTTCTCTGTAATTGTCTGACTGAACTCTATTATCACAAGCCATTGTTATCACAAGCCACTATAATCCAACACTAATTACAATACATTTCCAATTTCTAGATGAATGTGGCCCATGGACTCCTGCAGCTTCATTAATAGTGTACTGGCTGTGACATCATTAGTGTGTGTGATGCTGATGCTGTCAGACATTCTAATGGAATGTTCGTGGAATTCAGACTGCTGCTTGAGGAATGCACTGCATTTACATTTACATTAACACCGTGTCTACACGACGCGACAAAATACAATAGAACTTATATGAATTAATTAAGTCTGTCTTCACTGGATGTGGCGCGGCGCGACACGACACGACACGACAAATCCCCGACAGAAAACTGCTGCTGCCGTGCTGCGTTCTATTTGAAATGATTTTCAACGGTCGCTTTGTCGCGTCCGGAGTAGACAGACTTGCTGTTGCGGCAAATAAATAAATGCGGCTAACAAATAGATAGAATACAAAAACAACAGAGAAGCTAGTGTTTTTTTTGTTTGTTTGTTTGTTTTTTTTAAAGAAAAAAGCAGTTAGTAAATGAATAGAGTGCAAGTCTAAAAGGGGCAAGTTTTTTATTTTTAAAGAATAGAATTACAATATATTATATAGCTATATATATAGGTATATACTATATTATATAATATACTGTATATATGATTATTTAAAAAAAAATACTTATTAAATATATATTTTTTAATGTTAAAAAATAAATTAAAAAGTGCAATTTCATGGACATTGGTTGCACCGGAATACATTATACCTGACTGAATAGTGACATTAGATGAATATATTTCACTGTTTACAGGAATATTTTTATTGTATTACAAAATAGTGATTTCGAAAGAAAAAAAAAAACATATAGATGCAATTCGTGTTATTGAACACTGGACAGTTATTAAGATTACTTATGTGTACTTATTTGTATAAAGAGTATTATAGAGCTTTGTCTGTTTAAATGACAGGTATATTAGTAAATGTATATAAAATGTAAAATAGCTTCCCTTCCAAACAAGCTAGTGATTTAAAACATGACACATAGGCCTACTGAAATAACATCCATGAATACATTTGTTTTTAAGAAGGCTTCATTCTTCAATGCATAACAATATTTCGAATGTATTATAATTTTTCGAATCCTAGCGGCTTTTATTTTGAAGTGAGTCGTTTCCGGTGGGCGTGGCGCAACGTCTCCGCTCACTCTGCTGCCATTTTAGTGCGCGGTGAGAGGCGAGCGGCCGCACAAAGAGTCTGCACAAATAAACAATGCTGCAATAATCACGGTCTGTGCTTAGTTTATTTGTGATAGTAGAGCAGTCGACGTTTCTTTACTCGGATCGCACTCATATTCCATCATGGCCACCGAAACTCCACCGGACCAGGTAAAGTAAAGAAATATGTGTTGTGTTTGAGATCAAGTGCTCGTGTTTGCGGCCTAACTGTTGAGATCGCTCCTGAAGCAGACTGTTGTGTCGATGTTTACGTGTTTACTGCACGTCTATCATAGAATGCGTCGAGTGTTTGTGCAGTGTTTGCTTCGCATGACTGTAATGAGTGAAATTGTGGAGGTAACGTTAGTAGAACAGAGAAAGCTCGACGTAATGCTGTTGCTCCGGTGAATGGCGATGACTGCAGCGCAACACCACGATGCCATTGTTTGTTACATTCACTCTGAGTTAGCTATTGACTGATATTAAGATTTGTGCTGAATGAACAATACAACTTTTAATTCTCCTTAAGTATTTTAAGATAAGTTGGCTTTTGGTGTGAAAATGTTCTCTATAAAGGCAGCTTTCGACGTTTTGAAATGCAACAGTTGTATTTCAACTAAGTTAGGAGCTCTGTTGTTAAACGTGTTTTTGGTGGTATTAAATCTTTAAGTCCTCAGTACTGCACAGTTCCTACGTGTTTTTTATTAGATCAACCTGGTTTATAGCGTCAGTTTTATATCATTAGTAGAGACTCAAAGACATTAACTTAATGTGAGATATTTGCAGTACTTCATGGCAAAGATTGAGAACCATTGACTTAGTAGTTCGGCCCATGGTTATATTTCCAAAATATGAATATGTACTCATTTCTCCAGTGTCACCTGTTGCACATGTCATTCATATCGCACGTTTCTGTTTCCCTCAACAGGCGACAGAGTACATCCCAGAGAAGGTGAAGAAAGCAGAGAAGAAGTTGGAAGAAAATCCATATGACCTCGACGCTTGGAGCATACTGATTCGTGAAGCACAGGTTTAGTGACACAGGGTTGCATTCCTTTTTACCTGGGGTAACGTGTTTTGGGAGGGAACGGGGGTCTCTGACAGCACATCTGATGCTATTTCATGTAAACGGTCTTTGGGACGTACCTTATGATTCTGTATGTAAATGCATTTTACTTCTTTTAGAATCAACCCATAGACAAAGCAAGGAAGACATATGAGCGACTTGTCGCCCAGTTTCCCAGTTCGGGCAGATTCTGGAAGCTATACATTGAAGCTGAGGTTATACTTTATTTTAATTAAATACTTTTTCTAATCTGTGCATGACAATGCTTCTCCCCATTTTGATCAACAATGTGATATTCACACAACACCAACAATGCACAATAATCGCAGGGAGTCAAGGGAAACTTATAGCTTGTATCATTAGGGATTCTCAAGTCATTTTTTTCCTTATACTTTTCAGTTTTATGAGGTGATATTGTTGCATGTTTTATCTGCAACAGCATTAAAACAATTTTAATGGTATTGGAGTGCTTTAGCCTTTATTACTTGTGTCAATTTCTTGCCTCCTGTGTCATTTCTTTGAGGTTGTTGTGGTTTTTCAAATTAATTATTCAAGATTTTGTCCATATTAGCATCTATTTTTCTATAGTCCCTCATTCCATTTTATACATGCGAGTCGTAGTCTAGCATGCACACTAGTTCTCACATTAACTAGTCCTGAGGCAAATTAAATGGTATTTTGCAAGTGTACACTCGCCACCACAAAATGCAACACCTGGCCACACACTTTTACACTTCAAGGTATAGGGAATATAAAAAAAAAAGCATTATAATTTTCATATGTAGGTGTGCGGTTTAGGAACAGATTAATTATTGTAATGGTAAGTATCTTACATGTAACATTTAGGCACACACATTTAACTGAACTAACTTCACATTAACTACTGCAGTCACTTACGTTTGTATATCTTTTTATAGTTTGTTTTTTTTACCCATTAAATTGGCAAATCATATTTTTTTTTTTCTCTGGGTATAAATGAAGTAATGCCACTAAGAAAGCTAAATGTGTAACATTTTTTTATACTCTTACAAATTTTTGGTGGAGGGTGGTTGTAATGATTTTTTTTTCTTTTTACCTAGTTGATCGTTACAGTTGACCCTTTGCCCCGCCGTAAAACATTGACCTATCCCACCTTTGCAAATGTTGCCATCCACCATTCTCTCAAATAAGCTTTTGCTCTTTCCTAATATAAAGTTATGAAGGAAATTACCCAAAAATTTTAATGTTGTTGGTGAATCATTTATAGTAGTGAAACCGAACACAGAGTTTCTCATTTTCCAATCCAAAACTGTCAGACTTCATTCCCAAAGAATTATGTATAATATTAGTAAAATAACCTACATTTGCTTCAAGATAAATTAATGTTACTAACTGGATGTCATTTTTTTTAGTGATTAGTTTCAACCATTTGCAGTAATATTGTGAAAGCATTGTAGAAACGTTTCGAACAATTCCGTTCAATTACTCAATTATCACTTGTTATCATTTTAAAATAATTTTCTTTTGAGTTGAGGTGTTTGCGTCAATTTTGATTTGCAGTCTGAACAGTTTTTAATCGTAAAGATAAAATGCACCAATTGGGATGGATCTTAGTGAAGGGGCAGTTAGGATTGTATTTCCAATCGCATATCCACAAATGTTTCTCTCCAAATAGAGACCTCACCATGGATAGTGTCCAAATAATTGGAGAGCTGTTTAATTAATATTATTTATATATATATATATATATATATAATATTGGTTTTCTTAGTTTCTAAACACCAATTGTGACCCCCCCCCCCCGCATATCATAAACCAATTTCTGCTGTTATCGCCTGGATTTAACTTAAAAAGGGTCTGAAAAAATATTTAATGTGATTCTGTATACTCAATTGAAGTAGCATTCACCTTATTTTGCAACTTGAAGCTGTTTTCTTTGAATGTGCAAGCCTTCAGATTTACTAGGCACTATAGGTAAATAACAAAGTGCTGTAAACAGTAAAAGTGCTACAAACCAGTGTGTTTATGATTGTCATAATGAATAAAAAAAAACAAATACCCGTTTGCAATAGCAAGCAAGTTAACGGACTATATTGGTACAGCTAAAATAACGGGAAGTCAAGAGCACCGGAAGCCTCGCACATTCAAGCACTTTCACACTGCTCTGAAGTTAAAAATAAGGTGGATATTAGAACAATCAAGGACACAAATCACTTAGGTGTTTATGCACTCATCTGGATCAGATTACTTACAGTATGATTGAGTATTTCCAATCATGAAAATAATTACCATTTGATTATTCTTCAAGCTTCTCCACCTTTAGTCAAAACTGTTGTTTTTACCCCTGCTGTAATAAAATGCACTGTAACAAGTTTGGCTTGTTGTTGTAATGTGCATTGTAATTTGTGTCAGTGAGTGTGTGTGCATGCGTGCGTCTGTCCGAGGCATGGAGACGGCAGTCCCGCAGTGATCGTGCCCCAGAGCCATTCTGTCTCAGTACCAGTATTTTTCACACTGTCATGCTGAGTTTTGATTTCGTTTGGAGCTGTTGAGTGGTTGGTTAAGTATGTCAGGCTGTCACCATTTTCCCTGGAGCACAGACACACTGCCAGCCACCTCTTACAGCTGATCTCAGTGATATTAATGCGATTTAACGTTATGAAGGACCACAGAGGTGATCTGAAATGGCCTTTGGGGTAGTTAACTGTGAAATGAAAACTTTGTCATTATTTGCTCAACCTCATGCTATTCTGAACCTGTATGACGTTCCTCTGTGGAACAAAATAGACATTTGAAAAAATCTTTGTTTTGCCTGTGCAATGAAATTGAATGGGGACCAGTGTTGTTTTGGATCCTGTTAACTTGCATTGTATGGAGGGAAAACGGTTTAATATTATTCCTAGAAAGTAAGGTGACAGCATGAGGGTGAGTAAATGATAAAGATTTTCATTTTTGGGTCAACTATCCTTTTAGTGATGACAACAGGCATATTGTCTAATGTTAATAATTTGATCCGTTTTCTGTTAACAATTATTTTTTCTAATGTTGCTACACTAGAATGTGGTACAGTACACTTGCACAGACAATTAAGAATTAACATAATTCATGCAGCTAAAAAAAATCTGCCTTTACCATTTATGTTGTTGTCAGTGAAAATGCTTCAGTCCCTGATGGTCTGTTTGATAATGGGCAATCGTTTTTTGGTAGTCTCCATTTAACATTTAAAAAAAAAAATGGCCCAACAGGATAGTTACACAATCCTACAGAGCTTCTGTTCCTCTGAAACATTTAGTGAAATCATTTGGAGAAAATTGCAAATACATGGCATCTGCTCTGACTAAGGTCTATTACAACTAGATTCAAACATCTGGTTTCAGGTAGTCTTTGTATATCCGCTTCACTCTTGCAAGTTCTCGCTCATCTGGTTTTATACTATCATACCACAGTTCTCCAAATGATTTCACTAAATGTTTAAAATCAGTTCTCATCATTTGCACCTGTTATTTGAGTACTTAGGAGAATTTTCACACTTAACTGCTGTTTGTCTTTAGGAATGCATTTGTATTTTATCAGAATACTGAAACTTGCATAAGTTCATGACTCTTATTTTGAGTGAGGCCGCTTACCAGAATCACTTGCCCTCAGTTTGCTAGTAAATCATGCATCCCATAAATGTAAACAACCGGATTTCTGTGATTTATTGAACATTTGTTGCAAATCATTATTTTAACTGGCTAATAAATGAAGATTTTGTGGAGGAAATTGTCTGAATGACCAGAAATAGGCGTAAAAACATTTCTTGGAATAGATTGAAGACTAAAAGAAAGTTTTGCACTGTAGCATGTTTATGAATTCATAGCCATGCAAGCCCTTTTCCGCACAGGATTAAAAATAATTGACACTTATTCTAGCAATTCCAACTTTTTTTTCTAGCAATTCTGAGGAAAAGTCAGAATTGCGAGAGATAAATTATTGCAAGATATAAACTGAGAATTCTGATTTTTTCCTCAACATTTTAAATTTACATCTCGCAATTGTTTTTTCTGCTACTAGAAAAAAAATGTAAATATAATTGCAACTTTTTATTTCACAATTCTTTTCTTACAAGTTTTCTCGCAGTTGTGAGTTTCTTACAACACTGACTTTTCTTCTCAGACTTGCAAGTTTATTTTTATTTCTGAGAAAAAAAGTCAAAAATTGCATGATTTTAGTTTATAACTCTCAATCTTTTATAAACTCAGAATCGTGAGGAAAAGGCTCTGCATTGAGTTCAGTTGCAGTTACCTTTTTTATTTTGTTATATCATATTCCAAAAGCTTCCTTTTAAAACTGTCATTGCACTTACATTATAGTCTAGTTGTTTTTGGCAGCTTTGGGGGAAATTAGAGTTTAATGAAAAATGATATTTGTTCAGACATATAAAAAGTTTTATTATATTTGTGTCATGCCAGCAGAGATAAATCCTTATGGTTGACCCTTGAAGTTTTATGTATGATGTAGTGGTGAGAAATGACATAAGAAATTGTTTTCTTGGTGTGTGTGTGTGTGTGTGTGTTTTTTAATACACAGTATTGCAACGTTTTTGCTGTTTATTGTTGGCTAATGTTCAAAGCAAAGTATTTATTTTTTGAGGTTTAAATGTAACTACAAAAATGATTAAATGTTGATTTGTAGCCTCTGTGAATTTTTTTTTTTTTTGGCTTGGAGGATTTTGAATAAGAGAAATAAACTTGAGTAAACCTGTATTGTAAGTTATCGTCATCATTTGAGCATGATATTTCATATGACACATTCCCAACTCTATAGTACTTGTTTTTACTTACTGAGCCAAAAACAATAGCTTTGCAAAAGCTTCAGATGCAGCTCATAGGGTCGATGCTTTTTCAGGACTATGCACTCCAAACCTGTATATTTTTACTAACACATAATGCCCAATACCCATCACAACATTGGTTGCTTTGTCTACACACACATAAAATGAGTAATTCTTCAAACTCTAGCTCTAGTGAAACTCGTGACTATATGCAGCATCACATGCTTTTAATAAATGGCGTTAACGGACACAAAATTATGCAGAGTTGTGTGAATGTCACATTGTTGACATTAAAGGGTTTGTGTGTGCATGTGTGGAGCAAATCATTCTTGCTGCAGACATCACTTTTTAATAATATTGGTTTTCAAATGTGTCCACAGATCAAGGCTAAAAACTATGACAAGGTTGAAAAGGTAAGAGTTTATCGCATGAAACCACATGTTGAATTTATTGATCTTGTAATATTACTCTGATTGTTGTGACAGACAAATTCACAGGTGTGAGACCATAAAAGCTGAGCTTTATCTAGGTCACCACTTTAGGCCCTCAAAAGCTCAGGCAGAGTAAACATCAAGATGTTGTAATCGAGTAAAATAACACCCTGCTTGACTAGAAATATCCTGTTTGCTCTTCTAAATCCAGCAATCAGACATTATAAAATGAGGAAAAGCAGATTACATTTATGAATTTAGCAGACGCTTTTATCCAAAGCAACTTACAGTGCATTCAGGCTATACATTTTTTTTATCAGTATGGGTGTTCCCTGGGAATTGAACCCACAACCTTTTGCACTGCTAACGCAATGCTCTACCACTGAGCTACAGGAACGCTTTTAAGATTACAGATTTGATTCTTTGTTGGATATATTGTCTTTTCTTCTTTTTTATCCCAGTTCAGTGAGAAATTCACTGTTAATGCATTTTAGCAACAAAACATCAGTCATACTGGGTCAATTTTGAGTCACATACCTCACATGACCCTTTTGTTTCTGAAAACTAACACAAAAGTACCATGGTGCTACTGTGGTTTTTAGGACATGGTATTCTTTGCATTACTTTAGATTACCATGCAAATGCCATGATATATGAATGTTAATCATCCAGGATTATATCGAAGTTCCATATAATGATCGATGTAAGCAGCATAATTATACCTTCAGTATATTTTTACATAATTTTGGAGCATAATCTAGAATTTGTTGACTCTGTTTGTATTTCTCTCTATCATGATTATGCAATCCTAAGTCTGTATGATGGTACCATCACCGTAATATTTTGTTAAAGGATTGCCGTAATTAAAAGTGTGTGTGCATGAGTCAGTACTGTAATTTTATGTGCTGTGTCTTGTGTGTCAGACGGGTTTGTTCACTGTTCAATCTCTTGCTCAGTTATTTCAGAGGTGCTTAATGAAGGTTCTGCACATTGACCTGTGGAAGTGTTACCTCTCATATGTACGGGAAACCAAAGGGAAACTGCCCAGCTATAAGTATGTGATACAGTTGTGTTTATATGGCTTTAAAGTAGTGATAAAGTGACTTTATCTAGAGAAGAAGGTGATTGATAATACAGTAATATACAGAGGGGTCAAAAAGCTCCGAGAACACAATTCAATCTGGGATTCAAAATCTAGAAAGAAATTACTTTAATGCTTAAAAAAATAAAACAGATGATGTAGAATGAATAGGAAAAACATCTGATTCTCCATTATTAGTTTGCTTATCAAATAGGTCAATTTTTGGCAATGACTGCAAACTATCATGTCTGGTTTTCTAGTTTCCATGGAAACACAAGATGCTCTTTGAAACTTTCTCAAATAATGCTGGATAATATGAATATCAAGTTTTGTCATTAAAGTAAAAGAGGGATAACTATTAATAACCAAATTGATTCTCACTGTTATGCTGATAATATACACTAGTCAATATTTGAAGTGGATCAAAACCTTTCTTCTTGTCTTTGGACAACTTTGAACTTGCTGATTTACTTCAAATGCTGTTTTAAAAACAAAGTTGCACATTATTGGTTGACGATGGTTTTATCGCTACTTAAAACGGACATTACTTGGTCACGTTCTTGTGCATTGTTAGTTGTATGTTTTCTTGTTGCACATACTTAAAAAGTGGCTTTAAATACTTACAATGTGCTGTTCTTTGGCAGGGAAAAGATGGCACAGGCTTATGATTTTGCCTTGGATAAGATTGGGATGGAGATTATGTCCTATCAGGTGAGTGTTTTGACAGTTCGTTCTACCCTAACTTATTCTATAGCATCATGGACATTAACTCAAAACTCTTCTCCTTCTGTTAGATTTGGGTGGATTACATCAATTTCCTCAAAGGAGTGTAAGTGCACCATTTATATTTTCAAAACTCATTTAACGGTCATTAAAGAAGGCGATATAAGGCATTTGAAGGGCTCTCTGTGTGCATCTCTAGAGAGGCTGTGGGGTCATATGCTGAGAACCAGCGCATCACAGCCGTCAGACGCGTTTATCAGAGAGGCTGCGTCAACCCCATGATTAACATTGAGCAGCTCTGGAGGGACTACAGCAAATATGAAGAGGTGAGTACAGTGAGAATTAATGGATGTTATTTTGGTTCAGGACACTCAGCAAGAATTCAGATTTGTCAGGCGAAAGTCATCTTCAGCTTTCTATTGATAATTTGGTTGTAATGTGCACGTACTGTCCTTAGTTTGTCATAAATAGCTTTTGTTCCATTATAAAGGGCATAAACGTGCACTTGGCCAAAAAGATGATTGAAGACCGGAGCAGAGACTACATGAACGCCAGGAGAGTCGCCAAGGTGAGTTCTGCATGGGTGAAAGTGTATGATGGGATACAGCAACAGGGTTTTTTCAGGAGCTCAAAAAAGTTTAAAGTACTATTTGTAGAAATCTCTCACAATCACATCTGCATCTCTTTCTTCTCGTCATGTCTCTCTGTTATTATTTCTCTATGCTGATGGTGTGATTGTAATCTCGTTCAGGAGTATGAGACCGTGATGAAGGGTTTGGACCGGAACGCCCCCTCAGTGCCGCCCCAGAACTCCCCACAGGAGGCCCAGCAGGTGGAGATGTGGAAGAAATACATCTCATGGGAAAAGAGCAACCCACTGCGTACAGAAGATCAGACCCTCATCACCAAGAGAGGTGACTTACAGGAAGATTCATCAATTATTAGCTGCAGGTTTTGGCAATCGCTTTTGATAATAAAGCTTTTGTTTATAATATCTTCATGCCATATATTAGAATTTAACAGATTAGAGCTGGGCGTTAATAAAGTTTACATTTTGCAAACATGCTTTTGAGTTTTGCTGTATATTTTTTTTATATATATACAGTATATATATGTATATATGTGACCCTGCACCACAAAATCAGTCATGAGAGTCCATTTTTGGAAATTCCATTGATGTATGGCTTGTTAGGATAGGACAATATTTGGCCGAGATTCAACTATTTGAAAATCTGGAATCGGAAGGTGCAAAAAATTTTTTACGTTGTCCAAATGAAGTTCTTAGCAATGCATATTACTAATTAAAAATTAAGTTTGAATATATTTACGGTAGGAAATTTACAAAATATCTTCATGGAACATGATCTTTACTTAATATCCTAATGATTTTTGACATAAAATAAAAATCGATAATTTTGACCCATACAATGTATTGTTGGCTATTGCTACAAATACACCTGTGCTACTTATGACTGGTTTTGTGGTCCAGGGTCACATATTGGCCTTTGCAAGTAAAACATACTTATCTCTAAATACAGAGCTGTGCAATACTACAGTTTACATTTTGCAACAATATAAACATAAATGTACTGAAGTGCATTGCAATATACAGTCTAAAATCTTCTCTGGTAGAGTTTAGTCTCAGGCTGATTGGAGAAGATTTTAAAGTGATGTTTTATTGTTAAATCAGGCCATTTTCTATACCTAATTATTTTATTTGTCACTTGCAGTGATGTTTGCCTATGAGCAGTGCCTTCTGGTGCTCGGCCATCACCCGGACGTCTGGTACGAAGCTGCCCAGTACCTGGAACAGTCCAGCAAACTGCTGGCAGAAAAAGGGGTTGGTTTGCAAATCATTTTATATAAACACCCTTTTACCGCTGGTGATGGACATTAAAAATGGCTACAAAATTGTTTCTCTTTGGTTGCATTTAGTTACTTAGGTGTTGTGTTGCATGTTGATCTTATTGCCCTCATGATCTCCTCATTCAGGACATGAACAATGCCAAGCTGTTCAGTGATGAGGCAGCTAACATCTACGAGCGTGCCATAGGAACTCTACTCAAGAAGAACATGCTGCTGTATTTCTCTTTTGCAGATTATGAAGAGGTAAGATCTCTGGATGACCTGAGCTGTTACCCAGACCTGCCAACCTGTACGCATTTTGCGTAGCGGGCACGCATTTTGACCTCAAAGTACGCAGGTACGATTTGTCACTTTAAACTACGCAAAAACCTGGTGACGCCTTTGTGCACGCACAGTAGCCTACTTAAATCAAGCAACAGCAATGAAAGAGGACTTCGACCAATCAGAGCGCTGGGTTCATTCCCCATCTAGCAAGTGGGATGATTGACAAATGCGTAGACCTATCATTAAAAAGAGACTGCAAATAGACAGCAAAACAAAATCCCGCTCGGTCTCGTACCTTTTTACTCCCGCCGTCTGATTTCTTAAAAGAGGACAGTACACACGGTACTTACAACTAAGGTAAACGGGTTGGGGTGGATGTGGAAAGTTAAAATATTGAGTTGAGTTAACTTAATCCTCTGGAGTCGACGTGATCGCATTGATATTCTAGACGAACTGTGAATAGAATAAAAGCACACATTCATATTCAGCCAGATCTGCTGCGGTTTATTTGTTCATATAGCTGCACTCACTGAACAGCGTCCTAATATTAGGGCTTTTAGTCCAAAAAAAGTGCGCGTACTTGGATAAATACTGATATATTTGCACTAGAACTTCGCCCGTGTCTAATAAACCTTTACAAAAGTCTTACCGGAACATTCATATCTGCGTTCCCATGTTTGGGTAACAGCTTCACAAACAGTCTTTTCAACTACACAGTATTATTTCTGTATTACAGTCATTCATATTATCACAGAAATACTGGGATCAAAGTTAATAGTTCAGATATAAACACTGATGTTTATGGTAGCGATCAAAATAGACCTTTTGAAAGTTAACTGGCGCTTCAAATAACGTTTGTGTCGATTGCATTGTTTCGCCACTAGGTGGCGACAAGTGACTTAATTTTTTTTATTTGTGATTGAATCAAGAGATTCGTTCAAAAACGCTGATTCATCCAGTAAAGAAACAAGTGAAGTATTTATGAGTGAGACATTAAATCATTCATTCAAACCACTTTTTCATATTTTTAATATTAACTAAATATATTATAAATATACATTAATTGAAATGTTTAATAATTCGTTCAAATTAAACACTTTTAAATAGACTGCAGCAATAATATTTTGTCACACATTATTTTGTTTCGTGGGAGAAATGTGATCTCTGTTTGATACAAAAAAAAAATGTAATTCTCAATTTATCCAGAATCGTGCAGCTGTATGTGACTGAGTGCAGACCTTTGGGAAATATTTAACATAAATAACGTTATCCTAACACTACATATGATATGTGCACCCCCCCCCTACTCTACACTTTTGCTGCTTTTTAAGGTCTTCCATGAAGTCTGCTTATGTTAGTCAAAGTCACTTATTTTCTATTGTCTTATCTTTACAATTAAATAGGCTGTTTTGCTACTCTATCTTTAAGACTTTTAAATGTAAATGTCTTTTTAATTGCATTTGTAAGAATAGTTCACTCTGTCATGCAAGCTGGGCAAGTTTCTTAGTACTGAATATGTGGATGTTAATCTATGCTTGTGACCAGTGTTACTTTAGTATCGCTGAAATACAATTATAGTATTTATTAATATTTAGAATTTTATATTTACTGTTTTCAGTTTAATTTTATGTTTTTAGTAATTTTAATGTATATTTGACATTTCTATACTTTTAGTTTTATATATATGTAGTTTTTATTCCTTTTTTATTTTTTTGACTACTAGCTGAAATAAAATATTGTAAAATGTTTTTGTGAAGTTTTATTTTTAGTTAACTATAACCCTGGTTGTTATGTCATGATTATTTTTTATGTTTTTTTTTTTCTTTCATTATTGGGGAGGGAGTTTAAACTATTAAACTCCATTTCATAAGAGCAAAAAAAGTCCTGTCCCCTGTAATCTGACAATTCGACCTTTGTCCATTTATATTTTTAACCTGTGTTTCGCAGAGTCGCATGAAGCATGAGAAGGTTCATAGTATATACAACCGCTTCCTGGCCATAGAAGATATTGACCCTACATTGGTGAGTTCAGCTCTCTTTGGAGACAAATGCTTGCGATCGACAAACAATAATAATAAAGTTGCTGCTCTTGAGTAAAACCTGCTCTCGACCCATAGTGTGTCTGATTTCTGAGTGATTTCTCATTTTGAATCAGTTCCTCTCCTGTAATCAGTCGACCAGAAATATCTGGGAAATTCATTGTTTTCACTGTGAATAAAGAGAGACTGACCTTTGATGCTCTTGAATTGTTCAGGTCTATATCCAGTACATGAAATTTGCCAGAAGAGCTGAAGGCATCAAGTCTGGCCGCACCATCTTTAAGAAGGCCAGAGAGGATCTTCGCACACGGCATCATGTGTACGTCACTGCTGCTCTTATGGAGTACTACTGCAGCAAGGTAACTTCATCACCGCATGTCTCTTATGTATACACTACCGTTCAAACATTTGACTTTAAAAAAGAAGTCTCTTATGCATTTAATTAAAATGCTGTAAAAACTGTAATTTAATGAAATATTATTATAATTGAAAAACTTTTCTATTTGAATATATTTTAAAATATAATTTATCCTCTGATGCAAAGCTGAATTTTCAGCATCATTACTCCAGTCTTCAGTGTCACATGATCCTTCAGAAATCATTATAATATGCAAAAATAAATAAAAAATGTTGATTAAAAAAAAGAAATCATTATAATATGCTGATTTGCTGCTCAAAAAACATTTCTGATTATTATCAATGTTAAAAACAGTTTTGCTGGTTGATATTTATGTGGAAACAATGTTACATTTTATTTCATAATATGACCTTCACAATTATTTCACCTCCTTGACATGTTTTACTTTACGCCCCTCAGATATCTAAAGGACGTTTGATTCAGTTTATGCATTTTAAATATATGTATATCCAGACACAAAACGGGAGTATCTGAATGACATTTCCTTTGCCGACAGGACAAATCTGTGGCCTTTAAGATATTTGAGCTTGGACTGAAGAAATACGGTGACATTCCTGAATACATTTTGGCTTACATCGATTACCTCTCTCACTTAAACGGTAAGTTTGGTAAATTCACAATGTCCTTTTAATCTGCTGCCAAACAATCAGTGATATTTATTACACCTGTACTTCCCTGTCACATTTCATCCAGCCTGTGTCACATTGGGTGAAACGCTGGAGAAAAAGCATTGAGAGATTGCGTATCATTGACATGCCCTCGAGATGGCTGTTTATTTACATGCGCAGATGATGATATCTGACACATGAGCGCTTATCAGACCAAACAAACCCTCCGTCTCCTTTAAATAGCAGATAGCTAGGAGACGGTGTTTGCCATGCAGTAAACATCGGTCGTGTTTATCTTGTCGCTAGGCTATTACCAAAAAAGAAGAGAAGTAAAAAGCCTGGCCAGGAATGAGTTTTCAAAAATGACAATGAATTATTGAGCTGTTTGCCCTTCCCTCCATCACAGAGGACAACAACACCAGAGTCCTGTTTGAGAGAGTCCTGATGTCCGGCAGTCTTTCCCCTGAGAAATCTGGGTTAGTGGGATTTCATTTATTATTTTTCGCAAATATACCATCTATTTCTTTTAATTTGCTCTTAAATATTGCTACCAATCTGCTAGGCTTTTGACACGTTATAATTGCTCAAGTCTGAGTTATTTTAACCCTGGATTAACACTCATTAACATTTAATGTTTCACACAAGCTACATTTTACATCTACATACCCACTGTTCATGCTTTATCCCTTTAAACCCATACACTTAGTAATTGCACAATACACATATTGGTCAACCTAACAAATGTGTATTTTTCATCGGCTAATACTTCAAGTAGGCTAAGATAATTTCCTTATGTAAAATAAAATGTACAATATCAAATGAGACATAAACATTTATTTTACATAATACTTACTAAAAATATTATACAAACTGAATGAGGAGGCTGTTGGTAAATTTTGAATCTGAATCTATCATGTATCAGGCGATAATCCTAAAATATTGACTAAATTATAAGTGTGAAATGTTGCATAAAGTCAGTATAAAATGAAATGTATTTTCTAGATGCATGTTATAGATCTTGTTTTTTATCTGTGCATGTTTCATTTTTAAATAATGCTTTGGCGTTTTAATGTTTAATCTAAACCTTCTAACTTGATCTTCCAGCCCACATCTCAACATCCAATCAACAACCGATGTGTAGAACCAATCCCTGACCTACATTTTTTTTTTTCAATAATTTGTTACACTTAGATGTACGCCACAATGTAGAAGAAAACATCTGTCACTAATTCCTTTCATTGCGACTTTAACCCAGGGTTAAATGTAATGTGAAAAGGATCATATTCCTGGTGTTAACGTGTGAATTTGGTGTAACAGGGAAATCTGGGCGCGCTTCTTGGCCTTTGAAAGCAACATTGGAGACTTGGCTAGTATCCTGAAGGTGGAGCGAAGGCGTTTCATGGCCTTCAAAGACGAGTATGAAGGAAAGGAGACGGCTCTACTGGTGGACAGATACAAGTTCATGGATTTGTATCCCTGCTCCCCCAGTGAGCTCAAAGCCCTCGGCTACAAGGTACGACAGGAAATGGAATCATTCACAATCATTCTGCACACTTTTCTCTCAGTGACACAATAAACACAACAATAATGCCAGTGGAGAAAAAACAGCATGCAAGAAAATGCCTGACCTTAACGATATGAATATTTTTACCGTATGCAGTATAGCTGTATACATGAATAATTTAAGTACAACATCCTCTCATCATCTGAACATGTTGATTGGCAGGATGTGTCTCGTGCCAAATACGCAGCACTGCTCCCAGAGGCGGTGGTCACTCCTTCTGCCCCTGCAATGAAAGACGAGGCCGACCGCAAACCCGAGTATCCCAAACCTGACACCAGCCAGATGATCCCCTTCCAGCCCCGTCATCTTGCGCGTGAGTATGAGCACCTCACATACATTTAACATTCAACTCCGAGACGCCTAGTTTGAGGATCCCTGGTCTAGATCACATGGAAGCTTGATTCTGCCTATTCTAACTATTCTGACTTTTTCTTCTCGCAGTTGAGTTTTTCTTGCTATTCTGACTTTTTTCTTTGAATACTGAGTTTATATCTCAGAATTTTGACTTTTTTCTTAGAATTCTTTTTTTCCCTTGGAATTCCAACTTTACATCCACAGTTCTCACATTCTTCTTAGAATTCAGACTTTTTTTCTTGGAATTCTGAGTTTACAGCCCACAAATCTGGCTTTCTCGCAATTGCAAGTTTTCTGATTTTCAATTCTAATTTGATTTCTTAAAATTATGAGTTTATATTTTGAAATTGACACTTTGTCTTGGATTTCCAAGTTTACATCCCATAATTCTGACTTTTTTTTTCTTAGAATTCTGAGTATACATCTTGGAATTGTTTTTGTTTCTACCACAATAAAAGAAAAAAATTAAGATAATTGCAACTTCTCAAAGTTTGGCCTTTTCTTCTCAGATTTGTGATTCTTATGTATCACAATTCTGAGTTTATATCTTGCCATTCATAATAAGTCATAATTGTGAGAGAAATGTCAATAGATCATTCCCAGTTGCGCAGTTCTTTCTTTGAGGTGATTGTGTGCATTGATAAGTTTGGTGACGTGTCCTCCTGACAGCTCCCGGCCTGCATCCTGTTCCTGGAGGAGTGTTTCCTGTCCCTCCCACTGCTGTCCTCCTCATGAAGCTGCTGCCTCCTCCCAGCAGTTTTACAGTCAGTTCAACACCTCTTCTTCTTTTAAATGCTTTAGACTGAACTGTAGCGTGTCAGATAAGATATCCTCGAGATATATAAACATAGACTTCAAGACAGTGTGATCACGTGTGTGTGTTTGTTTTTAGGGTCCCTTTGTGCAGGTTGACGAGCTGCTGGAATCTCTCAGAAGATGTGTATTACCAGAGAGTAAGTATCACAGAATATCATCGTATGATCTTCAATATCTCACTCCATGGTTATTCCTAATTCATTCTCAGTACTGTAATACAGGGACGTCTGCTGTGCTAAACAGCAGTACAATAAATATAACTGAGTTATAAATGTTTCAAATTAAAATGATATACTTATTATTAAAAGTTTGTGGTCAGTAAGATTTGTTGTTGTTGGAAAAAAATGAATATTTGTATCCAGCAGTTATGCATTAAATTGATGTGTTATATAGTGACAGTAAAGACATTTAGAATGTTACAGAAGATTTCTATTTCAAATAAATACTTTTTATTTTGAACTTTCTATTCAAAAAAAATTCTAATGTGAAAAAATGTCAGTTTCCACAAAAATATGAAGCAGGACATCTGGTTTCTACTTTAATAATGAATGTTCTTTTACGCAGCAAATCATATTAGAATGATTTCTGAAGGATCATGTGACACTAAAGACTGGAGTAATGATGCTGAAAATTCAGCTGCGCATCACATGAATAAATTACATTTTTAAATTGTAATAATATTTAACAATATTACTGTTTTTACTTCATTTTTGATCAAATAAATGCAGCCTTGATGAGCAGAATACTTTTTTTGAAAACATTGAAAAATCTTACCAACAATTTTTTTTGAAAAGTAGTAATTTAAAAATATTATATACTGATAAAATACATTTTTGAATTATAGTAATGAGAATAGAAAGTGGCTTAATTGTCATGAAAAGGATGAAAATAAAGGTAATATAATGTGGTTCTTATTACTTTTGATAGATTCTCATTATTAGTAAATACTGTTAAAGCTATTATTATTTAAAAAGAAAATGTAATTAAAATCAGAATAAAGGCAGTATATTACACACTTCACTGTTTAATAGATTTTTTTGGTATTGAAGTAACAAAATGTAAGGATGGTTAATGTTTTAGGGATAAATGTGACGTGTTCTTTCAAGGTTTTGTGAGATTCACGTTCATGATCTATAATGCTTCTGCTCTCGTTCTCTCTCTAGCGGTAGATGCTGCTGTAGAGTTGATCACTGGGAAGCAGTTAGAGATGAGCAGCGAAGGAAACGGACCTGTAGAAAACCACGCTGTGGGAAACAAGTCCTTGAAACGGCCTAACGCTGATTCAGACGAGGAGGAAGACAAAGGATCGATCGCACCTCCCATCCACGACATCTATCGAGCGCGACAGCAGAAGAGGATCCGATGAGCCGTCCGAAACACACACACACCTGAACAACACAGAGACAATTAAACCCACATCCAGCCCACTGACGGCACACTGACTCCAGCTGTGAAGCCTGCACTCCCACAGTGATCAGAAATCATCGCTCATCTCCATTTGGTTCAGTGCTGTCAAAGTTTCTTTTTAACAGTTTTATTTTTAAAAACTGGGTGGTTTATACTGTAAAAAGTTTTTATTCTTGTTTGCCTCATAACAATAGTTCTGAACTTGCCATGTGTAGAGTTGCTGGTGATGGAAGAGTTGAATTCATTTTGTAGTGAACTGAGGATCACACACAACTTGCTTCCAATAAAACAAAATGCTAAAAGTGCTTGTGTTGTTACTTCACTGTGCGGTGTTTTTAGAGCAGTGTGCCAGATAAATCCGAGAGCTCTGAAACAAATGTCAGAGCATGTGTGCTCACCACTAGGATGCACTATAGTGCAGAAGATGTTTTTACACTACAGTAAGTACAGAACACATCAGTTTAGAGACTATGTAAGCACCTAGATGTGATTTTCACACAAATATCTCCAGGTCATGTTTTACCTCCAAAATCAGAAAAAAAAAAAACATTTAGCATAAAATGAATGCAAGCTATTTTAGCACAATTACATTTGTTGCATTATAAAATTGCTTTCAGAATAATCAAGCATCAATGAAGCATACTTCATATATATATATATATATATATATATATATATATATATATATAGTTCAAAATAACAGCAGTCCAAAATCACTAACCAGATCGATCACTGTTTTTGGTAGAAATGATATTTCTACATGGCAAATATTTTAGTAGTAGGTGTGGTAGAGTAATAGAAAAGCAACAGACTCGTCAGTCATGACATGCATGCTGTTGAATCTGTGTAATTGAATCATTAATTGAAAAGGGCATGTTGAAAGTAATGGCAGTGTGGAGTTTAATTAGAGGTAAATCATTCTGTGAAAAAACTGCGGTCAAACAAGTGGCGTTTATTTAAGGACGAAGGCAGCAAATGTGCTGTACAATTACTCGCTTTTTTAAACACACTGCTATTATTTTGAACACAACTGTATATATATATATATATAGTAATGGCTTTAAAATAGTCTGTTTTCTTGGGAAGAAAAAAGGTGACATTTCAGTGTTATGAGTATATTTGAAAGCTATAGTTTCCATCAATATTTTTATTTTTATATTTTCTATCTTCATTTTAATTTTTGTAACTGTCATTGTTATTAGGGAATTTGTTAGATGTATATATTTTTATAAATTTTATTTCATTTTTAAGCATCAAGTAACTGAATGAAAGCTGTTTTTTTTTTTTTTTATAAAAACAAAGAACAAAAAAACGATATATATATATATACTGTATATATACGTGTGTGTGTGTGTTCGTTTTAGCTAACGATAATAACCCTGATCTGAATGAGAGTGAATATTTCTGGATGAAGCCACAAAAAAAAGTACAACTGACTATTATAACTATCATTAAGATATTAGTAAATGCTTTCTGTGAAAACTTGACAAGTTTATTTCATCTCTAAATTCAGCTTTTTAAGCAAATCTACGTTTTCACTGTTAAAACTGACATTAGTTGCTTGGTCACGTCCAGTCAGCACAAAACTCACATTCACCGACATTACTTTTTAAAAGGCCACATAAAATATTTATTTGCTGGTTCAATTTGACTGTAAATTTCTTAGTGACTGATGTACATTTCTGCATTTAATAAATCAAATACAATTGAAAGTCTGTAGTTTTCTTGCTACAAGTTTAAATAAGCTTTTTAACAGACTTTGCGTTAAGATGGTGTTCTTATCTGTGCCTTTAAATGTATCTACTACTATCTGAAGACAGAAACTGATGATATGCACTCGGGTGATGAAGCTTCACAATACAGCCTTCAGCATCTGTCAGTAATTACTAACCCACCTATTTCCTGCCTTTATATTCTGAACACATGCAGATGTGTTGTCTTTTATAATCCACCATCATCAGTCTGATGTTTAATCATTAGCAGCTCGTGATGTTTGCTGCTGTCTCTGTCTCTGTGAAAGCACTCATGGCAGCAGCAGCAGTCTGTTGTTTATTCTGTCACTGAGCAGCTGGAGAGTGATAGACACTGACAGCATCACATGCAGATGTGTTGTCTTTTATAATCCACCATCATCAGTCTGATGTTTAATCATTAGCTGCTGTCTCTGTCTCTGTGAAAGCACTCATGGCAGCAGTCTGTTGTTTATTCTGTCACTGAGCAGCTGGAGAGTGATAGACACTGACAGCATCACATGCAGATGAAAACAGCAGGATTCTCAACTCTGTTCTCATGTTGATGCTACACCTAACTTGTGCATCAGGCCACAGACAGATGTATTGTTCCCTTCAGCGCTTCCAAAACACCCAATCTGAACGACATCCCTACATAACAACAAAGAAAAGATTCATCTGTAACACGTCTGAACTCACTGGCCATGATTATACTGAGCACATGTATTTTCAAGTTTAGATTTCACAGTTTAGGTTAAAAATATTACAATGACAAAGTACAAAGTAATTTCTACACAGTTTGTATGATAGCGTTGGCATATTATGGTTATATGTCTTTCAATTATTTGTAATCTCACCAAAGCCTGTGACCTTGTTGAACTCAAAGCAGTTTGGACTCTTTGTTAACTTATTTTGTAGTATATATATTTTTTCTTTTAAAGATATATTTCTGTTTTTCTGAAGTATTCAAATTTATATGTAGGATTGAGTTGTGTTCTGAGAATGTGTTTTTTTAGGCAGTAAGTGGTAATATAATATCATAATTTTGATAAAAAAATAGAAAAAATGTGTTAATTGTCCAACAAATCTCATTCTCCATCAATACAGACATAACAGCAGTATAAATATATACATATTTACAATACTTTTTACATATTATGCAATATAAAATGAACTGAAGAATATTTAAATATAAACATTGGATATTCTGTTGTCAAAATATTGCACGAATATTTGAGGATGTCCTTTGTAGAACTGTCCGAGCAGACGGCGCTTCTCTTTCAGAGAGAGCTTGGAGTTCTCGTGAATAGTTTTCAGTAACGTCCACAGCTCTTCTCTGGTCGTTTTCTGAACTGTTTCCAGGTAATCTTTTCCAGTCAGACGACGACAGTATGTTGTTCCTAAGAGAGGGAAGATTGTATTCTTTTAGCAAATCTAGGATCATACTTTATTAGCCATGTTTTATTTACAAATATGGCTCACAAACATCTGCAATGATAAGACTGCGGTGATGCTTTACAATAATGTTCTCATTTGTTACCATGAACTAACAATGAAAGATACTTCGAACACATCTATTAATCTCAGTTTCAACATTTACTAATACATTATTCAAATCAAAAGTTATATCTGTTAGTATTAAGGTGCACTAAGTGATTTTTGACCACAGCATTGGACCGAGTCCCAAATCACACTTGTAGCCAATCAGCAGTAAGGGGGCGTGTCTTGTACTGACAGAGAAGAAGCGCTCAATTTGAGTTCACAGACAGATATTAGCAGATCGACTATAGATGGAGAGAGATGACAGATAAACAAAAGAGAATATCAGAGAAACAAAACATTAAAAAGAAGGGTTATGATCAGGCAAGAGGTAGGACGCGTGTAAATATCAGAGCAGATTTTCAGCGGTGGAGAGAACTCTAGGAGCAGGAAGGGCTCGAATCAGACGCAGAGGTTGTGTTGTTTCTTCTTGATAGGTGAGTAACGTTGATTTTGCATTGTTTCACACAACTTATCTGTGTTGGCTTTTGTTTGAATATGCTTGTGTGTCACTTGTTTCCAGGATAGTCGTTGCCAGGGTTGTGTATGTACGTGTGGGGCGGAGATATCAAAATAGGGGCGAGGTCTTGTTGAGCTGTGGGCGTGTTTGTTTTGGTGCTTTCAAATATCAACATCGTTTGGCAAAAATCACTTAGTGCACCTTTAAGTAATGATTGTAAAGTGTTATCAAGGTTTTTGATTTAATCAGTCAGTTTTATTAACTTAATTACTTGGTAATTCAGGATGAATTATGTGCATACACTTGATATATGGCTCAATTCTTTTATTTCTAAACTTGAATGATTCAGCAAGTATTCTTTACATGCTTCACATACTCGGTATTACAGTATAGTTATGTATCGAATACTTAAAAAAATAGTATTTTCAATTTAGCTTGTTTAACATATTTTTATTTTATTATTATTTATTTATTTTAGGTTGAGGTGGAGTGGGAACAATATTTTTTCACTATTCTCCTGTATTTTCATCCGGTTATTATTGTAAAAGTTCAATAAACAAACTAAGCAAAAAAAATAAAAAGTAACCAGCATGAAAGAATTAACATAAATGTTCTCATATATTTGTAGATTTACCTGTGATGAGATCAGGATCTGTTCCTTTGATGATACTGGCCAGTTTATCACTTACAAGTCTGTGCAATGTGACGGGAATCTAGAGCAAAAACAACTGATTACAAATGCTGTCCGTTCACTTCAGGCACAGAAACACAATATTATGAGAGAACGATGACCTGAATTATTGACAAGGCAGATGAATGTCTCATCTTAAAACACAAGGACTATTACAATGGTTATATATGCTGATATAAACAATCATTCAAATCTTTGGGCCGTCTCTTCTGCTCACCAAGACTGCATTTAAAATACAGTAAAAACGGTAACATTTTGAAATATTATTACAATTTAAAATACATGTTTTCTATTTTAATACATTTTAAAACGTAATTTTTCAGCATCATTACGTCTTCAGAGTCACATGATCCTTCAGAAATCATTCTAAACAGTTTTTGCTGCTTAATGTTTGTGGAATCCATTATACATTTTTCAGGATTCTTTGATGAATCTTGATGAAGCATTTCTTACAGACCCCAAACCTTTGAACAGTAGTGCACATTATACAGCATATGTCTAATTGTATGTCATTAACAGCACTGTGCAAATAGTTTTTTAGTGTTTTAGAGGCCAGTCTGAGCTGCTGAATCACCTTGAAGAGGTCATGGTGGTTGTCCATCATGAAAAGAACCAGAAGATCAACCTTCCCTTTGGCTAGTTTGATCCCATACACAATAGCATTGGAGAACGCCCTCTTCACTGCCATTCTGTTCTCTATCTACAGAACAAAACAAACAAACAGCTTGTCAAGTTTCTGTAGGGATGTAGGAATGGCATTTCTGTAGGTGTAATAAATGAATTTCAGGCAAAAGCAGAAAAGAGGCTGTTGTTTAATTCAGTGTCTTTTCACAAGCATGGCAACTGCAACGCTCACTTTAGTTTCTGTTTTAAACAATGACACTTTTGTGTGATATAAACACTGTCGTACTGTGCACTGGTCTGATTTAGCAGCAAACATACTGGAAGATCTGCATCAGTTCCAGTGCAGACGCTGTATCAATTTTTCCATATTTTTTAAATGATTTAAAAAAAATATACCAGTCATTTAAAAATACACCAGCACTTCATATCATCCATTACTGGTTTTGCAAATAATTGAGTTACGTGAGCATAAAAACACACACTCAAACTGTATTTCTCAGTCTCCACTGGACGTCAGATCATTCGTACCTCTTTGTGTAGTTTGATCTCCTGAGGGCCGGCGGCGAGGGCCATAAAGCGCAGTAACCTGCGGAGCTCCTCTCTACTGCGTGAATCCTGCAGCTTCAGACAGAGCTGCAGAGACTCCAGCGCCTGCTCCTGCTTCCCATTCACTGCACACATGCAGAAGAGTATGATGAACTGATTTGTGACAGATTTTCAACAAGATTGCAGTGGACCAGGCCCGTAGCCAGCTATGAGGTCACCGAGGTCCGGACCTCTGTAAATTTTCAAAAATTAAATTTGTTCTCTGAATGACTAATTTGCTGTTTAAAACTCCTCATATGAATGTCTGCATGACATGTATAACTCAGTTTAGACAGTTTTCAAGAATTTTTAGCATCCGTGCCGTGGTATGAAAATGATTGCTGCGAGATGCTGCGGAGTGAACGAGGGAACAGCCCTGTTGCCAGATCCAGCTTTTATAAGCGTCTTTGGACTTGTCTTGTTCACTTAATTTGAAAGTTAATAAAGTGGGAAGGTGGGAATCTTCGATATCTTTATCTTATCTTATTTGCAAAATATTTAAAATAATTTCGGTGTATTCTTATTTATTTTTCGTTTTTTGTTTGCTTTAATAGCAATATCTGGCAACACTGCATCGCCGGCACTTAAACTGACAGTAATCAAAAAAGCCCATAAACATGTTATTGCTGAGAGGATACGACATGCGGTGAGGGAAATGCAAAAAAAAAGATGATATTATCATTCATGATATTTCCTGTCAGAAACGTTATCAACGCTGTCAAAAACTATTTAATACTAGTACACAGATCTAACAAGTAAGTTACAGAATGAATTTTCACAAAAGTCTGTCTGCTCCTGATACCCCCTAACTTCCCCAGGGAATTTTTTTTTTTTTGGGGGGGGGGGGGGGGGGGGGGGGTTAGAAATGTTCCGGCTGGAGTGGCCAGGCCAAGGGACGAGGCCACGGCCACGAAGACCACCTGCCATGGCCTCCTGAGCTCCCAGCTCCGCCATGGCCTCCTTTGTCTGTTCCGCTCTGGAGGTCCCCGTCCTGTGTTCCTGTCCGTGTCTGTCCTGAGGGGCCTCCAGAGCGCCCCCGGTGGAACTGTTACTGTCAGGGTTCTGTTGTGTGTGTCATCTGTTCCTGCCTCTTGTGTCCATATTTGGTTTGTTTCCTGTCCTCGTCAGATGTCATTATGAGTTTATTTGTGTCCAGCTGTATGTGATTGTGTTAATTACCCTGTGTATATTAGTCCTGTCTTTTGAGTTTTATTTGGTCTGGTCTACTTGTGACTCCCCGGTGTATCTTGTCTGTCAGCCTTGCCTTGTCCTGCCTTGTCAACATTAAAGACTATTATTTGAGTTTAAGTCATCATCTGTGTGTTCCTGTATCCTCCCTCGTGTGTGCACCATGACAGTTATGGCGTGGGACATGCCTTCCGGGAGGGGGGAGTTATGTCAGGGTTCTGTTGTGTGTGTCATGTGTTTCCGCCTCTTGTGTCCTTATTTGGTTTGTTTCCTGTCCTCGTCAGATGTGATTATCAGTTAATTCTTGTCCAGCCGTGTTTGTCTAATTATCTATGATTTACCTGTGTATTTATAGTCCTGTCTGTTCAGTTTGATTTCGTCTGGTCTACTCGTTACTCCCGGTGTTTCCTGTCTGTCTGTCAGCCTTCCCTTGTCCTCCCTTGTCCTGCCTTGTCCTCATTAAAGATTGTTATTTGAGTTAACGTCCTCGTCTGCGTGTTCCTGTATCCTCCCTGCTGTGTGCAGCATGAAATGCCTGTCTCTCTTCAAGTGTTTATAGTGTATATAATGAGTTGTATTTGTAGGGGTTTATTATAGCACACCCCAGCACCCCCCGGACCTCACTAATTTTCAAAGCCTGGCTATGGCCATGCAGTGGATTGTAGTTAATTAATTACACAATAAATGTAACTGTAATGTTACAATTACTACAAAAAATGTGTAATTAAATTCCAGCCACTTATGAATATGCATCTAAATCTAAATTACATCTAAATATTTTCACACATACATTACAGATATGACTGATTTCCTTCACAAATTGCATTGACTGCTTTAAATTATGAGACACCAATGTTTCAGGACTTTAGGACACAAAGTAAGACACATGCTTATTTGATTTCCTATTTAGGTTTGTGTATTTATTTTTTAAGATTAACTTTTTTTTTTTGTTATATCAGTGTTTCCTGTCAGAGCTGCAAAGATTTGATTTCAAAAACAGTATCATAGCTATAAAACTCTCTTGTTATGATTTTAAATCTGTATATTTAACCTCAGAATAATCTCAAAGTAAAAAGTGGTGCTAAAGTCTGATTTTGTGGTGGCTGTGCTTTAAAACTACATTTTTTATAATCTTAATTCAAGTGAGGAACGGTTTTTAAAGTCTGACAGTAATGAGTGTTGAGTTCTACTGTAAGGTTAACCCTTCCTGCTTCAATGATTAACAGTTGAAAACATTTGTCAGAAAAGTAATCAAAAAGTAATCAAATGTAATCAGTTGCATTACTTAATAAAGTAATTGAAAAAGTTACACTACTTATTACATTTTAAATAGGGTAACTTGTAATCTATAAACTATAGTATTACATTTCCAGAGTAACCTTCCCAACACTACCTGTAGTACATTGCTAGGATGTTATGTATGGTTGTTAATAGTGCTTTGTGATATTGGTAATCCGGTTTGAATTACGCACATGGTATGATTTTTAAAAAAACTGACATACCGGTACAACTGGCTAAGCAATGTAAACGGCGTTGTGAATTGAGAGGAGATACTTGTTAACTGCGTACACTGCTGACTAATGGTTATAGTACCATCAATATCACACAACTAATTCCTTAACGGGGCAAATAAACGAACTGCAAACGGCCGTTAACAGAAGCCAGAGACACTGAAGATGAACACAAAGAGGAGAAAATACTGTAGCAAGCAACTCACTGTTTATGATACACAAAATATTGGAAGAAAATCCTGAATTGGGGGTGGGGGGTTATATGAACTGACTGTCTTCAGAAAAGTTTAGGTGGTATTTTCTTACCTCCATATAATGCATATTAATGTTTACAGTGGTAATAAAGGAAATGCTGTATCACTGCTGTTCCATAAGCGCCACCTGCTGTCAGTGAGTGAATTTGCGTTCTCACTCTGCCCGTCTGCTGTTTTTGTCTCGTGCAGATTTTATGCCGTATAATTTCACAAAATTAAGGTCAGAGTCAGACCATTCTGTTTTTGCTGTAAATTTTGAAATGATTCAATCTAATTATTATCAAAAACTGCTCATACTTGTAGCGTGCTTGTTTGGATCGTGATTAAAATGCAGTGGTTCTGCAACTGTTTCATGCAATTTTACTCATATAAGGCACAGTCAGGGAAAAACCATGATGAAGCTGTCAGAATCCTTAAAAAAAAAACGCAAAACAGATTTTTGGTAAAAACCGCCCAGCTGTAGTTGTTAAGTGGTCTCTAAGGTAGTGCTATTGGTTTTCAGCAACTAAATTTGATCCTGTAGCACAAACATTTCAAAAAGCATCCCCTTTATATTTGTTTAGAACTGTTTTGGCTTGCAACAGTGCTTGATATATGCATATTTCACTTCTGATTCAGATGAGATGACTTTTTTAATTGGAGAAAGTAATATTATGAATAAAGGACTCATATTTTTGCCAAAAGCAATGATTTAAAGTTAAACACCTTGATTGATTTGTTTCTTATAAACAGGCAGCTTTTCACTTTAGAAGATGTTAACTGATGGACTGGAGAGGTGTGGATTACTTGTGGATTATTGTGATGTTTTTATCTGTTGTTTGGACTCTCATTCTGACGGCACCTATTCACTGCAGAGGATCCATTTGTGAGCAAGTGATGTAATGATAAATTTCTCCAAATTCATCTACTTCTTGCATGGCCCGAGGATGAGTAAATTTTCAGCAAATTTTTATTTTTGAGGGAATTATTAGATTAAGTCTGATTTGGTTAAAAATAAGCACTCTTAAATTCTACTAACCGCTATTCGCATGTAATATAAATTAGTTGCATTTAATTATTGCAACTAAGTGTCCACAATCATTACATTCAGTTCATGCAAGTATATTCTTTTAATGTAAATTATTACATAATAATAAGTATGCTAAAGTATACTTCATCTTCACAGGGGCTACTAATAAGCCAAGTTTCATTTCATATAAAAGTCAGGTCAAGCTAACATTTAGCGGACTGATCTCTCACCAAGCAGCTCGGAGACGCCTGAGTGGATGTCAAAGACGTGGTTGCTAAGCAGCGGCGGGTAGTCAGACCGGCCGTAGTGCTGAACGAGGACTCTGTAGAGAAGCTGCTTGTACTGAGACGTCTCCTCCGCACACTTAGCCAGTCCTCGGCTCACCTCCACCACCAACTGATCAGGAAGAAACTCCAGACAGTCCACAGCCGCTGACAACCAGCTATCTGCTCTGTTAATGAGATGAAAAAGGAAAGAAAATGATGCAAAGATAACACAGAATCAATTAAAAGCACAGCTATCTAAAAATACACAACACTTAAAAGGCAAGGACAGAATGATAAATGAGATGTAAGATTACTAAGAGATTTCATTCATCAGAAAGTGTGCGGAAAAGGGAGTTTCTTGAACATGAGTGGGAGAAAACAACATGCTCCACGGTTTGGGTTTAAAAAGAACTACATAATGACCAGCTGACACTTGCCTGAACACAATGTAGTGAAGCTTACGGTGCATTTAATTTTATTTATTTTTTTGTTAAAAAATGACTAAATGTTATTTAAAGAGTGCCAAAAAAACAGCTTCCAAACCATGTCTTTACCCAAACACTTTTAATAAATCTATTATAATGATTTACATTTTAGCGCTGTCGGGACGGATTTCGCGGGAAATTGCATACATACGTCATTCGCCCGTGCGTGTCATGTCAAAGAAGCTGCAGCTGTGGTTAGAGTGCTGTGTTGTTACAACGAAGGAGATAAAGATTATCATGAATCATTAAAAAGGCAAGTCTCTGTTTGTTTAAACGTTTGTAAAAACCACAAAACTGATATTTATTTGTCCATCCGCTCTGATAACATGTCGTGAATTCATTCACACCGGTGCGTCGAAACATATTCATCCGCGCAGACGAGCAGAGCCGATGCACAACCAAAACAATACTCTTCCGCGTGCAGTTTTATTTTTTAACCGCTAGGGGCTCTAAGTTACATAGTGTGACTATTACATAGATTTTTTTTACTTTATATTTCCCATCGAGTCAATGTAAGGTTTACGATTATTTCAACATTTCTGGAGAAGGATTTTTTTTTTTTTACTCAATACTTTTGCATTGTGGTGTGGCAAGCACAACTCTATATATTTCTTGCATAAAATGTACAAGTCTAGTTTTGTCATTTATTTCAACTCTAAAACACCCCAGAATAAAAATGAGAGAGTTAAACAAACAGAGATGGAGCATACTGAGCCTCGCTGAAGGCTTTGAGGATCTCACGGTCCAGGTAGCTGCTGGTGTAGAGGAGGTCTGGGTCACTGTCCATGCTGTGGAGGGGCGGGCGAGGGCTCTCTTGGCCCTCCAACAGGCTCTCCAGAAGCGGCAGGTCAATCAGCTGTAGGAGCCTTAGCACCGTCTGCTGCCGCCATATTTCATCCATCACTGATACAGACACAGTCACGACACACGTCAGCTTGAATACTTTTATGACAGATTTTATGACAATTTTGTCAAACAGTCAAAAAAACATATTTCAAATTGTGTTTCATGACATTATACAAAGCATGCATATGCTTTCCAAAGAAAACATACATTCCTGTGATAACCCCAGATTCATCATCTGTGGTGTGATGGTTGTGTTCATGTTCAGATTTCCCAAAACATCCTCCAGAGACTTATCCATTTTGACAGGTGAGTTGTTTGAATACGCAGAATCTTCTTTCCTGAATAATATAATAAGACAATAGCAATGAATATGTCATATGTCTGAAACTGTTTCCAATCTATGAAGGACCAAGCTGAACAAGTTTCATTCATTCTTGTAGGAATCACCAAATAAGCATTTTTAGTCCATGATTCACTGTGATGTTGACATTTCATGGGCATTCATAGAGGATTGGCTTTTAATAGCAACCTCAAGTCGAGTTGAGGTATTTAAAGTATAAAATCTCAAAGGAAAAACAATTCCAAGAAAATACCAAGCATTCTGTAAGATCTCTATGCAACTAATAACAAGTAAACTATTAACTAGTTTTGCGAGGTTTTACCAACGCTTGTATCTTAGGTGACCTACTGTAAATGAAAACACAATGCACTTTTCTGCATGTTTTGTTATCTGACACTGATTTTCACAAATTTGTTCTCCCAAAAATGATCATTCTGTTATAATTCGGACGTTCTTCAGTGTGACAGAAAAAAAAAAACATTGAATCCAAAATATTTTTAAATCCACTTAAATTACAGTGAATTACTGATGTTTTCAAGCTTCAAAATCACTGTAAAAGCATCATAAAATTAGTCAATATTACTTGTGAATTATAATCCAAAATGTCAATAATCAAGTTAATCAATCAGTCAAGTTACTATCTGAAGTTATTCACTGAAACTTTTGACTTCATACATAAGAGTTCATGAGAGAAGTAGTGATGCACAATCAGTTTTTAGTCTAATCTTTTCAGTCATCATGAATTCAAATGATCAAGTTCATGAATGATTCATTTACAAACCAGACTGATTTGGTTTGGTTAGGAAAATGATCAATGAATAACGACTTTTAATTTTTGGTTCCTCACACAAATGATTTACATTTTTTAAATAACTTTAAAAAACACTTGGGATTGTATATGTACCACTTTTATGATACTTTTATCGTGTTTTTGCCTCCTTTTAGAATCGCATGGAAAAGAGCAGCCAGCACAGTCCTCAAAATTTCTCCTTTTATGTTTCACAGATGAAATAAGGTCCTACGGGTCTGAAATGACATTGATTCCTTTCAGGCCACAGTCTTTTAGAGAAAGCATTAGGAAAAGGTCTACAACCTCTACAAGTTTCTTATATTTTCTGATTATACAGTTCCACTGAGTGAAGGTGACTTGACCTACCTTTTGTAGGGTGGACTGTACGTGTTCCTCTGTATGCTGAGAGAGTCGTATCCACTCTCAATGGTCTCTGAGCTGGATGCGCTTGGGGTCGGCCTGTTTAGAAACCTGTACAGACTACAGCTGCTGTCCTCAAACTTGGCTTGCCTCTTTTCTTTCCCAAACACTTTAGTGTCCACTGCCTCAAAGACTCTGGCCTCCATGAGGGCCTGGCAGAGGCGGAGCGCTTTGGAACGAGGCACCTCTGCGTCTCCGCAGACCTTGCTCTGAATGATGTGAGCCAGAACCACGTCCACGGCCTCGGAGCCCAGAAAGCAGTCATGGTAGATTTTCAGATTGTGGCGTCTCCTCTTCACCTCCACCTGCGTCTCAAGGTTGTTGATGATGTTCGTCCAGATGTACGTGGCTCGGAATGGCTTCCCAGCCATCCCTGTCTCTGTCGAGAGATGGACTGGATGAGAAACGCCAGAATAATGATCTCAGCCTGCATTCTTGTGTTTCTGAATTCCCACACATTAAATAAATCTAGCTTTTGACTGAAAGGAGATGCATTTAATAAGTTTAGTCAGGCTTTAAAAACCGTGGACACAAACTAGGCATTCCATGCCAATATTAGTGAGTTTTGCATTGTTAAGTAATTATAAGAATAAAATTGCACAGACTTTGGCGCTGTCTGTTATTAATACTGGAATAAGTCTACAAAATGAAGCTTCTTCAGACTTCTGAAACTGGACCAAGAGGTTTCAGTTTACCCATATTTAATTTCAGGTCTTTATCATTATAATCATCTTGACAGTTGCAGAACATGAAGTTTCCCATGTTTTGCTCTCACGGGTGTAACGCTGGACTAAAGAAAGCTTTTACAGATCCTACTTCCAACACAAAGAGCATCCGCTGCCAAGATCAATACTGTACCTCATAAGCCTTATAAATGACACCGGGGGAGGCTGATCATTTCTAGCAAGAAGTGTTTCCTGCTGAATTTTATGTGCAGCTCTGAAGTAATGATGAAGGTCTAAATGACCCATCAGGGATCAGGATATTTACTAGGGGTGGCTATGAATGTTGTGATTACATAGAGACGCAACCCTCGCACATACGCCTAGTCTTCAATGAAGGCTCAAGTGGACAACAGCTGGCGTCGATATAAAAGATTCTCTCTAGACTTCGTGGTTCAAGAGTTTTGCTGGGAAGTCTGACATACAGTGAACCACAGATTAATGCTAGCTGTGTGAATATACAATATAGTCATTGTTTGCCCCTCTAAAAAACAAGTACGTATTAGCATATTTTTGAAATGAGAACTTATTACAGAAATAAACTAGAATATAAGTAATTTGCAATTAAATGAAATGCATTATAGTTTAACGTTGTATTGAATTAGTTGAACATATGCTTTTTGAGCCACTTAGATAGGACTTATGTACACATTTATATGTAATTACTTATATTGAAATATGGTAAAAGTGTATGCCGAATGTACCGACAAGTATTTATGACAAACTAAAATATACTTTAATGTCATTTCTATTGAAACTTGTATGTCATGTATTTTTTAATTTATTTTAATCATTTGTAATGATGAATCTCCAATTTAGCACATTTAAAATATTTTAACTTTAAAAGTAACATCAAATAACACAGTTAAAATTGTACTTAAAGAAACATCAATTAGGCTTGACACTTTAGTATGTTAGTTAACACATTAAATTGAGTGCATTTAAATCATTGCTTTAAAATGTACTTAGATAAAAAATATAATTTGACATTATTACAAAGCACTTTTTAAAAGTGTAATCAAGTGTGTTAAGAGGTTTCTTTCCAAATGTCTAGATTTGACTAAACTCATCAGATTCATCCCTCCATCTGATAAACTAGTTGATAAGGAAACTTCCTTGTTATGTTCTCATCGTGTAGGCTTTAGTTCATTTGCATACCGCTGGATGAACAACTGTATTAGTACTTGCTCAGATTTTGCTGTTGAGTGTTAACTATTTGAAAAAATGTATTGCATATAAAAAAGTAACTGAACCTTACAAACAAGTACGATGCTAGTATACTACAAGAATGGAATGACAATACCATGGGACTTAGTTTAAATAAAATGTTTCTCGTAACACAATGTCATATGATGCTCCAACAGAATTACCATGGTATATATCCACAACAACATGCTTGAATCATGAGAAATGTCATATCATGACATTTTTTTGTTGTTGATTTGTTAGTGTGCATGAATAATACCAGTGTAACAATATCATAATGCTTCAACTCTGAATCCAGTATCTGCAGAATACCCATTAGAGGAGTCACCATGGTGTTTGTCCCCATGGACAGAGAGCGTCTGCTGGGATCACTCCTCTCCTGATGGCCAGCACTCACTGATGTGTTTGCCCAACACTCAGATAAATAACCCCAGAGGGAGAACACCTCATGATGCACATCTACACCAGGCTATTATTATGACACAGAACCATGTTGAAAACAACTTAGCACAAACTCTGTTCAAGCCCCTCTCTAGTTTGTCAAGCACAGACAAGTCAAAAGCTTTTACTCTGGCTACTGTAAATGCAAGACTGCGTCTGAATGAAAACATTTGCCAGCTAATGCCAAAATTCACTTTAGAGTTTAAAAAGATATTTATATATATATAAATTGAATACGACCCAGAAATACATTATTTTACCAATTACAGACAACAATTACAAGACAAATCTTAGACAAAACCATATAATTTCAGACATAAAAATGCAATAATATGCATATTTTAATCTTATTTGAGCTATTTAGCATTTACACTTTAGTTAAAAACGAAGTAGTCGTACACGCAGAAACCTACCTGGAGGTCTGTGCATGTAGCTGGGGTTAAAGCCGGTTGTCTCGCGCCGCTGCTGTATTGAAGTAAAGCATCTCCTTTGGTCTCGCGCTGTAAGTAGCTGATGTTCACACTCGCGCGCTCTGAACTCATCTACAGCAGCAGCCCGCGCGCTCTCACACCCTCGCCGTGACGTCACGAGGGCAGTCGAGAGCTCATTAGCATAATAATGAGTTAATTTACACTCAAACAGTCACCGAAACTTGCAAATGATAAACAAGCACCACTAAATGTAAATAATGCCGTTATAAAGAGAGCAAAAAAAACTTATTTTAGCCTTTCATGTTTTTTTGAGATATGAATATTTAAGAGCTATACAAGAAATTAGTAACCATGGTTCCCGCCAAAATACCACAGATACAGTTGGCATTTCTACTGTAAAACTGTGGTAACACTTGTGAAAAAGAAGTGTTTAATTTTATTGACTGTACACTTGTTGTAGGGTACTTCAAATCTTATAAAAATATAAAAAAACTACTTGCATTCACTATAATATTAATGAAATAAAAGATACTTTTATGACTGTTTCTTAACACACTTTTAAAAAGAACACTGTAATAATGTCAAAAAGCTGTACTGTACATTTTTAATAATTACATTAATACTACACTTAATTTGATGTGTTGACTAACAAAAGCACATGTAAAATACCTGATTATAAATTCAAATTTAGTGTTAATCAATATTTCATTTAAAGTTGATATATTTTAAACTGTCAAATTCATCATCACAGATGTACAAATATATTTTAAAAAAGCTATATTTTAATGTAATTGTAAATAATATGCAATTAAGTGTCCAAAAACAGAATGTTCAGTTTAGTTGAGTGTATAAGTGGTAGCTATATGCTAAAGTACTTTCATTTTCTTTCAAAATTTCTCTTTCACTTTAAACAAAATCACATTTAGATTTGATGAGATTCCATATTTGTTTTTTATGATTATAACAGCCTTGACCTGGAACCCTTGAAAATGTATTAGGCTAGTTAAAAAATAATTAATTAAAAGTTATCAACTATTCTGCAAGT
Source organism: Schizothorax lantsangensis (assembly GCA_027422415.1). NCBI lineage: Eukaryota > Metazoa > Chordata > Actinopteri > Cypriniformes > Cyprinidae > Schizothorax > Schizothorax lantsangensis. Next base: position 33,311,144 of record CM049846.1, on the reverse strand, counting down.
ATAGGTGCAACCTTGATCATTAGCCTCTGGAGGTCAAATGAAACTATATGAACGTTTTGTGTCGCTTGAGAAAATATCGATGCTTATCAAGATCTTAAACAATTCAAACTTTATTTGTTTCAGCATCTGGGTCTCAACTGGTTAAACAGGAAGAAGTCTGATAACCGTGAAATAAACACAGCTCTCACAGCATTTAAATCATAATTCAGTTCTTAGAAAACTTGACTTGAAACACTGAAATGTACAAAGGGTTTGAAGTTCAAGGAATTTAGCCGGACCAGGATTTAGGTACTTAGAAATATTAACAGACTGTGGATAATAGGGGTTGAGAAAACTGTCATTTGATATGCATATTTAATGCATCACTGCATAGAGTGACCTCTGCTATAAGAAACCCATAGGTACATTTTTAAGCCGTTCTTAATAGTGTGCATTTGCATGTCCTTCTTCACCCGCCACGTAAATCATTGCCAATGACATCCCCATAAAAACCTTCAGATGGATGTTATGATCTTCAATGGACATCTTATGACATTTTTAGTGGAATAATGTGAATAGAGCTGAATCCAGGAAGGAGAATTGTTAACAACAATCTAAGAACAGTATAAGGCTGTTGAGCATGTATTTGACAAAGTTCATAAAAGTGAGAATGTGTCAAGGATAAGGATAAACTTTATTTGTTCCCGAAAGGAAATTTGTCTTGGGCAAAGTGCTACAGTGTTGCTCTGAACAAACAACAATAATAAATAAAACAAGAACATACATTAATATACAACAGTGTATACGTATACAATGTAAAATATGTACAGTGCACAACACAGTAAAGTGCTAATATGCTATAGGTGCGTTGTTCTTGGTAAAATTCAGCAGTTTTATCGAGGCAGGAACAAATGAAAGCTTCAGTCTATTAGTTTTACACATTGACATTCTCAGGTACAACATTCCAAATAAGAGATTTCGAAAGTACTGAGCTCATCAGCAGGGACAGGTATCTGTCCTGAGCATCAAAGGAAGGGTCAGATTGGACTGTAGTGTTAGTGTTGAGATAACAGCTAAACACGGTAAAGAAACCAGTTCGACGGGGGAGGGATGGGATTGATCTAGAACGTCCCTCTCTACGGCTCTTCCTCATGATGATTAGTCAGAGATTCCAGGCCAAAGGACTGGAAGACAGAGTTTGCTTCTCAATGCTAGCTTTCACACTCTTCAGGGGGTCTCATTCACTCCTTTTTCCCAAGTCATTATCCCTTTTACTGTCCCCCTCGGCCACGGAGCGCTTTTGCATTCCAATACACACAAACACTCTGATTCAAACAGTATGTGCCACTCAAACATCCACAATCTTCCATATACCTCCATGAATTTAACACTAACATTTTGTCATGAAAACTAGTCCATAAAAACTTTTAAAGGCCACAGATAAACTTTCCAGGTTTGAGATACTACAGAAAAATGTGTTTACTTACCCAGTCAGAACAACAGACGATGAAAAGTTTCCAGAGATGACTTCATGCAAAATTAAATTAAACGTCTATAAAAACAAAATAAGCTCTTCTTAAAAGTTACGCTTCCAACCACTAAAAACACACATGTGTGATCAGAACGGGTTCTGCCGCTTCTGCGTCCTCTTCATGAGCGGTGATGTTGTTGTGTAAACCTGTGTCACAAGTATTTTCTCTGTACTCTTGAGTCAACACATTCCTACAGCTCAGGGCTGAATCATGCTGGAGAACCTGTCAGAAAGGTCATAGTACCTGGCTGTTGTTCCGGTTTTGTTATCAAGAACCCAGAGCTTTCCTTCCCCTAAACTGCCCATCTGAGCCCTTTATGCAGGGTGCTTATCACCTGGGCTTTATGGGAACACAAGGGCTGTGATAAGCGATGGCATGTTAAAGGGATAATTAATGATGACCAGGGTGGTACACTCGTTGTCACGTTTATTGGTCTGGTCATGGTTGACACATCACAGGACAGGGATGGAATGTCTTGAGGAATGTTTGAATCTCTTGAAGAACCAACCAGCTCACATTTCCCCTAAAATCAAAATAATCGAAGTAAATGGCACTCGACAATTAAGTCTTTTTGTGAAGACGTTTTTGCACTGTGACATGCTTTACCACATGTTTTCACAATTTCTTTGACAATAAGCCCTTCCCCCAATTCTCATTACTGCCATGCAAAAAAAATAAAATAATAATTTTGTCCTTACTGATATAAAGCTATACAAATCTTTTAATCTTATCTAATAAAATAAAAATAAGAGACAGACATACAGAAAAATAGACATACAGGTGGACAGATGCAGTAGACGGGCAGACAGACAGACAGACAGACAGACAGATAGATAGATAGATAGATAGATAGATAGATAGATAGATTCACCCTGGTAAGTTTTACAGTATTAGACCTTTCAATGGACTTTAAAATATTGACTTGGTAAAATCTAATCTTGTTAAAATAAAGCCAGCAAGGCTCTTGAAGTTCCTGTCTGTTGTACAGAGTATCTTCAGGATGGACGGTTAGCAGGGGATTGTATCAATTGCCCATCGATTGTCCCCATAAACGAATTCCAGTCTCAGTGAAACCAGAACACTTGAGTTGACCGATGTCAAAGAGTCCTCTCAGCTCTGCTCCCACACAACCCCAGCAGCACGTTCTTATCCATATTCATGTGTCTGAGACGTTTGGGACTGGACAAACATCCAGTTCTCCTAGCAATATGCAGCCTGGAATCTACTAACGCCCCTCACTAGACTGAACTGTACAGTGGCTTCCTTCATGACGGGCCATTTGTGGACATTGAGGTCTTTGTTTTCAGCCACAGAGATGTTCGATTTTGCGGCATTGTGGCTCGCAACAATCATATTTTATTCAACAGTCCACTGACCAGCCGTACTGAAGTCACAGTTTTAGCCAGATTACTGAATAGTTTTTCCATGAGACAACTAGAGAGCAGCAAGGACACCCTTGTGAAAAACAAGTGCGCTTAATTGTATTGAATGTGCACTTGTAGTGTACTTAAAATCTTAAAAGCATATTTAAAAAAGTCTTCTTACAGATAATATTATTGAAGTGAAAGGCCACTTAAGTACACTTAAAAGACACTTTCATGAGTTTCTTAACACACTTAAGTACACTTTTAAAAAGTGCAATTTAATAATGTAAAAATAAAAGTTTTACTTCAAAGAACATTTTAAATCATTATTTTAATAATCTTCCATTGTGCTTTGAAGAAGTACACTTATTTTGATGTTGACTACCATACTAAAGCACATGTATTATATATTTTAAATGTATTAAATTGCATTACAAATGTAAAAATACAATTATTTTTAAGTACATTACATACAAGTTTCGATAGAAATTATGTTACGGTATATTTTAGTTTACCACAAATGCTTGTCAGTACATTCAGCGGTACACTTATGAAGCAACAGAAGCAATTATGAAATTTCATATAAAGATGTGACTCCCTACTTAAGCGGGTCAAAAAGCACTTCTTAAGTGCAGACACTTGCATTTAATATAAATTTGAACAACAACACGTTTACTTGTGAATAACATGCCAATTAAGTGTTCGAAAACATTACATTCAGTTCACACTTAAGTATTTTAAATTATATTATTTGCTAAAGTTTACAAGGGTATAGAGAACTGTTAAGAGCACAAACATGGAACACATATATTTTATATAATTATTTTTATAATTCATCTGATTTTGGACCCAAAGCTTAATTTTATTTGAATTTAGTTTGAATTAAATGGCATTTTGCATACTATATAACCCTTTTGTAATGAAGCAAAATATCTAGAAAAAAAGTCAGTATTTCTTAGCATATTACACCTGACCTGGTGTGGCATTTTTTTTCTAATTATACATCAGTAATCAGTACTGCAGATTTTATAAGTGATGTTCTCGATTTGGTTGCTCTGACAATGCACTTCACAATTCATCTTGTAAAGCTGTGTAAAACCAGGCTAAAGATTAACCAGCCTCTCCCAGTGGAGCTATGTCAATATGCTAAGTGATAAATCACCGGTCACAACTTACTGTCCACTTAGAAATCTGCAGCATCAATGCAGGAAGAGGAACAAGGACACAGACTGTGACTTCCGGTTTGAGGCTCATGTGGCAGAAACACTTTCACTTCCAGAGAGTCCTCCTCCTATTTGAATCAACACAGCTGCTTGATGCCTTTTGGTAAGGTCAAGGTGTAAGTTAGTCCTTGTATTTTGAGTTGTGATAGCGTAGGCGAGTACTATCATTTTCTTGTCATGGTTCCGTTATCTAACATACACCGCCAGACATTGTTTTGCCTACGTCAAGAACCCCTGTGACGGTGTTTCACTGATAGAAGGGAAATCTGAAGTGGACTCAAATGTAGACAAAACACAATGCTCAGTGAACATAAAAGCATACACGCTAAATATAAAGGGATAGTTTATAAAAATAAACATGCTGTAAACATTTACTCATCCTCATGTCATTTTTAAACCTGTATGACTTTCTTTCATCTGCTGTGGAACACAAAAAAATATATTTTGAAGAATGTTGGTTACCAAATAGTTTGATAACCATTGTATGGACAAAAACACTGAGACATTTCACAAAATATATTCTTTTATGTTCTACAGAATAAAGACAAGTTCATTAAGATTTGTAACATGAAAGTGTGTAAATTATTTTGGACTATCACTTTAATTTATTATGTGTAAGCACACTTTTTTTTAAATATGCTTTTAAGATTTTAAGTACACAACAAGTGATTTTTCACATTTGACCAAGTTAAAATGATAGATGTGGAGATTTTAGTTATTTAATATTTATCAGCCTAAATTTGCACTACATACCTGTGCATTTATGATTGTGATAATAAATACTAGTTTGCAGTATCAAGCAGCATAACGGACGGGATTCATACAGTTATAATAACTGGAAGCAGCACATTCAAGTTAAAAACGTCTGCGTCTGCTCAAACGTTACAATGGTGAATGCATTGCTGTGTCGCAAACAAGTTGTTGAATCACAGTATTATTACTGCTTAAATACAACAGTTTTAGACACAATGTTGTGAGTAAATTTCCCCCATTTTTGGTCGCACAACGAAAGCAGTTTGAGAAGAAATGAAAGCAGAATGGACAGGTGTGTTTCCTAGTAAGACACAGTCGCGGTGGTTCTTTCAAGAATGATACACATTTATGAACAAAATCAGTTTAGTAAATGATTCAAACACAATGTTTCATAAAGTCCCTTCATGTTCAAACAAATCAGTGAACATTTAATGACTCACTCACTCAGTGGTCACTCGTCGCCACCTAATGATGTAACGCGCACTAATGAGAAAACGGATTGTGCTCATTTTATAAGCTAAGTAACAAAACTGCTATGAAAAGGTACTAAACAAATCAAAAGAGCTTTAAAATTAAATCAGTTTTCAGCCATCAAATGATGATCATTCATAAATGAAGTACTCACTCAAAGTTCTCATTTAATAGGAAATTTATTTTCACATGTCAGCAAAAACATTGTAGTGTGTAACACAGCTACACCTGAAAAGCAAAAAACTAATCCAATGCTGTCGGCACAGTATTCGTTCGAATCGGTGGCAAACTTGCAAAGTCACCAAATAAAGAACTTCCTATATGTTGTATACAATGTGCATATGAAATATAAATGTATAGGCCATCTACAAATGTACGACAAATGACAACAATATTTCCTTCTGTGAAAAATACATCTATCTGTGAGTTAAAATACATGTTTTGAGGAAAAAAAGACGAGTATAAAGAGATTTTTACCTCAGAAAAAAGATTTTAAGTAAATGCTTATTACAACAAAATATCACAAAAGCGGTATTAGAATTGCACCAACTCTGTTTGAACAAAAACAGAGTTTAAAAAGCACATCGGGTAAGTGTTCTATATTACGTCATGAGAATCAGACAAACAAGCTCTCTATACAAAATGTACATTTATCATATATAAATTTGGCACTCAGATGTAAAAATGGATGTTTTACATATATATCTATGTATAACTTTATGTTTAGAATCACCTAGCCCTCCAAACCTTAATTACAGACTGATATTATTCTTTTAAACCAAAGGTTTCAGTTCTCAGCAAGACACGTGTATCGCATAACAGATCAGTTCTGGTCCTTACGCGGACCTTGATTCGGTACAGACAACGCTCAACTACAGCTAAAGTGGGTTTACATGTGAAACCACAGTCCATTGTCTCTGTGGATGACAGAAAAAGGCAGCCGTTTGGTCTATTTATTTCCATTTGTTAAAAACCTCACAGTCTCTTCTTACTGATGTCTGTCCTCAACAGTGCTTTAAAGCAGGTTCATCAGGTTTATGAATGCTCATTCCAATATATGCTTGTCTGTCAGCATAATCTAGGCTTCTGTTCAAAGGCAGGCCTGCTGCACCTGTGTCAGAAGCTCCCCGAAGCGATCGAACAGGCCCTCTACCCATGTCCTGTTGCCCATGCAAGTCTGAACCGTCTCCTCCTGCCCCAGATCTTTACCTTGTGACTTCATCAACCGAATCTGATGTGAGAGAGAAAGACACTGACGAAACAGTACAACAGTATTGTAAACACAAACTACATTTTTACATTTTCTAAAGAGACACATGTCACTGTCTAGGGTGTTCTACGCAGAAGCAAACAGATTCAAACCCGAATCTCCCATATGAGCACCATAGCTAAACGTGAAGGAACTGCAGGGGACGCGAGTTGATGAAAGGCTAATCATTTATTAAATCAAATGTAAAATTACAAATAAATAAATCGGGTAGCACAATTGATCAAAATGACACAGAAAATGCAATATACTTTAGTGCGATTATCAAATCAAAAGCTAATTAAATAAGAATAGTCTGTGCATGCTGCGAGTTTAACATGCATTTTGTGAACAGTGCTGGGCTTGGTTCACTTTATTTACACATTTAAATCATTTCCAACATTTCTGTGCACAGAAGAATTTCACCAACATTCTGCAAAAATTAAAGTTTGAGAATTTAAAAATGATAAAAGCTCAAGGGTTGAACGTTATCATTTTATTATTTTTAATTTTCAGTACAACTGTAATTAAAAACAGTAATATATTTGTCTTTATTTTTTTATAATTACAGTTAAAACTAATAATAAAACTGAAAGAGGTCTTTTGTTGTTTTCAGCAGAAGCAATATGAGATGAAATGTATACATGACAAAATAATTGCAATATAATATGAAATAAATAAGAAATAATAAATTAAATATTTAATCTGTTTACCTCATTAAACAACATCAGAGAACCGTGAACATGTAAATGTGTCGTTATTTTATTGAAATATTAACTTAAAATAAGTCATTATTTCACGTCTAAGGCATCAGGCTGACAGAACGTTTGGGAAAGCCTTCGCTAGGCAATCGTTCAGGTCTTATTTTGCTTAAGAGCGTGAGGTGGAGTATTTTACCACTGAGGATAAAACAAGACGTCAGAGATGATACTGATATGAGCACTGCTACTCAAAACAAGATTCTTTCAAAGATCCCTAGAGCTGGTCAGCAAGGACTAGTAGATTGGTTATCCATCCAAAAACTCAAACACAAACAAACACGTTAATGCCTCACCTCCTCCATACACATCAGGTATGTGTGGTACTTATAGTGTTGTAGAGAGTGATAAAGAGAAAACCACATTGTTTTCTGCTGATCCACTGTGTATTCCTGATTGAGTGGGAAAAAAAGAAAAATAAAGACTTCAACTGTACAGTGACCTAATAGCCAGTATGGTATACCTCCTAGTGGTCAAAAAATTTAACTAGCTGATATCAGGATATTTGTGCTGCTGGACCTGCAGTACTCACCAGGGGAAGTTTGCTGGGAGATTTCGAGGGCTTCATGGTTTTCCTGTTGTAAGCCCTCCCACTTAACCTCACTTTAAAAACAGGAGTCTCACAGTCTGCTTTCAGCTCGGTCACCACAGACAGCTCAGGAAAGCTGTCTAATGCATTCTGATGGACAAAACAGAGAAAACAGCACGCATTAAAAACACATCCTGAAATCAAAAGCAAGCACAGTGTTTACATGCACAGATCTTCATCAGTCCTATTTTCATTAGTCTTAATCAAGTTTGAATGTACAGTCCAAATTTCTGTGTGTCAAACTCAGTAAGCCTGCAAAAATATCTATATATATATTTGTGCATCAAATGTATTTTTAACAAAAGTGTGTGCATGTGAAGAGCAGGGCTTTCTTTCACTGGTTGTGTCAGAGAAAATTATCAAGACAACTAACCAATGGAATTGAGCGTGTTTTTGACGTTTTAGCCTTTCTAGTAGGGATGTTTAAAAGTACATATTTTCAAAACCAACAGCTTGGTGGTCTTAATTACTAGTCAAACAGTTGGTTTTAAAAGAATTGTTTACCTAAAAATGAAAATCTGCTGAAAATGTACTCATTCTCAGGCCATCCAAGATGCAGATGAGTTTGTTTCTTCATCAGATTTGGAGACATTTAGCATTACATCACTTGTTCATCAATGGATCCTCTGCACTGAATGGGTGCCGTCAGAATGAGAGCAAACAGCTGATAAAAACATCACAATAATCCACAAGTAATTCACAGTACTCCAGGCTATCAGTTAACATCTTGTGAAATGAAAAGCTGCGTGTTTGTAAGAAACAAGTTCATCATTAAGGCAATTAAGTCCATTATCCATAATAACACTTCCTCCAGTCAATCACCTGTTGTCTCTCACATCAAAATCCACCCACATGTTTGTTTTAAATGGTTTTGGACTGTTTTTGCTTGTAAACGGTGCTTGATCTGTGCATATTTCTCTCCTGTTTTAGATGAGACAACTTTTTCACTGGAGAATGTAGTATTATGGATTGAGGATTCATATTTTAGGTGAAGGCAACGGTTTTAAGTTCTTACAAACAGTTTTTTGCTTCACAAGATGTTAACTGATAGACTGGAGTGATGTGGATTACTTGTGGATTATTGTGATGTTTTGAATCAGCTGTTTGGACTCTTGTTCTGACGGCACCCATTCACTGCAGAGGATCCATTGGTGAGCAAGTGATGGAATGCTGAATTTCTGAAAATCTGTTCCGATGAAGAAACAAACTCATCTGCAAATCAGCAAATTTTCATTTTTGGGTGAACTATTGCTTTAATTCAACTCAAACAATACAAAAGAGAAACCAAAAAAATTAAATAAAAATAAAAATACAGGAAAAAATCTAAAAGGTGTTTACATGAAGATTTTTTTTATTCCGACTGAGCTATTAGTCAGAGTGTTAAATGTGGTTATTATTGTGAGCTGAAGCAGGACTATGATATACTGATGGCGAAATGGAAAATGGTGACTCATGACTCACTTTGAAGATCTGACCCATGCGCAGTTTGGGCAGCAGCCTCCGTCTGTTGTCTGTGATCATTCCATCCACCCTCTTCATGTGAGGCAGCAGCAGCTCGTCTGAATGCAGGAGCAGATCAGCCACAAAGGTCAGCTTCACCATGTGCCATATATTAACACTCCTGTTACAAATCAGACAGTTTGATCCTCGACTTCTCACCGTTCTCTCGCTCTAGTGCGTTCATGACGTCTGCGTCCAGGGCTATGCTGATCAGCAGCTCAACGAAGCTCTTGAAGGTCTCCTTCATCGTTCTGGTGTTCAGGAAACGTGAGGCGAATGGAACCGGAGGTGTAAACTCTTAAGATGGGGATATATGGGATTGGACAAAGGATGAGTGTAGACCAATAGCAACACACAGACTGATCCTTATTGAGCTCTCATGAGAAATGTTGATGCAACAGCAACCAGACAAGTGTTATTTAGTATTATTTATATGCTATTGTCAATTTTATTAATAATGAGGTTTTCTACTTTCAGTTTTCAGTTTAATTTTTAGTTATTATTTAGTCATTTTATTATTTGCTTTTGTCTTATTTATTAGTTTTTTCTGTAAATGATCTTTATTTCAGTTTTAGTTTAGTTTTTGTTTATTTTATTTCCAATTAGTAATTCTAGTGCTTCAACTACATTTTTCATCTAATATATATATATATATATATATATATATAAACAAACTTTAACTTTTACCTTAATTTTAATTAATAAAAATGTTTTAATAGTTTTAGCTAATGATAACCCTGAACCAGACATTCCAAAACATGGAATAAGAAAATATTAGCCACTATGACCTGAAATATTTTAAATAATTCTAATTTGAAGATGCACTAACTAGCATTTTCCAATAAATAAAAAAATCAGCAAATATTAGTGGTTTGATGCTAGAATTAAATGTGTGGTTATAAGTGATACAGTCAGTTTTAGAATAGTAGAATTTTCTATGCATTTCATAATATTCTGTTTTGTAAAACTTGTTGGTACAAAAAACTAGTGCTATAACATTAACTAGACATATTATAATTTATACTTAATGATATTTATTGACATTTTAGATTACACTTTGCATAACATGTCATTAAACATATTTTTGCTGATTTCTTGTTGCATTTACGCAGCTTTATCCAGCAGATGTTCTTAGTCTGTGGAGTTTTGAGTGCTTCAAATTAGGGCTGTGCAATTAATCGAATGCGATTGTTCATGCGCATCTCATCAGTAAAGCCGGTTCTGTGATTAGCAGTAAATCGCCATTACCTGCTTTCAGATAGAGCGGCATTAACTACACAGAGCCGTAGTTCACTGACAACCTACGCAATATGCGTGAGATGCGCATGACAATCGCATGCGATTAATTGCACAGCCCTACTTCAAATCAGTCAATCTTTCAATGAACTAACTGGATCCCTTTCCCCATCACTAATGTTCACAGACGCACATTCCTCTGCTGTCACATGTCTCACCATCATCCTCGCTCACAGCCTCCGGTGAGGAGTCGGAGGGAGATGTCGTGAACTCTTCTTTCCATTTCTTTCTCTTTTTAGGCGGTGGTTCAGCCTTGGCTTTCGGCTGCTTGGGTCTGGGTTTGGATAGAGCTCTCTGTTGTGTTGTTTTCTGCGTGGGAGAGTCTGACACAGTCGCCGCAGTGAATCGTTGGGCCAGAAGAGCTTTAGCCTGAGAGCCTCTGGGAACAACAAATAAATAAATGAATGTTATTTATGGAGTATAATATGTACATTATCAATAGCGTAGTCAACAAGGGAGCGGTTCTGATGGAAAGTGAAGTACTGTGAATTTCGTGCTAGCTGGCTGGAATAGAGTAATGTGAGGGATCAGTTTGATGTTGAAGATTTCAAACACACTGGCAGGAGATTGATGTTCCATGGAAAAATATTTGGCTGGGTGGGATTGCACAATAGAGGCCTGTGGCTCGGCTTGACATTTTAGTAAAGAATAGCAAAAACTCATCTGTATGTGGTTCAGTTATACATTTATAACTGATAGGAGGCATACATACAGGACAGGTGACACCTGTCCTAAATTCCCAATGAAACAGAAGTAGTGACTGATCTTTTCTTTACAGGTGCATCTCAATAAATTAGAATGTCGTGAAAAAGTAATTTTTTTCTTCTTGTAACTTATTTAAAAAAACTGAAACTTTCATATATTTTAGATTCATTACATGTAAAGTAAAACATTTCAAAAGTTTTTTTTGTTTTAATTTTGATGATTAGAGCTTACAGCTCATGAAAGTCAAAAATCAGTATCTCAAAATATTAGAATATTTACATTTGAGTTTCAATAAATGACCATCCATACAGTATAAATTCTGGGTATCTCTTGTTCTTTGAAACCACAATAATGGGGAAGACTCCTGACTTGGCAATGATCCAGAAGACGAACATTGACACCCTCCACAAAGAGGGTAAGTCACAGAAGGTCATTACTGAAAGGTGTGGCTGTTTACAGAGTGCTGTATCAAAGCATATTAAATGCAAAGTTGACTGGAAGGAAGAATTTGGGTAGGAAAAGGTGCATAAGCAACAGGGATGACCGCAAGCTTGAGAATACAGTCAAGCAAAGCTGATTCAAACACTTGGGAGAGCTTCACAAGGAGTGGACTGAAGCTGGAGTCAGTGCATCAAGAGTCACCACGCTCAGACGTCTTCAGGAAAAGGGCTACCAAGCCACTTCCGAACCAGAGACAACGTCAGAAGCATCTTACCTGGGCTGTGGAGAAAAAGAACTGGACTGTTGCTCAGTGGTCCAAAGTCCTCTTTTCAGATGAAAGTAAATTTTGCATTTCATTTGGAAATCAAGGTCCCAGAGTCTGGAGGAAGATTGGAGAGGCACAGAATCCATGTTGCTTGAAGTCCAGTGTGAAGTTTCCACAGTCAGTGATGATTTGGGCTGCCATGTCATCTGCTGGTGTTGGTCCACTGTGTTTTCTGAAGTCCACAGTCAACGCAGCCATCTACCAGGGAATTTTAGAGCACTTCATGCTTCCTTCTGCTGACAAGCTTTATGGAGATGCTGATTTCATTTTCCAGCAGGACTTGGCACCTGCCCACACTGCCAAAGGTACCAAAAGCTGGTTCAGTGACCATGGTGTTACTGTGCTTGATTGGCCAGCAAACTCGCCTGACCTGAACCCCATAGAGAATCTATGGGGTATTGTCAAGAGGAAGATGAGAGACACCAGACCCAACAATGCAGATGACCTGAAGGCCACTGTCAAAGAAACCTGGGCTTCCATACCACCTCAGCAGTGCCACAAACTGATCACCTCCATGCCACACCAAATTGAGGCAGTAATTAAAGCAAAAGGAGCCCCTACCAAGTATTGAGTACATATACAGTAAATGAACATACTTTCCAGAAGGCCAACAATTCACTAAAAATGTTTTTTACTTATGAAGTATTCTAATTTGTTGAGATAGTGAATTGGTGGGTTTTTATTAAATGTGAGCCTAAATCATCACAAATAAAAGAACCAAAGACTTAAACTACTTCAGTCTGTGTGCATTGAATTTATTTAATACACAAGTTTCACAATTTGAGTTGAATTACTGAAATAAATGAACTTTTCCACGACATTCTAATTTATTGAGATGCACCTGTACATCAGTGTAACAGATTATCGAAATATTGAAACAGAAAAAAGTAGGGTGGGGACTTGGTTCTATGTACTGGTTGTTGATTGGATGTTGAGATGTGGGCGTGGCCCCCGAAAGTGGAGGCAGATAAATGTGTTCTTGCAGGGGAGGAGTTTAAGTGACTAAATGATTGGAAAAACCTGCATACATCACCAGAGAGAAGTCTGACTTTTTCACAGGTCCAGTAATGAAATTTGTATTAGGGCTGTAGCTATCGAATATTTTAGTAATCGTGTATTCTACCGAAAATTCCTTCGATTAATCGGATAAGAAGAACTTTTTCTTTATTAAAGAGCAATACTAAATATACAAGATAAAATAAGATGGGTCTCTTAAAATGAACAAGTAGTTTGTTTCCTTTTTACAAAAATGCCTTCAGTGCATTTAATTGCCATATTACATTCAAAATGCAAATACAAATATATAAATAAAAAATCATTAATAAAAATATAAAAATCAATTTCAAATTACTTTAAAAAAGGTAAACATAGTACAACCTAAAACTATGACATAAATCAAAATAATAGTAATAAAAATAATAAAACCTAAACATTGTGCAACTCAACTTTCAAGTTTCAGCCTAACTACAGCTCAGGCATGACACAAGCCTTTACTGTCTTCTTAGAAGGCTTTGTGGCTTTTGTAAGAGGCAAAAATTAGTGGACAGGAAGCTAATGTAGAACAAAAACAAGAGTCCATACACATAAAATTTCTTAACACATTTTTCAGCAACATGAAATTAAAGTTATTTGGAGAATAAACCCTCTTAAATGTCTCTCTGCATACAGGTGTGTGTGTGTGTGTGTTTAATCCTTTAAAGGAGCATGTGGTTGCAAACACAGTGCTCCATGTGTAGTTACAGTAAATGGTAGGCAGGCATTTCTGGGCCGAAACCGAGAATTCTGGATGTGATTGGCCGAAAACCAAAACCGAAAATGATTTGTAATAATTATTTATTTATTTTATTAGATAATATAAAGTAATTTTGTAAGACTTTTTAATTTAACTCAATTTTAATGACACGGAATTTAAAAAACACAAGCCAATAAAATAACCACACTTTTATTGTAAGAAAATTGGACAGAAAATATATTAATGATAAATATAAATGTATTATTTTTATTCAGTTCTATGCAACAGAATCAGACATAACTTTTGTTGTTGTTGTTTTTGACTAATTATCCAAATAATGTATAGTCCTGCAAACAGGGTTTTTCCTTTCTCAGAATGTGGCGGAGGTGGTCCCACCCTGATCATGTGCACACAATGTACTCACCCTTCAACTGACTGAAACAAACACTTTTTACATGCAACGTATTTTAAGTGTTATAATAATTATACCTATGATTAAAGACAATGACAATTCTAAAGTTGTGTTTTATTTTCTCTCACCTAATGTTTGTTTTCTCTCACCTAAAATTTATTCTTAAAATAGCCTTATGAAATGTTTTCATTTTCCTCAGAAATTCTGTGTTGTGTATCTGGTTATCAAATGAAGGCATAAAACATTAATTTCATTTATCTTAAAATTATTGAAAATTCAACTTTTTTTGGCAAACAAAGGGGATTTACTATTTAAATTAAAACATGGAAGAAATGTTGTGTGATCATTCCTTAAAAAAAATAAGTTTTCATAATTTAATTAGTAGTAGTATGTACATTCTGCTGAACAATAGTAATATATTTCTGCTGCAATGTCTTCAAATGAAAACTTTTATTTTGACGGGTTGCCGTTAATGCCTTCACATTTCTGTGTGTATATGATATGAGCTAGTTTTACTCAAATGAAACTGTCAAATGCTCATGAAGTGACTCTCAGAGCAGTTCTGGAGATGATGTTTGTGTATTTATGTCCTCAATGAGAGCGTCACGCGTGCTTCAGGATGTGTGTAACTTAGTAAACGAAAACGCGTCTCTGCTATTCATTCATACAAAGATATGATCGCGCGATATGAGTTAATGCTCATCAGATCGCGTAAATCAGTGGAAAATGAATAGAAATGATGAGTCTGTGTAAATAAATATCAACTAAGCATGTATAAAAAAAATATAAAAACCCTGGCAAAGCTATTATTATCAGCGCATGTGAGCAGAGCATAGCGGGGAGAAGATCAGTGAAGGAGATTTTACCAGCGTTGCCCACTACAGCTGTACTTCAGCATGTCACAGCACAGTAACGCTACTGCAAACAGGAACAAGTATACTACATAGAAATTTCCTGTCGGCGCATTATTTGAGTGGACTCTGCTTTTCTGGTGAGCATGAGTGGTAAATGAGCAGAATGCACATTCATAGAGCTGAATATTGAACGGAGCTTCACGCGGCGCAGTGATGAGAGTGAAACACTGCTGGGCGGTGCAGCGCGGTATATATTTTCGGCGGTCGAAAATTAAGTGCATCCCTAGTAAATGGACAAAACGATTCTTCGAGGCACATAATTTGCCTCAATGATTTTTTTGCATTCGAATTACTCGAGGAATCGTTTCAGCCCTAATTTCTATTACACATTACAAGGTCAAAAAAGTTAAAAATGAAACGTGCATGGACTAACTATTCAAAGTAAGATCTGTAATGCACATATAGAAAACAGATGAGGTGGATTTTAATTTCAGCGTCACTTTAAGCCACCTTGGAAATGACATTTTACTGCAAGTACGTGCAGCACTTACACGTACAGACCACAAATGAGGAAAGACTGAAATCTGTTTGTCAACATTACTTTCTAACCATATAATTACAGTCCAAACAAACAAACAAAAAAACATAAGTATATTCTTCATTAGCTGAATTCTCACTAATAGAGTAAGACACATATGGCCTGTACCTCATTGAATGCATAGGTTTGCATCGTGGTTTCCTGCTGCAGACTCGAACATACTCCCGCTTATTGACAGTGTCAAGAAATTTGACATGTACTCTCCTGTACATGGACTTAGCATCACCAAAGTACCCCAAATACTGTAAAAAAGGATAAGACACTGCCTGTTGTTCATGGCATATTGAGATATCCATTGGAAACACACTATGATGCCACATTAATTAATGTTTTGTATTGGCACTTACACTGTTGGTGGCAAAGAACACTCGTTTCCTGTCCCTGAGCTCCGGTACGAACTTCTGTAGCAGGGCTTTCTGAACCTTCCAGATGGCTGGTGGTTCGACCCCTGCCTTCAATGTGATCTACACCCAAAAACACAACACATCAAAGGTTTAAAGAGACAAAGGGTTTGATTAAACACAGACAGACAATCTGTCCTATGTCTCTTATAATTGACAGGAGGTGGGTGAAAACGTCAATAACTGCTCAGCCACAAATGATACGTCACATAATGTAATTTCAACAATTTATAGTCAACATGAAACGCCATTCACAATCCATTTAGCTCCATATTATGAATTATTCAGGGCTCGCAAAATTTCAAAATCCCTGGTAGCCCTTCGGGCAGGTACTCTTCAGATTTTGGTTACCCGAAAATTTATTTAGAATATTAGAATATGTTGTTTTTTTTAAATATAGAAAATCAGATAGGAGTCTAAATGTCAATCAAAAATATTTTCAATACACAAATAACAACAAATATGAAGGATGGAATTTTATTTCACTATTTACAAGGTATCTGCAGTATTTTAAAAAATAAATGTAAGGCAATTTATGACCCATTTTAAGAGCTGCACAAGTAAAATGAACACAGTATGAGCGGGGTTGGACAATGTCTATGGTAACATACAGTATTAAGCCATAAAATCACATGATTTACAGTTCACATACAGGTTTTCACAAAAACAAATCTTATACAACAGCATTTCAGCCTTTGGACCATTTTTATGAAAAGGGATAAATCAAGCATATAAATTATTATATTAAATTAAAACAAATACATATTACTGTCTAATTGTTTAGATTTTTAGAAGGCACATTAACTTCTTTCTCATTTACAACTCATGGGTCGATAATTGCATTGATCTGACCATAAACAGCAATTCATTCTCTGCCACGAGGTGGCGCTTTAGGAGCGGTTTAATATAGCGGTTTCCCCGTTAAGGTGCGTTCACACCAGACGCGAATGAAGCGTTAAGCGTGAGTGATTTACATGTTAAGTCAATGCAAAGACGCGAATAGACATCCTGCGGCGCGATTCGCGCGAATGAGGCGGTGCGAATGATGCGATCCACGCGAATGATGCGGCGCAAATTGAGCGTTTCGGGCGTTTGACGCGCATAACACGTGATTTGCGCGAATCGCACGAGTTGAAAAATCTGAACTTTGGCGAAAATTCGCGCCGCGTTAACCAATCAGGAGCTTGCTCTAGTAGTGACGTGATTATGACGTAGCGAGCGGAGGGAATCCGAAACAATGGAGGACAAAATAATCATTGCTGTATGTGGACACCCGGAGTTGTATGATACATCTTAATACTTTTACAGAAACATGAATAAAAAGGATTTTGCTTGGAAGAAAGTGAGTGCACATGATATTGCTGTGATCTAAAGCTCTGTGTATTAAATGCCGCTCCATCTGAAAGCATGTGATGGAGATCACAGAACCTGCTTTACTGATGAGATGCCCATGACAATCACATGCGATTTATCGTGCAGCCTAATTTTTGTTTGTTTGTTGATCACAAAGTACAAAGTAGATGAGGAAAACTAGGATGCTGGTTGTATTCAAAGCGCCGCCATTACCGGTACTGTTTACAGTGGCAGAAGCCCCTCCCATGATGCGAATTCGCGTCTGTTGTGAAGTGAATTTCACGCGCGAATGAAGCGAGTAAACTCAAAATGTTCGAGCGTCCAACTACGCACGAATAGCGCGATTTATTCGCGTCGCGTCTGGTGTGAACGCAAAGTCAGAGACTGTACACAAAGCAGCAGCGTCTGCGCTTTATCAGGCATTATAGGTAAGATGAAATAAAAATGGCAATGACATGTTTCTGAGGACAGATGGTTCCATTCAGATACAATCACATAAAGACATCCGTGCCGTGTTTTGACTTGAAACATGCAGTGCTCATTTATTCAATTACATCATTGCCTTTTGAAGTTTAATCCAGCCGTATCGCCATTCTTGTCTTTCCACCCCCAACTGTAAGACCTCTTGAAATTATAATTAAGACATTTCTTATACCATTTAACGTATTTAAAACTTTTTATGGCCTTAAGTTTGATACAACTAAATAGAAGAGTTTTTAAGGACCCGTGGGAGTCCTGTATTTTAAGGTAGCCCATCGGGCAGAGCAGTGAAACATTTTGGTAGCCCAACTGGAAAACACAATAGCCCCGGGACGTCGGGACTGATTTTGCGAGCCCTGTATGGTCACACTTGGGGACCAATTCTCACTATTAACTACAACTTTTGCCTCAATAAATGCCTAATTTGCTGCTTATTAACAGTTAGTAAGGTAGTTGTTAACTTTAGGTATAGGGTTTGATTAAGGCATCTAAAATATGGTTATGCAGAACAAGGCATTAATATGTGCTTTATAAGTACTAATAAACAATCAATATGCTAGTCGTATATGCATGCTAAAAAACAACTACTTAATAGTGAGAATTGGTCCCTAAACTAAAGTGTTACGGTTACCGATTTTTTTAACTAGATGGCATATTTAATTAGACTGGATCATGTAAGCAGTTGTTCCATATCAGAATTGGTTAAAAAAGGCAATATCCCATGCAGCCTAGCTGAAAGGGTTACAAAGACTCAGAAATAACATCCACAATAAATTGTGCACAATACGACTTGGAAAATGCAATTAAGGGTTGATTTTATGTTGACTTCAACAAGCTCATTAAAGTCGCAGCATACCTCCAGCTTTTCAATATCCTCATTCCTAACCACGAACTCGTCACGCTCTCGGTACATGCCCTCCCCTCCACTATCTGACAGCTCCTCGTCCATCAGGCCCTCAATAGCAACTGAGTTCAGTTGAGCAGCTAGCTTGTCTGGAGGCACATCCTTTAGTAACTCCTCCGCAGACATCTTCTGTACAGCCGCCTGTTGGTCCTGTGGCTTGGCATCAGTAGGCTGTGTGCTGGAGGTCTGAAGTTGCTTTGTATTGTCACCTGAAGGTTTATGTTGTAACAGGAGAGGATGAACTAGGGTTATAATAAAACCAAAATTTCAGTGATTTATTTACAAAATAAAATACTAAGCTACATACTTTTACTTTACGTACACTTCTTGAAGCTTTCCTACATATTATATTATAATATTATGTTTTAGACATGTTCATTATGAATTATGAAAGAAAATGTCTACATAAAGAGAGCTTCCATACCTAACTTCTGCTTTTTGTCTGAGGGCTCGTCTAAAGATGACAGTGCAGAGGTGATGCTCTTTTGAAGATCTTGGTTTTTCCCTACCGAGTCATCTTCATCAGAGGAAAATGACGGCAGTGTTTCCAGGTTCCTCTGGAGCTCTTCATCAAGTCGTTTTGTAGAAATGACACTATGAGGGTCTGGAGATATTAATGGGGTTGAAGGAGGGGGAGGTTTAAAAGGAATAAGTAATGGATTAGGAGGCCTCTTGGAGGCCGAAGGCTTTCTAGTGCGACTGGGTGACCGTATCGGGGGAGATGATAGGTTCTGTCTGGATCCAGATTTAAGAAAGTCCAGGAAGGAGCCCAAGAATCCAGTTTTAACCTCTGGCTGTTTTTCTTCAACCTCTCGTAACTTCTGACGCATTCTCT
The DNA here is from genome assembly GCA_027422415.1 of Schizothorax lantsangensis. Classification (NCBI taxonomy): domain Eukaryota; kingdom Metazoa; phylum Chordata; class Actinopteri; order Cypriniformes; family Cyprinidae; genus Schizothorax; species Schizothorax lantsangensis. Next base: position 33,291,393 of record CM049846.1, on the reverse strand, counting down.
CCTGCTGTTGGTAGCTTTCATTTGAGACCTCTGAGGTGGAAGTTGAACTTGCCTCACTGGCACGTGAATTGTGACGCTTAACTTGTGTGCTTTTCTTCTGAGATTTGGGTTGACCACTTTCATCTTCAACAGATTGCTTCGAAGAACCCTTTGATCTGGGTCGTTTTTTTGGAATGCCATCTGTAGGATGTTCACTAGGACTATCATTGGTTTTAAGGCCTTTCAATCCCTTCGGATGGCTTGTATTATTTGATACGTTTTCAGTATTCGGATGTCCTGATTGACTTTGCTCCTGGCCAGACAACTGAAAGTCAGAGGAGGTTGTATTACTAATAACAAGTCCATTAGCATTCAAAACAGAGCCGTGGCTAGAGTTTACAAAATGTCCTTTGGGTAACACATTATTTTTCTCATGAGTGTTTGCTACCTTGTCAGATATTTCTTCTGCAGAGTTGTTTGTTATCTCAGGTTGATTAGAGTTTGAGAGCGTAAACACTTGGTGTCCCTCCGTTTCATCTTTGGAGTATGTCATTTGAGCACCAATTATAGTCATTGCTTGCGAGTTAGTGATTATCATATGCTGAGATGGGAAACTATCAAGTCTGTTCTCAGCTGACTGAAAATTGCACTTGGAGTCTACAGGGTTGGCCACCGATGACATGTCAGCATCAGACGATGTGGATTTGACAAAGTCCTGTGGTGTGACGCCACAGGCGGCTGCGGTAGCAGCAAGGATGTCATCAACATTTGAGAGGATGTTCCTATCATCTGCCAATAGCATGGAGTCAGGAAAGCATACAGAACTGAGAGTAAAGTTCTGCTTTGCATCATGAGGATTTGACTGGTTGAAGTTGTCTTTTTGTGTTGGGTCCTGTTTAGTTGACTCTGTTGAGTTGGGCACATGGTGAGAGACAACTTGCTGGTTGTGACGCCCATTAACGGTCAAATTAACAGTGTCGCTGTTCATTTGGAGATACTGGACTGGTACGGACTGCATGTACATAGTCTGCTTGGGCTGATTCTGGCCTGAGGTGAGTACAGGCTGTTGAAGAACAATCATGTGAGCGGGATCAAGGAGAACTTGGGCACTGGGAACCCGGATAAATTGTGTTTGGTCCTCAGACAGGTGTCTGGGATCTGTCGGTTGAACTCTGATAATCTGACCCTGAAGGTTCTGCTGCTGAGAACTGGAGCCTTTCAGAAGGAAAAGCTGTTTCAGCTGGTCGGCACTCAAGGGTGCATGGGTGGAGTGCATCAACAAAGGGTTACTCTTGGGGTCGGAGGGAGTATTGGCACTGGTAGCGAGCTCCTTTGTGGTTTCCAAAAGTGTAAGGATCTGCTCCTCTGTTCGGGAGTTACTACGAATGACACTTTGGGTGTTGTGCCTGTCTTCCATTTTCGAAACTACATAAACGTAATTTTTTGTGCTGTTCTGTGCTCCGACTTCATTGGCTGAAAGGGTTTGAGAGGAGGTCACCATAGAGCCTTTCTGTAATGCCTGCACATCCTCAAGAGGAAGCTCTTCAGAGCCCTCTTTTGATGAAAGAAACATTCGTTCATCTTGTTGATGTGGTTTTAACTCAACTGAGGACTGGTTGTTTGGTAAGGCTTGGGTGTGAGCGGCAGGAGAGGAGGTTGATGACTGGACAGATGACAAGTACTTCTGCTGTAAAAGAGAACTGTCTGTCTTGCTACCAGGAGGAGACTGCATTAAGATATAATCCTGTCCTGGGTTAGTGGATGATAAACTTCTGGCAAAACTGGGTGAGAAGGAAGGGATGGGGGTTAGGGATTGACTTGACACATAGCTCTGCGAAGATATGCTAGCAGATGCCAGCCCCTGGGTATAGAAACTAATGGTTGGCAGGCCCTGAGAGTGGCTGGAAGAATAACTTTGAGAAGGACTTCCCATGCAAAGAGTTTGCACCTGTGTCTCATACCCTTGCCTGTTTCCCGCAGGCGGCAAAACCTGCTGCTGACTCGAGGAATAAATCAGAGATTGGCTCACAGATGTCTCCGCATCAGATTGACTAGCAAATGATGGGAGAGTCTTGTAAATGGAAGGAAGCTTCTCAGGCAAACTAGACGAGAAGGCTTGTGTTTGGCTGAGGTTGCTCGACAGGTTTTGAGATGTGATGTAAGTGTGCGAGGCACTAACGGAGACCAGGCCTGGAAGCTGCGTAGATATGTACGGTTGTGACTGGCTAGCGATCACTGAGCTTTGTTTCTGGGCTGGGGAAGAGTAGCTCTGCGGCTGCATGCCTGGAGAGCTTGCCTGGGCTTGAGTGTCTGTGTTCTCACTATGATGTTGAGCTATTTTGGAAGAACCGTCTTTAACCTTTACTCCAGATGAGCTGGAAAACCCAGGGGAGGGGGCAGAAGAAACGTAGGCATGAGTTTGCTGCAGCGCTGCCTGAGAAGCTGTCTTCTGTTGTGTGGTGCCGTTTAGGGGCGAAGGGTCGCCCGCAGAACTACAGGGTATGGGTGTGTGCGGGGAAGGGTCCTGTTGATATGAAACATCACTCTCGTCTTGCAGGTAACCCTGTAAGGAGTGCTGAGCACCGCTAGCCAGCTGCTCCTGAACTGGCTGGGTGCTAGAAGGCCGCTGGTGGTGCTTGATCACACTACATTCACGCTGAAGTGCTCGTTCAATGGTGCCTGAGAAAACCGGGCCACCGTAAGGCTGAGGGGCTTGCTGGGAGCTGCCCAAAGATGCGGACAGCAGGCTGAACTGAGGCTGGAGGAGGTGTGGGGCTGACTCTTGTGCTGAGCGATAGGTGGAGGACTGGGGTGGCAAGCCAGCCCCTAGAGACGCACCACCAAAAGCAAGTGCAGTTGGCACAGTGTACTGGGAGGATTTGAGCTGCAGCAGAGGGTCATTAGGGGATAGCAGACCATTTGAAGAGCTGAAAGTGCTGTCCTGAACAGCAGGTGCTGATGTAGTGGTGAAACTTCTGGTAGGAAAGGCACTAGGGTGCTGGTAGGATGAGAGCGCAGAAGGTGTCGGGAACGTTCCTGAAGGATGCAGGGCTCCGGTGAGATAAAGTTCTGTTGAAGAGTTTGCACCTAGATCAGAAAAAATGAAAGTTTGACAAACTGCAAGTGGCATTTAAATTGCACATCCTCTCTAAACCAATTTCCTTTTGCTTTAAAATGTCACTTTCTTTTGCCACAACAATTAAGGGGATCATATCATGAGGAATCAAATCCTTCCTTGATCTTATGAGATAAAAGAGTTCATTGTGCCATTTAAACCATAACTTTCCATAGTCCAAACAGACCATCTATTGAAACTAAGCTCCAAAAATGTCTCATTCTGTACCAATTCATTCAGCTGTTTTAGTGTTTGGAAACATGCCGAATTACAGTGAGATGAAAAGAAGATCTAATGCTAAGAGTAAGAGGAAATAAGGAACCTGATTCTTTCAGTCTGACTATAACAGTTTTAGCGATGCATTTCAGCCAGAATGGTTTTGTGAACTTGTCACGCTGTAATGCAAACTTTGCTATGAGACTGTTATTGAAGAATGAAACAGTGCAAACTCTAATGGACACAACAACAAAACTGCAGCCTTTGTGTAAATGCAGCAATGTGCTAATTCATTTCACATACAAAGAGGGAGTTATAAAAGAGTCTTAAAGGTTAGGCGGCAAAAATTGCCAATTTAATTTTAAGGGAGGGTGGAAAATGTTCATGAAATACTAAATGAAGACCTATTAATACATAGAATGTAGGGGAAATAAAATCATATTTCATTTTTTTTCCTTCCATCAGCTAGTTTATTTCATATAACCCCAACTATCTACTTCATGACACTTTAAGGATGACTGGCAACTGAGAAACTGTGAGTCCAATTATCGCTGATAAGATGGTGCAGCAAAAACCTCAGTGGTTTCTCTAAATAAGTATATTTACCAGTTTGCCAGGATGGGCTTCTAAATGAAGGGAGAAGAGTAGAGCCAGCAGGTCCAGCCTGAAGGCTTCTAGAGTCAATAGCGGAGAGGAAGTTCATGACCGATGATTCAGTAGTGTTGCTACTGGTGGTGCTCTGCTGATTTGAGTCAAACACTCCTAGGAGAGAGATATCATAGAGAGACAACAGGCTGTCAATGACTTTAAGCAGTAACTATATCTCATTACAGCCTGAACCTGTTGCTCACCTGTGGGATGGTGGGTGGTGGTAAACGTAGGCTGGTGAGTAGAGGCAAAGGTCTGCCGTTGGAGGAGATCAGAGTCCAACTGTGTAGAACCATAACTAGAACTATAAAGCAAAAATTTTATATTTTGTACATTTAAAAATCCAACCACAAACTTTAGCTCACACAAAGATTTTTAATCTTCAATTAAGAGAGGCACATTATATACAGTATCGTCACATGTAACATTCTATAGGTGTTTACTGTACACTTTCGCGTAACTAAACTATTTAGTTTAACAAAAAAAAAAAAAACTATTTCAGACATAATAGCAGATGTTACGCAAGTTCTCTGTGATGCAGAGTAGTTTGGTGGTAGTAGTGTATGTAATAGGCTTGTAGTAGTTGCATAGATTGGTTATTTATATGTGCATATTTATACAAGTTTTCTGTCATAACATATCGATATTTTAAATGTGCTATGTATACTTCACAGCTAAGGAGACAAAAAGGAACTACAAAGACAATAGACAGATGTAAGAGAAAACATATGGAAACTATTTTAGTTGGTTAGTTTGTTATGATTTTAGCAATGCCACATCTCTTGCTAAATAGAGGAAAGTCTGCACTATATATTTTGCCAAATAAACATCTGCGTAAGTAAATGTCACAGCTGGGGAGATTCATTTGGGTTTGTTTCCTGACTGTTTTTGATGGTTTCAGTGTGGATGTGTACAGACATCACAAACTAACAGAGTGAATATCCATCAGCTAGTTCTAGTCTGTTGGATTCCTATTAACTGCTCTAGTTCAGTTAGTAGCACAGCCAGCAAACTAGTCACAGTGTGGCAATATATATATATAAAAAATATATATATATAATCTTATGGTACAATACAAAATCTCAATCCTGCTTGATAAATTAACGCCACTAGATTTCAACCAAGTTTCAAGTTTCAAGTTTCAAGTTTTATTTGTCACATACACGACTATACAGAGACTGTATAACCAGCAGTGAAATGAGAGTCGGGTCCGCTCCATGGACAGTGCAAATATTGAAAAAACAACACAAGGGAAGTAAACATAAGATAAGAAGAATGAAAAATAAGATATAAAGAATAAAATATAAAATGTAAAAGAATGTGCATGACAGAAAGCTGTAGAATTAAATATTAATATAAGCATGACTGTACAGAGAGGAATGTGCAACAGGTTATACATGGTTGACATGAAGCAGCCAATCACAAAAAATAAAATAAATATGAAAATAAGATACGATTTACAAGATACAGAACGTGTAGTGTGCAAGTGTGCAAGTGTGCAAATGAGCAAATGACAGTTATGAGGTAGTTATGAGGTAGAGAGTAATAATGAGTGTGTGATTAGTGATTTGAAGTAAGTCAGATGATGTTTTTAAGAGGCTGACTTTGAGTTCAGGAGCCTGATGGCCGTGGGGAAGAAACTCCTCCTGAGTCTCTCTGTTTTTGCCATCAGGCAGCGGAAGCGCTTACCAGATGGCAGCCTAGTGAAAAGACAGTTACCAGGGTGATTTGAGTCTTTGATGATTTTGTCAGCTCTGCCTCTGCATCGTTTGATGTAGATGTCCTGCAGAGAGGGGAGAGCCGACCCAGAGATACGCTCAGCTAAGCGCACAACTCTCTGCAAGGCTTTGCAGTCTTGGCTGGAGCTGTTTCCATACCATCACATGGAACCATTCCATATGAATGGTTCCATACCACACCAACCATTCAAAAACCATAAGCTAAAAGATGGGAACTCTGATTTTTGCAAATGAGTGAACAGAACTACCCGTGCAATTATTTGCATGCTAGCACGGTGTAATAAACTAAGCGTCCCTTGTTCTGACTGGTAAACCACCTGGTGCTTATTTCTGACAAGATAACACACAATACAAGCAGGATTATATAACATAACGAGCTGCATTATAAATGCATTCCTAATGCATTATAACACAGCTAATAAGTCCTCATAATTATAACACACTACGTTTTTATCTGTTAATAGTTTCTAGGCTGATGTGTCATGTCATGTGTTATGACGTATTAGAAAGATTTAGTATATCACAATGTGCATTATTAGGAATTATGAATGGCTCTATGCAGTACACACTTCATGGGAATTTCCAAAAATAAGGTCGCTAAAGTATCTAAGTGGGTCAGTTATAATGTGTCTACCAGAAGTTTCTTACCTGTCCACAATCAGACACATGCACTTTCTTAATAACTAGTGTTCTGGCTACCATGTTTTGCACTTAAATGCTATACTGAATAAATAATTCTAAAATATTACATCGGACATCGTTGCCTGATAACGAAAGGAAGGCAATTTATGCATATAAACATGATGCACTAGTGCCACACGTGTGGAAGTGTAAGGAAAATCAGTGACAGACTGAACTAAATAAAACACTTTGTGTAAAGTTGCAGACACGTGGCCCTTCTGCAACACTGATCGATCAATTGTTTACAAACCTCCTAAATGTCTGCAAAGACACTCTGACTGCTGTACAAGTTTATATATGAGAGAACAACCTGAAACAGTCCTTATCCTGCTGTATCGGATGATTCATAGGCAAAACATACACCAACATGAATAATTATGCATAAGAGTTTAAGTGCAGTGCGGGTTTAAAGGTGATCAGTGATTTGAGCAGATTCAGCAGATGTACAAACATCATCACGGTGTGCAAGTTAACTACGCGAGAGACTGCAGCTATAAACGCATTATCTCCATTAAAACTCGCTTAATACGCGTCTTGACACTTTTACGTGTGTGTGTGTGTTTTGCTAGGCCTTCCATCACCGGAGTTTTCTTCGGGAGGCGACCCGCCCCTCGTACCTGGGTTTGTAGGCCCAGCCCGCGCTCTGAGCCGCCGCGCTGACCGGCTCTGTGAAGCTGGGGCTCGGGTAATTCCTCTCCATCATCCGCCTTGGATCGGGAATGACGCACGTCCCCCGATACAGCTACACATTCAACCGAGCGTGAGAAAATCACATATTCCTCAAACGTTGTGTCCTGCGGTGATCCGCGCGCTGGTCCCGGGGGTCTGACGGCTGATTTGTGCTGTGGATTAAGCGCAGGGTGAGAATCGCTGCTCGTGGCCCCAAACAGAATCACACACCGAGAGACGCGCTGCTGCCTCAAGTCCCCATATTGGCGTTTTCTCCCTAACATTCACTTCCGACAAACTTTAGATGGAAGTTTTTTTGCTTTTCTCCCCCCTCTGTCTCTTTCTCGTTTGCTCTCTCTCTCTTCACACAAACATACACGCGCGCGCAGCATGTATCCCCGTGGAGACTTTATGTTACTAAAATTAATACAATTATTATACCCTCTCCCTGTCGATAACCTTACCCCAAAATACACATTTACATTGTAATCAGAAACAGTTATTATTATGAATTTTCCATTTGTTCTTATACAGGTTATCGTTTGGCCCATATATTAAGTTTCCTATTCTTCTGAGGAGATTTAGAGAACTGTGAACCTCCAACATTAGCAAAACATAAACAGTGGCCACAATAAGATATCTTAATGCCATTTTATTAGCTAATGAAATATCAAATGATTATTCTTGTGTCTCAGAACTAACTTTTAAGACAGTTTCCTTCAAGTTCAGACAGGTTTGCTAATACAGTGGCTTTCATGATGTGGTTTGGCAAATACAGTTAAAACTTTATAATGCAGCATTTAGTTTAATATGATACATCTATCATAGGGTGCATATAGGGTATAATCAAAGAATAACTTATATCCTATTTAAAAACTTTTTTTTGAGAATGATGGTTTGATGTGATCCACAATTTTTGTTTTACTATTGAAGTGGTCTACAACCTGACAAAGTCTGAGAACCACTGTCCTTGCAGAGTAGCCACAGACAACCACAATCACAATATTATTTTGATTAAGTACAGTGCCTATAGAAAGTCTTCATACCCTTTCATTTTTTCACATTTTGTTATATTAAACTGCTTTAAATTACTTTTTTTCCCCACATAAATCTACACCCCACTCCCCATAATGACAAAGCAAAAACTGGATTTATCAACTTTACAAATTTATTAAAAAGGAAACACTGAAAAAATGACATTGCACAAGTCTTCATACCCTTAACTCAAAACTTAGTTAAAGCACTTTGGCAACAATTACAGCCTCAGAACTTTTGAGGTATGATGCAACAAGCTTTGCACAGCCGCATTTTTTTTTTTTTTTTTGCCATTCTTCTCTTTAGATCATCTCAAGCTCTGTCAGGTTGGCTGGGGACCATCGGTGGACAGTTATTTATAGGTTTCTCCAAATCTGTCTGATTGGTTCCAAGTCCCAGCTCTGACTGGGCCACTCGAGGACGTTCTTAGAGTCCCTAAGCCACTCCTGCATTGTCTTGGCTGTGTGCGGAGGGTGATTGTCATGTTGGAAGGTGAACTTTCAGCCCAGTCTGAGGTTCTGAGTGCTCTGAACCAGGTTTTCATTAAGGATCTCTCTGTATTTAGCTGCATTCAGCTTTCCGTCTTCTCTGATCACTTCCCCAGTCCCTGCCACTGATACCCCCCCCATTGCATGATGCTGCCGCCACCATGCTTCACCGTTGGGATGGTATTATGCAGGTGTTAAGCAGTGCTTGGTTTCCCTCAGACATGAATAAGGAATTGAGGTTCATCAGACCAGATAATCATTTTTTTTTTCCATAGTCAGAGTTATTTGGGTGTATTTTTGTAAATTCCATGTATCTTTACTGAGGAGAAGCTTGAGTTTGGTCACTTTGCCATCAAGCCCATATTGGTGGAGTGTCACAGTGATGTTTGTCCTTCTGTAAGTTTCTCCCATCTCCATATAAGATCATGGAGCTCAACCAGAGTGACCATCAGTGTCTTGATCACCTCTCTAACCAAGACCCTTCTCCTTCGATGGCTCAGTTTGGCCAGGAGGCTAGATCTTGAAAGAGTCCTGATTGTTTCAAACTTCATCCATTAAGGACTATGAAGGCCAAATGCTCCTGTGAACCTTCAACCTTTTTTGTAGTCTTCCCCAGATCTGTCTCAACACAATCCTGTCTCTCAGCTCTACAGGCCATTCCTTTGACCTCATTGCTTAGTTTTTGCTCTGACATCCATTTCAGCTGTTAAACTTTATATAGATTTGTGTGTGTGCCTTTCCAAATCATGTCCAATCAACTGAATTTGCCACAGGTTAACTCCAGTCAGAGTATAGAAACATCTCAAAGACGATCCAGTGAAACTGGAATGCTCCTGATCTAAATTTCAAGTGTCAAAGCAAAGGGTATGAAGACTTGTGCAATGTCATTTTTTTTCAGTGTTTCCTTTTTAATAAATTTGTAAAGTTGTGATAAATCCAGTTTTTGCTTTGTCATTATGGTGAGTGGGGTGTAGATTTATGTGGGAAAAAAAGTAATTTAAAGCAGTTTAACATAACAAAATGTGAAAAAAAATTAAGGAGTATGAAGCTTCATATAGGCACTGTATATTGTTTTGTCATTTCAAAATTAAACATCTTTGTCATGTTTTGCTTGAAAAGTATACTATATTTCCTGTAAAATACATGTTTGGTATTTTGTATAACAAGTTCACATTCATATTTTTTAAGTGTGGCTAGTGTCCAAAAATATTGAAGATTTTCTTTGAAAAGGGGCTCTTATGCTCAGCAAGGCTGCATTTACTTGATGAAAAACAGTGTTATGAAGTATTATTACAATTTTAAATATCTATTTTCTATTTGAATATATTGTAAAATGTAATTTCTTTCTGTGATGGCAAAGTTGTAGTTTTTAGCATAACTACTAAAGTCTTCAGTGTCACATGATCCCCAAGAAATCATTCTAATACGCTGATTTGCTGCTCAAGAAACATTTCTTATTATTATCAATGTTGAAGTTTTTGCTGCTTAATATGTTTGTGAAAACTGTGATACTCTATTATTCAAAAGTTTGGGGTAAGATTGATTTAAAAAAGAAAATAGGACTTTTATCCAGTAAGCGTGCTTGCTTGATCAAAAGTGATAGTAAAGACTGTTATAATATTTCAAAACATTTATATTTTAAATAAATGCATCAAAGAATCTTGAAACATACCACAGCTTGCACAAAAAATATTAGGCAGCTACTTTTTTGAAAAACATCTACATTTTTCAGAATATTATTTACAAACTTTTCACCAATAGTGTACATAAAACTATACAAACTTGTTTGGGATTTTAAGTAGGCCTTATGTAAATGTAAGTTACCCAGCTCTTTCATAATCAACACATTAACCTGCCTAACATTTGCAAACAATATCTTACTCTCCATAGACATTGAAATTGTATTATCATTGAACCTAAAAGTTATTTTGGTGTATCAGCTTTAGTGATTATTATGCCAAGCATTTTCATCATCCACCAAAATGTAACAAGACAACACTAATATGCAAAAATATTCAAACAAGGAAGAAAGTTTATTATAAAGTCTATTAATATCCCTATAATGATAACACTAGAGCCCAGCCACCATCATTTAAAAGGCATCAAAGAGATGCTTCATCCTCCAGAAACCTGTACAGTATCAGCCACTTGGCAAAATGCCCTTTAAAGCTGGGTGTTCATGCCAGTAGAATGAAATTAAATCCCTAAATAAGGTGAAAGCAATAGATTTAGTTTATCTATATGCACAAGGCTTAGTGCAGACAACACAGCCTGACAGAAGTGTCATGACGTTAGAGGAGGTAATCTTGTTTTAGGTGTGCTGATCACAGAATTTGTTTTCACAAATGTACACCAAATACTGATCCAGTAAATACACAAATTCTAGTCACACTCTACTAGATCACACTAAATCACACTCTACTAGATTGTTAAAATGGACTATAGCATACTGAAAAAGGATAAAATGATTTGTCCTTCATAAAAGCCCACCATATTAAATCAAACATTATGATCTGTCTTTTTATTGCAACAATTATTAATATAAAACTGGTTTTCAATGGTTATAGTTTTAAATAAACACTATTAAAAAAAAAATAATTAAAGAATAAAAATGGTGATTAGGTTTAAAAAATATCTTTCTAGGTAGCTCTAACTATCTACACTATCCAGAAATGTTCAGTGATTTTAATTCATTGCTGCAATGCAGCTTTATATTAGTGCTTTATTCCAGGGTATTAAATCCAAATGCCTTTGGTTTAACATATTTTCAGTTCACAGACAAGAAAAAGTGGTTTAGTCCATCCTGATTCAGTTTGGAAAATGATGATATGGTTATCGTCGGACGCTGCCTGGCCTGGAACTGCGGACAGATATTAGATGTGTGGAATTAGATGTGTGACCATTTTAACAAGAATTGCACTATAACAGCTAAATTGCAAAATAAATTGATGCTTGTGTAGAATATATTTTAAAACAGGCAGCAACATTTAGCAGATGAGTTTGTATCTTCATCAGAATTGGAGAAGTGTAGCATTACATCACTTCTTCACCAGTGGATCCTCTGCAGTGAATGGGTGCCGTCAGAATGAGAGTCCAAACAGCTGATAAAAACATCACAATAATCCACACCACTCCAGTCCATCAGTTACCATCTTAAAATTTTTAAACTTCAAACTGTTGCTAAAATACAAATCCTCTATCCATAATATTGCTTTCTCCAGTCAAAAAGTGTATCTTCTGAATCAAGAGAGAAATATGCACAGATCAAGCACCGTTTACAAGCAAAAACGGTCCAACATAGTTCTAAACAAATAGGTTGGTGGATTTTGATGTGAAAGAACAACAGTTGATGGACTTTCTCCACTAGAGGAAGCGTTATTATAGACTCATATTTTAGCCAGAAGTGAAAGTTTGAAATTAAAATGCTTTAATGATGGATTTGTTTCTTACAAACACAGCTTTTCACTTCACAAGACATTAATTGATAGACTGGAGTGGTGTGGATTATTGTGATGTTTTTATCAGCTGTTTGGACTCTCATTCTGACGGCACCCATTCACTGCAGAGGATCCATTGGTGAGCAAGTGATGTAATGCTACACTTCTTCAAATCAGTTCTGACGAAGAAACTAATTCATCTGCATCTTGGATGACCAAGATGAACTATTCCTTTTGGTGAACTATTTCTTTCATTTAGCATTTAGAAACAGAGAGTGATTACAACACTGCTCTTGAGCGAAACAATTAACCATGAATTGCTGCCTGTTTTGCCAATTAACATACTTTAAATTGTTTTTGTTTTTTTATTTTTAAGAAACGTTAAATGGGTGGTAATAAGCAACTAAATGACATAATAAAGGTTTAATAAAACGAAACAAAGTTTACATAAGGGAATAGATCAAATGAAAAGGTGTGTTGGTACCCAGGATACGGTGGAGGTGGGGCATCATGTGGTCCATTGATGGCGATGACCTGTTCATAAGAAGGTAAACCATGAGCATCTGGGCTGGCATCTGAGCCTGTGTGAGGAATAGGATGCAGAGAGACCTCCTCCAGTCTCCGGATGATCACAGAGGCATTGCTTCTGTTGGATCGACGTCTGATGGAACTAAATTTAAAAGGCAAAACATCGCAATCAGTCTCTCCGGTCCCTATAGTAAATGACAAACTCTTAGGATAATTCTCATTCTCATAATTCTCAACATAGAGAATGTGCTTCACACTCGTTATTGTAAAGCCTTACCCTCGGAATCCATGGTCTTTATTCCTCCCCTGGCAGAAGTACCAGATAAGGAGGCCAATTATTACAATAAAGACTCCAGCGGAGATGATGCCCACCAGCAATGCTGTTACATCAACTTTTGATTGGGATTCACCTTTATCTATGAATACAGGTGGAAATAGTTATCAAAAATCTAATAATAAAATAAATTTAAAATACAGTTTTTATTTGAAGAGTATTATTATTTATTTATATATGACAGTGCTTTGCACATGAATTCTTTGAAATAATAGAAGTTAGTACATACACTGCTGGCCAAAAGTTTGAAATATTTTAAATTTGTCATGTTTTTTGTTTTTTTGAAAGATCTCTTATGCATTTATTTGTTTAAAAATACAATAACAGTAATATTTTGAAATATTTCTATTTGAATATACTATAATCTTAAAATTTAATTTATTCAAGCGATGTCAAAGCTGAATTTTCTGTAGCCATTACTCCATTATTATTCCTTCAGAAATCATTCTCATATGCTGATTTGGTGCAATTATTGTCGATTTTTATTGTTGAATTATACATAATAATAATAATAATAATCTTTCTTATAATTTAAGAACAGTTTTCCTTTTTAATATTTTGTGGAAATTGTGATACATTTTTTAGGATTATTTGATGAATAGAAAGTACAAAAGAACAGCATTTACTTGAAATATAATTTTTTTGTAACATTATGAATGTTTTTAAATTATAATCAATTATAGATCAATTTAACACATCTTTGCTGGATAAAAGTATTCTTTTCTTTTTTAAATCTCATCCCAAACTTTGGAATGGTAGTGTATCACTATTTCCACAAAAATATAAAGCAGCAAAAGCTGTTTTCAGCATTGATAATAATAATTAATGTTTCTTAAGCAGCAAATCAGCATTTTAGAATGTATTTTGAAGGATCATGTGACACTGAAGACTGGAGTAATGATGCTGAAAATCTAGCTTTGCATCACAGGAATAAGTTACATTTCAAAATACATAGTCATTTTAAACTGTAATAATATTTCACAATATAACTGTTCTTACTGTATTTTTGATTAAATAAATGCAATCTTGGTGAGTTTAAGAGACTTCTTTTAAAAACAATTCAAACATTTTACTGGTAGTGTACATGTAAAGGATTACACATAAACAGAAATACACAAGCATTTTTTTTTTTTCAGACAAACACAATGACACAATGAAGAAGTGGTTTAAAAAGAAGTGGAACTTTAGTGAACTGGGAATATTAAAATAATATGCCAAGAACTCTGGATGAACAGGTTTCTTTCAGTAGATAAACGTTTGACTGAGAAGAGTGTGTTTGTCTCACAGTTTCTGTTAAGGGTAAATCATTCAGGTGTATGCATGACAAAAACTCACTTTCTGTATATTTCTTCCAAAAGACATTCTGTCAAAACAAAAATTAAATGTGAATTAAATTAATGTCCAGTATGAAATTAACAAATGGGTGTTTGTTAGTGCAGGTGTATTAAGCACTGATAATCAGATGTTGGGAGTGAAGGGAGTGTGTCGCTCCAAACACACTCTGGTATCACTTTTTAATAATCATCCTCATTGGTACTGCCTAAAAATGAGAGTTGTCTGCCCAAATCCAGCCCATGGGCAAGTACACATGACAATGTCATTTAACTAGTAGTGGTTGTCACAGCCTGTGTAATGAATAACATTCATTAGTTGAGAATAATAATGGGATTACTCAACTGTTTCAGGGATATTCTCAAAGACTTCCCGAGCCTCCTCATAACTGCAGATCTCCTCGTAACACTCCCGTTCTAGATTACCTGGGGTGAAGATCTCAAAGTCGAAGCGGTTGAACAACAGGTGGCGTCCTAAAAATGTGTTGGCCTCCTGGTCCACAACAAACACTACAACACCAATAAATGTCAAATGTGACTGAAAATACAGCGTCACCCAATAATCAAAGGTAATCTTATATATACTGAAACAGAGATAGAGATGACAGACTTTGATAGAAATATAAAGCAACGTTACATCGGAACATAACCATAAAAATATAATGAACTTAAGTAATTAATATCATTACCTTATATAATAAGTTTCATAAGCATACACTTATCTTATCTTAGATCATGATAGGATTTCAATAGGAGTATGTGCTTTCATTATTGTGTTCAAAAACAAAATATAAATGTTTAACAGCATCGCTCACCTTCACGGTGTTGATCTGCTGGTATCTGAAGGGGTTTTCTCACACACGCACAGTGTCCACATAAAGTGAAATGACACAGCAGGAGGACAAATATGAGCATTTCTAGTCAACTGTGGGGGAAAAGGACACAAATCGGGCTACTCAACGACAAGGAACGACAGACTGAATTCCACAAACACCCATAGTGTGTTATTTCAGAAGTTGAATTTCCAGTGAACTAATCCAGTAATAACAGTTAACGTTAGCCTACAATTGTTTTAGTTTTAACTTGAATAAATCAAATTTGATTTTAATAGAAAAAAGGCCTCGGCTTTAATGGTCGAAATCGAAAGAATGTGAGGGAAGCTATCAAATGACTTACCTTTCAATGTTAGTTTATATTTCCAGAGATTAGCGTTCAAGTTTAATTAATTTCCAGAGAGCACTTGAAGACATTCATGGTTTGGAGAAATGCCATTTGTTGTGTTCCAGGAAATGACCGTTTCTGTTTACAACACACACACAAAAAAAACTGCTGAATTGGGAACCACCTGCTAAGACCTGAATAATCGATCGTCTTACCTGGAGTGAGAGCAGAACGAGAACAAATCCCGATTTCACCGAAACTATGGCGAAGGATTATCTCATGAATATTTATTACGTTAACTTACATGACGTTTGCGTAGAACGCCTACCTGGTTCGCCGAAAGGCAGACGCTGTGAGCGAATCGGAGCGAATTCTGAAGCGTTTCAAATTTATGTAACAGGAAAAAAAAAACACGTCACGTCACTAACATGTCAAAGAATATTGAGTCATTTTAGCTTCGCCATAGAACTTAATTTATTCCCACGCGAAACTGCTTTCAGATACGAGGTAAATGACTGAGGTTTACTTTAACATTTATATCTATCCTGTCAGTGCTAAACATGCTGACATTCATGATGTTTGTCATTTTTGTAATGCTGAAGACAGTTTTGATTGTAATTTTGATTTTAACTTGAGTAAATATGTTTTCACCACTGAGAAGACATTATTATATTTTATGAAAACAAAAGGACAAGGATCTTGGATACATTAGCCTAACCTTTTAGTTTGTTTACCAAATTTCATATTCGCAAAGAACAAGGGGGGGGGGGGGGGGGGGGGGGTGAATTATCCCTGTAAAGTATTTCAGCCACAGGTGGATGTTACTTTCATGAACCACTGGATGGCACTGATAAATTACTGTCCACAGTTCTTGTGGTTAAAAGCTTTGAGCAAATGTTGAATTTTCATAATTGTGTGATAATGAATCAAAACCTTTTATAAAACGAAATGGAAATTGTAACACAAAATACTAAACAATTTTTAATGAGCAACAATTAATTAATTAATTATTTCCTGAAAACAACTTTTGACCTTTATTTTATAGTTTACTCTTGTCTGAATATGTTATTTTAATATCACTGAGATACTAGGTTTTTATAAAAAAAAATTATATATTTTTATATTTTTGGTATAATTTATATTTTAATTTTAGTTACCGTTTTTGTCATTTTAGTTTAGTTATGTTATTATTTTTCAACTAGCTGATATTAATAATTGTTTATGCATGTGTGTGTGTGTGTGTGTGTGTGTATGTATGTATGTATATATATAATAATAATTATTATTATTTTAAGTAATGGTAATGTTTTTATGTTTTTGGTTTTAGTTAACTATAATAACCCTGGTCTTAATGTTTATATGTTTGGAATACAGAATTCAGAATCAGAATCAGAATCATCTTTATTCGCCAAGTGTGTGCAAACACACGAGGAATTTGTTGTGGTTTTTAAGAAGCTCTTGGTACATACATGCATACATACATACATACATATATACATACATATCTGACATGAGAACAGAACATTTAAATAAGACTTAACAACAATAATAATAATAATGTGTATGAATCTGGAACAGAAGATTTATGTACAGATTTGTGCCTTATTTACTCTATATATACAGCTGTATAGAAAATTATGCATACATATTTACATAGTACTAGAGAGAGAGTAAATAATTAGAGATGGGGGATGAATTACAGAACACAGGTAATAATTCCTGTGTTAGTTGTTTAGGCTGGAGATGGCATAGGGGAAAAAACTGTTTTTATGCCTAGATGTTCTAGTGCACAGAGATCTGTAGCGTCTGCCTGACGGGAGAAGCGCAAACAGGTCGTGTCCAGGGTGAGAGGGGTCTGTGATGATGTTACCTGTCCGTTTCTTCACTCTGGAGTAGTACAAGTCCTGAAGACTGGGCAGGTGCACACCAATGATCCTAAATAATTCACCTAAATAAATAAATAAATACAACCAACACTAGTAGAGAACACCACTAGTAGAAAAATAAAAAACTTATATATACTGAGAAAAAGGACAATTTCTAGTCTTCAGACTTAAGCTGACATCTAAAATTTAGATTGTAAACTGGAGACTAAAACTAAAGCCCTGTCTCTGACCCTTGAGGAGTGCGGGATATAATTACAGACTGCATGTTTGTAATTAACCTCAGTTATTTCTGCTCCCAACAATTCCCAAGAGCATTGTTAAATGTACAGAATCATGAGTGTTTAACTATAATAAACATTCACCAGAACCATATGAATGTTCATGTCATCTATCAACAAGACTCTCAATGCATTACCATGCAGCTGATAGATGACTTCATGCTCCATGGAGACCGCAAAAAATAAATACATTTTTATAAATATCTTGAACATATCAAACAGCACAGACAAACCTCATCACTTTATAAACTGATCGCCTCATATCTGCTCTCTGGGGAAAGCAACTCCTCCTCTGCCTCACCCAGATGATCTCCAGCCAGGAAAAGTCCCCAGTTTAACAGCAGTGATGTATTTGTGCTCTTGGAGACTGCTGCTAATTGAACAGTAGTAGGCTGCACTATTTCAGCAGGGGTCTGGACACTGTTGCAGCGGCATACTATGGCAAGCTGGTTTAACATTTAATCTGAAACCTACTAGTAGCTATTTTAATGCTACTAGTATTTATGTATTTATTCATTTATTTATTGTAATTATTATTATTGTTCTTTTTTTTAGCTAACTAGTATATATTCCATTAAGTACTAGTTCATATTTATTAGATATATAAGTGTATTGAAGAAGTGTATTGACATATAGTGACTAACTATTCTACTGTTACTAGTAACATATTTCAAATGTTTACCATTGAATTCTATGGGTATCTGTCATTCAGATATCAACTATTCAGTATTCATTAGATACTAGAATTAAATACTAGAATTAAATACTATTACTTTTCATTAAATACTAGTAGATCCTAGTTATTCATTAGGTACTAGTACTTATTTATTTGACACAGTATCTTTTGTAATTTTTAACAAATCTTATACTAACTCATTTTTAACAAATACTATATATTTAATAAATAAATAAGTATCTATTTAATAGGTACAAGTATTTAAATAAGCAGTATCTAACAATTAATTATCTAATTATAGGTACAAGTATCTAAAAATGAGTACTAGTACCAAAGGTATAACTACTAGTACTAGTACAATATACACTAGTCACAACTGGAATACATAGCTAATCAAAACTGAATAGTTATCTGCCCAGAAATGTCAATGGCAAAAATTTGAAATGTGTTACTAACAACAGAATAGTAACTAGTCACTACTGAAATAAGTATTAGTGTCTAATAATAAACTGCATTTTTTTTTATTTTTTTTTTCATCTTAAAAATATATCTAAACTGAGACCTATGCTCTCAATGTCAAATGCAGAAACATTAATTCATGCGTTCATGACCTCAAGGTTAGATTATTGTAATGCTTTATTGGGTGGTTGTTCTGCACGCTTAATAAACAAATTACAGATGGTTCAAAATGCAGCAGCTAGAGTTCTTACTAGAACCAGGAAGTATGAGCACATTAGCCCGGTTCTGTCAACACTGCACTGGCTCCCTACTAAACATCGTATAGATTTTAAAATCTTGTTAATTACTTATAAAGCCCTGAATGGTTTAGCTCCTCAGTACTTGAGCGAGCTCTTATCGCATTATAGTCCTTCACGTCTGCTGCGTTCTCAAAACTCTGGCCATTTGATAATACCTAGAATATCAAAATCAACTGCGGGCGGCAGATCTTTTTCCTATTTAGCGCCCAAACTCTGGAACAATCTACCAAACACTGTCCAGGAGGCAGACACACTCTGTCAGTTTAAATCTAGATTAAAGACCCATCTCTTTAACCTGGCGTACACATAACACACTAATACACTTCTATTATTCAAATCCGTTAAAGGATTGTTAGGCTGCATTAATTAGATCAACCGGAACCGGGAACACTTCCTATAACACATGATGTACTTGTTACATCGTAAAAAGATTGACATCTACGCTAATATTAGTCTGTTTGTTTCTTATTCCGAGGTCACTGCATTCACCAGATCAGATGGTGGTTCAGCACCTAGAGACGACCTCTACAGCCCTGAACGTCAGCGGAGACCAGGACACCTAGATGAGCCCCAGAGACAGACCCCCAGTGAGGACCCCGTCACCTAGACAGCCATCAGGACAAGATCTCGGGAACCAGATGAGCCCTCCAATCTGACTTTGCAGCAGTTGGAATTGAACTGCTGTGTCGTCTGGCCAGAGGAGAAATGGCCCCCCCGACTGAGCCTGGTTTCTCCCAAGGTTTTTTTCTCCGTTCTGTCACCGATGGAGTTTTGGTTCCTTGCCGCTGTCGCCTCTGGCTTGCTTAGTTGGGGACACTTCATTTCCAGCAATATCGTCGACTTGATTGAACAGAAACTTTTTGAACTGAACTGAGCTGGACGATGCATCACTGAATTCAATAATGAAATGCCTTTAACTGAAAATTGAGTGTTTAATCTTGTCATTTTACATTATTGACACTATTTTCCCATTTTGATATTGTGCAGTTGCTTTGTCACAATTTGTATTGTTAAAAGCGCTATATAAATAAAGGTGACTTGACTTGACTTAATAAGAACTAGTATCTATTTAATAGGTCCTATCTAATAAATGAGTAGCATCTATTTAATAGGTAGTATTTAACAAACGTTTTTGAACGAATCTCTTGAATAAATGATTCAGTGACAAATACACTTTTTAACAGTCACTTCACCTAGTGGCGAAACTATGTAATTGACACACGATTGAGCATTATTTGAAGCGCCAGTTACTTTCAAAAGGTGATTTGCTCTATTTTGATCACAACCATAGACATCAGTGTTTATATCTGACTTTTATCCCAGTATTTCTGTGATAATATGAATGACTGTAAGATGGAAATAATATTGTGTAGTTGAAAAGACTGTTTCTTACCTAAACATGGTAACTATCTGCTCACTGTGTCAGCAGCAGTGCAAACACAGATTGTTCCGATATGATTTTTTTCAATGCTAGTAGCTAAAAATGAGTGGGCCTACTAGTAGCATGAAAATAAATTCTATACATTTTAAGGATTAAATCAGGGTGACATACGTCATCTTTATCCTGGACATGTTCTCTTTTTGGATCTAAAAAAAATGCGTCCGGCCGGGATTTCTAAATCGCCCAAAATGTCCAGGATTCAGCTTTTGCTTTCTACAGTCACCATTCATTGTGTTGTTGTATTAACCCTTTAACGCGTACGATCACACCGGTGTGATCAGTCTTGGCCGGTCCCTGAAGCGTACGATCACACCGGTGTGATCAGTCTTGGCCGGTCCCTGAAGCTACGATCACACCGGTGTGATCAGTCTTGGCCGGTCCCTGAAGCGTACGATCACACCGGTGTGATCAGTCTTGGCCGGTCCCTGAAGCTACGATCACACCGGTGTGATCAGTCTTGGCCGGTCCCTGAAGCTACGATCACACCGGTGTGATCAGTCTTGGCCGGTCCCTGAAGCGTACGATCACACCGGTGTGATCAGTCTTGGCCGGTCCCTGAAGCTACGATCACACCGGTGTGATCAGTCTTGGCCGGTCCCTGAAGCGTACGATCACACCGGTGTGATCAGTCTTGGCCGGTCCCTGAAGCTACGATCACACCGGTGTGATCAGTCTTGGCCGGTCCCTGAAGCGTACGATCACACCGGTGTGATCAGTCTTGGCCGGTCCCTGAAGCGTACGATCACACCGGTGTGATTAGAACATTCAGTGCGTCACGTCATCAACTGCTGAATTCAAATCTGCTTTCGCGCGTTGACTGGCGCGGAGCCAGATCGCACGCGCTGAGCGCTTGTCATTATCACAAATATTCAGTGTTTTCAATCATATAATGCTTATTTTAGGTTTCAGACAGTTAAATACACATAAGTGCTAGCAAAACCATACATTTATAGTTTGTAAAATATGCACTGATATCTATGAAAGCACCAATAATGATCCTTACAAACATAATCTGACGACATGTTTTATTGATATCATATACAGCTTGTGTAAATAACTTTAAAGTTTACTCTGCTCTTCTCCCAGTTTACCGGAGACTTACTTTAACGTGTTTCGGGAGGAGAGGATGAATTTACGTGTTGTTAATCCCACAGCTCGGATTCAGCGCGAACAAACATGGCGGCGCCCATCACCCGGTATAGATCAACTAACATGGTCATTATAAAAGTGTTTAAACTACCAAATACATTATATTACACATATTTCAGAATCAGAATATCAGATATTTCATAATATAGTGAGTATGTTTGTGAATATTAATAATAAAAAAAGGAAAAACGAAATAAAAGCGATCCATGTGTCATACAGCGCTATTATGGCTGCGGTGTGTCACATGACAAGCATGATGCGTCGCCATGGAAACAATAATGCGAAACAATCTAAAATAACGGTCGCCTGAAAAAACTCCCGCTGGGGGCTCAGATAGAATATTTTAAACTCACGTGTGAAAGGGTTAAAGCCCTGCGTGGGACTGTTTTCTTATGGTCTGTCAGTCATCTCTCCTTACTCTCCACCCGTGATCAGTCAAATCTGACTTCTGCAGTTGGTGTTGAATGCAGGGTTGTCAAGTCCGTGCTTTTTTTCCCATGGAAATGGGACACTTTTAAACTGTTGCCATGGATTGATTCCCCCCCGGGTTAAAGGTTTGGAAATATTGCGTAAATTACATTTGACTGAAATGTATTGAAACATTTGGCATTCTACCTATGATAAAACTGCTAGATTTTACGTTATGTGAAGGATGGCCACTGGTAGGAAGCCTTTTAGCTCTGTTTATGATCAATCTGTATAACAGTGACTGTAAAATATGTATTTTAGGTATGGAAATGACTACTTTAACCCTCCTCAAATCCCCCTCGTCTCCCCTCGTCTGCATCCTGCCCCCACTGTCCTCTTTTTGTAAAACTAAAATATGGTCATCCTAATGAAATGTTAAAGCGGCTTGCCATACGCGGCCCGCTGCACTTCAGTTCAGCAGCGTCTGTCCGCACCGAGCCTGGCAGTGAGCTGATATAAGAGGCACATTCCTGTCTTTATCTGCTGTGTAAGACCAGACCACGTTGAACTCGTCAGAACCCCGGAGGATTTTAAACATGCTCTGCTCTGGATGAATAATGATGGATAACTGGGGTCTGCTCCTGGAAATGGATCATTTCTCTACAGTGGGAAATACCTCCTGCTATGTTACTGGATGCATGTTTTACAGCGTCGGAAGTATGCCAAGTTTAGAAACGCGCGCGGAGGAAAAGATTGATTCTGTTTATTTTGCGCTGAAATTAAGATATCGACTTTCATCAGCTTTGGCAGAGCATTTTAATCTCAGCAGAAAATCACCCAACTATTACTCAACTGCATGCAGGCTTTTTATTAAAAACAAACAGGTTATCACACACAAAGTTATGAAATATGTACAGAGAGCCCCCAAAAAGGGAACTGGAAACTTTAGAACTTGAAAAGGTCTGAAAGTCATTGAATTATATATCAAAATATACCAAGTGGAATTTATTTGAACGAAATATAGCACAAGCAAAGTGATTTGCCAAAGGCAGTTTGTTAGGCTACAGGAAGTTTTGATCAAATATGGATGTAGATCATTAAAAAAATTAATTAACACATTGAATTTGTAGACACATTAATGTTTTTACATTTGTGGAGAAAAAAAATATTTTGAAGTGGAAATATAAAATTTGACTATGGGATAAGATGCCCCCAAACCCACCCCCTAAATGTTATTATTATTATATTTATACTTTTAATTGTAATTAATAGTGTTATTCAAATTTAAGCGAGTTAGATGTTTCAGTGCATAGTCTTCAATATTCATTTAAACCTATGGGCTAACTGAATGAAATCATTTGAGTGTTACTATTATGACATATCTTTAGGTAAAATATGGG
Organism: Schizothorax lantsangensis; assembly: GCA_027422415.1. Lineage (NCBI taxonomy): Eukaryota > Metazoa > Chordata > Actinopteri > Cypriniformes > Cyprinidae > Schizothorax > Schizothorax lantsangensis. The sequence continues at coordinate 33,268,036 of CM049846.1, read as the reverse complement.
CAACTAAATATGTATATGTTCATATACCTATATATGGAATAATTTTAGCTTTCAGATGAATCTTTTTTAGTGGTATTCTGATTTGTCCATCTTCAGTTATTTAATTTAGGCAAATTGCAAAAAAAACTATTTTAAATTAAAATAGCTGATTTAGGATGGTATTAAAAAAAGAAAATTGAATACATTTTTTTTGTAATGACATATAGGCCTCTACATGATGACTACACCTGTGTGAGCTTAAGGAGAACAGAACTGACATCATAACTTCATACATCCACTAATCCTAAAATAATAAAAGATAGGATTTATATATTTATATAGATAGACTTTATCCAGTTATTCATTATTCCTGGTCTACTTTAAAAAAAAAAAATTGGTTTGGGGGGTCTGCCACATGGTAGGGGAGGCTTGGGGGGGCTTTAGTTCCAAAAGGTTGAGAACCTCTGCACTAATGCAATGAAATTCATTTTTAAGTGTGTCTTAAGTGCCTAAATGCTTTGTGGGGCCACCGTATAACCAGAGAGATAAGAAACATTAGCTACGACTTCTCTTAGAGCAGAAAAATGATTCAGATCATGATAAAGCGGGGTCATGAAATCGGACACAGTGGATAGAGAAAAGGAGATGTAACTGGTAAATCTCACACAACACATCGTTTGGGCATGAACTGTTAACCTGTAGTGATAGTGAGTATAAATGGAGAGGGGAAGGAAGAGGGAAAGTTTTGCACTTCATTGAAACATTTCTCACACAATTTCTCTCAGCGTCAAAATCAACTGTGCTGAAAATGTGTTGAATTTGACTTGCAACTATTATTAACGTGTAAAGGATTAAAATATATATATTTCTTAATTTATTATAATATCCTCTCATTTCCAGAGTTCATCTTTGTCCTGCTAAATAAAGACACATGTAGTTGAATCTAGTAACCAGTGAATCCTGTCTCTTATTCACTTCCCTGTTTCAGCAGGCCTGACATCTCTTCAGTCTTTGACACTCAATGGCTGTATCCCAAATTGCAAACTCTCCAAGTAGCTACTTCTTTTGAGCAAATAATTACTTAACAACAGTTAAAATGTATCTTCTAAGATTAAGATTATTTGTCACATACACAATTATATAGAGAGTATATAACCAGCAGTGAAATGTATTCTCTGCATTTAACCCATCCTAAGTGAACACACACTTCACACTGCAGCGGGCAGCCATGTTACAGCACCCGGGGAGCAGTTGGGGGTTCGGTGCCTTGTTCAAGGACACCTCAGTCGTGGTAATGAAGGAGGATACAATCCCTGCCGGACCTGAGATTCGAACCCACGACTTTCCGCTTACAAGTCCGACTCGCTATCCATTAGGCCACGACTGACCTTTTTTTTTTTTTTTTTTTAAGAATAATCTATATAGTATGAATGTAATTCAAACATACTACATTCGTCATTTTGTCACTGTCATACAACACCAGCATCAGCTGCATCAATTCACAAAATCCTCATATCTTAAAAACAACTGTTAATATTAGTAGGACAATTTCACATCCATTAAATGAAATTACTCCAAACCATTTTTTTCTTTCTTTAAAAATTACTTGTAGTGTTTAACATAAATGCAAAAATAAAAAAGGTGATTTGAGCTTATAACAGAAGCACATATATTGCTACATAAATTGCATGGCACCTATTCCTCTTATATAATTTAATATACAGTATATATGTGCACTTCAGAATCAGTAGTAAGTCACCCAGGTACTTTCTGTCTACTTTTGGACATACTGCTATGTTCATGCACTGTTATTTGCTAAATTATTTTTGGGAAGCATGTGATTTTGGATGCTGCCAAGGTGTCTTCCGATGTTTAAATTAGTAAGTTACTGAGAATACTTATGTGGTCATATTTCATTTACATTACACTTACAAGGTTATGACTATAAAACAAATGTCAAATCATGAGGCTTGTTTTAGAGGTGCTATTACTTCATGTGACTGGACTTAAAAGGCTTTTATCAAATCAGCATTTCATGTCCATTTATACAATGAGTTACTCATAATAAGTGGGATAATGTTCATTCAGTCGGTCACTATAATAAATAAACCCTTTCAGAGAGATTAAATACCAGTGGACCCTGAAGGGGGTTCGTTTTACAATAATGACCATCTGACTGTCCATTATCCTTCAGAGAGCACTGACAGTGAAGCAGAAACATGGTCTTCATGGGTGATTTATTGGATGTGTATAAAAACAGAAGCAGCTGTGTCAGGCAGAGGGAGAGAGCGTCTGAAGGCTGGTCTTCACCGTAGCCAGATTCTGTTTCCAGGAGGTCAGCGTGTCATGCAGCTGCTGCCACTGCTGTTTGCCAAAGGTGCGGTGTGTGCTGTGGCTACAGGAAGTGAGACAGAAGCCAATCGCATCAGTATGGGCAGATTCTCAAACACTTACTACTACTGCTTACCATCTTAGTGTATTTGTATGTTTTCAATTTGTCTGAAATGACTTACCTCACCACAACCTTCCGCTGTGTCTGGTCGATCTTGCAATAGACCATTTTTGTCCGAACAGCTAGAAATTCACATGAAAACACAGTAAGTGTGTGGTTGTACAAAAACATGGACGCAAAGCTTTTTTAACATTCAATTTACATATACAGTTGAGCTTAGGTTATACTTTATTGTCCCAGTCAGACTCAGAACACAGCAGCCGAATACATAAATGACCACATACAGACATAACATGTAGTGACAAAACAGTTACTTATAAAATATACAGAGTTTAAAAATAGTCCGCAAAAGGAATGCAGAGCCGTACCGTCAATGACGAAGGCCTCCACATCTTCATCACCGATCTGCAGCTCCTGCTGCATGGTGTCGAACAAGATCTCCTTCATCTCTACCGCCATGCCCATGAACGTCAATAGCCTCATTTTTGCCATGTTCTGCTCATGAGACAAACCTGAAAACACAACATGAAGCATTCGGTATTTAATTTGATCCTCAAAGCAACATTATGCCACTGGACTGTGCTTTAAATAAGTCACAATGACACTACACCAAAAAATATATATATTTTTATATATTTTACAGTGGCACATTGCAAAAATTAACACATTTTTAAAACATTTTGATGAATTTCATGTTTTATATATGTTGATTTGTTAAATATAGATTGCAAATAGTTACATTCTGTGGCATAATGAATCATGTAAATTGGACTATACATTTAAATATTAATAAAAATATGCATATTTTATTGGCAATGACTTCAGGCAATTAGTAGTCATAGTAATTATAAATATTTTATTGTTGCTAATTCAATTAGATCATTCACAAAGCTTCTGATGGGAAAAATACGCTGAAAAATTGGGCAGTCACTGTTACGCTCTATTAAGATGTTATTGGATGTAGGTGAAGATGCTGACAGACTACAAATATTCACCGTTTCACCCTCTCAACAGAAAATCTGTTTACGTTAATTATAAAATCATCAAATGAGAAGAAGGTCAGTGAGCCGTTTCCTTTAGGGTTCAGAGGGAGGTGCTCACTGTTAGATCAACACTTCATCAGGACTGGTCTGAATTGGCTGTCGCTGGTCTATGGCAGGGAGGATCCTGCTCTAATTAACGTCTGCCTTTTAAAAGAACTAAAACTGCTGAGACTCAAATTCCAGCGGCCCAGTGACACCACAGATAACAGACACGCGTGTGAGCCTGTGCTCAACACTCCAGTGCATTTAAAAACAAATAAAAGATGAGCAGCAATGCACAGAAGACATTTTATTAAATGTTATTTTCAATTCTATCTATCAATTCTAATTAACAGTAGCTTTAAAAGTTACAATTATACAAGATTAACCACCATGTAATAAAATATAAAATGTGACCCTGGACCAGGAATTACGCCTTTACAGGTATCAAGCCTTTGCGGGGCCCTGGGCTAACGCAGCTTTGGGGGCCCCCCCTCCCCCCTTTCTGTTTTGCGATCAAACACTGTATAAAGATGCGCACGATATACTCATGAAATAAAAATAAACAAACAATGCGCATAATCCCATAGGAGGCAAAAAAATGATGTACATAAATTAAACAATATTATCAAGTAGCCTAATAATCTTACAAATCAGCAACAGCCCAGCAAATACAATTAAATATCACTCACCACTAAAAGGGCTTCTTCCTGCTCTTCTTATAATGCGCTAGAAGTTATAGACATTTTAAAAATGTATAATTTTGTTTCTCTATTTAACAACATTAACTTGTTTCCTGGTTTATGAAGCCCCTCCCTTGATGGGCTGAGATTGGTTAGCTGGCTCAGTGTGTTGTGATTGGCTAAACCGCCTCTACAGCAATGTCTGAACGTCCCGCCCCTCTCCTCAGCAGCATGCGCTCCGGTTGAATTGTAAACAGTGGCGTTGTCTAATGCTTATCAATTTGAGCCCGATTGAGACCCAGAGGATATTAGAGAAGATGATTGTGCAGAACCTGTGCAAGCACGGCTCTTAATGGTATGTTTGGTTGTTGTTGTCTCATACTTTTAAATACGCTGCTATTTGTAAGTGCTACTGCTCCTGTTAGCTTTTAATATACGGTTTTATCCTGATTAAAGCTTTAATACAGCACAGCAACCGCACGCGTGTCCATTTATAATGCTTCTCATTGCTGTGTGAAAATAAGTGTATAATTGGAACAGTTTGTTGGAGCTTATTTGACGATCTGAATGAGAGAGAGAGAGAGATGCAGAGCAGGGTGACAGAGTAACAGTATTAAGAACGGCTGCTTTAATGATTTTGAAACTTGTGAATCCATTAGAATCGTTAGAAGACAGAATCGTGATTCATATGAATAGATTGTTACCTGCATCCCTAGTTTTCTCTTCCTCTTCTCTAAAGCAGCACATGGCCTCGCCCCCTTTGCTGCGTGTTCCCGGGGGCGGGGTTTATCTGGGTCTGTGACGTATCAGACCCGGGAAGTAACTCGTTGTAGTCCCTTACCTGTCGTTTTTGTAGGCATTAAACTGCCAGAATTTTAAAAGACGATATCTCCATTTGCATTGAACTTTCAGCGCCGCAAGTCTGCAGATATTGTTTATGCTCAAACAGCAACATTACACACTAACTAATGTTAAAAAAGTGAAATCGCAATCAACCACCCCTTTAAGCTTAAAGTAATGTCAATTGTTTTATTTATCTCAAATATGTTGGTGGGTCGTGAAATAGATTATACTTGTCTAGGTAAGTTTGGGAACCCCTGGATTAGAGTAATGTTAGCTGCCTTAACTGTTCCCTCAATAATGTGTTTAATTACCCACTATAATCTTAGCTAAAATTAACATTAGCACTGGACAAAATATTTAGTATTGCCTTTTGTGCCTAACTTAACCAAGAAAAAATTATTTGTCCTAAAATATGGAATAAATGTGATATGTGTAAGTGTCATACATGTTGACACATTGTTACAACACTAATTATATGTTTTAAAACAAATTATAAAACTATTTTTATTTCTTGAAAATTGTTGCTTCAATTAATGTTTTGCAAGATAGAACCTTATAATTCCAAACGGAAAATTACTTTTTAGAATTAGAAGGTTCTATCTGCATTTGATCTGTTCCAAAAATCTCCATTTAAAAATTTGAGAGGATTTTGATATTGTACATTTAGAATACATTTAGGGTCTCTGTTATTTTCATGTAGGAAAGAGACTTGTTCCCCATATCATTTTTGCTATATGTAATGCAAAAACTTTGACGCTCAATATCTCAAAACCACTCAGAATGCAGATAGAACCTTATAATTCCAAGGCGACGATATTGCAACACATTCGGTCAATACATACGGCGCAGTGACGAATAAATTAAAGAGGTTGCCTGCATTTACTGAACTGTGGAGCTTTTCTTGCTGCTGATTTGAATGGCGATGCTTCCCGTTTTAAGTGTCAGTTGATGGCCTTTCATTTTTAACTGGAAATGTGCGCGCTGCTTTTTCACAAGAATGAAATGCTGTTCATTCTTAAATGAAATGCTGTTCATTTAAGCTTTCCGTGCGTTTTTTCCATGTTACTTGAAATGTGTCCGTTTTGAATCATTGTGGTGAGACACGTGAGGGAAAAATAAACGATCAGTTGTGGGACTATTCTGTCATAAATCGCATACCATTCATTTTTTTACTTTCTACCATCCGTTACTGGAAATTAAATTACTGGTTCATATGTCCCGATCTCAATAAACTTTACACACGCTTTTAGTCCGTGAACTGGATCTCGCTCAAGACGCGCATTGTTTGTGGAAGTTTGGCCAGGACCGCTTCCAGAATTAAATCACTGAGGCATTTTTGTCCCGTCTATTGCTTATCACTGATATTTTGAGAAAGAATCCAGCATCATTCCCGAAACTTTGCAGCATGTATGTGTCCGTAAAATGAAAGTTTCATAAAAATTTTGAATGGCTTATAGCCTAGAAAACACACACTCCTTTTATCATCACTAAAAGCATCACTCATCAAAGTTCATCACGATCTCACAAAGCTCTAATCAATAATCAAGCTCTCTAAACTACACAATGAATCTCTTATTTCCATGACTAATTTACACATTATATGTGTACTTTGCATTTTTGTTTATTAGAGTGTCATGGTCATGACTGAATCCTATGAAGTCATTCAGACTATACTCACCGAGAGACTCGATGAAGTCTTTGTTGCTCTGGTAAAACTTCACATATGCAGCAAGCTTTGCACTGACAAAGATAGTCAGGAGCTGGAAGGAGAAAGGCGTTTTATTCAGAGAATTTCTGAAAAGTTCATTTAAAAAATATATATTTTCTCACATCGTGGATGAGTTCTCCCTCCAGGAAACGCACTGGTTTCAAGGCTAGGAGATGGTCGAACAGATAGGTGTTTGGGTCTTTCAGGGCACGGACAATGCACCTGGAGAGCAGAGCGTATGTGTAAATTACTAAGAAAGACAAAAGCAGATCAAAACCGAGAGAACTGACAAGAGAAGATCATTACCTGTGTGCATCCACTCGGGCTTGTGAAGCATTGTCCTCTGTGTAACTTCCCAGTAACTCCACCATCACTTTAGCTGCAGCTTCACTGAAAGACACAAGAGTGTAAAGGTCAAATAAGCAAAAACCACAAGCTGCCTAGACACAGCTGACCTGAAATCAAATGAGCAAATACCCCTTCTTGCAGTCGACAAGCGCATCATACACCAGACGGAGCAAAGTGTGTTTCTTCTCTGTATTCAGATTCCAGTCTGTGATCCACTTGCGCACCTGCACACAACACAAAACACCAATCATGCTGGGAATCGTTTCCTAATTACATCAATACTAAGAGAAACAAGCGGTTTGAGGGCTGAAGCTAATGTTGGCTATACAGGTTAATCTCACAAAGAAATTCAGAATATAAGCATATCGAAAAAGAACAGATGTGGGGCGAGGACTTTGTTCTATGCATCAGTTGTTGATTGGATGTTCAGATGTGGGCGTGGCACTCAAGAGGCAGAAGCAACATATGCACAGATAAAGTGTTTACAATATGACCTATAACATGCATTTGGAAAACAGTTTTTAGGAAAAAGCATATTTAAGAAAATGAAACCTAGGTTTTATGGATTTATTATACAATAAAAAAAAAAAATTTCCACCCCAAATTCTCATTACTGTAACACTTTACTGTATATTCCACATTTACTCAAGAGTAAAAATGTACTCATTCTCTTTACTGTAATACAGTCACACCCATCAGGACACATTTTTTTAATCACTAGCAAATGCAGTTTACAGATGCTTTTAGTATACTGTACAAACGTGCATTTTAAATACATATTGTTTTTTACATTACAGTAGACTACTAACTGTAGAAAGGGGACTTAATTTTTCACTTTGTGTTAATTATGAGATGAAATATGAGCTGGAGATTTCAAGACTCATCCAAATATCTTGTGATGCATTTTAAAAGCAGGAAAGGAAATACAAGTATGATATGACTCTGATGTTCGTACCTGGTCCAGGTCTGTAGGTATGAATGCAATGGCATTGCAGGTGGCCGCCACTTTAATCAGACTGCAGTACACAGTGTGCCTCACCTGTGTGTTCTCATCCATACCATGGAACAGATTGCTCAAGCTGAAAACAAAGAGTTTAATTAATACATACGAACAAGGATTCATTTCAACAATACAGAGAAAGCACTCACAGCTGCATCCTGAGCGAGGGCCGCTCACCCTCACGAAACTTCACCAGTTTCTCACATAAACTCTCAATGAGAGCTTCCTGTTTCTCCGTCTCCAGAATCAGCAACAGGGAGACGATGCTGTTCATCACACTCTCCACATCTGCAGAGGAACACAAGAGCGCTTGAAAATGTTCTTGTAAGTCTTTGCATGCTACATATATGTTGTAAAGCTGTAACTTCAGTTATGTCATACCTTTGTCATCGTCTTTGAGGCAGACATCACAGGCTTCGATGATCTGCGCCAGATCGACGTGCAGACCTCCTTCTGAATTCTCCTCAGAGATCTCAGCTCCTTTAGACTTCAAAAAGGCCCGGAGCTCTGACGCCTACAAATGAATGACAACAAAAAATGAAGCCGGCTCTTACAGTAACAAAATCATAATCCCATCATAATGTTTCCAAAAAGCGCCCAACCTCTTCAGACCGGTTACAATCTGTGAAATATCTGTTGTCAATAACAGCAGCAGATACGTGACTATTGATTCACAATATCCTGCTGACACTGAAGAAACTGAGTTTCTACCGCAACGCAATATAACAACACAGAGCCCATCTCATAAACAAGTGAAATAATACATATGTACAAATACAAACTGTACCGTTACGTTGTATTGAGATCAGCTAAAGGCTAACATATGTTAGCATCAACAAGCATGCTTACGCAAAAATGCTTTTACTTTGCTGAAATACGTGTGCAATAACGCAAAAAATGCTTATGAACTACTTAAACATACCTGATCCTCCTCCGTTATATCAATAAACGCCGGGACACTCATTTTATTAATTATTTTAAGAGCACAGATAAGAATCCACGCTCGCAGCCTAGGTTCACTGGCCGGAAGAGAATCTGTAAACGAGCCGGTGATGCTGACGTACTTCCGGGTCACAGACTTAAAGGGACCGCAAAACTTTGCTTTTCATTGGCGCGCTTTGGCTCTGCTTCAGGAAACATACTGTCCTTGCAAGTACAACATGCAGGTCTGACTCTGTTCAGTGTTCACCCCAAGCAGACGGTTAGCTGTATTTACCTCCATGACTTTCAAAATACATATGTTGTTGTTTTCGGTGGAAAAAAGACACTAAAGGATCTTCATACAATGTAAGTGTGAAAGTGACGTGACATACGGCCAAGTATACTGTAAAAAAAGAAAAAGTTGGGCTACCGTAAAATTTTAAGTCAACCAGCTAAAGCAGATTTTTGAGTTTTCTCAACTTATTTTTCAGGAAATTTCTCAACTTTTTGTTGTATAAACTTAAAACAAGAAGTTGAGAAAACTCAAAAATCTGCTGAAGCTGGTTGCCTTAAAATTTTAAGTTCGCCCAACTTTTTTCTTTTTACAGTGATGGTGACCCATACTCGGAATTCGTGCTCTGCATTTAACCCCGCCAAAGTGCACACACACACACACCGTGAACACACACCCGGAGCAGTGGGCAGCCATTTATGCTGCGGCGCCCGGGAGCAGTTGAGGGTTCGGTGTCTTGTTCAAGGGCACCTCAGTCGTGGTATTGAAGGTGGAGAAAGAGCTGGTCACTCACTCCCCCCACCTACAATTCCTGCCGGACCTGAGACTCGAACTCGCAACCTTTGGGTTACGAGTTCAACTCTCTAACCATTAGGCAGAGATGGAAACTCGAGTCTGAGACTTGGACTCGAGTCGCACTTAAGTCGCATAAATAAAGACTTGGGACTTGACTTGGACTCGTGAACAGCTGACTCGAGACTTGACTTGGACTCCTGACTCGTGAGACTCGTATAAAACTCAAGTCATTTGGTATAGGAGTTTATATGAATGTATCTCTGAGGGAAACTGGCTGTCTTAAAAAAAGTTTAGATGGTATTTTCTTTTCATCTTGCCTCGTATAATGCATATTAAAGTAGTGTTCATAACCGCAGCTCTGCTTTGTTTACAGCGGCAACCAAGGAAACGATGTTTAATTGATGTTCAAGCGCCACCTGCTGGCAGAGAGTGAATCTGCATTAATTCAGCCTGTCTTCTCTGTCTGCTGAACTTGTTTCGTACAGATGTTTTATGTAGAATAGTTTCACAAAACTAAAGTCAGACCATTTTGTTTTTGCTTCAAATTTCGAAATTATACAATCCGATTTAGATGAAAAACTGCTCATGCTGGATGTATGGATTGAGTTGTGTTTCAAACACAGTGGTTGCCTCTAATTTTAAATTGAAAAAGAGCACAGACAAAGCCCTAGTTTGTTTATATGAGATTTGTTTAATTTTTGTAATTCATTTGATTAATTGGGGTCTGTTTTAAAATGTAGTTTTGTTGTTTGACATATTTCAATTTTACAAAGAAATGTGCAGCATTTTATCTGACAATTAATAAATGGACACCTTTTCATTTCTTTGTCTTAAATTTTGTTAAAGTTTTTTTTGTTGAGAATCATATCATGAAATCAGTATTTCAAAACTGATTTAGCCTCAATAACTAGCTGAAAGAACTGTTGCTAATAAATAGAACAAAGACTTGAGACGTGACTTGGACTCCACCTCAAAGACTTGAGACTTGACTTGGACTCCGCTTTAAAGACTTGAGACTTGACTTAGACTTGACCTCAAAGACTTGAGACTTGACTTAGACTTGACCTCAAAGACTTGTGAACATGTCTGCCATTAGGCCACGACTTCAGCTGTAGTGACCACAGCTCCAAAATGGCATAGTACAGGGGGTTTTTAACCTTTTAGAATTTAGATATTTATTATACAGTATTTAAAAAAATTAATTTCCACCCCAAATTGTCATTACTGTAACACACACACTTTTTTTTTTACTGTAATTTCCTCATTTACTTAAGAGTAAAAATGTACTCATTCTCTTGACTGTAATACAGTCACACCCATCAGGACACAATATATATATATATATATATAAAAAAAAAAATATATATATATACATACACACACACACACACACACACACATAAATATATATATATATATATAAAAAAAAAAAAATATATATATACATACACACACACACACACACACACATAAATATATATATATATATAAATATAAATATATATCCACATTTCTTTGTTGTTTTTGTGAGACTCAGCAGGCAAGGAAATACTATGATTATTTTTAAGAAGCCACAGGCCCCTAAACATGATCATTCTCATAACCCCATTTTTAAAATGTAGTAAGGAAGCTATGCATTTTTATGTATAAACAACCAATTTATACTGTCAAATTTATATGATTGTTTTAATCCAATTTCTGTTTATTTTAACCATAATTTTATTTAGTTTTATATTTTTTACACAGTTTGGTTTGAAACATTTCCAAGGACACTTTAGCAATTGCGGCTCCCTGTTTGAAAACTCCTGTCATAATATATAATATACGTATACCATCATAAACATAGTCAGCATTGTGTGCTATATTCTTCTGAAACCATTGTGAAGGAAAATACCAACAGAGACTTCACTGAGTGAGTGAGTTGAACTCGAGAACTGAATTAGTTAATGAATTAGTAAATGAATCAGTTTTTTTAGCAGGTTCTTTTTTAATTACTTGGTTGATCTAGGTGACAAATGAGACAATTCATCAACAAATCATATTTATTCACCGGCCGGAGTTCAACTCACTGATTCAATGATCCGTTTGCAGCAGTTGCTGAGTTAGCTGCTCACTGGGCAGATTGGCAGTGAGTAATGATGAATAATTACTACTAATAAAAATGACTAATATTTGCATAAAGCTATCGTATGACATTAGAAGACTAGGAGGAATACATACAGCACACAATATGCCTGGACTACTTGTATGCTTTTTTTGTGTATGGGTTTTAGATTTTATGTTTACAGTGTTGCACACCTTGTCCTGATATGGATATATATTGACACCTATAGTCTACTTATGCTGCTATATCAGCATCACACAAAAGCAGTTTTCATTTGAGGATGCCATTGTTGAAGTGCTCTGTTTGCCATAAAGTGAACAGTATGTGGTGTTGGCCCCCACAAAAAAAATGAAAGCGCTTTTATAAGGTTACTGAAATGACTGCATTTTTATCTCTTGTCAGTGGACATGATTTTAAAGCTAAAGTGTAAAAAAGTGAGTGTATAAATCATTATCATAATTTTATATGGCATCTGGGTAAAATAAAAAATATTGATTTTTGAGTCTCTCATTAATATATATTTTTTAAATTAAATAAAGATACCTATTGTAGTTTTAAACATATCAAAAGTATTTTATTTCTTATTCCTTTTCCCACTTATTAATTTATCTAGTGTAAAACCTTTTTAATTAGGAAAAAAATATATACTGTAAACTGTAAATCAGTCTCATTTTCTGTGTTAAATGCGTTATTTTTATCCTTCAGGCGCACATCATGCGTGCATTTTTTGCACATCCCAGTACAGACGGGAATTACTGGCACTGAATTGAAGTGAAAGGTATGTAAAAGCTTAAGTACTCTGCATTCAACAGGTCATTCTGGGTTTAAAGTTTATGAGTCACATAAGTCATCTGGCCCTAAATAAGGTCTATCTCAGTGTCTGAGTAATTCTTCCAGCATCTGGTTATCAATCTTGCAATTAGAAGATTAAAGCCAAGCTGACCTTGGACACATAAAACAACAAGGGTGATGGTCTTTTGAAAGTTAGATGATAGTATTACATTTCGAGTGCCAGTATGGGACCACCTTGACAGTTCCTTCTATTCCTATCTGAGGATTTATGCGCGTCTCAGGTCAAGGCAATTCTGTTGTCCAGTTCTTGGATATTTCTTCCATGCTGTGTAGGTTTTCCTTACTGTATTTCTGTAGAGATGATCTTATAAAAGCTGTCTAAATGAATGAATATATAAGCGTCTGGCTGATTTAACATCATGCATGAAATAATGTTTCCTTTGCCTTCAATCTTAATTGGAAAAACACACTATTCTCAAAGGGTTTGAATCATGTACCCTAACAGTGTTAGGGGCTTTTCAGAATTATTCACTGATGTTTCTGAAATCATTAAAAAAGTTTCAATTTGATGATGTTGGGTCTGTGTGGTTGGCTGTTTGCATTGAGTCACAGGGAGCGGTCTGAGATACTAACACACTTATATGTGTGACCTCCACGCAATGATAGAGAGAATGTGGGAACATTCACAGACAGAAGAAATAGCAGTGATGGACCAATGATCACTGTAGTTTTAACACTTTTATTGCATTTTCAATTTGAATGCCACTTAGTTCTTCTGTTGTGTGTCACAAGCCAAAACTGATGGAACAATCATTTCCAAAACAACAAAAAATATTTTTATTGATTTTTTAAATTGGATTTTAGAAAGAAAAGTGCAAAACTTCAACTTTTAGGTGTATAAACAGCTTGTCACTGGGGCAGTACCCTCAAAGGGGACCTTCTTTACCCCTAAAGGGTGCACATTAGTACCTTAGAGTACTACGGTATGTGTACTTACAGTGCACTTTCCCAAGAAAGCATTGGTAGTATATGGTAACTACATGCATGGGTTAAGGTTTGGTTTAGTGATAGGTTCAGGGTTAGTACCAAGTTATTACCCAGCATTGTAATTGCTACAGTGTAATAAGCATATAGTATGTACACACGGAACAGGACTGTAAAATAATGTGCTACCATGTACTCTTATGGTACTATTATGAACAGGGTGAGGAAAGTACAAAGTTATTCCTTTGAGGATACTAGCACATTTCTTCTGAGAGTGTATTATTTTGTCCTGATGTCTGGAAATACGTATGACATCAGTTGTCAAAAGACATGGCTGGTTTGTGCTTGCATCTATGCGAGATCAATCAACCCCAACTCACGAGAAAAACGGAACTATTTAACAAGATTTCATATGAATTCATACAATGTAATTCATTCAAAAATTTAACATTTTTAGAAATATATAAGCATAAATCTCCACTCCTAACTGTCAATGGGCTGTAGGCAAATTGTACAAAAATGTACGAATGAGATTGTACAAATTCATAAAAATTAGCCACCAATTCGCCAAAACGTGTTTTTTACTTTTTTTTCCCAACAGCTTTACAAACCATATTTACACTTTAAGTCCAGGTTTACTTTTTGAAAAGTATTTTTTTTTTCATAGGGCTCAATGCTGGAAATTCCTATTGGCAACTATTTCTATTTAAATGCTACTATTTTGTTCTACTATTTCTATTTATTTAATTACTGAATGTTTATCTGTGTGTATATGTTTCTGGGCATATAGCATACAGGACAACGAAAACGAAGAAGAAACTAGATGGAGAGCTGTTCCAAATCACACAACCTTGCGATGTTGTTTGTGAACGTTCACTGGAAATGTGCTTCAGAAAGCTTCATGTTATTGAATCATGTTGGAAACTGCGACCAAATTTGGCCAGTGGAGTGGGAAACACATTCTAGACTGACTGAGCTATAGAAAGACAGTCTTACACCATGTTCCTGGATCCAGTTTACACCATTAAAACATAAAGGTGCTTCATGATGCCACAGAAGAACCTTTTTGTCTAAATGATTCCATAAAGAACCTTTAACATCTGAAGAACCTTTCTGCTTCACAAAAGGTTCTTGAAAGAAGGTTCTTCAGATTATAAAAAGGTAAGAAAGAGATGGTTCTTTAAAGAACCTTTGACTGGATGGTTCTTTGTGGAACAAAAATGGTTCTATGGCATCGATGTGATGAACCTTTAAAGCACCTTTATTTTTAAGAGTGTATGTTGACTCAGTATTTACAAAAACATACTTGAAATTTTCTGACTGGCTTAAATATTTGTTTCTGCTGTTGTCTTCACAATACAAATATCTAAACACCCTTAAAACACCTTAAAAAGTACTTAAATGTACCTCCAAAAAACCTGCAGAAACTCTGGTGATGAAATGTCCTATAGACACGTATATTTTCAATAAAAAACACTAGTATTTTTATGACTATTTCTATTCATTTACAAAAAAAAAAAAAAAAGAAAGATTTTATATAAACATGGTGCTGCACATAAATAGTGTAGGGGACATCAGAAAGGGTACGGGACATCAGAAACTAACAAGAATCTATGCAGATGGAGAGCTGTTCCAAACTATAACTTTGCGACATTGTTTGATATTGCTTGAACTGTGGTTTGCTGGAAGTCATTGAGCTATGTTGGAATTTACAACCAAAGTTGTCTTACTGTACAATGCTTTTGACAAACACACCCTATATTAACGGACTGATTTACACCATGTTCCTGGCTGTTTTTGATTATTTCTTTCTGTGTTGTGATGAAAATGGTTTCCTATTTAGTGCAATAGATACAAAATAGACAGTCCAGACTCTGGTTCCCACAGTCTGTGTAACCACCTTCCTCACCTCCCCGTATCAGGACCGTTCTTCTATATCAGCAAGGTCAGTGACCTCATCAGAAAGTGCCACGCTTGAGTGAATCACACACACTGCGGGTGACTTGATTCTAGGTGCGCAGGAACAGACGGGGGCTGGACAGGAATGTGGGATGAATGCCCACTACCAAGGGGGGAAGATGTTAGAGTACAATGAATATCACTGGAGTTATACAGTTTCCAATCTGCAGCATGCATTAGCACCACAGAAGGTTTCTCTGGTTTCTCTGGGGGGGGAGTCGCAATTGCGTTCCCGAGCCACTCTTTTTCCCCCCTTCTCACAAATCAGATTATACTGTTTCAGCTATTAAAATCGTTCAGTTTTGTATGTAATGGCAAAGTGATAATAATTTCGTTTTGGTTTTTTATAAAGTTAATTTAGAAAAACGTTTGGAGCATTTTTTTGTTCGTTAAATACGTTTTTTCTTCCTTAAAGTAACGACCAAGCGGCCAGCGGCAGACAGTGAGCTGATCATAGCCATGTTTGATCAATTTAGCCTTCTCAAATCATCACGACTTGCCTTAAATAAAATCTATAGATATACTAAAACAGTTCAAGCATATAACAATGTTTTAACGTTAAACCTAGATAAATGTGCGCTGCATCCTAGTTTGTGCGGAGAGTGACATGGAGGCACCAGTGCAATCAATTGCATTTTTTTCAATTGAAACAACTTGCAGTAATTTTTGCTCATAAAAGTAAGAGTAATACATCATTCGGAACTGTAAAGGGTCTACTTTACAAAGCTTTTTATAAAATATCAGGGCTCTAGACTCATTCTTCCCACTTTCTCAGTTGGTCGCACAAGCACATCATTTGGTAGCAAATTCTTTTTTTTTTTTTTTTTTGATACAACATTTGATTAATCAATGCATGCTGGTGAAGTTTTATCATAGTTTATAGTTATATGGTAACGAAAGTGTTCAACATTCAACCCGTTCTCTTTCATCAGTATTATTTGTGATTTATATTTTGTGACAGGAATTCCTCTTTTCGTGTGCTTTCACTTTCATGATCTTGGTGTCAGCTTTACAAGAAAATATAATTGTCTGTTTTGCTTATATCTATACACCTTTCACTTTTTAAGACTAAAACAAAAGATGGATTCATTGTTATTCTTAATTAAAAAGCACAACAACAATAAAACAGTACGTTACAATGACAAACTAGCATAACATTTATTAACAAAAACGAATAAGAGGAGGCATATGACACATCACATGCTGTATTATACCGACTAATACATAACAGAATGTTTAGCAAACACTGAGGAATCAATAAAAAAAATAAAGAAAGCCTCCTATAGTGTAACGTGAGGTAAACAGCAAAGATAACACGCTTTTCAAAATGAAAACAAAAAGTCAAACTAA
This sequence comes from Schizothorax lantsangensis, assembly GCA_027422415.1. Lineage (NCBI taxonomy): Eukaryota > Metazoa > Chordata > Actinopteri > Cypriniformes > Cyprinidae > Schizothorax > Schizothorax lantsangensis. Next base: position 33,251,083 of record CM049846.1, on the reverse strand, counting down.
ACTGGCTGTCGCTGACAGGACTTGCATGTTTTCTCTACAAGAATACCAACATGTTCACCTTCTCTGTTTTAAGAAGCAGTCTTTTACTTTAGTTTGAAAACCAAATCCTCCGCTGCGCGCACCTTCGCGCTCCTGCTGACATACACACTGCTTCTGCTCTGCCTCTGCTCTGCTCACACGTGCCGTGTGTGACACAAAGTGCGACCACTTCAAATTTTTACTCGCACACTCTCAAAAAAATGGTCGCAGTCTAGAGCCCTGAATATATAAAATTATTTTATAAAATAAAGAAAACAATGATGTGCTGTCTCGTCTGGAACAGGAGCACTTCACAAAAATGAACCGAAAGGCAGCGAATACATGCCTCACAGACATGATAAATATATCTATAGAAAGCTTTAAATTACTACTTAACGAAATAAATCAAATCGAAAACAAAAACTCTTTCATTATAATCCGTGAAGATGCACTTCTCTCTAAAGGCGCGTCTAATGAGGAGATGGCGAGTCAGGATCTGATTCTTCATCTTTACAACACTGACACAGAAAACACTAGTTTATTAGTAAATAATTCAAATATCTCCTTACTATTTCCCCCTGACACACTCATGGTAATTACTTTTGCTGGTGTTTATGGCAAGCTTTATTGCGTGTATTTGAAGCAGAACTCTTCAGCTGCGCTGACGGCTCTCTGCTGCTGCGGGACACTAAACACCATCGAGCCGCTCTTGACAGTTGCGGCAGCACGGTCTCGTGTTGTTTCCACCAGCGCGGCAATTTTTTTCATCACTAATTGATGGATGTCTAAAATATAAACATAATGAGAAGCCTAAAAGTCTGAATTATGACGTGAAAATGGGCCCGATCGAAGCCCGGTCGGGGCCGGGCTGAAATGGAGGGCTCTAGCGTTCCCCTCGGTAGAAATCACGTTTCTCCCTCGGGGGGCCCCCTCCCATCGTGGGCCCTTAGAATCGTCCTAACTTTTCCCCCCCTTACGGCGCCCCTGTTAACATGTCTATATGTCTGCAAGATGACTAAAGCGACGACCCTGTTAAGGGATTACTTAATGGATTGAGTGTGTTCTCTTGCTGGAAGTGAGTCACTGGGCATCATGCATGAAGAAATAACATCTGTGACCTTTCTGTCATTGAGGAATTAAACTGAAATGTCAAAGCAGGGCTCCGTATGGAAAAAAATATATTAGAGTCAATGAAATTTTTAGGAGCCAAATGACCTTAAGTTGCATTGCAAAATCTTCAATCATTGTTTGCTTAGCTTCTTGCTGTAGCAACAGTCGCTGAGTTTTCAGAGTTTTCAAGCAGTTTTCTGTTGGTCACCATCTTGAAATCTGCTTGAGGAAATCTTTCGCAATAATGCAAAATTCCTGATTGCATGAAATCACTTTGATTTTGGCAGCAAAAATTTGCAGAGCAACAGTAAAAGGTGACCACAATTATATTTTTGGGAATCGGTTTCATTTCAGACACAAGTCCAATGTATATAACTATATGATATCACACCCCCAAAAATATTTAGTCCTGAATTTATGATTTATGTATTTGAATTGCATATCAAATTTCCATCAATTTGAATTAAACAGTTTAAACAAACTAATAAACTTAATGTGATGCATATTTGGCAGTCATACATATAATAAGATTTCTGCACTCAGATTCATGGCATAGTTTATTATTAACTATTTGCATCTATTTGATTTTATTTAAATAATCATGTTTTCAAAATGCCAAGAATTGCTAATTGCTAAGAATCAGCATAAGTCTGTTTTATTGTGTGAGCAATTTCATTTATTCAGTTAAAAAGTATGAATCTGGTTAAATATGGCTAGCTGAAAAGGAAGCAATATACAGCTAAAATGTGTGAGATTTAAACAAATTGGCTTTATTGACAATAAATATATAAACTTGGTTATTGTATATTTAAAACACATCCAGTTTATTACACTAGTACACATTTCAACTTACATTATTTTAAAGTGACTTAAAAAATTGAGTTGAATCTTTTATTACCTAAAAATGAAGTTGAAATTAGGTAAATTACAAAAACATGTTGACTTGACTTATTGATTATATAATTTTTACAGTGTATAACAGAAATAATACCTGTTTCATTTATATATGGCTGCCAAATATGCATCACATTAAACTTATTTTGTTTATGTGAAACTGTGTAATCCAAATGGATGGACTTTTTATATTCAAATATATATCAAATACACAATGCACAAAGCCATGGTGATTATCAGCATTTCATCTGGCAACATCCACTATTTCCCAACACTGTGTTTAGAATATGCGGTGATGAAATCACAGGGAATGAGTTCTCATGGAATGTCTCATACTCTGTGTGCTGGGTGTGCGAGGGTGAAGATGTTGACTTCTTTACTGTAACTCAGCTGATCTGTGACCTTTTGGCCTCTGTGGACTGACTCACATGCACCTGCTGTTGCAGAGACACAGATAGCAGGCTTTTACCACAAAGCTGAAATGACCTGATGATGAACATGCCAAAAGAAAAAAAACGCAACAAGATCCAGGCGCTTCACACTCCACTAATCCCACAGATATGAAGATGTCTAAAGAGGATATACTGTATAAGCATGCCTTTCATTTTGAAGTTCAGTTCTGAGTTCAGTTTTGCTGTCTGCTCTGCTTCATATGCAAATGCAATATCTACATATATTCAATTTACATAGATGAAATACATTGTCATAAGAAGTATAAACCCATATGAAACAAACATTTTCACATATTACCATTTATATCTATTTAGGTTTATGTATGCATAATACATTTTTGGATATATATGTCAGGTACATATCCATCCTAAAATCTGTCAATGCATATTGATATTATATAAAAGATGGACATTTAGAGAAATAATTACAAAAATATGTGTAAACATTTATACGTTAACATATTAAACACATGAATAAACAGAGTTTTTGTGGTGTAATAAAGTTGAAGATATAATTAAAATATATATATTATTATATGCTTGCTACATATTATAAAATATAATAAATTATCTGTACATATACAAATGTTGCTATGGGGATTTTATATATATTATAAACATATATCTTTATATATCAAATTTATGGGGCTGTCCGGGATAATTTGAGCTTACTAAAACTAAAACCATGAAAATGTTTTTAATACTTAAAATAAAATATAAAAAAAACACTTTTTGTATTTCAGCTAGCTGCCAAAGCAACATTTCCCATTTTCAATAAGTTTAACTTGATGAACTAAAATAACTCAAACTAAAACAGAAAAAATAACTCAAACTGTATAGACAATATAGACAAATTACTAACTAATAAAAAACACAAAAGAATTGAAACATTAAAGTAGACACTTTAAACTAAAATTTAAATGAAAATTGAAAATACAAACAAACATTAAAAAAACACACACACACACACACATGCACGCACGCACGCGCACGCGCACACACACACGCACGCACGCACGCACACACACACACACACACACACACACACGCACGCACGCACACACACACGCACACACACACACTCTCATATATAAGGCATGACACAGAGGGCCATGTGATGGAAGGATATGATTGTATTGATGAGTGTGAGAGTAATAGCTTGAGTGATTTGTGTCTCTGTTTTTACGAGCCTCCTCTCTGTTGCTGTGATGACTGTACTGTGATTTTATCTCTGAGCAGATGTAATCTCTCTTCGGTCTGATAAACCCTGGATCATCTCATTCATCCCATAAACTATCTTCAGCTCAAAGCACACTTTAAGAAACATACTCTTGTGGATGTTTAAAATCACTCACTGAGAACCACTATATCTTTGAAATACATTTGGTGAGAAATCCCTCCATAAACCCTCCCAGCTTTGTGTTTCAACCTTTATTTTTAAGAGTGTATGTTTTTAAATTTTAACATTTTATTGCATTACTTTAGTCTCATGTGTGTTGATGGTGTTTTGTATTTGTGTGTATAAGACCATGTACCTTCAACTTCAACTTGAAAAAAATATTGTGATGAACTTTGATTCATTATGGGGCTCTCATTACCACCTGTGTTATTGGAAATTAAGGAAGTGTTTGGGCTCCATAGAATAGGCTAGGATTTCATAATCCAGTGACTAAGTGTCAAAAGGTCCACAAAGGTCAAAGTGATTTTCAGTGTATTTTGAATATACTTAGTCCCTAGTAGGTTGGTATTTTACTATTATAATCAGTTAATGATTTAAAAAGAAAAAAAAAGAAAAAAGTAATTTAAGCTCAATCTGTAATATCTAAGATGTTGCTATACTGTATTTTTGGAGATTTTTTTTTTTTTTTTTTTGCAAGTAGACTACAGGCAGTCTTGGCCCTTGAAAGCTCAGTGGCAGAAGGGCCAACACTCCAGCTCGAACTACTACTGCTCTCCATGTCTCTGGAGGAGAAAGGTGTCAGGGAGCTGGAGTGCTTGCACCGCACTGACTCCAGGTCAGGTTTCTCTGGAGGTTTGTCAACTATGGTCATTATTCATTTTCTGAGAGGAAAGCAAAACTCTAGCACAAGTTGCTTTGCTCCTGAGAAGTGAAGATGTCTATAGTGTAAACTGCCTCTGACTTTCCCTTCCTCTTCGATTAGGTCGTCAGACTCTATCACGGTTCAACAACTACAGAGGCGGTTCCGTGTGTGATTTTTGCATGAGGAAATGATCCTGTAGTACACACTCTCCCCGCACGTCCGCCAACTGTTATCTGGCGTGCTCGGCTAAAGGCTTCGCGTGCGAGATAGGCCTCTGCCGCACGTTATTTAAACACGAAACACAATGAATAAATGTATTTGTAGTGGTTATTAAAAGAATGCGAAATACTTGTCAGTGAAACCTAACGTGACGAGCCACCTTTTTTGTTGGCGCGAGAAGTTAGGACTGATTTAAAGAGCGCTGTGTTGTAGCTACAAACGCCATGGTAACGGCGAAACGTAACAATACAGATGGAACGCGGCTTCAACATGGTCACGCACTTCGAGAAGCCCGTCTGTGAATCAAGAAGATGTTGATATATGTGGTTTGTCCCTTCACTAACATGTACAATACAACAGTACTAAATGTAATTAGCCAAATTTCGATTTTAATCGAAAACAGGCAGAAAGGAGGGGCACGGTATTTAAAATTCACCGGTGCCTTGGCCGAGGAGGCAACGCCGCCAAAACAAATGATTCATGTATGTTCTGGATGGTTACTATGTTGAGTCCACCCTCTCATCTTCAGGTCTCTTGATATAGTTTGTGTTCTTCCCTCAGTCTGTTGAGTTTTCCCACTTTTATTGTCCATGAGGCAAAGATCCTGAATCTGATCATTTAGAATAGTAATAGCAAATCTCAACAAGATGCATGATTTGAGGTGTCATTCATGTTCACAAACTTCACAACTATGCATTGAAGGTCAATACGGTCTCTTTAAAGGGATAGTTCACCAAAAAATTTAAAATTTTCATTTTGTCATCATTTACTTACTCATGCCATTCTAAATCCATGTTTTTCATTCATCTTTGAAACACAAATAAAGATATTTTAATGAGTGTTTTATGTTCTCCACTGAAAGTTTGTTCCAAAAATGCTTCAAAAAGTGCATTCAAGGCATTGTAAAATAAATCCATATGAACTGAGTGGTTTAATCCAAGTCTTCTGAAGAGACACAGTCACTTTATATGATAAACAGATTTAATTTAGGCTTTTATTCATATATAAACAAAGCTCAATGTGTGACGCAAGAATGTATGCACATTGATCAATGTTTACATGTGAATAAAACCTAAATCTGTTACATAAAGCAATCAGTTCTCTTCAGAAGACTCTGATTAAACTGCTAAATTCATATGGATTATGATTAACAATATCTTTGTGAATTTATTGAAACATCAAGGTTGGGTGAATGAGTTAAAGGACAGAAATCTCTCAGGTTTCATTAAATATTTAAAATATATTTGTGTTTTGTAAATGAATGTCAGAAAAATCCCAGACTCAGATAATATGGTGAAACAAACACAGAATGGTTTATTGTGACAATCAGTGCACTAGGTGAATATATATGAGCAGGTGAGTGCACCACAAACACAAATATTCCACAGCCGCTGGATATAACACACTGTAAAAAAAAAAGAGAAAATGTTGAGCAAACTTAAAAGTTTAAGGCAACCAGCTTCAGCAGATTTTTGAGTTTTCTCAACTTATTTTTTTTAGGAGATTTTTGAGTTCTCAACTTTTTGTTGTATAAACAAGTTGAGAAATATAAAAAATTTGCTGAAGCTGGTTGCCTTAAAATTTTTAAGTTCGCTCAACTTTTTATTTTTTTTATTTTTTTTACAGTACTGTAAAAAAATCAAAAGTTGAGAGAACTTAAACGTTTAAGGCAACCAGCTTTAGCAGATTTTTGAGTTTTCTCAACTTTTTGTTTTAAGTTTATAAAACAGAAAGTTGGGAGAACTCAAAAATCTACAAAAATAAGGTGAGAAAACTCAAAAATCTGCTGAAGCTGGTTGCCTTAAACTTTTAAGTTTGCTCAACTTTTTTTTTTTTTTTTTTTTTTACTACAGTTCAGGCAGTTATCTTATCTCTCAGGATGTTGACAAACACAAGGGGATCAGGAGATAAATTTTTTTAAAACATTTTCGGCACGTGAATGTTCGCGGTCTATGTGGAAGCATCCACAGCTGTTGTTTTATTCCAGCACGCCATCGTGTCCGAAATTCGTTTAGCTTTTTCACGCTCAGTGTGGAAAGGCCTTAAATCTTAAAAGGATAGTTCATTAATTACTCACCCATAAGACCTTCGTTCAGATTTGGAACACAAATTAAGATATTTTTGATGAAATCTGAGAGCTTTCTAACCCTGCATAGACAGCAACATTGAAACATTTTATGGCCCAGAAAGGTAGTAAGGAAATCATAAAAATAGTCCATGTGACATCAGTGGTTCAACCTTCATTTTATGAAGATACGAGAACACTTTTTGTGCGTAAAGTAAACAAAAACAACAACTTTATTAAACAATTTCTTCTTTTCCGTGTCAGCCTCCACCATGATGTCACACAGACTATTTTAACGATGTCCTTACTACCTTTCTGGGCCTTGAACGTGTCAGTTGCATCGCTGTCTATGGAGAGTCAGAAAGCTCTCAGATTTCATCAAAAATATCTAAACTTGTGTTCAGAAGATGAACGAAGGTCTTACAGGTTTGGAATGACATGAGGGTGAGTAATTAATGGCAGAATTTTAATTTTTTGGGTGAACTTGCCCTTTAAAATAGGCAGTACTAATAGTTAGCAGGCACCACTACTAGATATTTTTCATCATGTAAGTGTATATTTCACCATATATGCTTTGGCTTTGACCTTTGTGGACATTTTTGACATGTATAGTCACTGGATTACGAAATCCTAGCCTATTCTATAGAGCCCAAACACTTCCTTAATTTCCATTTTCTCTGTTTTCCCTTCTTCATTGCAGCATTTTTGAAAAGGGTAATTCCTCTGTTACAGGACATTGCAGAGCTTATATCGGTAAGTGTGACATGTGATTTTGATTTTAGAGATGTTGTAATATTTGTGCCCATGAGTGCTACAGAAGAAAAAACTATTAGTGACGTGACAGACAAGCAAAAGAAGTCTCTGAACACATCCAGAGGAATTGTGGAAAGAGACTGCGATGGGTCCTGGCAGTGTTTCTCAGTGCGTTGTGAACGGATGGGAAAACATTGTGTTAGAAGGTTTCACACACGAGTGAAGAAGTGGAGGGAGGGCTTGAGTTATGTCTCCTTTAATGTTCCTGTTTAATGTTTCTAATCTTCACTCATGTTTCATGCACAGATATATGTACAAGGATTTGTGTGAAACTGAATTTCTTTGTCACATGTTTACTACATGTACAGTTTTTCTCATTTTTTTGATCACTTGCTCTCTGTGACTTTCCTTTAGGTGAAAAAGTGTCACATTTATTTCTATAGCAATTTATACAATACAGATTGTTTCAGAGTAGCTTCACAGTAATAAACAGGAAAACAACAGTGTTAATGTTGTATAATTTCAGTTGTAAAATGTCAAATTAATGTATCAATTCCAGCTGTAAAGCAGCTCTGCAGAAGACAACGGTGTCATTATTCAGCTCAGTTTAGTTCAGTGTTGTTTCAGGTTAGTTCAATAACAGTGTCAGTGTCTCAAAGTTCATCAGTTTTGAAATGGGTTCAATTAAACTATAAAGCAGGTCTACAGAAGGCAATTGATCCATTATTCAGCTCAAGTCAATTCGATGTTGATTCAATTCAGTTCAATAACAGTGTCAGTTCTTTCTTTTCAAATACTTTGGCTTTGCCACTTGATTAACACTTAGAACATATACAGGTGCATCTCAATAAATTAGAATGTCGTGAAAAAGTTATTTTTTTTCTTGTAACTTATTTCAAAAAGTGAAACTTTCATACATTTTAGATGCAATACATGTAAAGTAAAACATTTCAAAAGTTTTTTTTGTTTTAATTTTGATGATTAGAGCTTACAGCTCATGAAAGTCAAAAATCAGTATCTCAAAATATTAGAATATTTACATTTGAGTTTCAATAAATGACCATCCATACAGTATAAATTCTGGGTATCTCTTATTCTTTGAAACCACAATAATGGGGAAGACTGTTGACTTGGCAATGATCCAAAAGACGATCATTGACGCCGTCCACAAAGAGGGTAAGTCACAGAAGGTCATTACTGAAAGGTGTGGCTGTTTACAGATTGCTGTATCAAAGCATATTAAATGCAAAGTTGACTGGAAGGAAGAATTTGTGTAGGAAAAGGTGCACACGCAACAGGGATGACCGCAAGCTTGAGAATACAGTCAAGCAAAGCCGATTCAAACACTTGTGAGAGCTTCACAAGGAGTGGACTGAAGCTGGAGTCAGTGCATCAAGAGTCACCACGCTCAGACGTCTTCAGGAAAAGGGCTACCAAGCCACTTCTGAACCAGAGACAACGTCAGAAGCATCTTACCTGGGCTGTGGAGAAAAATAACTGGACTGTTGCTCAGTGGTCCAAAGTCCTCTTTTCAGATGAAAGTAAATTTTGCATTTCATTTGGAAATCAAGGTCCCAGAGTCTGGAGGAAGAGTGGAGAGGCACAGAATCCATTTTGCACTTGAAGTCCAGTGTGAAGTTTCCACAGTCAGTGATGATTTGGGCTGCCATGTCATCTGCTGGTGTTGATCCACTGTGTTTTCTGAAGTCAACACAGCCATCTACCAGGAAATTTTAGAGCACATCATGCTTCCTTCTGCTGACAAGCTTTATGGAGATGCGGATTTCATTTTCCAGCAGGACTTGGCACCTGCCCACACTGCCAAAGGTACCAAAAGCTGGTTCAATGACCATTGTGTTACTGTACTTGATTGGCCAGCAAACTCACCAGAACTGAACCCCATAGAGAATCTACGGGGTATTGTCAAGAGGAAGATGAGAGACACCAGACCCAACAATGCAGATGAGCTGAAGGCCACTGTCAAAGAAACCTGGGCTTCCATACCACCTCAGCAGTGCCACAAACTGATCACCTCCATGCCACGCCGAATTGAGGCACTAATTAAAGCAAAAGGAGCCCCTACCAAGTATTGAGTACATATACAGTAAATGAACATACTTTCCAGAAGGCCAACAATTGACTAAAAATGTTTTTTTCTTATGAAGTATTCTAATTTGTTGAGATAGTGAATTGGTGGGTTTTTGTTAAATGTGAGCCTAAATCATCACAATTAAAAGAACCAAAGACTTAAACTACTTCAGTCTGTGTGCATTGAATTTATTTAATACACGAGTTTCACAATTTGAGTTGAATTACTGAAATAAATGAACTTTTCCACGACATTCTAATTTTTTTTTTTTTTGTTATCAACAATTTTTATTTTTTATTTCTTTCCACACATAGCATAACATAGTATCCCAAATATAACAAAACAAAACAACAGACACATACTCAACATCTCAAGGTCCAATCAAAAGGGAGGGAGAGAGGGAAGGACAATAAAAACACAAAAGTCACTCCTTTATATAATCACGTATATTCAACAAAAAACTCTGCCAAGCATCAATGGTCGAAGACTTGGCCCCACCGACTTGCGCCGTTGTACATTCACACGACACTATTTGCAGGAGGGACATTCTAATTTATTGAGATGCACCTGTACATTAACTTTTTTCCAAAGCGACTTACAAATGAGAAATACCACAAGCAATTCATCTTAAGGAGCATTAAGCATATAATTGTCATTTTCCTGGATGTCTTAAATGAAGTGAATGTCATCTATTCTGCTATACTGTAAGAATTGTGACATTATTATTCAATCAGTTGACCTCTTTGAGACCTCTTACCTTTCACTTGCCTCTGCTGTCAACTGTTACATCACTATTATTCCCAAGAACTCCACTAAGTGTAATTAAGCAATAAAATAGGAGAGGCCGTATTACATGGTGAATGTAGTCACAGTTCCACTTCAGCTGGCACGTTTTTCATGTTACAGCACATCCTTAAGTGCTATTATAAAACAAATTTAAAAAACACTTTAAGGGATAGTTCACCCAAAAATGAATATTCTGTTATTAATTACTCACCCTCATGTCGTTTCAAATGAGATTTGACATTTGCTGAGAGCTTTCTGACCCTGTATAGACAGCAGTGCAACTGACATGTTCAAGGCCCAGAAAGGTAGTAAGGACATCGTTAAAATAGTCCATGTGACATCAGTGGTTCATAGGGATGGCACGGTTCCTGGAAAAAAACCGAACAGAACGGTTCTCCACACACGGTTCGGCACGTGCTAGGACCGCGGATCAATTTAAATCTGACAATGCATCTGTAATATGGTTTGTTATAAATAACATGTAAAACAAACAGGGTTTGGCTAATGTATGTTTATTCTAATGGATGCGCATTCTGGCTTCCCAGTACATTACAATAACAGCGATGAAAAAAAAGTGGACAACCCATTCACTCTTGTTCAATGCGAGTGCCGTATGCTGGATTATGAGCTGTCATTTATTCCGTCATCACCTGGGTGCTGATAGCGCGCGCGCACAGGTGAGACCTGAACAGCACATGTTGATATCTGTGTTTAAACTAAACTCATGTAAGCTTTGCCAGTTTAAACATTTAAGAGTCAGAGGACGCGAGCTCACGCACGCAGTGAGAAGATTTGTGCGTGCGCTCATCAGAAGCGCAAACCCACGCCTCAACGCGCGCAAATATGAAGCTCTCTCTGATGTATTGTGTTGAATGGACAAATTCACACAAAAATTCTGGCAGAATGACCGTCTTGGTAAGTATCCTATAGCAGACATAGCCGGCTGAACGTACAGTATCAGTGCACTGGATCAGTGCATTCTCTTAAAGTGACAGCACTTTCTTAATATTAATCAAACAGCAACAACAAAGAAATCACTCACTGCTCTTGATTGAATCGCTTTTGTGACTTTAATAAAGATTAATCTTTAATTTATACAGTCAAATATGCAATGCTGTTTTACATCTGATTACTTTATTCAATTTCAATGTACCTAAAAACTAACTAAAAAAACAACTGAAAATCACTGATTATTTTATTTGTATCTTTACTCTATTGTATTTTTTTTGTGCTGTTGCTTGTAGTTAGATAGATTATTCTTATTTTCTATTTTTATTTGACAGTATAGTTTTTCCCTAAACATACCGAACCATACAGAAACCGTGACTCTAAAACCGTGATACAAACCGAACCGTGGAAAAGTTGAACCGTACCACCCCTAGTGGTTCAACCATAATGTTGTGAAGCTACAAGAATACTTTTTATGCAAAATGAAAACCAAAATAGTGACTTCATTCAATGATTTCTTCTCTTCCGTGTCAGTCGATGCGCTTTCATGACAGTCAGCAGCACTTTACGCATGCGACATGTTATGGTTGAACCACTGATGTCACCTGGACTACTTTAACGACGTCCTTACCTTTCTGGGCCTTGAACGTCTCAGTTGCGTTGCTGTTTATGCAGTGTCAGAAAGCTCTTGGATTTCATCAAAAATATCTAGTGTTCCGAAGATGAAGGTCTTACGGGTTTGGAACGTCAATTATTAAACTAATTCAATTTAGCTAAAGCAGCTCTAAGGCAATAGTATCATTAATCAGCTCAGTTTAGTAGATACGATACAGTTCAGTGACACTCTCAATGTTGCAAAGTTAATCAATTCTAAAAAAAAAAAAAAAAAAAAAAAAATTCAGCTTCAGTTCAGAAACACACTGGATGTCCAGTCCATCACAGTGTAACTTTAATAAGGTTGCTGAATTGCTGAATGAATTGTATACAAATGCAATGTGAAATCTGGTTTCTGGTCTTCATGTCTCCAGTGAGGAATTCCCCCAATATATTTGGCTGTTATAAAGCAGATGATGCATGCTGGACTCTGTCTCACTCATACACCTCCAGAGTTCTCAGCAAGCAGAGGTCAGAGATGTTATTTACATTTTCAGACCAGCACTCCAGATGTTCATGGGTGAAGAGGTAAAGAAGGGGTGATGGCTACTGGACTGAACTTTCTTCAAAAGACCACCATCATCCTCACTGTATGTCATTCTTCACTGGGACTGAACCTAAGCCCAGAACAAATTGAGACATATCCCTAGTAATTGGTTCCAGGAGACTGTGGAGCCTTTCAGTTGGAGATCAGGACCTGTGAGTCCAACTGAAAAAACTGTTATGTTGAAGTCGTTGTGAAAAGGAAGTTGAGATGGTCTTTTCTTCCCTATTGTGACGTATATCCGAGTGAAATGGCTTATTGAACAAGAAAAAATATAGGCCCTTGTGCCGGTGAACACGTCATAAGAGAAGAGATGTCTGCAAGAGGGAGGGGAGGTTATTTTGATTAAAGATAACGAGGGCACATTAATTAAAAAAAGTATTACTAATTTTGTCCGTTTTGATTTAATTGTGTTTTAAAGTAACAGTATGTACTTTTGAGTATTTTCGTGATGTTGGAGCCCCCTACTGTTAAGCGAGTGGAATTCACTTTTGTAATTCCAGTGGATCGCTGTACACGAGCATTTGTTGCTGCCGTAATGCAATCCTTCCTTTTCGTGGAATTTCGTTCTCGTTCGCCAAACCTACATACTTCCAGAACAGATGTTTGAGAGACACGAGTGAAAGTAACAACAGCAATGCACTTAATTAGAAATCAGTGTACCACCAGAATGAGTCCAGAATTGTTTTCACATACCAAGTGCCATAAAAGTCACCAAGTTCCGTACCATTTTGGTGCAGCTACAATCTTTAAAAATTATAAATGTAAAATTCTCCAGTCAGAAGTGACCGAAGAACGCAGAAGGGTTAAATATTTAAATGTCATATTAGAGTCAGCATCAAGTTTTTACTAACAAAATTAAAAATTCCCCTTTTGCCTTTCATTCACATGTTTTTTCAAACAGGCAACAGACGGTGCTGGTATTTCACAACAGTATTTCCCAATGCACATCCATCAGCTTAATTGAATCTTCACTCTGACAACACAAATCCCTAAGATAGCACTCATTTATACTTCCCCACAGAGAACACGGTGTCAACACTTCAGTTGGAGACCGTTATCTGCATTTATTTCAGTACACTCTAAACATATAATGCACTTACATTTGAGATCCAAAGGAAAGGCAAATGGTGAAATGAGTGGGCTTATTATACACACTTAAAAATAAACGTTCAAAAAGGGTTTTCACAGCATTGCCAATAGAAGAACCAGTTTTGGTTCCCCAAAGAAGCTTTCAATGAACAGTTCTTAAAAGACCCATTTTTTTGTCCTTTTCTTTTTCCACTATTAAGAACAATTTGTGCAGTGGAAGTTTCTATGGATTTTAAAGGTTCTTTATGGAACCTGCAATGCCAATAAAGAACCTTTATTTTTAAGTGTAACTTTTAGAACTTTAATAAAATAAACATTTGAGTGAAATTAAGTGTTTTAATAAAGTAAGTTCTTTGAGGAACATCATTTACACAATTAGGTTTCATGCTAACTAAACAACAAACAAACACCCACACTCTCCCACCCACACACTCATATTCATGCACACACGTCCAGGCATTACTCAGAAGAGGACTGAAAGTGCTGTTCAAGTAAAAGATGAGTAAGGTACAGAAGAAGTGACTTTTTTCACAACCCCGAGCTCTGACTCCTCCTCTGGAGATGGTGGGGAGGTTTTTAGAGCTGACAGACCCAGACAAATGTACAAGAGTGAAGTTACTCCTGCTCAAACTCTCCCATGCGTTTCTCCAAACACGCTTTCCATCTCAGAAGCAGATAAACGTGCATTCTGCTGGACTGCTAGGACCTCTTCAAGATCTTTTCTTTGATATTTTGAGCTTTGAGCGCAGGTTCTTCTTAAAATCTAGTTTATATTCAAGGGTGTTGCAACAAAGAAAATCCTCCTAAATGCTGACAGAGACGTGTGGCCTGATGGGATCGGACGTCAGAGACCTGAGCGCCCTGCTTCCAGCGGTCCCGAACGCAAACTGTTCCCTGCCCGTTGGCGGAGCTCCGCAGTGGGGACCGATGCTGGACTTTCACCCTGCCTCCCCGTACGGATCTCTTCCCTCCCACTCCTTCGTCAAACAAGAGCCGGGCTGGGGGCCCGCAGACCCCCACGAAGGATCCGCACTGTGGTCTGGGGGCCTTCACCGTGCACTTCTCGGGGCATCTCGCGGGGATGCATGGGGCGTTTGCTGATTCTCCGTCCAGCCAGAGCAGGATGTTCTCCAGCGGGTCTTATCTGCCAGGCTGCATGGACAGTCCTCCTGCCCCGCGCAACCAGGGTGAGGACAGCCGTCCCGCTCGTGGCTCATAGGCTCTCTGTCATGAGCCACAAAATCAGTTTGTCTCTGCTGTTGGTGTCATGAAACTTCAGAGTTGACATGAGATGTTTGAGGTTTTGCATTAAGCTGTTGATGCCAAATTACTTCTAGAGGATCTCTTGTCATTCTCAAATTATTACTTCTGAAAAGTGCATTAATTATGCATTTGAATTAAATATTCATGTTATATTCATTTAATTTTTTTTTTAAATATTTTATTATAAATATAATAACAATAAATGTAATTATATAATAAATTAAATTATTCAAATAATAATTATTTTTATTCTTAAGTTATTTTAATCATATGTTATATATACAATAACCTTCATATTCGCAGTTAAACATGCATTTATTATTAAATGACTCAGTAATTTATTTTATTAAATAATCTGAAATCATCTAAATGATTCACAAAGACATACAAAAGTGAAATATCTTTGAATATGATTCATACAGTATCTGATAACCAAGGAAAATCAAATACACTTTTTGATTTGAATGTAAAAAATACAGCCGACTATTCAGCCGACCTTTATATTTTTCTCCATTGTGCTCAGTTTTAGAAGCTTTCATGAAATGTAATTCTGCATAAAGGTTTTTATATCTTCTGCGTCAGCTTTGATAGACGTCCTGGATCTTGAAGGGCACTTCTGACCTCTTTAAAACATTTGGAAAAGCAGAATATTGATGCTCTGACAGCTGATGTTCTAAACGAAACTAGATTAGAATGATTCTTAAAGAATTAAAGTATTTTACATTAAACCAACATAATAAATATTGCAAACTTTTTGGAGATAATGTGTTTATTAAAAAAAAAGTCTTAAAATTTAGTAACATGAAATGCCATTTTCTGTAGTGTTATAGCTCAATGGCTTATTAAGACTGGACTTTTTTCATTTATTTCATGCAACAATTATTGCACATGCAAAATAAGTCTAACACAGTGTCTCTCTCTGCAATCTAGTATTCACTTTTTCTTTGAGTTGATGACTTCCAGCACTGTGTGACCATCTTGAAGAGCTTCTCTCCTTTAAATCTGAGAGCTCACAACACATGTGATGTTAGTGTTCTTAGATGCACAGTACAGTACAAAGACTTCCATATCTACTTCTGCAACTTATCATTAGTTTAACTTTAGCAAAAGTCACAACGGACAAATTGATTCATTGCATAAGCTTATTGGTCTCAAGTGGGTTTATGCACCAGATGAATTATAAATCTGTTGAAGAGGGATGTATATTTAATGCATTTTGTCAGGAGTATTAGTGGAACTTTTTCTATGTTTATATTAGGTCATTTTCAAATGATTACTTGCATTAGAACACTTTTTTAAGCATTTTTTTAGCACTTGTAAACAAAGAACAATGCACAATTCTTCAACAGGAAGAATAGAGTCAGCTGAGATGCATTCAGTGAGAAAAGGTGGATTTCACTGAGAACAAAAACACTAATTCGTTCTGTTTTTCTTTGTCTCTTTCTCTCAGGTTATGGTACAGTAGCATTAGATGGAGCTCCCAGCTACGGACACACACCTGCTTACCACACTCCACCATTCCCCAACAATACCTTCAAACACGAGGACCCCATGTCCCCCCAAAGCACCATGGGTAAGGAAAATATATTCTCAGTGTGGCATAGAAAGCAGTAAATGCCTTTGAATAAATGATGCAAAAGTTAACCATTTGCAGGTTGATTTCCATGTACAGTGTAAATACAGTTTGATTGAGCATCCTGACCGATCTGTCACAGAAACACTGATTCAGCCAATGGAGTGAGCCTGTAGGCGGAGCTATGAATATCAGGCACTTCACCTTTGCACTCCCTTATGAAAAAGAAGTGTGCTGAATTGTATTGATTGTGCACTTGTAGTGTACTTCAAATCCTATACTCTTACTTGCAGATAATACAATATTGATCAAGTACATGAAGAGTACACTTTTATGAACATGTCCCTTGATTTAGTGTACTTTATAATAATGTAAATTACATTTTGTTTTAATTTATTGCCCTGCTTTAACTCAAGTACACTAACTAACATACTAAAACACATGTAAAGTACTTGATTATAATTATAATTATAACTAGTGTATTATTTGATATTACATTTAAAGTTAATATAATTTAAATGTTCTAAATTGCAACTTCATCATCACAAATGTTTAATTACATATATATTTTTAAATACATGACATACAAGTTTCAACAGAATATTAAAGTGTATTGTAGTTTACCATAAATGCTTGTCAGTATGTTTGGCCAACACATTACATTTTTTTACCGTATTTCAAATGATAATAGAAATAATTCTGAAATGGGCTTGGTGGGTTAAAAAGCCCTCTTCCATTCAACTAATTCCAATAATATAAATTTGAACTATAATACATTTTCATTTAATTGTAAATATCATGCAATTAAGTGTCCAAAAAGTGTTGGTATATTCTTTCAAAGTGTATTATTACCAAAATAAGATCTCTTTTCAAAAGTATGCTAAAGTGTACTTGTTTTTCACAAGGCCTGTGTAGGATAGAGTGAATTTGTGAGCGTGTATTTAAGTATAGTATGACAAATAAGACATATCTCTATCTGGAGATCACTGTATCCGCACGGATCATCTTGAGGTTAAGTGTCAGATGGAGTTTTAATGTCAGGGCATATTTTTTACCCTCTTGCTCTCATTTTTACCTCTCTGTCTCCTTCCTCAAACACTCAAAACACTGTATGCAACAGTTTCTATGTTCATTAAGCATAAATTATGCTGCCATAAATTACCGGCACTCTTTTTTTGGGCAGCTGAGAGGAGGAAGCAGAATTGTGGATGTGGATAAGAATGTTTAGTGCTGCCGAGGGACTGAATCCGTGTCTTTTGCCCTAAGAAATGAAGAGAGTGCTCTCAGAAACTCTGCTGACTGCTTTATGATCTCAGGGAGCCCTGCACTGTTTGGATAACCGCAGTAAAGATGAAGCCACACTCTCTGTTAGCTCTACTGTAAAACGCTTTGTTTCACTTGTGAACAGGAAAACTGAAGTATGAGGTCTTTGAAGAGGACTTTCTTTCAGATATTGCTGATATATATGCTCTTTGAGTGTTGTAATATGAGCTTTGATTTTGTGAATATGCAGGTGAGCAGCAGTACTCCGTCCCACCGCCTGTCTACGGGTGCCACAGTCCTCCTGACAGTCAGACCCTGCTTTTGAGGAATAGCTTCAACAGGTACCTTCTTTACCATTGATTATAATAACATTAAACACAGTGTAATAAGAGATGTGATTAAGCATCACATGATTTCCTAATTATGAGTTTTGAAAGTTTACTTGAGTTATTATCGAGTTAATTGTTGAGTTAACAACTCCCAAGGTTTGATTCATCATGCATGAAATAATAACAATAAAAGTGCAATAAATTGCATCATAGAGGAAGCAGCCACAAATTACAAGAAGTTACAAAAATATTGTTTATGCAACTGTTGAAATAAAGGGATATTCCTGGATATTATCTAACGACAGCATCTGAGACAAGCCACAGAAAACAATTTCTGCTTGTCCCTCAGTCTGCAAAAACATGCAGGAATCTCAAAGGCATCATGGAGGGTTCAATTATTTAAAATAAACAGGCTTTAAATGGGTCATAGAAAGCATTTTCAGATCTGTTCTGTTTCTAGAGGTTAGCTTATGAAGTTTTTGTGCATCAAAAAAGTTCAAATATTTGTAAGGATGATCATTTTCTATCCTGTCATGAACACACATTTCAAGGGGTGTTGCCTCTTTCAGAGATGCAAGTGAACGTGCAGTATGTTTTTATTGTAGAGTAACCTCTAAATATGAAGGACATTTTGATTTTCAGTTTCACGTCTCCTTTAATATAGTCTACTAAAAATCGATATATTTTTAAATTCCAGATCACCCTTTTTTATTCCAATTCACCCTTTTGCCTTTGAAGTACCAGGGTTCCCATGGATCATGCAAATTGTTTTAAATATTAGAACTGCATGGCAATGTTATACATTTTTTGTAGTTATGCCAAGCTCTAAAATATTGTATAGAGTAGAAATATTGGGTAAAAAAAATGGAAGGGTCATGGGGCCTTTGAATTTTGTTGTGAACAATAGCGGTCTTGGAGTCAAAAAAATGAAGAGCAATGAAATAAATGATTGTTTTAGTGTTGGCACTACTGATCTAGGAGGATATACTTCTGGTTTTGTGTAACCAACATAATTTACCTTTCTTATGTCATATGAAACTTAAATGTTCTACTGGCTTTACATGGTCATGACAGGAGTTTAAAACATGGATATATATTAACAATACACATTGTTCACATCTTCATGCCTTAAAGTCAGTCCTTTACATGCGATTTGCTATCAATAATATAATTTCCTATCGTTTACATCATTTACTTTTCATGTCTGAGTCCTCCACCTCCCACAGCTCCACCTTTCTAGATCTGCTATGATATTTGAGTGCATATTCATGCAGCAATACCGGTTTTACTGTTTCTTTTCTGTGTAATTAACAGCACGTCACATGCTGTTGATAGAGCTGAACTTGTATTGAACTCGGAACGTTTTTTAAAAAGGCGCATTAATTAGTGTAAGAAGTAAAATCTGTATATTGCTGATTTGTGACTTGGCCTTGGCACAGCCCTCTCTGGTTTCTGAGTGACTGAACTGAGCGTCAGTGAAGCCCAGTCTGGATGGCTCAGATAAATCCTGAGTTAGTCTGCAGTGAGTCTTGCTGTCTGCACAAAGGTTAAGAACTGCACAGCAGCTCTCAGCAGGCCAAAATACACTCACAGTGATCTACTGCCCGTTTCCTCCAAATTCCTCTTCCTTTCTCTGCCTGGCCCTCCCCAGAGACATGAGAGGACGGAGAGAAAGAGTTATGTATTCAAAAGATGAACTTTATTGTGAGGAGAGGGGGAAAACCAGAATGTCAGTACACAGTATAACAATTTACACTACCATTCAAAACTACAGTTTTCAAAAGTTTTGAAATATTATTATCATTTAAAATAAATGTTTTAATTGAATATATTTTCAAATGTAATTTATTCATGTGATGCAAAGCATCGTTACTCCAGTCTTCAGTGTCACATGATCATTCATAAATCATTCTAATATGCTGATTTGCTGCTCAGGAAATATTTCTGATTATTATCAATGTTGAAAACAGTTGTACAGCTTAAAATTTTTGTGAAAATGATTTTATATACAGTATATATATATATATATATATAAAATCATTTTCACAAAAATTTTAAGCAGTACAACTGTTTTCAACATTATATATATATATATAGTGAAAACAATGAGTTAAGAAGAACAGCATTTATTTGAAAAACTTTTTTGTAACACTGAATATCTTTACTGTCACTTTTGATCAATTTAATGCATCGTTGCTAAATAAAATTCAGTTTCTTTCCAAACAAATTTTTGAATGGCAGCATACATTTCAAGTGTACATCACACGGTTTGTAATATAGCACATGCATTGTATGGACCAACAATTAATTAATGACGATATTCATTTTAGGATAAAATATTCCTCAAAAGAAAGGTGCAGAAGAAGAAGCAGTTAAAGAGAAATGTAGCTTTTCTTCAGTGACACAGGAATTAGTGTGCATTCTTCAAATACTGCTCTCATGCTGTTTAGAGAAAAGGAGATCGCAGAACCTGAAATAAGGCATCCAGTTTTGATAAGACGTGATCGCAGCATCCGCACTATTGCCCTTGCTGTCTGGAGCTCCGAGTGCTTTTGGAAACCATCAAAAGAAAATACACTGACTCAAACAAACTGACTGGCTTGCATCAGCCTGGTACTGTTGCAGTGTGTTCCGGTGACCTCACAAACCTCCGTTTCTTGCCAATAAAGTAAGATTAGAGGGGAGCGAAAAGGGAAATTCCACCTTAGTTTCACCAGTGTTTGGCCTAGAAACAGTCTATTGCATTTTGAAGCTCTGGTATGAGCTGTAATGGAATGTGGCAACCAATCATAAAGTAATAATGAAACACCACCACCAACTTCTTTATTTTCTGATAATCATATCATATTATATTAGATTATATTATTATTTAACTATTATTAACTAACTAATTACAACTATAACAACTATCATTCAATCATCATTATTATTGTTAAATAATAATAAATAATAGTGTATTTTGATATGTTTTGCACCTCTAAGAAACTGGCTGACCTTCAAAAATTGCTACTTCAGCCCACAGAAAAGGGACAGACAGCATATGAGTCAAGACCATTTCTCCAAATCCTTCCCACAATACCCAGAAATCTCTGTGACATCACACTATTACATGACTGTGCCAGGCACTCGTCTCGCCAGCCAGGTCCACGTGAGAGCTGAGATACAACACTTCACAACATGTGGTGAAACACAGCGATTCCACTGTGCCAAACAAGCCTCCAGTTTAGCTGCTTCCTTAGAAAACAGTTATGAATCAGTGGTGATGATTAGAAAGAGACACCAGCACAACACACTGCTGACAAATCTGCACTTCTACTCAGTGTAGGAACCAGAAAAATATAACATGACTTTAAACTCAAAATTCTCTTTCTTTCAAATTTCTTTGTCTTTTGCTTTTTTTGGTGTTGTGTTTCTTGAGAAGCATGACTGTGATTCACATGACTGTGATTTATCTCTTCTGTCCTGGCAGTGATAATCTCTACCAAATGGCGTCTCAGTTGGAACGTGTTACCTGGAATCCCATCAGCTCACTGACACCCAGCATAAAGAGGTACAGACTCTGTCATATCAACACCTGTGCCTTAATAATAACCACAAATTATTTCCTTTCCTTTCCGTCCAGTCCAGTCCAGTCAAGTCAAGTCAAGTCATCCCGTACTTTACAAAACTTTCATTTTCTTAAGAAAGACAGCCCATATTATTTTTACACCCCCTCACCTCTCTTCTCATCTTCTCTGCCGTCGTCTGCCCTATTTTAATTAGTGTCTGTTTTGAAGGTAGGCCTGACTGTCCTCTGATGTGACACAGCACTTTGAAACAAAAGTCCAGCGTGAAGTATGAGCATGAATCATGCTGTGGTGACAGCAGAGGAGATAGGAATGAATCCTTGCTCAGTCAACCAGTCCAACCCAGATAAAGTATCTGACCTTGGATGTGTTGAAGGGGCAGTCCAGAGAGAGACAAAGAGATGTTGAAATGAAGAGATGTAGACAAGCTAAAGGGTCCCACAGCATTGTGGGAATTTTGCTTTGTTTTTTAGTGATTGAGTGAATGTGTTTGTCTATAGACAGATGAGTAGGTGACTGGGACGCTGGACAGAATATTTATGCCGGCTGTCCAGATAAAATAATTGGTATCCACCTTCCTCACCCCCAATGCCATGACAACAGGGTGTTTATCTACTGAACGGATGAATGGTTGAGCTGTGGGAGGACTGGAACAGCAATGGCTGATTGTGTAGTTTGAGATGTGAAGTGAGTCGGACATAGAAAAGGCTTTAGAGGTCTTCAGCTCTTCATCCGTTACTGCCCACACTACAAATCCCCCTCCAGACTAACAGTCCCCCTTGCTATCATTTATGACAGTTGAGGCTGTTTTACACAGCTATTTTTGGATATAACAACATCCTTTTGTTAATAAGGAGGAAAAGCTGATTCATATATAGCAGAACTATTAAGACATGTTCAAATCTGTTTTTCTGAGAATCTTATATAGGTTATAGGGTCATATTTACATGTCGCACTAGATAATATGTCAGCTCTGTTTGAGCAGTCTCTCTGTTCTCTGCGAGTGGTTTTGTTTTATCTCCCAGTTATGAATAAGTGCAGTTATGTGTAACTACTCTCTGTCTTTGTGTCCAGTCACAGTGATGGTTATGAGGCCGAAGCGTCTGCAGGAGCTCCGCTGGTGTACAGCTGCAGCACTCAGTATCACATACACACACATGGTGTGTTCAGAGGAGTACAGGTGGGTGATTACAAAAAACACACTCAAACACATATACATTTTATCTGTACACTCACAGACTGGATTCTCACTATAATATAACCATAAAGTACGTTGTAATTAAAGGGATCGTTCACCCAAAAATGAAAATTCTGTCATTAATATCTTCATGTTGTTCCAAACCTTTAAGACCTTTGTTCATCTTCAGAACACAAATGAAGATATTTTTGATGAAATCCGTGAGCTTTCGGACCCTGTTGGAGAAGCCACTGAATATAATCATTTCCATATATAATAAATTACTGGCGCCTTAGAGTGAGCAGACGAAACACACAAAAAAGCAGTCATTGCTTTCGGAGGTGGATGCCTGCTGTTTAGGAACGCAGTCATGAAAGACAGTTCTGTGAGACTATTATACAGAAATACTTTGATGACAGACTTTGCTCAGGCATTTAAGAATAACCATAACAACATTTCAGATGCTGTCCCATCGCACAAAGTCTCATGATTTTTTGAGGGGCATGGAGGAACTTTTTCACAAAATGCGTTTCCATCTCCCATTATTTGCATTAACCATTTTTCACACAAGTTAAAAACCAACTCAAGCGAGCATAAAAACTTTCTTGCAAATTAAACAGATTTTTTTTATTTTATTTTTAAATTTGTCATTTTCATCACTATTTTCTGATGCGATGCTTCAAAATTCACATAAAATCACGGTGATGGAAACATAGCTACTGCTTCAGTCTGTAGTGTTTGTATGGCCTGAATCAACATCCATCAGAGCTCGAGAAAGCTGATACTGTCCAGAGAAGAGTGTGCATGTATGGATGTTTATAACTTTAGTTTAAAGCTTTCGTCTAAAGGCTTTTAAAAGCTAAATTGATATTTAACAGGCCACAAGATAAGAGGGTTTGTTCAGATGCAGAACTCATCCGAGGTTTGGTAACGCAGAAGTTAAAACAAACAAAGGCTCAGAAGTGCAGCAGAATTGGCAAATAGAGTTTGTTGATTGCCAATTATTCTGTTTTATTTTTTTCTCCAGGATGTGCGGAGAGTACCAGGCATCACTCCTTCCATTAAATCATCAGAGAGCAGTGAGAAACGGCCTTTCATGTGCTCTTACCCCGGCTGCAGTAAGAGATACTTCAAACTGTCCCACCTGCAGATGCACGGCAGGAAACACACAGGTGAGACAGACGCCACCATATGTGGATTATAATTATTAAAAAAAATCCAGTTTCACTTTGGGGTCACAAACAATCCAGACTGCTTTTATAGTCTAGATTTAGATCTTTTTTCTCTTAAAAAGCAGCAGGTAAGATTTACAGTGTTATGCAACATGCATAACAAAGTCATAAATCATGCGGGAATCTATTTTTTTCAGACCTCCAATAAGAGAAATTAATGGCAGGGAATTAAATTAGAAGATGTGAAAATTTCAGAAACATAAATTCATGAGATCAGGTCCCTGGACACTTGAATTCCAGCTCTCAGGAATGTCTGACTTTATTCTAGTGACAGAGTGAGTCTGATAACAGCCATTAATCACAACCATGAATCAACACACACGCACACGCACGCACACCACACCACACGCACACGCACACACACACACACACACACACACACACACACACACACACACACACACACACACACACACACACAACACACACACACACAACACACAAACACCTCGAAAAGGGGTCACTTAGGTGGCAACTCTTTTGTCCCGTGTCATCTAATCAAAGAAAGAAAAGCCACACCCTGAAGAAGACTCTTTACAGTAAACATGAGTCGATGCAGGACAATTATTATTATTTGGAAAACATTAGAAAAATGGGAAATAGCTTCAAGTGGCATTAAGGTTTACACAAAGTTACATTAATGTTTCATTTGTTGACATGAGGTAACTATATTACTTAACATAAACTAACAATGAAAATACTTCTAAAGCTTTTGTAAATCTTAGTTGTTCATTTCAACATTTACTAATACATTATTACAATTTTGTAAAAAAGTAATATTATTAAATGGACCTGAGCATACTAATGATAACAAAGATGAATAAAATCTGTAACAATTACATAGCTTGTTGTGAGTTAAAGTTGGTAAACGTCAGCTAATGGGGTCTTGTTGTGAATTGTTACCAAAAATGTTTTCATTCACACAAAAACTGATATATTTCTTGTTATTATTACAATTAATTAGAAGACAGAATCTGCATTGTAAATCACTTCGGATGAAAGCATCTGTTAAATAAAATGTAAACATTCAATGCTGGAAATTTGACATAAAATTAATTTAATTTTTATCACAGAAAACCATGGTGACCATATTTTCGATTACAATATTAAACAATAATAGATCAATATGGGATCTGTGTAAAAGGCTGTTGGAGTCTTCCAGTCTTTTTAAATTTCTTTTGAAGACACGTGTTAATACCAGTTTACCTCTGTCTGGAGTATATCTATGTTTGGGTGGAAATAATGTTATCATAGTAAATTATTTGTAAGGGCGTCCTCTCACAAAAATCACCAGAATTACTAAGAAACATCTGGAGTGAGTAATTTGTGACCTCATGGCATGTACAGTTTTACAGATAAGTTTATGATTTATGACACTCGGAGCATAACAACCAAATAAATGCTCAATACAAACAGCGCCAACTTGTGGAAGCTTCATGTTCATGTTCACACACACACTGTGATTTTCTGTCACACACAGGAGAGAAGCCCTACCAGTGTGACTACACCGGCTGCGGCCGCAGGTTTTCCAGATCTGACCAGCTCAAGAGACACCAGCGCAGACACACAGGTAACACACGTCTCTACTCTTCACAACACTTCAGGACAGAAAGCAGTTATGTGGCTTTGAGGTCATTAATATTCTACACTCATAACAGTAAAGGTTCTTTATTGGCATTGATGGTTCCATAAAGAACCTTTAACATCCATGGAACCTTTTGGTTCTTTATAGTGGAAAAAGGTTCTTTAGATTATTTAAATGTTCTTCATACTAAAAATGATTACCTCACCCACCAATTCCAGCTGTCATGAACCCATCACTTGTATAAAGTATGTGAAGCCCACCACAGCTGTCTGTCTCTCTGTCTCCTGCTTTGCTCCTGCAGGCGTCAAACCCTTTCAGTGTGAGACATGTCAAAGAAAGTTTTCTCGCTCAGACCATCTTAAGACCCACACTCGGACTCATACAGGTAAAACAAGTGCGTAAGCCTTTTTTTTTTTAATTTACTTCTCAAAAACCATTTATTGCATATGCATTGATTTGATTACAGCGCACCAATAAACTGTTTGTTTCCTCTCTGGTGGTTCTCAGGTGAGAAGCCGTTTACGTGCCGCTGGCCCAGCTGTCAGAAGAAGTTCGCCCGCTCAGATGAGCTGGTCAGACATCACAGTATGCATCAGAGAAACGTGAGCAAACTCCAGTGTGCTGTTTGAGATACTGTACATATGTACATACATACACACACAGAGCAGTTAAGACCTGTCAGTCAGTGAAGTGCACTGCTGATCTGATAACATGAATCACAGCATCCCTATAAGAGAGAAAATGGTGCGAATGCATATAAATATGAAGTTTTATTGAAGTTTGCCTTATTGTATTTGACATGGAACACTGCCATTTGCCGAAGAATGTGTCTGCATCATTTCGGGTCATCTCATTTTGTAAAGAATAACTTTTTCCATTTGTAATAGTTATTTTTTACATACAGTATATGAACAGTTGATTGCACTGGGTATACTTGTATTATTATTTTTTAAATGGCAAGATGTGCTGGGTCACTTTTGATTTCTTAATTTGGAAAATAAATTGTGGATGAGTGAGAAACGGCTAGTGTAAAAATCATATGCACTGTAATGCCTTTGTATATATTTGTTAAGTGACAATCTTTCTTAAAATGCCTTTTATAATAAACTACATTATAAATTCTCAGGAAATGGATTGTTTTACTATACACGTATAAATGTGTGTATTTATGTATAATATGTATGAGACACATATGAGTGTGTATATACACGTGTACATATAAAGAGTTTATTTGCAGATTTTTATCAAATAACATGTTTTTTTGTTTTTGTGTTAGTTAGGTGATTTTTTAGTATTTAATTTTGCAGTTTTTGATATTAAAATTGGAATGTAGGATATTAAACAAAAAACATTTTTTTAAAAAAAAATAAAAAAAATAAACTCTTCAAATATAGATTTATATAATCTAAATTGTATACATACTGTACACGTCAGAAATTTTGCGTATATTTTTCAGTGCACAAACTCATTATTTAACTATTATTAACTAAATAATTACAACTACAACAACTATCATTCAATCATCATTATTATTGTTAAATAATAATAAATAGTGTATTTTGATGTTTTGTAACTCTAAGAAACTAGCTGACCTTCAAAAATTGCTACTTCAGCCCACAGAAAAGGGACAGACAGCATATGAGTCAAGACCATTTCTCCAAATCCTTTTTTTATGAAATTGTTAATCAGTTATATATACACATATATAAATAAATAATGTTAAATAATATATAATACTATATAATGTTTAAAAAAAAGGAACGCCTTTCAATAAACTAACAACTATTAATTTTATATGAGCAAAACAAGTACACTGGAATAATTTCTCCCATAGTTTGGTTGGAGCATTTATTAAAAACTGTGTACAAAAACAAAACTGCATACAAACGTACACCAATGTGAATACAAGCAAGCAGGACCGCAGAAACCGCTTCAGATGAATGTTTGTACTGTCGTCTCAGTGTGGGGTCACATGGAATGCATCTCTATATACAGATCTCGTCCTCGTCCTGTTCAGCAAACACTGGATACATCATGGTTTGACTTCACTGCACAAAAACTGTTAATAAATGTCCTAAAATGAATGACGCTGAACGCATGCATGGATCAGGAAGACGGTCCGGGCTTTCAACGGCCTCCAAGTCTCTATATACAAAATAACAAAATGCTACTTAGATTTGAACATTTGCATTATTCCTTATTGCCACTATGAAACAGAATTGTTCAAAGCTTATTGGGTGTGAAATTTTTACTTGTTCTTGCAGAAAAAAAAGAAAGAAAAGCAAGATCTCTTCAAGATCAAGGAATAAAAATTAAAATCTTGCTCAGACATACGAATATATACATACACGTACATTCAAGCATCTAGAAATCAATCGCATTTACGTAACATCAACATTACAAATGACAGCCTAGACTAGACTAAAGTGCGTTATTGGTCTTCTCGTCCCGAGGCAGCAGGTGTTGTCGAGAGGTCAGCGGGACTGTTGATCGTTTTCAATCACGTATCGGCATCATAAAATTACGTCAGTCGTTTCAATCAAAAGGAAAATCGCTTCAGTCATTATAGTTCCCAACATCAACCCTGATTTGCCGTTAAGCTCCTCCCCTGCAGCAGGCAAGGTCTTTCATTGGTTCATTCAAGAAAGGAGCTCATTGGTCAAGAGTTTTGGAGGATGGACCCTCTTTGAGGTATTCCTCACGCCGTCAACTTCATTCGTCCTATAAACAAAGAGAAAAGTGTGATAATTACATATGCAATCATGACTAATTCATAAAGCTTTTCCAGTTTACAGGACACACTAGACTTAAAGCATGTTGTTGCAATGGAAACCACACAACAGAAGAAGAATCACTTACTCTCTTACTGCAAATTCTGCACACTATTTTTAACCATATTTCGAGGTCTAGAAAGCTCGTCTTACGGTTCAGACACCAGGGGGGTTTAGTTACTCATTCCTCACAAGAAACACTTGGTCTGCCGAGAAACCAATTAAGCTGCATACATGGGTGCAGTGTTAATTTTGGCATGAATTTTTTGATTTAGTCTTAGTCTTTATCTTGAGACGAAAATGCTTAATAGTCTTAGTCACATTTTAGTCGTTTGAGTCTTTCATAG
Organism: Schizothorax lantsangensis; assembly: GCA_027422415.1. NCBI lineage: Eukaryota > Metazoa > Chordata > Actinopteri > Cypriniformes > Cyprinidae > Schizothorax > Schizothorax lantsangensis. The sequence continues at coordinate 33,222,311 of CM049846.1, read as the reverse complement.
TTTTAGTCTAGTTTTAGTCGAAGAAAAGTCATTGCATTTTTGTCAACTTTTAGTCATTACTTTTAGTCAAACTGCAGTTACCAACATTTATTTTGGTAGCTATATTATATGTAGTCTTCAAACAAAAATAGTCATCAATTCTTCTCTCTTTAGACCAAATCAATTAAGCTTATGAGAAATTTGAATCAAGTACTGAATTTGGAAAACTGGAATACATTTTCATTTTTTGGTAGAGATACACATTTAACTCATTTTTCAGATACAGTAGGTTTACTTAAGTATACATTTATTTATATTTTGTTGGTTAACATTAATGACACAAATAGGTTTAGGAATGCTGTCCCTTTAAGACGGATGGTATGCATGTAATACTGACACACATTCAGTTTTCACCCACCAGTTTACGCTCACTTAAGCCATAACCAACTGTATTTACGTTAGATACTTTGATTCTACACGATAGACATTTGGACTGCTGTGTGTGTATTTGAGCGCTAACTAAGAACTGATCGCGCGCTGTATGAGACTGAAGAAGTGGAGCGTGCGCGAGAGAGAGCACTTCTATCAGCGCGATTCCGCCTATCCCGCCTTCACTAACTTTAAGTTAATCGACAACGAATTGTGACTCCCGGGAAAAACGGGACATCTGGTCACCCAGTCCCTAACCCTTCGGGTGCTGAGGACATTGTTTCAGATCGCTAGTTCGTGTTTTGGTAGCCTATCCGTCCGCTGCGGCTGCCATACTGAGACTAGATATGTGAACGCACCTCATCTGATTGCAATCCAATGACAGAGACTAGATATGTGAAAATGTCGCCTCAAATAACATTTTAGTCCTGTCATCTGATTGATATTAGTTTTAGCAATCTCCTTAGTCATGACGCTTTGGCCAAATTTTAAAGGCCGCCAGATAAAATAACACGCTTTGGCCAAATTTTAAAGGCAGCTTCACGTGTAGCCTTTACAGAGGACCTAAGATTGTCGTTCACACCAAGATGAACATTCGGTGTGAAAATTCTGTGTGATAAACATTTTTTGAACGAATTACTGTTAATGTATCCATTCAGACACGGGACTTTTTTTTTTTTTAAACAGTGATGCATTCTAATCTCTTTTCCATTGCATCAAGAAGAAAACTGGCCAACCAATAAGATTTGGGATTTTGCTCACATACACAGAGCCGATGTTGTTAGACAAAATGAAAACTGTTGGCGCTAATAAACATATACATGTATTTTGCTAAGCGACAGTGAATAGCAGAGGAAGAATCCGGAACGAGTCTCTTTCTCTGTACAGTTGTATTTGTGCGCAGCTCTGTTTTGTGTACCGCTGTATTTCTACTGTCCTACAAACGCCACCTACTGTCAGAGAGTGAAACTGCATTGGTCTGAAGACAAAAATCACAAGCGAAATTCTGACCGAATTTTCATCCAGAACATTCATGTTGGTGTGAATAGGAACATGTTAGCAACATGCTAACAATAAAATGAATTAAAAGTCAAGTCTGAGATTGTTCCATATCAGTCACTTGTGAGCTTCTGTGACCTGCTCAAACATGAATGTTTGAGTTATAGAATACAATTGCACAATTCATTTTATGGTGACACTGAATGTAGATAATTGTATAAATTTTGTGAGAAAATACTGGTAATTCTCACCTCACGGTAAGAGTTCTGAAAAGTTTCCACATACGCAAATGGAACTTGGAAGTTGGAACTCCATGCAGCTCCTGTGTTACTCTCCATTGAAAATAAATGACTTCCAGTCTCGCTTGACGTTTGGTAGTGGAAAAGAGGCTTTATTGTCTTTTAGTCATGCCGCATTGCATCGCTCGCATCCGATATAGGCACTGTGTAGACGCACTGTGTAGACGATATAGACGCACCCTTAGGACTGGTCCAAAAATATGTTTTTTTTTGTTTAATGCTATTTAAGCATAAGAAACAACATTGATGGGGCAGTTTAGTTTTGTTGCTGATTTGAAATGTTATTTAAATTTGAGTGTGGCAAGCAGTTTTTGGGATTTCAGGATTTCTTCATTTAAGTAGATAGACTTTGGTCTTGGATACCCAAGAGGCATTGCAAATATGGCTGCAGAGTGAACTAACTTTCCTTAAAAAGGGCAGTGTCTCTGGTCACATGACCAAAAGTCAAATCATAATGGTTGGCCAGGTTTCTTCGCAGTGTGATGGAAAAGAGATTAGAACATCTCTCTGTGAAAAATGTTGTTTATATTAGTCTGAACAGATGCATTAACAGTAAATTCATTCAAATTATTCCTTATTGCACTGAACTTTTCGCACCGAATGTGTCTTGTATTAGAAAATAGCTCACTAGATTTTAGAACAGAGCTACTGTAATCAGTATTGAACTCATTTACCCTCACATGACAACAATGAAATCACATTTGTCACAAAAATAAACATTATTCTGTCACCACCACAGTGCAGCCCAGCCAATCAAAAGCAGAGCTGTAGGTGAACACATAAAACAACAAAATTATTTTCACCACTCTCTCTCTCACACACACTTAACACAGACAAACACTGAATAATAATAACAACAACAACAAACAGTGAATACAGTGCACATTTGCAAAAATCACAAGACAACAGATATAAATCAATTGGACCAATACAGTAAGCTTGTACAAGGTCAAAAAACTAAAAAGACACAACAACAAAACGGCAGCTGATCCCAATTTACACATACAAACACACACACACAAAGCTTCCTGGGGTTAAAGGCGCTGTGTTAGATGGGTGGGCGTTGACGAGGTGACACGTGGGGCACCATGCCATGCTGAGCGGTTCATGCCAAGTGACCAACCACATAAAACCCCACCTACCTGCCCACCGTCCCCAACCAATGGGCTGCTTCTGTCTACCTGTCTATCTGAAAACCAACCAATTACAGCGTCACAATGCAAAGAACAGACGTCCCCTTCACATAGCGTGACCTGCACTCAACGCACTGTCAGATGCTATGATTATCAAGGCTGTGATTATGAGATTAATGTATTATTATATCAGATTATTTACAGAGTCTTCTATAAGCAGGTATGTCAGCGTCATGTGACCGTTGGTTTTACAGTGATACTGTAGGTGTTTCTCTGTCTGCTCACCTGTGGACAGCTGACTGTGGGACCTCCGCCGGGTTGTGGGGGTTTTAGAGTTGGAGGAGAGGGTTGAACCTGCGCTGCTGGCCCTTGAGATGGGGAGCAGCACAGGGGTCACGGGAGGAGAGTCCAGCTACGTGAGAAAAAGGTTCATTTGTAAATGTTGACCTGCATTTGTAGCACCCTATGAAAAGTTTTATTTTTTCCCAAATTTTTTTTGTTTTCTTTTTCGTTACACAAGTTCACATTTTATTAAAAGTTTATAATGAATTTTTTTATTTTTCCAAATTTCCATTTTATTTCTCCCAAATTATGTGTTTTCCATTTTAATTCCTCTGGATTCAATTTTAATAATTAAACTGTAATAATCAAAAAGCATGTCTAATTAATTGAAATCATGAAACATACAATTTAACAATAAGTTAAAAAACAAAACACATATTCGGTGGTTTAATTAATAGCTTAATTAACTTTTAATAACCAGAAAGCATGTCTAATAAATTAAATTCTGGATTAATAATATATGATACACAATTATCATAAAAAAACAGCACAAAACATTAAACTATTATAAAACTATTAAAATATTACATTTAATTAATCTTTTAAAATGTAAATTAAATGGCAAAAAAAATTCAATTTTCAAACAGAGTTGTACGGCAGAGTTTTACTGTTATCATGGGGCCCTACATTTGTCACTTAGACAATAAAACACAAATCACATTATAAAATATGAACAGGAGCAGAGGAAAAGTAATAATGAGTGTATTGATGAATGAGGCCACTGCAATCTAAAAGGTATTATTGATCTTAGACATGAACACGTGAGGATGTGTGTGTTTGTGCTGGTGTACCTCCACGCTGTCATGAGTTGGAGAGGAGGATGTTGAGGAGTTCTCTGCTTGGCGGCGTGAGGAAGACGAGGGCCCGATCTCAACAGTCCGAACACGCTGAGCAAACTTCAGAGAGCAAACCGACTCACTGACGTTACTCTCTAGAGGAGACACCTGAGATACAGAGAGAAGAATCACAGTTTATCTCAGAATCTCAAAGTATCGGAGGGAATGATAAACTCTATATGTAGATAGAAAGTTCTGTAAACTTCTGATGGGACTCATAAGGAATTTAAGTACTGTGGTTCCAATTCAGAAACCACTTAGTTATGCTTCCATTAATGACTTCCAAAAATGTTTAAATCTCAGCCACAGTACAGTTAAACAACAACAACAACAAAAACAAAAACAAATGAAGGTGTGCTTATGTCAGAATCACTGTAATTAAGAGAATCTGACTCTGAAAAAGCATGTACATCCTTGTAATTACAACTTGTAAAATTTTCCAAATAATCAAGACTTTGAGGCGCTATGTGGAAACACTCAAATTGGCAGTGGCTTCAGCAGTAAAATCGTATATTTCTGTTTAATAATATCTATATTTTGTTAGTCACTGCCTTATAATACAAAATTAAGACATACATTAGACGCACTATACAGTTTAATGTAGCGTGCACAGAACTGAAATACTAATGTCCCATTAAATAAATATACATTTATTAATAAAGCATTTTCACAACTGTTACTTTTTGCATTGTGGTTTGTCTACTGATTGCTCAAATTAAATTAATTTTGAAGTTAAGTGTTTCCATAGAAACACAGAATTCTGAGTAGAACATCCCAGGTTCTAGTAATTATGGTGATTACGACATGTCGTGAACTTGGTAAACTGTGCATAAAATGACCAGGCACATTTATTAGGAAATTAAATGTGTTTTGATTTCGCTTTTAATACAACAGACTTTCTGATTCCATTAGTCCACAACGAAGTTCTTTAGCATAAGAGGTGATTTCTGTGGCGATTAGCATAAAACAATAGGAGAGCGTGTGCACAAACTGCTTAAAATACCTGGTCTGCTCGTGTTGTACCAAGTACAGTCTTTATCCCTAAATCCATTATAATCCACTCAAAATGTGTCGAGGTTTAAAGTAAGCCTCTCTCCATTATAACCCTGCTGACCCAGAGAGCGCTCACACACCTGCACCATCATGAGGGTCTTGCTGTCTCCGCTGAGCGAGTCCTGCAGCAGGTACGTGAGGCGGGAGTTCCTGAAGGGCACGTGTGAGTGTTTGGAGCGCAGGGCGTTGATGACGTCGCCCAGCGCAGACAGTGATTTGTTGATACACTGAGCCTCACGCAGACGGCTCCCCTCGGCACCGGATTTGGCAATCCGCTCAGAACCAGCCAGATCAACCAGATTGAGTTTACCTGCAAAAGTAAGGACAAAAAGTGAAGGTTTCATATTTGCATTTGAATTACTTCCAGTTTAAACAAACATCGTGTGTACCTGAGGTGCGGTGGCCCGTAGAAGAGTTGAAACCTGCCACTGTGACGATAAGGAGGGCATGAGAGCGAGAGCTGTGCTCGTTTAGATTAGTGCACGCTGTCGCCCTGTTCATGTGACCCAGGTCAAACACCTGCAGGGTCAAAGGTCAGTGGTTACAAACAATGAATTAAACTGAATGGGTTGATGCTCGTCTATATGACAGACCTGGTTTCAGAACACTGATTATTGAACTACTTTTATTTAATAGCTTCAAAAATGTCACTATTGTACAATGTCTGTGTTATACTATAGTGGTCCTTGTTATACTACAGTAATAACAGTAAATTATGCATAATTACAAGAAACTAACCTTAAACCAAACCCTAATCCCATAGTAAGTACATGTTGTTAATTAATATTACTCAGTATTTAACTGTATAATTACACTGTAACAAGGACACAACCCTGTAAAATCTGAAATAACAAAAATATATATATTTTAAAATGTTTGAAAGGAAACACTTTCTCAAAAGCCTGATGTATCATGTTTGATACTCACGTTTTAACATGATTTGTGACCCTGGACCACAAAACCAGTCATGAGTGTCAATTTTTTGAAATTGAGATTTATACATAATCCGAAAGCTGAATAAATAAGCTTTCCAGTGGTGTATGGTTTGTTAGGATAGGATAAAACATTTGGCTGAGATACAACTATTTGAAATCTACTATTAAAATTAAAATATGGTAGAAATATTGTGTGATTATTTCTTTTAAAATAAATATTTATTAATTTTTTCAACAGTAGTAATAGTATCACATACATTCTACTAAATAATAGTACCGTATTGACCCGAATATAAGACGACCCTGATTATAAGACGACCCCCCTTTTTCCAGATGTACCTTTTGGAAAAAGGCTTTTTGAAAACCAAATCTTGTTTTTTTTTTCTCTCTGTAAAACACATTTTTTCTTAAATTATTTTCATATTGCATATTTTTCCTATTTTCATTTTTGTTTTGAAAGTATGGTAAATACTGGTAAAATGTACCAACAATGACATTTAAAAATATACACTTTTTGATATACCATAAAATAACAGGTAGCCCATCTGAATTATATAACATTTAGGCTATCCATCTCATAGTAGCCTGCCAAAATTGTATTAGCAGTAGAAGTGAAATCTTATTGTAGTCTTCAAATCTGGGTACTGTCTTATGTTTTAAAATCACTTCCAGAGGAAGTTTGGTCCCATCAGGCTAATGACCGTCACGACTCATGCTGCTGTAAGCTTTTCTTTTTCTTTTGTTTTCACTCGATCTTTACAACACACCTTACATTACATATTTCATGGCACACTCGTTTTATGCGGTTTTGGCGCCACCTATTGTTGTGGGTGTATTATTGACATGTCAAAGTCTAGACCCCGAATATAAAATAAGACGACTGCGTTTTTTCAGATGTATTTCCAAGAAAAAAAAACATTGTCTTATATTCGGGTCAATACTCAAATGAAATGGTAAAATGCTCGTGAAGTGACCCTCAGATCAGTTCTGGAGATGTTGTTTATGTATTTATGTCCTCATTTAGGCGGCAGATGCTGAAATCACAACGAGCGCCACGCGCGCTGTGTATGTAAACAAAACCGCGCGTCTGCTCCATTCATTCATTCACACAGAGACGCGCAGAACATGCAGGATTCATATTTGAATCCACTTCTGCAGCTTAATATTTACAGATACTAGTCCATGTCGCGATTTGATTTAAGTGTAATGACCTACTTTTGATTAATTAATTCAAACTTTGACAAATTCCGTGACATTCCGCGCTAAACTGTAAATTCCGTTTTTATAACTGGATTCCGAGATTCCATCTGCGTTTTCAGCATCGCGGAAATCATAGGGCCGTACGCGTCAAGAACCGGGTTGACCGGGTACTCGGTACCACCGGTACTTGAAAAAACCTGGTACTGTGATGTTTTCATTTTTTTAGTACCGAAGTACCGGGTCTTTTGACAACACTAATATGAGGTATACTATAAAGTAGTAAAAATGTACTTTTTTCACAGTTTTCAGAGCGGAGTAGCAATGGATATGCTTTACTTTGTCTGGTCAGACAAAACAAGACAAACTGACCTAAAAAGGAAACTTTTTGTTGCTTTTTCCATTAAAAATGAATCTAATAGTGGTGATATTCGTTCATTTGTGAAGTTCATGAAGCTGGCTCTAAAGCATGAAGTGACGACAGGAAGCATAACTCTGGTTGGATGCTGTGAGTTTCACCTTGTTAATGTCCTCCACGCTCTCCACGGTGAACTCTGTGAGTCCTGGCACATACAGCTGTCCACTGCCGTCTGGACACATCTTTATATCCAGCTTCTCATTGGGATTGTCGCCCAACAGGTTTCTGTTGGAATCAGAAAAACACAAATTAATTCATTTTATCTGCGCAAAACTTAAAGTGGGGCACAGATTAACATTACGCAGGCAAGCTGAATCAGAACCTATGCACATCTGTTTGAGTTACACAACACGGCAGGAGGCAGGACAGGAAAAGTGAGGGACAGGGTGAGTGAACAGACAGTGACGTGTGATCTGTTTATGTCTTGCTGATGGCCTGAGAGATTTTAAATCTAATCTGTTTTTACATAACTGCTGACCGGTAGAATCTGTGGCAGGACACACACTTCAGTGTGACATTGGGACAATTATATAAAAGAGTGCTGAATATGCTGCAGTGATGAGCACGTCACACTGAAACAGCTCCTGTAGAGCATCTGATCATCATCATCATCATCATCTCTCCTCCTGCTGTCACCGTGCAGCTCTACTTGAGTCTGTTTTTCTCACCGAAGGGTCTCATTGTAGATTTCCACCATGCTGACGGTGATCTTGTAGTCCCAGTGAGGCTTTTTCTCAGACACTTCAGAGAAGAGCAGCCGCAGAGCACGCTGGTTAATGCCAGGGTCTTCAGGGACACCCTGCATGAAACACACAGACATGAGAGACTGACACGAAAATTACATAACCAACATGTTTTTTTATTTTTTTTAATATAAATTAAATAAAATTTGTTTTAAATACAAGTAACACAACATAATGTTTAACAGTATGAATGATTGATATTCATTTAGATTTTTTTTTTAAAGATTACATTTAACAGTGTTACTGAACTACACCAATAATAGTAATTTAAAACTTAAAAGCTTTAAAAGTTAAAAGCTTTTTCTAAAAAAAAGCATCAGTTTCCACAAAAATATTTTTTCAACACTGAAAATAATCAGAACTATTTCTTGAGCAGCAATTTAGCATATTAGAATGATTTCTGAAGGATCATGTGACACTGAAGACTGGAGTAATGATGCTGAAAATTCAGCTGCGCATCACAGGAATAAATTACATTTTAAAATATATTCAAATAGAAATGTTATTTTAATAATACTAGTTTGTAATAATCACAATATTAGTGTTTTATTGTGTTTTTGAACAAACAAATTCAGCCTTAATTGAGCAAAAGAGATTTCTTTTGAAATAAAACTTCAAATGCAACTATTAGACAGCACAAATGTGACGGACAGACATCATGAGCAAAGATGTAAAGTACTGTTACAGTGTTAAAATTAATAATAAATTATGGTTTTAATATATTACAATTTTAATATACAGCAGCATAAATAAGACAATAACAAAAACCTCTAAATATCAAATAATTATATTAATAATTAATATAAACATTTAATAATATAATAATATTAAATATTAATTAACATGTACAAACATGCACTATATAAATAGTTTAAATATATTTTATAATATTAATAATATTAGTAAGTATGTAATGAATAAAAAAAACTTTTGCCTATTTTTTGATACAAAAATATTGCCACAATGCAAAAAATGTAAGGTCTTAATGGGCTTGGTTTTCTTTTAGGACAATATAGTTATTTCTTTTTTTAGTTCGAGGGTGAAAGTTGGGAACATGTGATATACCTCCATAGTATAGGTCTTTCCAGAGCCGGTCTGCCCATAGGCAAAGATGCATACGTTAAAGCCATCAATACAGGAAGTAACCAGAGACTGCACTTCATGGAACACCTGTCCAATTACAAGAAAGCATAGTAACTGATATAATAACAAGACTGTGATATAATAACTGATACAGGAAATACAACTGTAGGAGAAAACTAGTTCAGGCACTAACCTCCTCCTGAGTGGCCTGAGTGGGAAAGACTTTGTCAAGTTCAAAGGTCATGAGCTTGCCCTTATTAGACAAGTAGAGAACAGCATCATCATCAGGGTCAAAGGTCACTATGTTTTTGGTGTCAGCAGCATCTGTTTCTCCAGCACACACAGGACGTACTCGGCACAACACACGAATGTTTCCTGAAAAACAAAATCTTTATAATTAGAATGTCTAATTTCATAGAATCAAACTACATAACATGAATCAAACTACACAATTCCCAGAGTGAATCTACCCAATTGTGGTCTCACCTTTGAGGCGCACCAGCTCATTGTGGCATTTCTTCCTCAGGTTCATCTCCCGCTTGTATTTGCGCAGCAGTTCTTGGTTTGCACTGCTCACCTCTCCAATCACCTGACAGATCTGTAATCACAGACAGACACGACTGATGAGCTGCGGTCAGGCTGATGTGTCTGTGAGCTCGTATGCGCTGCTCTCACCTCCTGCTTTGCTTCAGTGATGGCTTTCTCCAGCATGTAAGGGAAGTCCTGCACCTGTCTCTTCAGACAGTTGTAATCACAGGTGAGGGTTCTCAGAGCCGGCTGCAGCGTCAGGAGGTTCATCCGCACACCTGTTGTACAACAAGCAAAAGAGAAATAATAAACTATATAAAATGAAAAATTTACAAAACATATAAACTGAAGCCTTTTTGAGAAACATGAATATTTTGGTAACACTTTAGTATAGGGACCAATTCTCACTATTAACTAGTTGCTTATTAGCATGCCTATTATTAACTTATTGGCTGTTTATTAGTGCTTATAAAGCACATATTCTGAATGACCATATTCTACATCTCTAATCCTACCCAATACCTGAAATTAACAACTACTGCACTATTAATAAGCAGCAAATCACGAGTTTCAGGCATAGTTAATAGTTTGTTAATAGTGAGAACTGGACCTTAAAATACAGTGTGACCATTTTTTTTTTGTATTGTGACATTATTTTTTATGATAATTCAGTAAAAAGATTTATTGTCATATTTTTATTTTTTAAATTAAATTTCCAATATTCCCAATGTTGAGTCTCGTTAGGGTGAGGAATCCAGGTTTTTACCCAAATGAGCACACCTTTGGACTAAAAGCCCCGAGGAAGTTTTTTCTCAGTGGATGCATAAGGGGCTCATATTTCATAAAGGCATGGACTCTGACAAAAATAAAGAAATTGTCACTATAAGATATATACAACAAAACAAAGGTCAAATTTTATCTCAACAATATGTCTTTGACCTTTCTAATGAAGTATAGTTTGTCAAGATAAAAAAAAAAAAAAGAGACTTACTCAGTAAAAAAAAAAAAAAAAAAAATCTATCTATCTATCTATCTATCTATCTATCTATCTATCTATCGTGGCTTCACCACATTAACAGGTAAAAAAAAAAAGGTAACAAAAAACTATTTAAAGTTTTTTTTTTAATTAGATTATTTAGTAAAAAAATAATATTACACTAATACAGTTGTACAATATTAAAATGAATAATAAATTATGGCATAATAACAATTTTTATATAAAGTAATACAAAAGACAAATAGCACTATGATATGCCAAACACTTTAGTTTAAGTATATTTCCTGGTTGCTTTACTTTAAGGTGTCCTCGTTTCAATTCAATTACACAAATAAGTATTGAGTAATATTAATTAACATGTACAATTATAGGATTTGGTTTATGGTTAATTGCTTGTAATTGTGCATAATTTTCTGTTATTACTATGTGAAATATGTTTAACAAGAACACTAAAAGTGTTATCTTTTTTGAATCAAAGTAATAAGAATATGAGAGGAAAACATGAAAATCCTAATGGTTTTGTTTTGTTTAAGAACAATATAATTACTTAGGCCTATTTCTATTTTGACTTGAGGGTGAAACACGACCTGGACTCAAACACACATGGTCTCACCTGCTAGGTTCTCGTGGACGGCCTTCATCTCGCTCTCGGCTCTGATGAAAGCTTCCTCGATCACTCTGTTCTTCTCCTCCTCCAGACTCTGCATCTCTGCCTCCAGCTGACCCTGAGCTCTCTCCATCTCCCCCTCATACACCAGGATCTAACACACACACACACACACACACACAGAGTACTGTCAACACATCTGACCCCAAGGTCAATAAAATCCTGTATCACTGAGCTCATAAGTTCTATGCAAATAGTAAATGTTTTAAATGAGGAATTACATAAGGTAATATAAAGGAGCTTTTACAATGACGCCAACACACTGACTGTATGATTTGTTTGGTTGTACTCAACTGTATCAAGATCACTGTCAGTGTAAACACCTTTTCACAGACACTGATTTAATCTTATTCAGATGTCATGAGAAAACCAGTTATCCAAACATCTGAAATGGCAAAATATACAACCAAACAGTCCTCAATTGTAACCTTGTTCAGACTGAACGGTGGTTACAGTGTTTATTTAAAATTACTACAGTAGCATTACAGAACCAAGAATTTTTTACAAAATATACCTATTTTACAAATTTTATTAAGTTCAGATATTATAATTTAAATAATTTATAATTTTATGTAAGATATTTGTGATGCTAAAACATTGTGTAAATTAAATAACACTTTCACTGCTGCACTTGTTATGCATGCATTATCTACACAACCAGCCAAACATCTGATACCTGTGATATCATATATCAGTGTTATATTGGTCATTATGCTTCCTAATATTTAAAAAAAAAAACATATCAGCTTGTGACACTGTCACACAAAGACACATATACTCAATATCATACATAGCCACACAAACATGTCATGTGATCACACATGACCACCAGTATAACATGTCAAACAATCAGTGACTGACCAACAGCTGGATCTGCAGTTAGGATCTGGAGGAAGTTGTTAGTGAAAGAAGACCTGTGGGGGGTGGGGGCTGGGGTGGGGAGGGCACATACGCACCATCAATACATATAAGTACACAATGGGGGTGACATTGACTATTTCACATTAAGTTATAAGGGATCACTACTGCAGGTAGAATACATTATAACCCTGAAGGGAATGTGAGCTAATTACTCTGAAAGTTTCAGGGTTTCACAGGTCAAAAATGAGCATGAGCCAACATCAATCTACATTTTTGAATTGCACTTAAAATGGGACAAAGTCTCAAAAGTCTGCTCACAGTAAACCACTTCCTATAAATGACAGTTGGAATCTGACCCATGACACATTTTTGACCTTTGACCCCTGCAGAGTAATCTGGCCGACCTTGGAGAGCCTGTGGGTGACCTCGGTGTTACCCCCACCCACCGCCTTGGAGAGCAGACCATACAGACGGCCACGGTCCGTCCTCAGCTGCAACGCAAGTGAAGAGAGAGAGCCGTTAACCTGCTCTGTCACAACACCGGTATCAGAGAGGCCTGAAACTAGAGCCTTGTGATTACCACCATGCAGAAAACACAGACAGAATCATGGAGTCCAGTCATAACAAAAGGAGTTTACAGTATAATGTGGAATGTTGGATGAATAAATCAAAAGCAGGGCTGAATAATCAATCAAATAACCATAAGGAATAGTGTCTGTGAATAGGTTAAAGTACAAAAAGACTGCTATGCAAATATGAAGTCTGCATGTTCTGGGTTGAATTCTGTGCAAATGAGTGGCACAGTTTCATCTACTAAACATACTGAATCATGTGTGATGCTTATGGAGTTTTCAGCATCTGCCGTCTCACTATACGAGGACATGAGCACACAAACTTCATCTCCAGAGCTGCTCTGAGAGTCACTTCACCAGCATTTCATTTGTTAAAACTATCACCAGATACACAAAAAACTCAAAGCTCTTCACTACAACCAGACCAAAATAAAAGTTAGGTTTAACTTTAAGTAATGACAGAAATATATTACTACTGTACAATAGAATGTACTTCTCAAAGTATTAACAATATATTTTTTTTCGGGAATATCACAATATATTAGGGGTGCAACGGATCGTAGATGATCCGTGATCCGTACGGACCAGTCCCCACGGTTCGGCACGCATGTGATTCGCGGATTAACTGATAAGTTTAACCACCATAGAGTGAAAGTTTATCATTTGCACGCGCTCCGTTTTCTGCGCTCAGCCGCTGCCGCACACACTGAAGTGCGCACACGCAGAGAGAGAGCGTGAGAAAGAGAGGCGTGATTTAGATACCGCGTTTCAGACAACGCCTCAACGGATGGATACATACACACACACAAAGTTATGTTAAAATACCCGTTTTGGCAAGTATTCTGGTAAACACAGTCAGTTATGTCTTAAGTTAACGTATACAGCCGAGAAAGAAACCGGATGTGTCAGTATTTGGTCCGTGCATTTAGTCTTAAAGAGACAGCAGCCTATAATACCTGCTTCTGTCTGCTAATCATCTGTATTTAACTTATGCAGTAAGCATTATTGTGTTTTACACTTAATTTTTAAATTTCTGCACCTGAATACTACTGTTACTGTCTTTATTTATAATTTTATGTTGTAGGCTGGAAATCTATCTATTGGTTGAAAATCTAATTAATTTGTGTAATTGTTCTTGGTTTATTACTGACTTTAGTAGTAAAGCTAGTAGTTTACACAACTTTTTTTTGCTGATCCGAAAAATGATCCGATCCGTGACTCAAAATCCGTAGTATGATCCGAACCGTGAGTTTTGTGATCCGTTGCACCACTACAATATATGCATTTTTCATTCATGTTTTAAGCAAAAACTTAATGCAAACCTCTGTTGTGCAGCACTTCCTTTGCCAAAAAAGGATTTTTTCAAATTTCATTAAATTTTATTATGTAAGGTTAATAAAAGATTAAGATTAATTCTTTATGCATTCATTTGATTACTACCATTTTTGATAAACGTGTATTAAATAAAACACACATTTTAGAAAAATGAACAGATTTCTGAAAAAAAAAAATCTGAGAGTAATATTGCTAACGTTTGAATTAAATATTAAATTGTTAAAGTAATTTTTACTCATTTAGATTAATTAAAATCCAGCCAATTTAAAACTGAAAACAGAATTTGAAAAAAATATGAAGGATTTCATAGGATTCTATCAAACTTACACCAAACCACTTGGCCTTTGACATGAGACCAGATATCAACAGACCACTACAAACAGGGTCAGACCTGAGCAGTATTTGGCCACATGATAATTCAGGACACTCAAAACAGCGCACACAGGAAGTGAGTGTGGTACCTGCTGGCGGAGCTGAATGCTGGTTCTCTGGGACTCGTGCAGCTGCTGCTCCAGCTCTCTGAGGAGCTGCCTCTGGACACTCAGCTGCTCCTGCAGCGTCTGGTTACGGGCCTGAGCCTCCATTAAAGCCTGCTTACACTGAGCTGACTCCACTTCAACCGTCTTGGTCACATACTGCAGGAAAGAGTGAGAAACAGATTAAAACACTTCAGTTAGGAGAAGTGCATCTTGTTTTTGGTCAGAGGTAGAGAATCAATATATTTGGTGCATTCCTTATAGCCAGCACCCTGTGACTTCTCTGAGTATTTGGTATTGTAAATGTGAAGAGAATATGTTTAAGGGATATTCACCCAAAAATGAAAATTCTGTCATCATTTACTCACCCTCAAGTAGTTCTATTTAGACTATTTGGGAATATGACCACCTCATAACTTTGTATTATTTTTATTCATTTATAAAAAATATTTTAGGTTATCACTGCTGTGATCTTTTGATTTAACTGCCTTATATTACTTTTATTATTAGGAACAATTTTCTTTGACATTTTTAAAAAATATATATTTTGTCTACTTTGTTAATTTAAATTTGCTTTACTATTGTTTTCTTTAAGAAAACTACAATTTTAAAATTTGTAAACTAATTTAAAAAAAATACAAGGAAGACAAAAATCCACAAATTTACAAGACATTTTCTGCAAAAAGTCTCAATAGAACTTCAAAAACATTTCAAAACTCATTTCAAATATTTCATTTTGAAGCCTGTATTCCAGGGGTGCCCAAACTCGGTCCTGGAGGGCCGGTGTCCTGCAGAGTTTAGCTCCAACTTGCCTCAACACACCTGGCAGGAAGTTTCCAGCCTGTCTTGTAAGAGCTTGATTAGCTGGTTCAGGTGTGACTAACTGGGGTTGGAGCTAAACTCTGCTGGACACCGGACCTCCAGGACCGAGCTTGGGCACCCCTGCTGTATTCTCTGGAGGTCATATCTGTTAGCTGTATATGTCATTGAGATGTATCATTTAAGAAAAAACCATTCCAATGCACAGTAAAAAGAAATTACAGTAATTTGCAGCTCATGAGGGATAGCAGTCATTTATATATTGTAGGTTACGTTTCTTAAATGAGACATCCTCAATGACATCAGTAGCTGACAAATGCATCCTCCGGACAAAGCAGACTTTAAAATGAGACACAGCTAATGCTTCATTAACACACTCTCACCTTGACCTGTGGTGTCAGAGCAGCCTGGTGAGACAGAGCCTCCTCAGCGTCATGAAGCCGTGAGGTCAGCTGCTCTTCGCTCTGGCTCCTGAGACTTGACGCCTCTTCCAGCTGCTGCTGGAGTTCCTGTCTGCGCTGCGCCGCCTCCTGCAGCTGCTGCTGGAGCTGAGCTACTACACCCGTCCTCTCCTGCACCTGCAGCTCCAGCGCAGACAGTCGCCGCTCCCGCTCGTGGCACTCCTCATCCTTACGACACAGCTCTCCGCGCAGGGCCTCCACATCCTGGGACAGATGCAGACAGACAGAGGAGCATTAAGAACAGCTGTCAAACACCACAACATTTACAGCATCAAGTAATTATGATGTCATTACAGAAACAACCAACCGGATTGTATTTGAGGTTTAAGTGATTTATGGTTGTGTGAGTACCTGGCTGTGTGGGCAGTGGCCGGTAGAGCAGGTGGTCTGGGTCTGACTGGCCCTCAGCTCTTGTTTGAGCCGCTGGTTCTCACTCTCCAGCACCTCGAGCTGTTTCTCCAGATCTGTCGCCCCCTAGACACATACATACAGACCAATTTGGTGTTTGCAAACAGTGATGACGTTTTTTGTAGGCGGAGCCTATATCAGTTTTCAAGTGGTGATCTATGGAAACCATGGAATAAAAGAATAAAAAAGGTAAATTTATATTCTGATAAGAAAAATCAACTCGTCATTCTCTCTTTTGAGTTTATATCCCACACTTCTGGCTTTTTTCCCCCCCTCAGAATGGACAAACTCGCTGTTGTTGAGTTAAATCGAGTTATAAAGTCCGAAATACGAGATATAAAGTTGCATTTGCGAGAAAAAAAGTCTCAAAAAAGAATTGTGAGATAAAATAGGTAACTTTAAATGTAAAATGTTATAGGTTTAAATAGTATTTCATGCTTTAACTGTAGGGCAAATATAATATGTTCCCTATGAACTGCATATGTGAATATTATGTAGACCAATTGTTTAAATCAAATTTATGCTTTAAAAGTAGAGTAATCATAGCAGGTTTCATTCATTAGTCTGTGCTTCAAATAGCTTCAAATGGCGTTTTTGACGACAATATTCTATAAAAATGATTTTCATTCCGATTCTGACATCCAAAAGGCACAATACATTTTATCTCTTATTCCGTGGATTTTTCCCGTTTCACTCCACTTGTTACCATGTGTCTCTGCCACCACAATGCGCACGCAGCTGCGAGTGACATAACTGTGACGTTTACACGAAATTGGTCTATACATTTACTTAGCTAAATGAGGACTTGCTATTGGCTTCTAATAGTTGTTTACATTTACATTTATGCATTTAGCAGACGCTTTTATCCAAAGCGACTTACAGTGCATTCAGGCTATACATTTTTTTTTATCAGTATGTGTGTTCCCTGGGAATTGAACCCATGACCTTTTGCGCTGCTAACGCAATGCTCTACCACTGAGCCACAGGAACACTATACCAACTATAATTACTATTGGCAAATTCTAACCCAAAGTCTCTCCATATCCCCTAACATAAATCTTTATACTGGGGGAAAACATTGAAAATTCTTAAATCTTTTTTTATTAATGTGTGAATAGATTTGGATCAGTTAATATGAGCAAATGTTCATTACAGTAATGACACTCTCAGTAAAAATATGTGCACTGCATATGCATTTCGAGTCAGTAAGATTTGTAATGTTTTTGAAAAATATCTGCTCACCATGGCCACATTTATTTGATCCAAAATACTGTAAAATAACTGTATAACCGTTTTCTATTTGACTACATTTTAAAATGTAATTTATTTCTGAAACATTATATGATCAATGTTGAAAACAGATTTTGCTGCTTAACATTTTTGTGGAAACAGTGATCCATTTTTACAGGATACTTTAATGAATAGAAAGCTAAAAAAACAGCATTTATTTGAAATAGAAATATATTGTAACATTAAAAAAGTCTTTACTGTCACATTTGAGCAATTTAATGCATCCTTGGTTTCTTTCTGAAACGTGAAAGTAATTTTTTGAACGATTGAGTAATTTTGTTCTTATTTAATGCATTAAATAAATGCTAATTATTTTTCCAAAAGAGGGTGAGGTTTTATTATATTTAGCTTTCTTTTGGGGACAAAGTTGTAAAGTACAGTTAAGTACACTCACATCCATCTCAAATTTGAGATCAGTGCCAATTGTAAACCTTCCAGGGCTGAAGGCATACATTCCTCTGCTATCAACAAAAAACTAGATCACCAGGTTAACACTTCCTCCCCTCCCATCATAAAACTAAATCAGGTCAGTGTAAACCTGCAGGAGCATGAGCTCTTTATTAAACAATAGAAATGTGGTTCACACAAGTGTGGTGACTTTAGCCCACCAGGATCAGGTGATTCATACAATGGCACTGAGTGTGCCACAACTCTCCCCGTCCCTAATAATTCAGTCTCTCACCAGCTCAGAGCGCAGTCTCTCCACCTCCTGTGTCTGATCCACTAGTTTCTCCTCCAGCTCCCTGACCTACAAAACCACAAACCAACAGCATTATTCAGCCAAATCCCTTTACAAAAATGAGTCAGTAAGTATCATGCATCCACCCTCATGATGTATCGATCTATTTTAATCCACCCAGACAGAAACAATGAATATCAACGCATAAAAGGTCACAATACATGGTGGCTGAGGAATGTAAATGATCTGGTGGTGCTCTTGTGAGTCTGGCTGGAAAACTGAGCCCTATTCTCTCTCTGTGTGTGTGTGTGTGTAAAACGTACCTGTGTGCACAGCCCTGTAATGAAAGCGAGTTCTTCTCCCTTGTCTTTTTGCAGTTGCTCCTGTGAGTGAACTTTACTCACTTGTACAGCGCTGGGAGAATCCACAGGCCTCTGTGTCAAAACACTAGAGCTCCTCACACCTACAAAAACACACACACCCCCACACACACACTTTATGGCAAGCAAGCAGATTTTACTAACTTTTAGGTCACAAGATAAGTAATAAATAGATTATAAAAGTATTCATTATTAATGAAATACACAAAAACTAAATAAAATATACAGAAATATAAATTTTATAATTAAAATAAAATATTTCTATTAATAATAATGTAATTATGTAATGTTCCAACAATCTGAAAAGCAAGTACAACTAGCTTTTTTTTTTTTAAAGGAAAATAAAACATTTACTCAACCTACTCATTTAATTTCAAACCCATATACAAGATCCTTTTACCCCCTTTTTAGGTTACAGGATAAGAAATAAATATATTTATTATAAATGTGTCAATTACTCAATCTCATATGAGGACTCTCTCTCTCACCTGTAGGTGACACAGCTTGGTTGAGCTGGCCGTCCTGCAGTCTGAGCTGCTCTTGAGGTTCTTGGTTAATGGACGATTGTTCCTCGCTCTGGTGGATGTCTTGGTTGAGCTGGTGGTCGTGTGTCTTCAGTCGCTGTAGCAGGAGTCTTTTTGCAGCGTCTTCACTGTGCAAACGTGCCTGGAACTCACAAACTCTCTCTTGCAGCGTCTGCACAAACACACAAGAAACCATGAATGCCAGCCGTGCTAAAGAACCCTACACAACCTGAACTATGAGGGAAACACTAAAGCAGACAAGAGGAAAGGGGTAGGTATTTCTGAAATAAAACTCATAGGTTGATTTTTCCTTTTCTTTTTAGAAGTGTTCATGCAAAATAAAATTTAAAAAAATTAAACCCAAATAAAAAGCATAATTTACTCAACCTACTCATGTCATCCCTAACCCATATGACTTTATTTAAAGGAAAAAGAAAAAAATATCTTCTTAGAAAAAAAGTATTTTTACATTTTTTTTTTCTTTTTGGGTCACTATGATTTTGCAGTAACAAAGAACAGCCAGGACAGCTACATAAATATGTGATCAACAGAATAAAAGAAAATCATACAAGTTTGGAATGAAAGTAAAAGAAGACAAAATTAAACTATTCCTTTAACTTCACATGAAAGCTTAATGGGCAAGTGACTATTCCTACTGGCACAAACTACCTTGGAAACAGCTTTTTTTTTATGAAACCCAGATGACTACAAAACCTCTAATAGAGACATTTAAGCAAACAGGGTGGATCTATGAACCTAAGAGACTTTACTGCAGTACAGTATGCTTTGTAAAGCTGACGTCAGAACGACGCAAAGTAGCTCACAGCTAAGCACAAAGAAAGAATCAGAGGGAATTACGTAGGCAGACGTCCAGGAACAGGACAAAGTAACCTTCTGTGCAGGTGAAATGGTGAGAAGGCAGCACAGAGACACAAATGAAGAATGAGAGTGAAAAAGGAGAGTAGAAAAGCATGAAAGCAAAAAAGATCAGTGTGTGACAATTATGAACAAATTCTGAAACAGCAAAACAAACAAAATAACTCAAACTCGAATATCAGGAAAAATGAGCACATACCAACTCATTGAGATGAAGCTATATTTGAAGATTTGATGTCTTAAAATCCAGTATTTCAGAGATTCATTAGACTGGAAATCATTGCACCTTCATAGGTAACACTGCCTGGTCAACACAGATTGATCTAGAGAAGCACATACACAAAGCTATCCCATGTCTAAACTATTGTTTGTATTGAGAAGAGTTGTCAATGCATTGAAAAGCAGAGATCAGGACACACCACACATGTGATCTCCAGCCAATCGGATCTCTCCTGTGCTCATGGTATGCTGAAAAGACTGGAAACTCCAGCGCACTCAAATCTCACTCCAGATTGTCTTTTTCAGAGATGTTTATCCACCCTTGGAGATCAAAGAGAGGACTGCACTCCTAATGCTTCCCTAACTAACAGTGGATCATGTTATGTAACTCCAGTCATATCTAGGGACCAGGGGCCGGTTTCACCAGTTGTGCGCAACTTAGCCTAGTTTGGACATAAAGGAGCACTAAGTTACAGCTAATGCATTTACACAAGCTTCCGACCAGGAGTAAAGTAAGGAATAGAACAATAAACTCATGTTTCACTTGAAAAACTTCTATATCTGTTACACATACATCATAATGTTTACACTTGAATTACTAATGAACATAAATTACTTTGTTAGTGACTCTTCAACATGAACCCAATCTAAGTGTGTGTCCTTGTCCTTAAATATCAAAAAAATTATATCTTATGTTTTTGTATCAGTATTTATTTATTGATCCTTATTAACTTCAAATACAGTTTCAGAATTTTACTTGCATTAAAAAAAAATTAAAAAATTAAGTTACCTATGGCTATGGAATATTTCATAGTATCTCAATAGAAACAAGTTAATATAGATTGAAATTCACAGCATTAATTCAACTTCTGCTAGTAATCACTAAACCTCCAGTGTGTACTTTACATTCCAGTTTAAAGGAACACTCCACTTTTTTTGGAAATAGGCTCATTTTCCACCTCCCCAAGAGTTAAAAAGTTGAGTTTTACCGTTTTTGAATCCATTCAGCCGATCTCCGGGTCTGGCGGTAGCGCTTTTAGCTTAGCTTAGCATAGATCATTGAATCGGATTAGACCATTAGCATCTCGCTCAAAAATGACCAAAGAGTTTTGATATTTTTCCTATTTAAAACTTGACACTTCTGCAGTTACATCGTATACTAAGACCGACGGAAAATGAAAAGTTGCGATTTTCTAGTCCGATATGGCTTGGAACTATACTCTCATTCCGGCGTAATAATCAAAGAACTTTGCTGCCGTACCATGAGTGCAGCAGGCGCAATGATATGACGCAGCGCCTGAAAGTAGTCCCCAGCTCAGTAGCCTATGATATAGCTGGGGACTACTTTCAGGCGCTGCGTCATATCATTGCGCCTGCTCCAATACTAACCCCTCCCCTAATCCTAACCTCTCCCCCACACCTAACCCTAAACCTACCAATACTAGGGGGGTAATAATTTGGCAGGGGTCAGAATTGGGCATGTTTCATAGCCTTTTGATGTTTAATCGTCACATTCAGCCATATAGCAATTCTGGTCTTTCCGTCCCCAAATTTAAGACCTCTTGAAATCATAATTAAGACTTTCTTGTACAATTTAAGACTTTTTAAGGTCTTAAATTTGATATAACTAAATTTAATTCTTTTTAATACTTTTTAAGACCCTGCGGAAACCCTGATAAACCAACTGAAATGTGATTTGCCTGCAGATGTTGCCCTGAGGGAATCTTACACTGAAACACTCGGACCCCGTGGTCATTTACAGAGAACCTAAGCAACCAGCTCCTCTGAGAAGCTCTAAAGCTGATAACATTGTTTAAACACAGAACACAGAGGCAGCGCTGCCTGTTAGCTGTGACTTATCAACCCTGTGAAACCAATTACACAGAGATCACACAGCTACAGGACAGACCAGTCACACAGAAACCAGCTCCTGAATGCAGTGATCTGGTGAAGATGGATTCAATCACAACACTGTCTCACAGAAACACAGACGGTTGAGGGTTTAATGTACATGTATACCATTTGAAAGTTTGGATTGGTAGGATGTGTTAATGTTTTTGAAAGGAGTCTCTTATGCTCACCAAGGCTGCATTTATTTGATCATAAATACAGTAAAAATAGTAATATTGTAAAATATTCTTATATATATATATATATATATATTTCAAAGCTGAATCAGTCTGGATGCAGTTTTCAGGATTTTTTGATGAATAGAAAGTAAAAAAAACAGCATTTATTTGGAAAAAAATATTTTAACATAATACATTTCTTTACCTTCACTTTTGATCATATTAATGCATCTTTGCTAAATAAAAGTATTATTTAAAAAAAAAAAAAAAAAAAAATATATATATATATATATATATATATATATATATATCTTACTCACCCCAAACTTTTGAATGGTAGTGTAAATATTCTACTACACAGAATCTGAAAATAACGTGTTACAGTAAATCCCTAAACCCAGTTATAAGTAGGGCTGGACGATATGGCCAAAATTTATATCACGATATATTTCTTAATTTTGGTCGATACGATATAATTCCGATATCGATATGAACACTATTAAAAAAAGCCTCATAAAAACTGCCAAGAATGCCCACAACAGATGTCTGTACCTACCAACTTATGAAAAATGAATTTGCCAAGTCTATGAAACCTTCTCCTATAAAACTATATAATATTTTAAGTTAAAAAAAAAATTCACACAAACAAGAAATGTGAAATTATTGTCAAATAAACATCTCAGACTCACCTTATTAATATCTTTAACTTCAAACTATAGGCTAACATACACCACCAGTCAAAAGTTTTTGAACAGTAAGATTTTTATGTTTTTTAAAGAATTCTCTTCTGCTCACCAAGCCTGCATTTATTTGATCCAAAATACAGCAAAAACAGTAACATTTTGAAATATTTTTACTATAAATTTTATTTTTAATTTATTTAAAAATAACTTTTCTATGTGAACATATTTTAAAATGCAAGTTATTCCTGTGATTTCAAAGCTGAATTTTTTAGCATCATTACTCCAGTCACATGATCCTTCAGAAATCATTCTAATATGCTGGTTTGCTGCTCAAAAAAACATTTAGTATTATGTTGAAAACAGCGGAGTAGAATTTTTTCAGGTTTCTTTGATGAATAGAAAGTTCAGAAGAACAGCATTTATCTGAAATAGAAATAATTTGTAACATTATAAATGTCTTTATCATCACTTTTCATCAATTTAAAGCATCCTTGCTAAATAAAAGTATTAATTTAGATAATTTCTTTCCCAAAAATTAAAAAACATTAAACTGACTCCAAGTGTATAATGTTACAAAAGCTTTTTATTTCAGATAAATGCTGGTCTTTGGATCTTTTTATTCATCAAAGAATCCTGAAAAAATTTACTCAACTGTTTTAAATATTGATAATCAGCAAATCAGCATATTAGAATATTTCTGAAGATCATGTGACACTGAAGACTGGAGTAATGATGCTGAAAATTCAGCTTTGATCACAGGAATAAATTACAGTTTAAAATATATTCAAATAAAAAGCAGTGAAGTATTGTAAATAGTAAAAATATTTCAAAATTTTACTGTTTTTGCTATACTTTGGATAAAATAAATGCAGGCTTGGTGAGCAGAAGAGAATTCTTAAAAAACAACAACAAAATCATTAAAAATTGTACTGTTCAAAAACTTTCGACTGGTAGTGTAGGCGGATTATTCTTATAGATTGGAACAAATGTGCTTCAGCCAGGATAAAGAGTATGAAAAGTGCTCGGAGTTGCTGCAGAAAACAAAAAAATTGAGCAACGAACAAGAGTTTCTGGAGATGGGCGTACTGAAAATGCTAACTGATTCTCTGCCTGTAGGAGGCGCTGAGAGAGCGGGAGTACTAGCGGTTTCCACAGTAATGGCTGTACTCGAAGCAGCTCCGCTCATGAACGTAACTTTATCAGATAAAATGAAAATGCCATCGAAACTTTTTTAAAGACAGTCGGTTTCCTTCAGATACATTCATATAAAACACCCGTGCCAAGTTTTGATTTCTAAACGTGCATTGCTCATGTTTATTCAATGAAGTCAAACGCCACAAATAAATCAATGTATGGGAAACACTGGTAATGTATATCGAAATATCAGAAATGTGTTTAAAAATCATATCACCGTTATTGAAAAAAAATATATCGCGATACATATTGATATTGAATTATTGTCCAGCCCTAGTTATAAGCAACTGTAACAGTGATGCTTGCCTTAGTGAGCACAACTTGTAATATGAATTGCCCAGGTTAATACTAGAAGAGTATTATAGGATCATACCTGTATGAGCAGCTGCTGCTGTTCTGAGGTGGCTGTTTCAGAGAGGTCAGAGGTCAAACAGTGGCGCTGAAGGACAGAGTTGGGCAACGAGAGGAAGGAGCTCTCCTCCTCACCATCACTCATCAGGATATCCAGGGAACTCGCTGAAACTACAAAAAAGAGAATATTGTCAATTCTTCATATTAAATTATTAAATAAAAATTGACTTAAAAAAAGTCTAGAAAAAAACTAAAGTTGAAGCACTAAAATAAAAAAACTAAAACTGAATAAAACAACAATACAAATTAAACAAATAGTAACATTAAAAAAATAAACTGTAAAAATGAAAAAAGCACATAATTACTAAAATGTTACTAAACTAAAAATAAAAGTAATAGTATACAAATAATAATAAAATAACACTGGCCCAGATGACTTGTAAGTCACACAATGGCTTTGCGAGGGAAACAGACTGACTCAAAAAAATAAAAATAAAATAAAATAAAAGATTTGTTCACTTGTTGGACATTTTTTCTTGAACAAACCAAGCAGATCTAGAGCCAATGTCAAGATCTTCAGTTAATAATGACTTCAATTTCATTCTGTTTCTCACATGAAACCACTGTATAATTTCAGAAGATTTGAAATATCTTAATCTTATTTGAAATATCTTACATTTCATTTGAAATATCTTACATTTCATTTGAAATATCTTACATTTCATTTGAAATATCTTACATTTCATTTGAAATATCTTACATTTCATTTGAAATATCTTACATTTCATTTGAAATATCTTACATTTAAACATTTGAAAATATCTTACATTTCATTTGAAATATCTTACATTTCATTTGAAATATCTTTTCCTCACATTTCATTTGACTTACATTTTTGTTATCAGAGAGTTTTGCCATTTTTATTTTTTAAACATTTAAAACTAGGGGTGTAACTACGCGTATCGTGTATCGAACGGTTCACGGGCAGTTCAAATGGAAGTGTCATCCCTATCCCCTTGGATGGGGATTTGGAGTGAACAGGGCACGTGCGTGTCGTTATTTAGTCTTTGGTGTCCGTCAATGCACTTGGTGAAGGGAGCGATCTAATTTCTCACTGAATCATCTGCAGTTGTCCACGGGAACACCCAGCTTAAGAACGCAGCAAATGGCTGTTTATATCGCTCCCTTCACAAAAGGCTTCCAAACGACTTTTTGCTATATAATATATAAAAAATAATATATACACGCACGTAAAACTTTTTAAAATGTATATACCTTTTTTATGCTGGTGTCAAAGTCAGCGATCTGCTGACTGACACCATGCTGCGTTGTCACGGGAACATCCCAGGAAGATAATGAGGAAATTAGATCGCTCCCTTCACCAAGTGCATTCCAAACGACTAAATAACACACGCACGTGCCCTTTCATCCAGAGTCCCCACTCCAAGGGGATAGGGATGCCTTCCATTTACACGATGCCCGTATTCGATACACGATACGCGTATCGTTACACCCCTATTTAAAACCTGTCTGGACTCCTTCGTTCTGCTCAGGTGTACCGCTGCTCTCACTGATTGGTCCAAAGAGGGAGTTATAGAAATGCGTAATATTTACATGAATGCTAGACAAACTCAAAATTATTTTT
Source organism: Schizothorax lantsangensis (assembly GCA_027422415.1). NCBI lineage: Eukaryota > Metazoa > Chordata > Actinopteri > Cypriniformes > Cyprinidae > Schizothorax > Schizothorax lantsangensis. Next base: position 33,195,831 of record CM049846.1, on the reverse strand, counting down.
TGTTTCCAGAATTTAATTATTAACATGAGCATATATTGAATTTTTGAACCTTTTAGTTAAACAATTAAATAAAAATCCACTCATGCAGGCACCCCTGGTGTTTTCTGAAGCTTTTGTGTCCTTTTTAAATCTTCAGAGCTCCTTATTCAACGTTACTGCATAAAAACGGTTAACAATTTCTTTGTTTGTGTTACTTGGTAGAAATAAAGTCCATCAGGTTTGGAACAACATGAAGGTTGCACAAATAACGTCAGAATATTACGTTTTGGGTAAAGTAATCCTTAATAGCTGACTATGCAGAGAACACATCAATCTGGTAAAGGTCCTGCAGGCATAATAGAAACCACTGACTAATGATAAGATAACAGTCTGCTACAAGTGATGCATTAACCTGGATTTCAATGCAGCCCTGAACCTTATCAAAAAAACAACAATTACCGTTTTGTTTGTCAAACAGCTCTCTGTCACACTCACACGGATGAGACGTGCCGCCTCTCGCCGGTGCGGTTTACGATGACACAGCAGTAGAGACGCTTAGAAGAGTGTCAGACTGAATGCAAACCTGTCACTGCATCACTGCAAAAACCAGCCGCCAGACATTTCCCTGATTTTCCTCTTTGTTTGCTACCCGTTTTAGTCCTTTTTGTTCTTTGTTTCTCACACAATCGCTGTGGCTGTTGTTATATTGTCCCGTGCAGCACAGAGCACATTAGCACACGTACATATTTTCCCTGGCACAACCAATAGTCCTCGTGTTCAAGCCCTGCTCTCGTCTCTAAGGAGATTTACCCTTCTGTACCTGGACAGAACACGTAGTGTTCTCTGTTCAGTCAGAGAACGTCTGACTGTGTTGCTCCTTGTCAGTGCGTAAGAACGCATCCCTCGCTCTCTCCTCGATGACTGAGCTCTCTCACACACAAACACACACCTACTCTGTGTATCTCCAACCTCCTACATACACTCAAACATTCAAACTATCCTCAGAAGAATGTTGCCACACCGGTTTTGTAGTCCACCCATGTGACAGTGCTTACCATCCAATGAGAGGTCTTTATTCCAGAGCTCCTGCAGGCAAGGGGTGTGGCCGACGTCCCAGGTCTTTCGTGTGCCGTACATGACCGCAGGGCCGAGCAGACCACACCGCTGGACCGGCTGTAAACACAGACCACATCCCATCAACACCTAACTAATGAACTTTTGAGACCTGAAAAAGCTGCATATTTTTCATGGAGATTTTACAGAATAAAATCATTAACCCTGTATTAACCCTTATATTATCATATAATAATAATTATGTAATATATATATATATATATAATAATTTAATCAATAAAAAATCTATTATATATTTATTTAAAATAGAAGAGTTTACTGAGCCTTTTGAACATGCTGAAACCTAAAATATATATATTTTTTTAATTTGCATGTGCATTTTTTTAGCTTTATAATCAAAACTCTGTAATTTTGTGGGAAACATATATAATACAACACAACTCGATGACTGAGAGATGAATAAAACAAACATTCTTCAAAAGCCTAATGTAAAATTATACATTTCAACATGATTTTTCTAAAAATGATGTATGGATAATCAAGTAAACTTTCAGTCCAATAAGTGCTCATTTTGAAATTACTAACAAATTTATTTGTACATTTACCTAATAAAAAAAAAATCAGCAAAGGTTTCACAGCAAAAAGACACTTTTACTTGCTTAAGTATAAAGTATCAATCAGATGACAGAAGACATGTAGCAAAGCGCAGTATAAAGTCCAAGACGTCTACCATACTGGCCTGCACAACAAACACAAAAAAAATGACAAGACTGATTAAAACAGCCTATAGAGGTGAAATGCTGCAGAAACCTCGGCACGTCTCATGCAGTCACGTGACCAGACGCTTTCCAATGACCAAACTTCAGGGCCATGAACAATCGGTGTAAGAACAAATGAGATTAGAGTGACTGGCCACAGGTCACACTGACAGACGAGGATTACGCTCCTTCACGACAGACAACACAAGAACCTGGACACCGAATAACTGACTGACTAATAATGTCTTCTACAAACAGACCCGACCTGCTTACAAAGACACAGCAAAAAAAACAAGAGGATGGCAGTATTTACTAGTGTCTCAATCTACAGTATTTCATCCAGAAAATAACAGATTTAGAGAGCCACTGTCAGTGTTACATTTGATAGTATTTGCATAAACATTTGAATGAAAAGAACAAAAACACGTAGTGGTCATATTTCATCCCAAAAATAGAAATGGGTGGGGAGCCTACAATAGTGAACGTTTTACTTTACTTTAAAGGCAGTACAATAAACGCTGTTCTTTTGAACTCTCTATTCAAAGAATCCTGAAAAATAAAACACCAATAAATAAATAATGAAAGGAGCACAACTGTTTTCAGCATTGATAATAATAAGAAATCACCAAATCAGCATATTAGAATGATTTTGAAGGATCATGTGACACTTAAGACTGGAGTAAAGATGTAAAAATTCAGCTTTGCATCACAAGAATAAGTTGTTACATTTTAAAAATAGACAACAGTTATTTTAAATTGTAATAATATTTCACAATACTGTTTTTCTATTACGTTTTACATTGCTTTCACAAAATTACTGTTTTTGATCAAATAAAGGCAGCAGCAATAGAATAAAAACATATTGAAAAGTATGTGGGTGTGCTTAATTGCCATGAAAATAAGAGTAGAATACAAAAATAATAACTTTTCAAATTTATGATGAAACATAATATAGACATTAGCTACTTCAGCACAGCAGCATGAAAAACAAAGGCTTTTAACAAGATAACTATGAATCTCTCTGAATATTTAGTCTGAGCTATTATGTAGTGCACAGAAAACCACTCTGTCACAGTACAAAAGGGTCATTGGCTGATTTAACGCAAGTCTGAGCCCAAAAAGAAAGTCAGAGGCTGAAATTGAGTGAACACTGCATAGCAGCACAAGCAATCAGTCTTGACCCAACAACAAACGCTGGTCACGATGCATATCTAATCCTCCTAGAGCACAGAAACCCCTCTAAGACTACATAGCCTCTATTCACGCTGGTCTCTCTCTGATTTCAACACACACACAGTCCTGCTGTACCACCGGTCCGGCTTTCCTGCAGTCCTGATGAAGCACAGGGCGATCACGGTCCAGCCAGCTCTTGTTAACGAGTGATCCCATCCAACCCAACATCTTTATCTTCTCTGCTCAAAACCACCAAATAAACTGCTCTTAACTGCTTTACATCTTCAAAATGAAGTTCATGTTGATCACATTGTTAACCCCCCCCAAAAAAAAAACAAACAAAAACGTGTGTTTACTATCAGGTCTGTGAAGATGTCCTGTGCCTCCACCTCTCTCTACAGAGACAGGGCAGCTTGCATCAACTTCATTTTACCCATAATCCTTTAAGCTGTCAGCAGATGACCTCTTTTCACCATGATGGCAGGACAGACTTTTTTGGACTGATCAATCCAGTCCCCGCACCTGACACCTTCACTTTCCCCTGATATGTTAGAAAACATCTGCACGTCAAGCAGTTTTGTTCAAACAGTGGCCAGTCTGTAAGATTTATTCATGTTTTTTTTTCTCATTTATTTGATCAAAAACACAGTAAAAACGGTAATATTATGAAACATTATCACCATTTTAAATAACTTTTCTATTTGAAAATATTATACAATGAAATGTATTTTTGTGATGCAAAGCTGAATTTTCAGCATCATTACTCCAAGTCTTCAGTGTCATATGATACTTCAGAAATCATTCTAATATATGACCCTGGACCACAAAACCAGTCTTAAGTAGCCGGGGTATATTTGTAGCAATAGCCAAAAATACATTGTATGGGTCAAAATTATTGATTTTTATTTTATGCCACAAACCATTAGGATATTAAGTAAAGATCATGTTCCATGAAGATATTTTGTAAATTTCCTAATGTAAATATATCAAAACTTAATTTCTGATTAGAAATATGCATTGCTAAGAACTTCATTTGAACAACTTTAAAGGTGATTTTCTCAATATTTAGATTTTTTTTTACACCCTCAGATTCCAGATTTTCAAATAGTTGCATCTCGGCCTAATATTGTCCTATCCTGACAAACCATACATCAATGGAAAGCTTATTTATTCAGTTTTCATTTTGATGTATAAAATGATGTATAAAATTGACCCTTATGACTGGTTTTGTGGTCCAGGGTCACATATGCTGATTTGCTGCTCAAAAAAACATTTCTTATTAGCAATATTAACAACATTTGTGCTGCTTCATATTTTTGAATGCTCAAAGTTCAAAAGAACATTTACTTGAAGTACACATAGAAATAAATCCTTTGTAACATTATAAAATGCCATTTTGAGAAATTCTTAAACGTTAAAAAAATTGCTATAAGGAACACTTTATATTATTCTTTAGCTTGGGTTGAACAAATAATTTTTGCTTGACTGGAACAACAGCTACGCTAATTATGTCTCTTTGTTTCTGCCACGGGATTAACATCTCATGGTAACTAGGAATTACACACGCTTCAGTCTGGATCCAGCCCTTAAATGATCTGAGATGACCAAACACCTGAGAAGAGATGATGCCAACCCCTCAGAGGACCTCAGAGGATGCCAACCTCTGATCCCCAACAACATGCAGAATTAACAAATTTTGCCATAAGTTAATATATTAAGTTTCTACAATGTATAAATATATTGTAGAAACTTAATTTCCTGTAAAGTGCTTTGCAACGATTGTATCGTAAAAAGCGCTATACAAATAAACTTGAATTGAATTGAACTTAATTTCTGAATGTCATATGATAAAATATCAAACCAAGTTTAATTTATTTAAAAGCAAGGCAGTATAAGCACACTGTTTTAAATGATAAAACTGTAAATACTGTTCAAAATATCGTGACATTGTGGTTTTCAAAGATTAATGTAAAATGATCATAGTTAATGTAATGAACTACAGCTGTAGTTCATCTTTTAATAAGGAAACCTGTGTGAAATTGAGCTGTTTTTCAAACACAAGTACCTGTATAGACTAAGTGAGCTTTCAGCTCCCTATCGACTCAAAGATAGTCCTTATTCCACCTGAGAAGAAACCTAAAAGCTGAGCTATGCAATCAGGTACAGAAAGCACTTGTACTTTTAACAGTCTCTCAAAGGTGTATTCTGGAATAAAGAAACACTTCTCCCTTTAATCATGGTGTTTTCATCAACTGACCACTAGAGGGAGCAGTGAACATCTTGATTCTGATGGGAGTCACTCTTTACCAATTACTGGATTCATTTTTCATGAGGATGTACAGACAGATATGACATGTACAAACAAATATGATCTAATTATCCAACATAAGTCACAGTAAACAAGAAAACATGACGGCATCTGAATTACCCCAGAGCCATTCTCTCTTCCCCTGAGGTCAATTTACGCTCTGTCGTGGGTAAAACAACACTCGGGTCCATCTGATGTTTCAGCAGAGCTCACGGTGGTCTCCTGGGAGGATCTCACCCAACAGACTGCTCTAATGAAACATCTGATCAGCTTCTGTCCCCGATGAAACCGCACACCACAGATACTCATTTCATCCAGTCCCATAGACGGCCATTTCATGAAACGCTGTGCTGAAAACGGCTGTTTAGTTGAGGAAGAGCCAGCTTTTTCCATCACACTGACATGGTTTTCATCTTCAGCAGCATACTTACACACAGAGGAGTGTGTGAATCTCATTAGCCTACTTCTGCCTCTCTCTTTGTCCCCGGTGTCTCATCTTCTATTTTAGTTCTGCTACCCACATCCACCGACAGACAAAAAATAAAAAAAAAACAGCAAAATCATGTACAAACCAACCGCTGGTCTAGAGAGACTGCACTTAAAACAGCATTCAAAACACTACATACATCTGAACGTCAAAGCCCATAAACACCTCAAAACAATATACTAACATGAACTATAAGATTTATTCTACTCGACCTCTTACAGAAAAGTGATTTCCAACTAAGTTTTGACTTTGCCCTCCATGAGGTACATATTAGATCAAACATGACTAAATGGAGAGAACTAACAGTTCAACAATTCTCTTCTACCAGTGTACACAACATAGAAGTACACTCAAGACACATTATTATACTATTTTTGTTTTTAATTAGTTCTGATGAACAAAAATAAATAAGATAATAGGGTAACGTATAATCTAGCTTAACAACATTTTTCAGATACTGAACTTGGGTCTCCCAGACTCCAAACATCAAAGTCAACTACAACAGAACAGCACAAGTATTGTTATATTCATATTTTATATGCACTGCAAAACTTCTAAAATGGTTTATAATCAGTTTTTGGAAATTAATAAAAGGCTTTAATTACTAAATTACAATTAAAATCTGAGAACTGTGTTGACGCTTTTTAAGTTAGTGTGATATACTAAGGTACACTTGTAGAAGCAGATTTTTTTTTAATTAAATTAATTTAAAATTAAATAAAATACCTGGAATATTCCCAATTCAGAGCAGACTTGGATTCATACACTGTAAAAAAAAAAAATCTGTATAAAGTTCACAATGTACTGTATTAATATGAGTTTTCCATAGTGATTTTTCAGGTGTTTTACCTGTATTTTGAATTTTGCACTTCATTGCATTGTGTTTTAGGGTTAATGAAAACGTCAATAAAATTAATGGACAATGTCCAGGCAGAAAATTACCAGTAATTTAAATGTTTCTTTAAATGCAAAAACTAAAAATATTTTAGTCAGTCTGTAGCATTACAGACTTAAAATTAGCTTTATATAAAGTAAGTTTATAGTATTCCTTCATGTTGAGAGCAATGCAAATGAGTATGTGGTTTTCAAATTATTTCAATTGAATTCATCACTGTTATATAAAACAAAATCTGTTACTAAAGTATCCTGTTAGTTACTGCTGACCATTTCTTTACTCCAGCCTACAGCATCAATCATTCATACACACACACACACACACAGTCTGCCACCAGTGAGCAGTTTCATGACTCCTGTGGTCCAACAGTCTGTCGCGGTGTCTGATTTCCCTGTATCGTTCATCTGCAGTCACCCCCTGAGTGTGTCTCTCCATCTGTCTGTCTGTCTGTCTCTGCACTGCTTTGTCTAAATCGCTGTACAAACACAAGGGAGCCAGGGAAGCAAGCACATGCAACTTCTCTGCTATAAACAGGCCCATGAAACATTCATCTGAATCCAGTTATTACAGCTTCCCCATCCCCCCCCATCATGAAAGAGTAAAATCGCCCTCTCCTTCCCTCCCTCCGCTCCTGTAAATCCCTCCATAGCGCTCCAGCACAAACATCTGTCTGCGCTGGATGCCGTGGCATTAAACGCTGCATGCAACATCCGGCATCACCAGACAGGTGCATGCTTGTCATGTCTACTGAAAGAAAATAATGTGTTACATTTTAGACATGAACAAAATCTGAATCTTAAACCAAACTTGTAAAATATGAACAGAAAAACAGTACACATTAAGTAAAAGGTTGCAGCATCCTCTCCATCTCTGAACTCACCTCTGTCCCTGTGGTCTCCTGCTGTCGCTCATGCCTTCATTATTTCATAGCGTTTATTTGGAGCACAAGCACATACACACACACTCGTGTACACACACCACCACCGATTTCTATGCCGCTCTGCCACCAGCTAAACCGTCCCTCTCGCGCTCTTTGTGTCACACACACTTGCGTCTGCATGCAGCTCCTCTCTTCACACACACACTCTCGTTCTGACACGAATGCTGTTCTTCCTGTCGCTGTTCCTTGGTAACGGTGGAATCTGAGCCGCATCACGGCCCCCCCGTGCTTCTGCCCTCCTTCCCTCCCCACCTATCCCACAATTCCCTCCTCCCTCTCTGCCGCTCGCCTGGCCACAGAAATAAATATTTCAGCATGCAAATGTAGCGTAGTGCTGCTTCTCAGTCAACATTTGTGCGCATGTTTGTGTGTAGCATCCGCCTACTGTTTTGAACCCACAGCCTTGGTGGACCAACTGATCTAAAGAAATTCATGCTTTTTTAGTGATAAACTGGAAATACATCGGTTAGGGTGATAAAGTACTTTATTTGCATCAGGGTCAATGAAAAAAGGATTTTTTTTTTTTTTTAAATGTAGTTTAAAGCTTCGATTTGACTTTAGTCATGTTAGTATTATAGTTACAGCTATACTACTTTCAAGAAAAGTTTAAATTCAATGACTGAAAATGTCAACCATTAAGTAAAAAAATAACGTGAATGTGTGAGTACATATCATTTTCAAAAATGTTTTAAAATATTTTTGAAAGGTTTTATTTTTGGTAACACTATTTTAAGGTGTCCTTGTTGCATGTTTCATGTACTTACTATAATAACAATTAATTATGCAAACCCTAATCCTAACCATAACCATATAGTAAGTACATGTAGCTAATTAATATTACTCAGTACTTAAATATAATTACACTGTAACAAGGACACCTTAAAATAAAGTGTAACCTTTTTTTTTACAAATATAATTTATTAATTAATATTAATTCATAAATATCATTCAGCTTTTGGTTGAGTAGCACAACATTGTAAAATCTGAACTAACATTGCCTTATTAAAAAGTCAAATGATCCAATATTTTCAGAGACTTACAGACCCTGACAAAAAATGATTAGGGTCAGCAGTGGTTTCCACCATGACAATTTCTGTTTTATGGTTTCTGCATGTTGGTCGCACCACATGACTTTTATTGGAAGGGGTTTTTCAAATATTGTCGATTGTCTTGACAGCTTATTATTTCTAAGATACAGCAATAAAAGAGTCCAAACTACTTAGTTTTCATTTCATAAACTTAATTTTTAATAAGCCTTTTTTCATTATGCTATCAGTTTTCAGTATAAAATGGTTAGTATCACCCTGACATTTCTGAGGTTAAGCCGCCTGATTAAAAATATAAATAAAAAATAAACAATTGAAAATTAATTTTAATTCAGAAAAAAAAACTACTCATGGAAGGAGTGTATTGGAATTACTGCGTGTATGAATTAAACTAATCTATGTAGCTGAATAAATTAATAAATGCATACAAAAACAAAATCAGTTTATGAATATTTTTGATAAAATCAGAGCATTTTTCTGATTGAATGTATTGAATTCAAAGCAAAAAAAAAAAAAAAAAAAAAAAAAAAGAGAGAGTCATGACTTTTTTAAAGCCGGTCACAGCGGGTGAAATTGCTCACTCATTTGTGTGGTGTATTAATTGACGGGCCTCTCAGCAACTACACTGACACCATTCTTCTGCTCCCATGAGAGCAAACTCTGAGGCATTGCTAGGTGACTGGGTTACAAACGCAAACATGAACAAGTACAGAGAATGTGGCATACTTTAGGAATATGAATAACTGACTGATAAACACTATAGTTTGAAAGCTGTTGCCCTTCAACAAAGCACAAATCATTTTATGGTCAAGCCAGCATTATGAAACCATTTTCAATGTATTGTAAAACCAAGTAAAGCATAATAAAACTGCTGTTAGCATTCTGTAGAAATATTATGCATGTTAAAAGTTTACTAATTAAGGTCTTAAAAGTTCAGTGCCAGCTTTGATGACAAATCTGTGTCAGCTCAGGATTTTTCCATGTATCGACACGACAAGCCTGTTAATGATAATCCAATACTGCCATTCTAATCACTAGTCGTGGGCAAGTAAACTTAAACACCCTGAAACTCACTGCAACTAACCTGACAGTTACACGTGGTTTTACTGCAAGCGCAACATACTTTAATAATGGCCAGAAACATACCATAAAAAAAGCATGTGCATGCTGCTGCTTGGCCAACACATAAAAAAATCTGCAGTCTTGTTGTGCGACACAAAAGGGGCGATAATTCCTTTCAAATATTCATTAAATTAAACCACATGTTTTTCTGATAGATAAACATGCTAATAAGATAAGATAACATGCTGAGCAAAACTGTTGCAAAACAACTTTCCATAAAGGTAACAGTTCACGGTAATCGAAGTGCCCCTTGTGGCAATGTTAAGATTGCAACACGTATGCCTTATGAAATGTGGAATTGACTGAGTAACAAGAAGAGTTTGCATTTATATATTTGCATGGAGTGTTTTTTATGATTGTTTTAGTTTTGTCACACTGCACCACTCGCTTACACATAGGCAATGTTACAATTGATATACGGCAGGGTTCCTCAATAGGCGGCCCGCGGGCCACATCCGGCCCGTGAGAGAAAAAAGTTTGGCCCGCGCTAATTTCAAATAATGTGGCATGAAAATTCAAACGCAGCATCAGAATTAACTTACATCGTGTCTACACCGGACGCGAGCGGCGTGTCACGACGCAACAAAATATAATATAACTTATTATAATTAATCAGTGATGCCGTCTACACTGGATGCAGCGCTGCGCAACAAATCCCCGACAGAAAACTGCTGAAAACTCGTTCTATTTATGACGTAGCCTACTGACACAAAGTTCAAATGATTTGCAATGCTTTGTCGCGTCCAGTTTAACAGCAAAAACATGGCGAGTGGACACGGAAAATAGATGATTTAAATGTGATTGGACAGAACACTTTTGAGTGAGTGAGTGACTGATATCTTTTTTTAATGGAATACACGTGCTGGTTCACATTGAGTTCAGTTTTAACGTACAAGTTTGCTTTAATTTATTTTCAAGATCTGAGGTAAAATATCTATTGTTGCTTTCACTATGGCTATAAAGATCACGCAAAATAATATTCAAACTCACATTAGACACTTTTAACATTAAATAAAGCACATAATCATTACCTGCTGAGATTATCACTGTCATATTTTGTATGTTGTTCCTGCCGCGACATCGCAGAAAATAAAAAACATTTCTAAAATAGAATTCCGTGTCGCTTAGCTATTGTCACATGTCGCTGTCGCAGGTGGTTAGGACAAAAACTACATGAAAAAAATATACTTTATTGCGTCGCGTCTGGTTGGGACACACGGTGTTACAGTTTGATCCCCCCACAAAAACCTAAGTATAAAAATATTAATCCTGCCAGATCTAATAATTGAATCTGCAGTTAGGGAAAGAGAAGAGATCCAGTCTGGAGATGAGCAGGAACAGTTGATTATTTGCATGGCAGACATGGAGGTCCAGATTTTTTTTGTTTGTTTATTTGTTTTTAATATTCAATATAAACATTTAATATAAACATTTATTTGTATACATATATACATATATATATATATATATATATATAAAATATTATTATTACAATTATTATATTATTGTTACTTTTGTTAAAATAGTCACAAGATGGTCACAAGATAAATATTCAGATTTTTCCCCCCCAGTAGTCTGTTTTATTCAAACAATTATGAACATTTCTGCATTTAGATACAAAAGAACTTTGCCTGTTTGAATAAAACAGACTACTGGGGGGAAAAAATCTGAATATTTAAATTGAGGAACCCTGATATACGGTATACGTGGTATATAAATCACAATCATCAGAAAAAGTTTGTACATGCACTCTTAAAAATAAAAGGTACTTTATTGGTATCTATGTTTCTATTAAGAACATTTACACCCATGGAACATTTCACCATTTCAGTGGAAAAAGATTTCTTAGATTTAAAAAATATAAATAAAAAAAAGTTCTTTACACAAAGAAAATAAATGGTTATTTTCAGAACGGTTCACAGAAAGGTTCTTTGGGGAACCCAAAATGGTTCTTCTATTGCATTGGAGTGAAACCCCCCTTTGGAACCTTTATTTTTAAGAGTTTAAGATAAAAAAAAGCTGCAACCAATTAAGTTTTTTTTTCCAAGAATTGATGCTACTGGTGGAATAAGCACTCTATCAAACCAATTCCAGCAAGGAGAGATTTCTGCTGATCCAACAAGTGAAAGCAAACAAGATTAAGGGAAGGGAACAATGGTAGATCGAGCCCATTCCGTTTGAATTAAATTACGATTAAAGAGGACAGGGAGCTCTATGATTAACCCACTGCTTATGTAACAACTCAGGATTTTATCCGCTAAAATGGTCCATCGGACAGCAGAGAACATTAGAAATGGGATAGCAGAGGGACAGGATGATAAACATTGTTCCCAGTACATGAAAACCCCCATGCACTGTACACTCTTTAAAAAGAACACGCTGATATTTACAAATCTTTCACTTTCTGAATTACTAGTCTAAAAACAGCCGATCGCACAAAACAGCTGAGAACAATTGGATGAGCGACGGAGCGTTTTGAAACATATCCAACTGACTAAAATAGCTCTACTAGACATTCAGCAGTGACGGAAATTCGCACACTCCAACAGTCCAAAGAACAGGAAACTGAGCCTAAACCTTCAACCAGCAAAGCGTCTGTTTCGCCAAATAAATAATAAAACACTCATAAATAATGAGGAATCAATAAATAAATAATTGCATTTTGGATTAAATGGAGGTTTTCCAGCATTAACATAACATGGTGAAACCCTTTCAGCTCCAGAATGGATCAAATAAAAACAATAACCTTAAACAAACCTCATTTGATAGTGATCAGCATGTATGTATCAGACCAGAAGATCAACCTCAAACACACATTCCTACATTCATCCCCTCATTCCCACATCTCACCTGTGCTCTCTTTCTCCTCTCATGCATATTATCCAGGTGCACGGATCTTCTTTTACTTGCTCTGCTGGGTCCATCCAAGCATCTTTCAAAGTCATGCTGTCTAGACACTCTTGAGGTCTCTAGTGGTCTAGAACCTTCATGCAAGTGGTGCTTGTTCCTCTTCTTGCATCCCAGTTTGGTTACATCTGGTCTGTGCTGCTCGGGACCCTCGATAGCCTTGGGCTCAGAGGGTTCCTGGACCTTGGGTCTCTTAAAAAGGTTGTGGAGAGACAGCAACACCAGTGTGCACACCACATACATGTCGCGATATCAGCTCTACTGCACTGCCCTGTGTAATGGTGAGATTGTCAAACTGAAGTCCAAAAAGCAACCAGAAAGTTTGGAATAAAGTCCACCAACAATAGTTGCTTTCTTGCTTCTTTTCCCACCAGTTCTTCGTTGTATTCACACATGCTATGTGTTCAGAACATGTTATTCAGACACCCCAGAGCTCGACTTCTAATGCTCATTTAGGCTGATAATCTGTCCGTGATCTGATCAGCAAATGAGATGGCTGCTCTCATCTCCCATTCTGAGGGAGGGCCGACTAATGCACACCTGCTTTTAAACCCCACAAAGCCATTTTAACCTACCTGGAAACATCTATAAAGACACACCCTGATAAACAAGCTCATGTAAGCCAATGCAAACACACGCAAACTTGTGGAATAATAGATGACTAGTTTGCCAATCAGGAATAGCTTCTGAATGTTGGGTCATTATCCATCACGTCTCCATGCCTCCTCTTTGGAGAACTTCGAGTGTTCACCTGGATAACAATACAGGTGTATTCCAGAGAAATCTGATCGACTGAGTAATCATGAATCTCTTCATCAAAACAGAATCATAACCTCCACTGGCACAAGCTGATATCCAACAAATCTTTGCCTCCTCTTGCGTCACTAATGGTTTTATTGTATTTTTTACGGTCTCTGGATTGCAGGAATAAAACTCACAGGTCAGCACTCCTTCTGTCATAACGCCTAGTATTGATAGTCCTTATCCCAGTTTGTGGTCCATACGACTGGGCAAACTCCAAACGGTCGCAGTCCGGCCGCTTCTGCGCTGCGAGTGAAGTCCCACACCTCTGATGAAAGAAAATGCTTTTCACTCTTTCTCCCTCCCTGTTCTCATGGTGTCCATCTGTCACTGCAGTACAGAGAGCTTAGCGTCTCTTAGCGATGATATAACAACTGTTTGCATCTATGCAAAAAGAAGAAAATGAACTTAATGTGTGGATAAAGAAGCCTGTCTGTGATTGGTCGTTGCCATGGTGAGATGACCTTGTCGAACTGCGTCTTACAAACCCGTCCATCACGCTTCTGACAATAAACAGAAAATAACATAGAAGTGGGCAATTTAGGGAATGGCTCACAGTGAGAGCTGACAGTGTCGATCTTGAAGGCTGAATTATGATTTGTGGTCATAAAAGATCACTGAAGCCTTGTTCTGGAAGTTCAGGATTAAAAAAAAATGGTGTCACGTTCTCTGCATGTGCGCAGACAAACAAAAGACCATCTTCTGGTTCATTACCCTTTTTAGGGGCCTGTCTGTCACATACTTCAGACCAAGAACAAATAACAATAGTGCCTGTTCTAATCAAATTAACCAATAAAGTAGTCTGTGCTCAAAAGACAATGACATTACACATTTTATTAAAAACAAGCTTGGTATAATGTAGGAAAAACTTTAACATTGCAAATTATTTCACGGCAGAGGAATGCATTTTTTTTTTTTTTAATAGAGCAAGGGTGTCCGATCCTGTTCCTGAAGTGTCAATACTCTCAAGAGTTTAGCTACAACACACTTGGCTGAAAGTCTTCCACACAAAGTCTGAAGACCTTGATTACTTTGGTTCAGGTGTGTTTAAGGGCTGGGCGATAAAACAATAACGATAATTATCGCAATATAATTTTCCTTAATGAAATAACAAGAGTTCAATAAAAGTTCAATATAATGTGTATATGCCAAAAGCAGAACGAAACAGCGCTACTCATTTGAACCGCGCCACACGGACCATTTATCTCTAGAAACACTGTGTGCAAAAATACAGCCAGAAGGCTTTTCAATCTACAAATCGCCCTCATTTACCATGGATTTACTGTAGTAACACTAAATGCACTATGGTATTGTGGCAGAAATGTGGGATATTCATATCATATTACTATATTATTAATGTAGACATATTAAATGTATTAAAGGAACGTAATTACACATTTTTTGTGATTATGCTTTAGCATTTATACTAAATGTATTTAGACTACTGTTTTTCATACAAATACCTAGAAACCATAAAGTTATATTTTTACCATGGTATTGAGGTGTTATACGTGCGGTTTTAACTGTGGTTATCTTGATTTAAATGTATGCTACTATGGAAGACAAACGGTTAATATTAAATGAAACTCCAACAGTCAGAATAACTCAATTTCACCATATAAAATTAGGTTAAAATTTTTACAGATGTTACTGTTTTTGAAAATGAACATTTACATTTGCATCCTAACTCAAGCTACTGTCCACTCAAGCTACTGTCAAATAGGGCTGGGCGATATATCTCATGCGATATGCATGCGCATCTCGTCAGTAAAGCCGGCTCCTTGATTAGTGGTTAATCTCCATCACCTGTTTTCAAATGGAGCGGCATTTAATACACAGAGCCGTTGATCACTGATAAGCGACGCAATATCGCTTTCATTATCGCAGATGAATCGCCCCTCTACATTGCGAGTAATCACTCGCATATGCGACTAAATCTTCACTCTGGGCGACTAAATGTCTTAATATTAGCCACTGGCTAATAAATTCTCAGATTTTACTCACCAGTGTGTGAGTTGGAGGCTAAGTATAAGTTTAGCACAGATATATTTTCACTCTCCGAACACACTGACTGAGCGCTTCAGATTTTTGCTCTTCGTCAAGCGATCGGTGCTATTTTTCCAACTCATCTCAATAGATGAGCAGCACACCTGTATTTGATGACCGTGAACTCTAGTGTAACGGTGCACGACTCGCCGTCGCTTTGTCTCACACACATGCAGAGAGAGAGAGAGAGAGAGAGAGAGAGACAGAGAGAGACAGAGAGAGACAGAGACAGAGACAGAGAGAGTCTTACTGTACATAGCATGCAGAATTGACACGCTACATGTAAACGATATTCTTTATTGTATTTTCCAGTCAAAATAACAGCGTTCCTTTGGAATTCTTCAGATTTTAAGAACTGCTGGGTTTTCCGGTAGTGGGCGGGGCTAATGAGCAAACGACAATCTCATTGGCTGGTGCTCACCTATTATCGTCCCTGTTTTGATTTCAGCAAATCAGTTCGAGTGAACGCACACAACCTGATTAATATTCAGGAATCCTGCAGCTCGTTAATCCTTAGTGCGTTTTATATTGCTCTTATTAGTAGAATTCGTAGTATTATTACTATTATTTTTTTCCCATTTGTTTTACAGAAACACTGAATGACCAAAAAAGCACCTGCATTCATACATGGTTACAAAGTTTTAATTCTAATTACTAAAGTTGTTTCATTAAATAATACTTGATTATCATATTATAATGAATGACTGAATGATGTTAAGAGTGTACTTTAAGATATTTAAAAAGCTGTGCCATTTTTCAAACATTTTATATAAGTTTACTCGCCAGACTGATTTATATATATATAAGTTATATATTATATATATATATATATATATCAGTCTGGCGAGTAAACTTATAAATGTACTAGCCAATGGTGATTCAATTATCAAGGTGTCCGTAGAGGGTTGCAATAAAAAAACAAAAAAACAAATGAAAAACAGGGCTCTAGACTCATTCTTCCCACTGGTCGCACTTGTGCGACTAACTTTCTCAGTTGGTCGCACGAGCACATCATTTGGTCGCAATTTTTTTATTTTTTTTTGATAAAACATTCAATTAATCAATGCATGCTGATGAAATTTTATCATAGTTTTATAGTTATATGGTAAGTTATATGGTAACGAAAGTGTTCAACATTCAACCTGTTCTTTTTCATCAGTATTATTTGTGATTTAAATTTTGTGACAGGAATTGCTCTTTTAGTGTGCTTTCACTTTCAAATCCGCGATCTTGGTATCTTGGTAAGATAATTGTCTGTTTTGCTTATATCTATATACCTTTCACTTTTTAAGACTAAAACAAAAGATGGATTCATTGTTATTCTTAATTAAAAAGCACAACAACAATAAAACAGTAGGTTACAATGACAAACTCATAACATTTATTAAAAAAAACGAATAAGACGAGGCATGGCATAGGACACATCACATGCTGTATTATACCGACTAATACATAACAGAATGTTCAGCAAACACTGAGGAATCAAATAATAATAATAATAATAAAAAAATAAGGAAAGCCTCCATAGTGTAACGTGAGGTAAACAGCAAAGATAACAAGCTTTTCAAAACGAAAACAAAGAAAAGTAAAACTAAACTGGCTGTCGCTGACAGGACTTGCATGTTTTCTCTACAAGAATACCAACATGTTCATCTTCTCTGGTTTAAGAAGCGGTCTTTTACTTTAGTTTGAAAACCAAACCCTCCGTTGCGCTCCGTCCGCTGCGCGCACCTTCGCGCTCGTGCTGACGCGGCGAGTGAAAGCACAATGAGCGTGCGCTGCTCCCGGTCTGCATACGCGCCGCTTCTGCGCTGCCTCTGCTCTGCTTACGCGTGCGGTGTGAAACGGGCGTAAACCAGGCTCTACTGAAGCGCTCGCGCAGAAAGCGTCTCGCTTCACGTGATCAGTGAAATCTGACTCCTGCTACAATGTGCCACGGCTCTGTATGAAGCAGACGCTTTGGAGCAGCGCAGACCATGCACTCGCACAAGTGCGACCACTTCAAATTTTTACTCGCACACTCTCAGAAAATGGTCGCAGTCCAGAGCCCTGAAAAAGAGTAATATTAATATTGCAGCCTGCACTGCAAACTGTGCTGAAGATACGCGTCAAAGTCAGGCAACACAAACTAGTTAACACTAACACTAGTTAAACAATAACGATCATTTGAACATGCAGAAACTAAGAAATTATATTTATAGAAAATATATTTAGGAAAAATGACTGAAAAAGTGTAAGAATTCGAAAACATGAAGTGATTGGCATGTTCTGACCATAAAGTGTAGATTAAAACCATAATTAATGGCTTTCAATTAGGAGCAAAAATTATCTGCCTTTAAACTTGAAAGAAATAAAAATATCACTTATTGTGATAATTATCCATTTCCACTGATAAGAAAAATTTCACTGTGATAACTTTTTTTTTGGCCAGCCCCAGTTGGAGCTAAATTCTGCAGGACAGTGACCCTCCAGGAACAGGTTTAGACGCTGCTGTTATAGAGCAGTGAAAGCTGTCTGTGATCAAATCAATTAAAAGGTACAATCAGATCAGGGTTATAAAAAGATAGGCATGCAGGTTAGTATTAATATTAATTATTATATTGATCATTAAAGTTATTTCATAGTTTACTAATATTAAAATAAACTTTAAAATTTAAAAATGAAGCCTATTAGTAATAGTAAATGTTGAAATGAACACTCTAACAAGGAACAATACTTCTACAGCTTTCATTAATGTTACAAATGGACTCTTATTGTTAAGTATTACCATTTCATTTCAACAGTCATGCTTAAAGATGGCCATCTTGAAATACCTACACAAGGCCATATTAAAATTACATGCACAGGTTATTGATATTGTATGTGTACTCTCACATTTTATTTGCTGCTATTTTAGAACACTGCCTTATTATCTAATCAAAATATAAATAAAATGCAAGTGACACACTGTGCAAAAGCGAAGCTCCACTTCTTGGAGAAGTCACAGGTATCACACACACCGGACGCAGTGTTCAATTCAAGCAACGGTCCAAAACGGTTTATTTAATCACCAAACGGACATAAGTTTGCTTCAAGAATGAACTATGTGGCATAAATGAGTTTGAAGTTCGGTGTTTAAAAAAAAAAACAGAGCAAACGGAAAGAGAAAGCGCGATCTGTATTACAGCTCTCTATATGAAGCATACAGACTGTATTAGAGTCACAGAAAGACAAACTTTTGCTGAAAAATGCACAATACATAATTTATCGCCTAGGGTGAAGTTATTATATTTGTGCCAAATCATTGTTAACCTGTTAACCAGCACCCCCCATATTGGGAATCACAGCTGAAAATGACTAACTAACTTAAAATGGTAACAGCTCCTGACTTCAGTGTGCCACACACACAATTTTGGTGTCTTTGGAAAGAAGACCCTTTGGGCTTTACTATCCATCATCCAGAGTTGATAATGCTCAAAAATATAAAAAGCTATAGACACTGAAGTGCCTTGATAAAAATTGTACCACACTGATTTTTTTTATAATTTCATATAAAAATACATGAAATCAGCCCTGAAGCAATCCAGAAAAGTAATGGGTTGAAAGTCACATGTCTCATGAGTTTATATTTCAAATCTGAAGAAGACACCATGAAAAATGAGATTCATGCAGCCATTTTTCTAGTCCCCCCCCCCACCTCTGTTTGAGGAAAAATATTTACCAAATTATTGAAGGGTTCTACTACAAACTATTTAGTCTTTATACATGCCACTGCAGTTTTTCAATTATAAAACAGTATACAGAATCTTAGACATCGTATCAGTGATTTATTTGAGAAAATAAATTAGAACTAGAAAAATACAATAATAATTTTTGAGTGATGAAAAAAAAAACAATAATAATAAAAAAAAATAACTTAAGTACATACTGATTTCCTGACATACAGATAGATGCTCCTGCTCATACATTAGTAATCACATGCTGAAGATCATTCATACAGATGCTAATCATAGAGATGGCCGCCCAATATAGTCAATAATCACATTATAATGGCCTTTTATATAGACTGCATTCACACTGATATCTGTGAACAGTCAGTAATTACATGCTGATTATCAGCCATACGGATGTTAATCACACAGATACAGGCACATTACCCACAAAACACGCAAACATATATGAAAACTGTTGAAGAAAAAAAAGAAAGTTATTTGTGCTAAAAAGATCGCCAAGTTACGCCCCATCAGATGACAGGTGCGTCACAGCGTGCGTCACACGCCGTCGCGAGGGAGCGCCAGAATTCAAATAAACAATCTTCCGTGTATCTTTGACTTTTTTTTTTTTGGATGATTTCATTCTGTTTGGGACATTGTCTGCTACAAAATCATGCTGTTTTTTTTACCACCAAGACGCTGTTTTTGAGCGTAATTTGTTCCATAACGGACACAAACAATAACTCTCCCTGAAGAGATGAGACGTAAACAAAGGAATAACGATCCAAATTACAACGTTGTTGTTTCTTTGGACTAAAAGTGCTCGATGAAATGTTGTTCAGTGGACCCTTATCTTTCAAACTAAACCAGGATTTACAGCAGTGGATACGTTTGAGAGTCGTTATCAGGATGAATATGGTATGTACTGCGGTTTTTTTATACATGTTTTGATGTGTACTGCTTACACAAATTTAGCAAATACATTCCGTATAAACTTTCTATCGAAAAACAGCTATCTGTCGTCGATGCTTGAGGCTTAGACCTTCAAAATGATATATAGTTTGTCAAGATTCATTTTGTCCTGTTTTACTTTATCTGTTTGAAAACAATGACGTGTGCAAACAAAGAGCTTTCAGTGCGCTGGCGTCCTGGTGCGGGTTAACAGGTTAATGTACATAATGTAATTTAATAGAAAACTATGTGAATGGCGCTCTGTTCCGCGGCAGGATTTTCTGTCGGCTGTATTTAAATGCGCGTCTGGAGTTTCCCGCTCTGTGTCACGTGCCAAAACAAAACAACACGTGCTGTCAGTGATTTCTGCCTCCAGAGGCCGCTCTCGTACTGTATAATGACAGCAGACCATTCTCAACCACTCCAGCAACAGATGCAACACGGAAAACTATCGGCATGGATTTTTGCCGATAACCGATAGTTCCGCAAATCAACTATCGGTGCCGATTAATCGGCAAAACCGATTAATCGGTCGACCTCTAATTTGGATGACTGCGATCTTTACACGCCACCACGGGGCGTGAAGGGGAGACAGAAGCAGGTGGAGAACAACCAGAACTAAACGAGGGACTACATCTGTAGCATGGGCACGCGTTTTTAAGCACTGCAGTTTTAAAACAACCGATTTTAAGCGGTTGAAACGCAAACAACAGAGCTATGTGTGCACCGTCTCTGTTTCTGTGTGAGAGGACCGCGCTTTTTTTTTTTTTTTTCGCTTTATTGACTTTGAACTAGGGGTGGGCGATATGACCAAAATCTTATATCACGATATGACTAATTCTATATCACGATAATGATATATATCACGGTATAGTTATTTTTTTCTTTAATTTTTTTTATGATATTAAATCTTTGATACCATAGAATTTTCAGAATCCTTGTCACCAATGTCAATATCAAACTAATAGAAATATAATACAATGTAAAAAATACAATATAAAACAAAAATGATGTTTGTGTACGAACATGCCTTTTTGTGTGTGTGTATGTGTGTATTGTATTGTGTAATGTGTATTGATGTGAATTAATGTTAGACAGTAAATGCTATTGGATGCGAAACAATATTTGGAAGAAATCCCAACAATAAAGTGAAATTAAATTGAATACAAGCCTAAAAAGAGACAAAAAAAAAAAAAAAAAATCAAGCTCACTGAAGACAAACAGTCAGTGATGAAATAAGGATAAGAAACTAATTGCAAGCAATAGGACAAAAACCTACATAAATAAGAAACGCTACATACATTGTGTAAATTAATTAGTCTTCACTGTGTTAATTAGATATAATTAACATGTGTATTGTGTATAGATTCTATAGGATATATATAAATATCATTATTTTTTAATTTATTCTTATTAAAGTTACAAAAGTGATATAGTCAAGAGCAGTGAGAGATTTTCTCTCACTGTTGTTTGATTAATGGCAGACAGGACGAATATTGGAGCGCTTCCCCTTTAAGACCGAAGTCCGGATCCAATACACTGTTACATGTGCATTGTTTTCAGCTGTTTTCTCTCTTAAGACCTAAATCACTGTGTTTATGAGGATACTTGCAAAGACGGGGATTGTTACGCATATAAGTGTGTTTATGTAATCGTTCAAATCAATAAAGCGGCAAAAAAAAATAAGCGCTCTTCTCACACAGAAACAGAGACGGCGCACGCATATAGCTCTGTTGTTTGTGTTTCAACGGCTTAAAATCGCTTGTTTTAAAACGGCTGTGCTTAAAAACACGTGTCCATGCTACAGATGTAGTCCCTCGTTTAGGAACGAGCTCCTCGTTTTTGTCCTGGCTGATCGTGCTCCTACTCGGAGCCACCTGCTTCTGTCTCCCCTTCACGCCCCGTGGTGGCGTGTAAAGATCGCAGTCATCCAAATGATGAAAAAGTATTACCGTAAACAATGTATTTTGCGACACCACAAAATAAACGATAGAGCAAAATATGAAACGATAGACTTTTTATTTCGTCCATCCGATATATATCGTCATATCGCACAGCCCTACTTTGAACGATTACATAAACACACGTATATGCGTCAGAATCCCCGTCTTTGCAAGTATCCTCATAAACACAGCGATTTAGGTCTTAAGAGAGAAAACAGCTGAAAGAGAAAACGCATATGTAACAGTGTATTGGATCCGGACTTCGGTCTTAAAGGGGAAGCGGTCCAATATTCGTTCTGTCTGTCATTCATATTAATCATAGCACATTGCTAGAAAATCTCTCACTGCTCTTGACTAAATCACTTTTGTAACTTTAATAAGAAGAAATAAAATTAAAAAAATTATATATTTATATATATGTATAGAATCTATACATATTACACATGTTAATTATATATATCATAGATAGATACAGCACTATCTATCTATGATAGATATAATTAACATGTGTATCATGTATAGATTCTATACATGTATATAAATATTATTTAAAAAATAATGATATATATATATGTATAGAATCTATACATAATTTTTCACGTGTTAATTATATCTATCATAGATAGATAGATAGATAGATTATTAATTACACACAGTGACAGACTAATTAATTTACACAATGTATGTAGCGTTTCTAATTTATTGTAGTTTTTGTCCTATTGCTTGCAATTAGTTTCTTATTCTTATTTCATCACTGACTTTATTTATCTTCAGTGAGCTTGAGTTTTATTTTTGTGTCTCTTTTTAGGCTTGTATTAGTTTGATATTGACATTGGTGACAAGGATTATGACAATTCTATAGTATCAAAGATTTTATCATAAAAACCTTTTTAAAAGAAAAAAAATACTATATCAGGATATATATCGTCATCGTGATATAAAATTAGTCATATCGTGATATAAGATTTTGGTCATATTGCCCACCCCTAGCATGCAGGTGAAATCATAAAAACAAAGATATGGCAACACTTGAACCTTACTAAGATAAAACTTGACTTATCTAGATGACAAAGCACGAAAAAGCTCACCAAAAGGCCACCTTACAAGAAATGCAGGACACCAACCAACCACAATATAATTCAACTGGAAACTACAAGGGATGTCCTCCGTAACACTATACTGTACATTAGAACAGCATTGCATTAAAAAGTATACAGGAATTACCTCTATGCAGAATTAGATTGCCAAATGACAAAGTTTGTTTTTATTCCAAAAAAGAATGAGATTTCCACAAAGATGTTATTATAGGGCTGGGCGATATGGCCAAACAAATTATCACGATAATTTTTTTCATATCAGTCGATATCGATAATTATCACGATAAATGTCAAATCTTTATTTCTTTCAAGTTTAAACCCAGAATTCTGCTCCAAAGTGAAAGTTGTAGAGACCAGACCATTAATTTTCCTTAACAAAATAAATATCTAACTAGAAAAATGAATTTCTTAGTTGCTGCATGTTCTAATGAGTGATATTGTTTCAAATCAAGAAACAGGTTTAGGTTGCCTGATAATATTAATAATAATAACTTTTTTGTCTGTTAGAAATGCACATTTGATAGTAGCTTGAGTTTGGATGCAGAGGTACATTTTTGTTAATTTTTTAAATCAGTAACATCTGTAAAAATTGTAGCAACCTCAGTTTTATATGGTTAAATTTATTCTGACCAAGTTTTCTTTTAAGCATTGGTCTCACATAGTAGCATACATTTAAATCATGATAAACAGTTAAAACCACACATATAACACCTCAATACCATGGTAAAAATATAACTATATGGTTTTAGGTAGCCTATTTGTATGAAAAACAGTAGTCTAAAAACATTCAGTATAAATGCACACATGCTATAGCTTAATCACAAATACATACATTATAATTATATACCATTTCTCCTGTAATAAAATTCAGTGTGAATATCCCACATTTCTGCCACAATACCATGGTGCAGTGAGTGTTACTACAGTAAATCCATGGTAAATGATGGCGATGTGTAGATTGAAAAGCCTTCTGACTCGTTGCACACAGATGTTTCTCCTGTTTGGCTCTAAATTAGTTTAAATCACGGAGTCATTTGTGTTCGTCGCTGAATGCAAGTGCTTCACACTGGATCTCACAGCACTGTATTAATGCTCGCGTGACCTAAACGCATCTGCTCTAGTGAAAGCTCGCGCCGCGCGGTAGTTTGACTTTGATCCGAGCGGATAAACAGTCTGTGTGGCGCGATTCAAATGGAGGCGCGCTTTTTCGTTCCGCTTTTGGCGCATAAACATTATATCGAACATTTATCGAACTCTTCATATCATTTTATCGAGGAAAATTATATCGCAATAATTATCGTTATCGAATTATCGCCCAGCCCTATGTTATTATATACAACATGTAAACCGTTTGAAATATCTGTCATGTTGTGATTACATTTTTCAAAGATTCCAAAGGAAAATGACCTTTAATAGATGTTTGCAGTCACTGGTGTTATGCATGTTATGTGATATGTGAGCTGATAAACTTGAAATTATATGACGGGTGAACGCAAAGACTCTAGTGTTGCTATGAATAAAACAATACAACAGCAATAAGGTGGATATCAGAGTACAGCAGTATAAACAAATGGCCTCAATGTCTTGACAAGTCTTCACAATGATGTTTCAAACATGTTTGAATTTTCTGCTGTTTGAAACAAAGTTAAAATCTGGAAGAACTAAACATGCACATATTCCATGCAATTACAATGAACAGGCCACCTTTGATGATTACAGTGGTGTTTTAAATGTTAAGGCTTCAGTCTTCATTGTAATAGCGAGGAAAGGAAATGCCAGTGCATGCTTCAGAGTTCCACTTAAGTACATCATACAGTTTTAGAACAACATCAAAGTCTAGGCAAAAATTACTCTGAAAAGTAAGATTTTTCTGAAGAAAAGTCTATCATTTGTTTTTTGATTATGTAAATGAAGTGGCGATTTGAATGTTTTAGGTATGGATAAAGTGTCTAATACTCACCACTATATATACACACTTACATGCTTTTTATTCTAAGACATCTTTGCCTGTCTATATATACAGTATCTGTTGCATTTTTAAAGAAGTGAATCACCCAAATATCAAAAAGTTTGTTTGTTGGGTAAGTAATGGTGAGAATTTGTGTGACAGTGGTGAGTATTTGGACACTTTAACCTCACTTAAAACATTCAAAAAGCAAATTTATTTGATTATAAAATCCAAATGATTTTGCCTATATTTTTATCCAAGAGATGTTGTATGAAGGTAATTCTCCTTAAGTTCACACAGATGTCCTAGCAGAGTATCCACAGATGTAGATAATCACATAAACAATGAACTAACTTTCAACAACTAGAAAGTGTCAACACTCCTGTCTTTATTTGAAACAATATATCTAGACCACGTTTTGCTAAAAGATGTGCTTGTGCTTTCTTTCCTTAAATAATGCAAACTGCTTTATTATTTTGTCATCTAATGCAATGAAAACATACATGAAATGCATTTTAAATGTTCAAATGCTTTTTGGTGCAACTCTAGTTCTTTGCACAAGACAAATATTTGCACAAAACTTTCAGTGGAATTTCACTGTTATCTCAATCTATCAATGAATTATAAAGTGTATGGGTGTAGGGGCCACGCAAACACCCAGGTTTATGACTCCTAGTTAAGAGGCTAAACCGAACATAACCACATCAGTTAATAAAATCCTTCATGCAATGCATTTTAATGTCCAAACGCATTGCAACTGTAGGTCTTCACACAAGACAAATATTTGCACAAAACTTTCAGTGGAATTCCACTGTTATCTTAATCTTTCAATGAATTATTAAGTGTATGTGTGCAGGTGTCATGCAAACACCCAGGTAAGCAACTTCTAGTTAAGACGCTAAACCAAACACGACCACCTCAGTTAAGCAGCTTACAGCAGAACATTTTCAGCAAAGTGAGCAGTGGGATTAGAAAAAGCTGACAGCTGCCACCACTCTCATTCAAGCCCTTCACAACTAATGCAACGAGACAGTGAGTTCAGAAAGGGAAAGTCAGCAGAGACTTTCACAACCTTTCTGTGTGTCTCCAGGCAGCGATTCATTTAGTTTTGCTGTCACACAATACCCTCAGTGTGTGCTATTTCTGAAGCAAATTACAGAGTAACAGAAAAGGGCGGGAAACCTCAAAATTACAGGCTTAATGTCCACTAATGTATGATGCAATACCTCAGCTTTCATGTTTTTGTTGGAGAAACAGCGTGTGTGCATACATTTTCAAGGAACTGGTTTCTTCGGAGAATACTGGTCTGGGGAGCACAGGTCAGAAAAGTGAGGATCAGTGTAAACTTGAAAAGTTAAACAGTGGAAACAGGTTTGACCCAACCTACTGGCAATGAGCAGTGACCTCATGAGTGAGTCAGAGTCTCCTTTGAGGCGTACAGGCATATATGTACAGGCATGTGGTGAGACGGCCATGTTCTGGGTGTCTGACATCTGTTGCACACGTTGTGCTTTACATAAGCACCCAGTAAAGTTTACTTCAGGCTGGAGGAAACAAAAAGAAAGAAAAATAAATCAAAGCCTCTTAACCAGAAGAATGAGTATTTTAGGCTGTTAAAACCCAAATGCGTGGCTTATAAGAAGAACATCCTAATTTTATTTGTTAAACTAATTAATCTGATTTTCTCACTTAGACAACTCACAGAAATCTTTCTTTGGCACATTGAAGATACCAGCCCATAAACACAGAGAGATTGTGGAGCACAGCACCATCTGTTGGTCTGAGCTGTTTCTTGGATAGAGGACAGTCTCTGATTCAGTGCAATTATGTAACATGAAGTCTTCCTTGTGTTGCCAGTATACAGAGGGTGTGACAGGGTGTCTTAGGGAATTCAGTTGTTTATGCAGTTCAACTAACGTATAATTAGAGAAAAGAAAATGATGGTAATACGCAACACAGGATATTCCTTAATTATATGACTATACAAAATGAAGGTGATACTGTGAGTGGTGCCGTTCATTATCTTCTTAAAAATCATCATTTGTAATTCATCATCATGCAATAATAATTGTTAGTTGATGTCAAGCAATGACAGCAGTGTCTTAAAGTATGATGTGTATTCTTAATCTATAAGCAACTTATTTAAAGCAACATTTTTGTAATTTGTCTATTATTATACACAGCATTTATGAGCTCATATCAATGGGAAGCTTTATAGAATATTTGTGCATTAAAAAAAAAAAAAAAAAAAAAAAAAAAAAGCTATAATGCTAGTCTCAAACATTTTGATAAATTTAGAATGATATCTAGGGGTGTAACGGTACACAAACATGAGTGTTCATTATGTACTGTACCTCAATTTGAGTTCACAGTTCAGTACAGAAAGAGAAAAAAAAAGCAGACTGAACTGAAACACCTGTACCATTTTTTTTTCAGTAGGAATATATGTACCGTTACACCCCTAGTGGACACATTTGATAAAAATCATTTTGATACAGACTAATGAATCTTTCAGACTGAGAACAACCAATTCAAGTCAAACGATTCACTCAGATAATGGTTTCCTCTACACAACAGCAGTATTGGAATTACCTTGATGAGCTTCATTTGCCTGAGGACATGACAGACATCAAGTCTGACAGCAAACAAGTGACGGTTAGTGCATTTTCCACCTCAACACACACACACACACACACACACAGTTCTAGGATGAAAAGTGTCAGTGTCATAGTCTGTTCTCACTGACTCCGCACTGAGGAATGTACTTAAGGGCATATTCGGGAATCATAGAATACAAACTGGACAAGGCAGCCCAACATGTCTACGTATGTCAGTATCACCCCATCAAACAAAGAAAGAAACGTACGAATAAGAGTGCCATCTACAATGCACTGTAATGGAAGTTGTGCAATTGTAGCATGTATGGTTTCATTGGTTATTATAAAAAGTCTCTTTGTATAGCAGAGATGTCCAAACCAGTGTGTGCACACCAAAGCTGGCCCATGATGATCTTTGCTTTGGCCCACCAAAAAAATAAATAAAATAATAAAATAAAATAAAAACAAGGGCAAAAACATGCCATTAAAGCGTATCTTTTTTTTTTTTGCATTGAAATGTAAAAAACTGTATAATTGAATTAAATAAACTATTTTCAATTTACACAAACAATTATTTATATTTTTAATTATTTCAAAAATGTTAGAAATGTCAGACATTTTAATATAATATGATATATAGGATATAATGCAACATTTACATTTGGCTTTTGGCCCCTCGGTCAAGTTTTGTCCCTTTGTATTCAAAAGTTTAGGCACCTCTGATGTAGAGGGTCATTCTTCAGAAATGCTCATGGTGCAAGACAGCAAAAAAAACATTGTATTTTTGTCACATGCAGTGTGGAGGAGCGTTCAAGATGCAATCTTGCATTCAGTTTTTCCTTTAACAAAAAAAAAAAAAAAAAAAAAACAGCAATTTTTTTTTCTTTTCAAAAATCACACCTGCTATTTTTCCAAGTCTTCTGAAGCAACATAAGATATATATATATATAAAAAAAGATAATCTTTTGAGCTGTAAACTGGAGTCTGTGAATAAAAAAAGGATTAGTTTAATTCTTGATTAAATCATTAACCCCCGGTTTCACAGACAAGGTTTAAGCTAGTCCTGGACTAAAATGCATGTTTGAGCTGCATTTTAAAATTACATATCTTAAAATTTGTCAGTGTTATTGTTTTGTCTCAAGAGGCACACCAGTAATGTTTTTTTTTCTAAGGCACGTTTATAAAACTAATTAAATGCCCTAATTGAACTAAGATTTAATCCTGGCTTAGTCTAAACCCTGTCTGTGAAACCGGGCCTTAGACTTTTTTGCCTTTTAATTACATCACCCAATTCATTGATCTGACTCAAGCGAACCTTCATTCAAGAACTGCACATTGAACCTTCTCACGAACATTCCATAGCTACAGTGAGATCAAGATTATGAGGGAATAACTTCCATTTTGGTTTGTTTCTAAAACAAATCCATCCTACCGCTTCAGAAGAAACTTAAAAAAAACAACATGAACGTGAGTAAATGATGCCCGAATTTACTTTTTTTTTTGGATGAACTTCCCCCAGGCATAAACAACTGGACCTGTTACAGTACGCACTGTCCTCCTGTCAAAGATTGATCAGATCAGCATTCACATGATCACTTTCAGTCAACAACTTCAGCCACTATCTAACCAAAGAAGTTTAGCACTAGAAGTGTCCCCCCTCCTCTCATAAACCAGTCTAAACTAACTCAACTGACATGATGACTAGTTCACTGAACATCCGCTGGATTTGCACCGGGCACACCCGCACACCCAAAATACTGCTGTAGAAACCGTGATTTACCACTTAAACATTCACTCGATGAAAACATAGTTTAGCTTATATTTTAAGTTTTAACCACGTATAATGGAATAATCAGAACGGTTTAGACTACAGAAAATACAGCTGACTTCTTTCAAGTCATTCACCGCCTCTCATTCGAGAAAACGCAAGCAAATATTTTAATTTTAACCAGAGAAACAGGATGTTTAGTTTATGATTCAGGATGTTCTACAACTTATATTTATTTTATTAAACGAGTTTGCATTACTGTCTAAAAAAATAATTGGTTAAAACTGCGACAGTTGCACGTGTCTTGCACTTGTTTTTCATAAAGTCGACACGGTTTCGTAATATAGTGGTTTAATATAAGTGTGAAGTATAAAGCATGTGCGATATATAAGTGAAAGAATGTGCTTACGTCTCAGGCCAGCACGCCAAACTCCTTCCTCCGCCCTGTTTCCTTCTTAACCCGTTTCCTTCTAGTTTTATTCCACTCTTCTTCTGTCCGTCTGTTGAAAAGCAGTGTTTTATCTCACAGTTGGAAGAGTTTAAAGTTTAGTAGTCTCTGGTGAAGTGAAGATAAACACGCCTGAGTGAAACATACAGCACGAGACGCGCGCGCACAGCTGACTGCAGTGACGCAAACGCTCCTCCTGTTCAAGCACCGCGTTTCCATCCATAGAGACTACAGGCCACTGTTCAGCCTTCATTAACTCAAACTCTGTCAGTCCTCCTGATGTTAACCAGACGTGTAATAATACACACTACATTAACTTTCATTATAGTTAGGGTAAACGTTTAAATTAGAAGCTACAAGTAAAAATGTGGTCAAATATGTTATCAAAAGCATTATACTCAACATGTTTGCGGATAAATTTTAAAGAGGCATGTTGTTGGACACCCTTTGTTTCAATAAAGTACAATTTATAATTTTACATCCACGCTGCTTTAATAAGATTCCTGTATAGCTATATGCAGAATACACATGCACAATGCATGGGGTATACATTTGAGACAGTAAAAAAATCTGAGATTCAGAATCTAATCTTATTTAAACCTGAAAATAAACAGTTTTTAGTGATTTCAAAAATAGTAGAGAAAATAAATATTTAAGATCCTGCACTTCCAGGTCACTAATCCAATAAGCAAATGTTGGATTGATGAATGGAAAAGAAGCCCATCATAAACACTAAGAATTATTTTTAAACTTGGTGATAATTTGCAATGAAATAATTGGTATTAAATAAGAAAAGAAAGCAATATATATATATATATATATTATATTTTTTTTTTTATTTCCACTGGTTATCTGACTTTTGGACCTTATTGTACAACACATCAATAAACATGTATATTAATTATTTAGTGTATTATAATAGCAATTATCTTCATTTTCACAAGTGCCTACTCCACTTTAAAGAGTGTTCTCAGGGGTTTAAACTGAACTGTTAAACATTAAAAATCATTATGAGAGATTAATCTCATTTTACACCCAAGAATTATAGAAACATTTGAATAACCAAATCTTTGGGATGTTTTCAGACAGCAATCTTATATAAGATTGACTCATCATATCACTAATCCATTAATGAAAACATTGATTAATCATAATCATCATACCTGATTTATGGCTGAAATTAGTTTAAGCTGCGAGATGAACAGCTTATAAAACATACGCTTTGCAGCTCATTGAATTCACTAGTTTACATACAAATGAAACATCTTAATTTCACCCGACAAAGAAAATTCTGCCGTCATTTACTAACAACTCATGTTGTTTCAAAACCGTTTGACTCTTTCTGCAGATGATATTTTAAAGAATGTTTCAACAGTTTAAAACACCACTGGATCCTATTAACTTCAACAGAAAAAAAAAGAGTGTGAGTAAATGATGACAGAATTTTCTTTTTTTAGCTGAACTATCACTTTAACAGCTCCTGAATGTACTGTAAAGTGTAGTTGCAGTCAGTTAGCAAACCTAGCATTGTCCCTCAGATTCCTGCCTTTACATATTTCCTGCCTCTGGTCTTCTGGAGCAAGAAAGGAACAATGAAAAACTGTTCACTCTTCCTGTGCTCTTCCTGTCAGTGTGTATGTCTGAGTCTGTGTCTTATTTGGACAAGTGATTTCCAGGAGCATTTAGACCTGTTTTACTAGATTTCACTTTTTTATGATTTTTTTCCACATACATCCAGGGCTCAGTTTAAATTCACAGCCCCTGGGATGAAATCTTTATGGGTTGGTCTCGTCCCCTGAGACCAAAAAGTAAGCAATTCAGTAAGAGTAGTTAGTGGACCCCGTCACAGGGCTCAGGCAATCACAAAAATAGAACAGCTATTACATGCAATCAACCTAATTCCTGCCCATTCTTCTTCTAACCTCTTATGAAAAAAATGAGGGCTGTCTGAGACGAGAACGAATGAGTCTCAACAAATACAAATTAAAAGTATGCAGTAACTTTCCATTTATAGATTATTTGGTGCCTGTTCACACTAGAAGTTCAGCACGAACTGACCTGGAAACACTGAAAAATCATTCATAATTGATTAGTACTCGTAGTACATATCAAAGCACATGGAAATATCAGCGGGGTATTTTCACCATGTGACTTTTCACGAGTCTTTTGAAACAAGTCTAGCTTTCTAGACTTACCTTATAAAATAAATGTAACAGTTATATCCAATAAAGCATGAAAATGGCCTTTACATGGTAATGCATCACAATATTACTTTGTGACATCACAACTCATACAATGTTAAAGTGTATTTAATGCAACTAGACAGGGATAGTTCACAAAATTAATGTTCTGCCATTATTATCCATCCAAGCTGATTTGGTGACTGACTTCCACTGTAAGGAAAAACATACGAATAAAAATAAATAAATAAAATACAATAAAAAACACTGAGCCATTTCTCAAAATATTTTAACGTATTAAATAATTTTCATATTTAAAACTACAGAAAGTCAAACAGGTTTGGAACCACACAGAATTTTCATTTTTGGGTGAACTATCCCTTTAACATGTATAGTTTGACTAGAAATAACTGTACAATGTTGTTGTAACATGCTTGTGTGTGTAAAGTTGTGTATAAGAGCGTGTGTACAGAGGGAGTCCGCTAAGGCAATAACAGACAGGATGCTGGAATAACATGCAGAGCAGCAGGCAGTCTTGGAATTAGAGCAGCGTGTGCTGTGGAAAATAGTCAAGATTACTTTCCATTACACTGACTCTAATGGCCCTTCAGTCCTAAACATCTATCAAAGGCCTTAAAGGGAAGTAAGGTGGTGATGTATTATCATTTTTCAATGTTAGAATATTTTACTTATCCCAGCATAACATAGTGACAAATATAGGTGAGCCAACAGGTTGATTCCACTGACAGATGTAAACACTGTGTTCAGGAAATGTTGTGGCTCAGGGGGTATTCCAGAAAGCAGGTTATGCCACATACCCAGGTAAGTTTATTGCTAAGTAAACAGATAACCTCAACTTTCGGTTCCAAACACTAAGATAATTTTCATGGAATGTAAGTAGTCATTGCAAGTTATTCTTTGAACATTCAGCACATATGTTCCCTATTACGGAGGTTTCAATGGGAGGGACAGGTTTTATACAATATTGTATATACAGTCATATTTTTTATTTTTTTTTGTAAAGCAATATAATAACAAAGCAATTTTTTTTTTTTTAACAAGACATTTTCTATATAATGTATTTCTATAATAAAAAAATAAATGTGATCTCACCTCACAACAAATGTGTAAGCAAAATAAACTCATACAGCCATATTTTTGCCAGTCAGTTTTTCTTAATTTACAAATTTAGTATCGAACAAACAATATAATTCTTGTTCACAGTAATAAAAAAACAACAATTAAGGATTAAAACATGAGATGATTGCAAAACCTCCCATAGGTTAGCCAATATAGGAGGTGATATGCACTAAAAATATAATTAGCCATTAAACAAAAAAAGTATGGTGTAATTCTTCTTAGCATCCGTTTCCATTCTGATTCCTGTTGAGAATGTCTTTGTGTGTTCACCGTGAACATACTCAGAGTCGACTGAACTTACTCCTGGACTTGTTATTGGAACCGATAACCACAAGAAAGATTTGGGATTTATATGACAGTGAGTTAACTCTTCTTTCTGGAATACCTGTCAGAAGCTCACTTTACATTCAAATAATATTTAGGGAATGTTTACGCTAGGGCAGCTTGGGTTTGGTTAAAATAAAATCTGGTGCGATTGCTCTGTTAGCGCAGTTCATTTGAATAAGTGTGAATGTTGACAATCGAACCTTGGTGCACACCAAACAAGCAGACTGAGACCTCATGAAAAGGCAGGTTTCGTTCTTCTTCCAAACAAACTTTGGAGCGGTTCGACTGAAAAATATGAAAACAACATGGACCAAAGACAAGTAAATGACATCTAAACGATGCGACAGTGTGAATGCTAAGCAATCCAGGGCTAAATGTATAATTTACTTTTTGAACCATACCAAAAGAACCAAGAGAACCGAACTATAAATGTAAACACACCCTTAGACAGCAGTGCCACTGTAAAAATGTAATACTTTTTACCTCTTGAGAACCTCTAGGCAAATGAAGGTCCTTCAGATATTGTGTATCGTCTTGTTTCAAATGCCTCAAAAACTTTGTCTAATGATGAGCTTACTAGAAGAACCACTGGAAGCCTAGAGTTCTTGCAAGAACTTACAATATGAGTCTTTTTCTGAAAAGGTGCCTAGAGATTCTCCAAAGAGTCTTGAAAAGCTGTTTGGCTTGACTTGGTTGAAAAGCATGTGTAGGACTTTCACCAACATGCTAATACAGAAAGCATGACAAGGGTTGTATGCATTGGGCTTTTCATCAGGCTATCTACCCTATCCCTACTCTGGTCTTTGTCCTTGCACTCAACCTTTCTCTAGCCTTCAGTCTTAGTCTTCAGTTTTGCTCAGCTCTTCTCCCTCCACTCCCTCTCCGGGACTGACTTCCACGGAGAGGATCTCCTCTCCCTCAACGCGGGGAGTCATGCGGATGATCATGGTGCTGTCAGTGGTCTCTGATACCATGTCATCTTCATCCAGGACGAGAGGCCGGGGAATGGGTGAACGGCGGTGCATGGGGGAGGGAGGGGGCACTGGAGCTGTGGAGGTCCTGCCAGAGACAGGAGTGGATGGCTGAGGGAGAGAGAGACAAACAGGTCAGACAAAAGAAGTAAGGGGCCTGACTGGTCAAATGTCAACAAACTGCACTATTTTAGACATGAAGAACTTTGCCTGCACAAGAACAGTGTGCTGTTATCATCAATTATCAAAAGCGACTGCATTATCGGTTTCAAGGTAGTCACATACTTACTATTCATGTTAAAGTAATACTGTTTGTATGCACTATATAACAGGGCATCAACAGGGTGTGGGATTGTTTTGCACAGTTTTAAAAGTTCTGGTGTCACAACACTGTAATTCCCTAAACTACATTTGCAGAAAGTACATCATTTGTGCTCAAAATGAGCCTAAAATGTCTAATTAGGGCTAAGCAATGATCCATTTCCAAAAGCACAAACATAAAATGATAAACACTGAAAAGTTTAAAATGACTGTTTAAAGTATATTCACAGTTTGTGAAAGTGTACAAATTAAATACAATTTAAAAAAGTTTTAAAACAATTGTTAATTTTTTTTAGCATATTTTTTATTATTTATTTTCTCATTTATTTATTTTGTCTATTTGTAAAGTCGCAACTTTGTTGTAAAATAAAACTGTTTCGATCTGTTTGCTATTTGCAATGGTTTCTATTTGCTATTTTTCATACTGTGATTTTTGGTGAACTGTATTAAATCCATTCAGGGTCAGTTTGACCTGCAAACATCATAATAATTATTAATTATAACATTAGTTTGTGAAACCCAAAACAAAATCTTACAAAAATGTATTGTCCCCATTTTTAATTCACATATAATAACAAGCAAGAAGAGGATATAATGTTTATCATAATGATATTCTGACTACTGAACTAATTTAGTCACCTTCTATGGTCAGTTTTCTCTTTTCAAGCCAATTACCGTCAAGGTGGATCAAATGTTTAAAGAAAATGTTGCTAACCATGGTTAAAGGGATAGTTCACCCAAAAATGAAAATGTGATGTTTATCTGCTTACCCCAAGGGCATCCAAGATGTAGGTGACTTTGTTTCTTCAGTTGAACACAAACAAAGATTTTTAACTCAAACCGTTGCAGTCTGTAAGTCATATAATGTCAGTCAATGGGACCC
Organism: Schizothorax lantsangensis; assembly: GCA_027422415.1. Taxonomy (NCBI): domain Eukaryota; kingdom Metazoa; phylum Chordata; class Actinopteri; order Cypriniformes; family Cyprinidae; genus Schizothorax; species Schizothorax lantsangensis. Next base: position 33,160,029 of record CM049846.1, on the reverse strand, counting down.
ACGGCTTTGAGAGTAAAAAAAAACATACACAGACAAAACCAAATGAAACCCTGCGACTCGTGACGATACATCGAGGTCTTAAGACACGAAACGATCGGTCTGTGCAAGAAACTTAACAGTATTTATATAGTTTTTTACCTCTGATCCACCGCACAGTCCAACTGTCCTGAGCGTGTTCACAACATCCGGTGCGTGACGCGTCAATGTGCTCTGGCATAGTAGAAGCGATCTAAACAATGAGTGACGTATATGGGCGACAGATCGCTTCCGCGCATGTGTCTACTATGCCAGAGCACGTTGACACGTCACGCACCGGATGTTGTGAACGTGCTCAGGACAGTTGGACATTGCGGTAGATCAGAGGTATAAAATTATATAAATACTATTCAGTTTCTTGCACAGACCGATTGTTTGTTAATTTGGTTTTGTCTGTGTATGTTTTTTTTAACTCTCAAAGCCGTGGGTCCCATTGACTACCATTATATGACTGACAGACTGCAACGGTTTGAGTTAAAAATCTTTGTTTGTGTTCAACTGAAGAAACAAAGTCACCTACATCTTGGATGCCCTTGGGGTAAGCAGATAAACATCACATTTTCATTTTTGGGTGAACTATTCCTTTAAATCAGCAAAAGTTAGTTAAACCTTTGACAAACCTAAATAACACACCCTGATCATATTCAAGTCTTAAGTTGACGTTTAAGTTATTAACTGAAAATCAATCAAATGGTAAATACGCCAAATGCATAAATGTAAAAAATGGTTAGATGCATCACTTCAAGTTTGCTGTAAATGCTGTTTGGTCTCAAGACATCATTCGATATCGTTTATTTATTACAATGCATCTTAAGGCACCAATTCTTATGGTGGATGGCAAGATTTTTAGTTATCTTTTTTTTAGCCAGAGTTTTTGTCTGTCTTCAAAATATGTTTTTGGCGTAAAGCAACATAACAGGGGATATCAATACCTCTAGAGTTGCTCCCTTATATGCCTCCTTCAGCTTGGAAAAAATCTCTCCTGTGCCAACCTCCAGGGCAGCCTTGAATAATTTGGGCGTCTCCGGCCGCTGCGGGATGACCTCACCCTTGTCTTTAGACTGGCCCTTCTCATCTGCAGGCTTCTTATCTTTGGTCAACATTTTCCTATGGAAGAAGACAAGCTCATTAGCATGACAGGAAATTGAGTTGTAAGCTAGCATGTGCATCACTGAGACCCTAACAGGAAGCAGACCTCAGTAGGGTTTGAGATGACATCAGATGACTCGATCTCAAGCACTTACATAACATCATTCACCACACACACACACACACACACACACACACACACACACACACACACACACAGTAAATTGGTCTCATGGGTGAATGCATCATGCGACTCATGTCTGACTACATTTACCTTCTTCAGTATCTCAATTACCAACAAAATCAAACACTAATCTCCCACGTTCCTCCTCGCATTAAAGAGAAAGTAGGGGAAAAGAAGGATGTAGAGGGAAAGACAGAGAAAACGATGGCTAATCTATAGAGATCTGTGAGTGTGATACAGAGCTGTAAATGGCTCAGGCCACTGCGCTGGATGAAGTGTGTGTGTGTGTAAGGATTGCTGGGGCTCTTGGTTGAGGTTTGAGCTCCGATCCCTCTCACTTGGCCTTCTTGCGCAGCAGCTTCTGGGACTCGGGGTAGTGCACTAAGATCTCTGCCAGGTCCATCTTATCCAGGATGAAGAGGTTAGCAAAACCGTGGGCCTTTACGTTAGCCGTTCGTCGGTTCCCGCCACCACCCGCCAGCAAACTGACGGAATAAACACACAAAAAACAGTCAGAGTTTGGCTTTTCACACATAAAGCATAATTTATCTTTCTCACACTAGCTATTTTTCCATCCAGTGTTGCAGATATCACATCAAACATTTGCGAATGAAGCACCGTATCCATCCCATGAGTTCAAAAGAATAAAATCGTCACTTCCTGGGAAACTGGTAGAAGTTTCAATAATAAAAATGAAAGTTGCTGCAACTGGGAAAGCCTGTGGCTGTAATTTCCTACCTAATAAATTAATTCTGCCAAACAAAACGCAATAACAAATGCTGTCATGTTATCTCGTGCTCGGATGCCTGAAGTTTGGGAACGCAATCATATGAGAGCCTCTCAGAGGTGATTTCACCAAATCATTTTGATGATAGACTTTGGCTTAGGCATTTCAAAATGATTAAAATAATATTTGAGATGGTGTGCTGGTTAGTTCCGTTATCCAATCACATGATCTGTTGAGGAAAAAGTCACATGAGTTTTTTGTTGCACATTGAGGAATTTATTTGGTAAATGTGTTTCCACCTTCTTCTTATCGGATAAAAAATGATCAACTGAGCACATGTTTTTAATGTGCATTTTAAGATTTTATGTGCATCTTCAAGTGATATCCCAAAAATCACATAAAAATACATAGATGGAATCAAAAATGTCTTATCTAAGCAATCTATTCAGAAGTCGAAAACTAAAGTTTTCTAAAAGAAAACTGCATTTGATAATGCTTCATTCATCACTGTTAAAGGTATAGTTCACCTAAAAATGAAAATGATGTCATCATTTCTTTCTTCAGTGGAACATAAAAGATATTAAATATCTCAATGGTCACCAAAATTGTTTGGTTACCAATATTCTTCAAAATATCTCTTATGTCCCGAAAAGGAAAGAAACTTACAGTACACAGGTTTATACAGTTATACAGGAACAAAATGAGGATGAGTACATGTTTGCAAAAATTAAATTTTTAGGTCAAGTTGAGTGCATTGCATTGCGGGATACAGTTTATTTTGGCAAATGTAGTAGGTAATGCTATATATAGAAAAATACAGTACATATCGCATACTACAAAAATAATATATTAAAGTAGTACTTTTCCTATGAGATCACATGCGATTTTATTTAGCCGTCATAATATACAACCCCAAATCAGAAAAAGTTGGGACAGTATGGAAAATGCAAATAAAAAAAGAAAGTAGTGATTTCTAAATTTACTTTGACTTGTATTTCATTGCAGACAATATGAACACAAAATATTTCATGTTTTGTCTGGTCAACTTCATGT